>CM051237.1:370631861-371231861 GCA_027917425.1 Gastrophryne carolinensis | reverse complement strand
CGCTGCTCTGCGCATGATGCCGTGCAGCAAGGGACATGGATCCAGCCTTTCAGGTGAGCGCTGCTGCCCTGGACTAGGAGTGATGGTCTGTGTGGCTTTTTTTTTTATTTGCCTGGAATTTTTTTTTTACTTGTAGACCCTTGAGCTACTCCTCTTGGAAATTGCTGGTGCTTGGAACTGATAGTGCCTTCAGCACTATTAGGAGGCATAGTAAAGGCTGAATAGAGTATGTGTCAGTGATTGGCTGGTGGTCTGCACATGCTCAATGAGATGCCCGGAAAGGTGAGTTCATGGGTGTTCTGTGGGATTTCATATAGTGGGTAAGTTTCAGTAAATAGGTGTACAATATGCATTATGCAATATGAAGGGCTGAACCAAGGGAGCTAGCTGATGGACATCCTGACTGCTTCTGTAGCTCTGCTTTGCAATGTGAACAGGGGCCGGACTGGCTATAGGGGGGGCTGGAAGAATTCATGGTGGGCCACCTTGCTTTGGGGCTTTGAGGCCTGCTGGGCTCGATGTCACCCCAATGGAGCACACTCATTAACAAAGCAGAGAGCACAATGGGAGAGGGACTCTCCCTGGATTTTTGTCCTCAGTCCACTCCTTAGCATAGCTGGTTAGGGTGTGGTTAGCCGCCTAGAATCAGCCAGCTTACCCCTCACCACTGTAAGGGAATAAGTGCTTAAAGTGGACCAACACCCAGGATTTTGACTATCCTGGGTGTTGGTCCACTTAGGTGGGGCACCCTGATCGGGGGTGCCCCGCTGTGTGAAACCCCCCCGATCGCCGCAAAAACTCACCTCTCCCCGCTCCCACGTGACCTCGTCCGGCCAATGACAGCGCTCAGAGCCGCTCTGGTATGCGCGTCCAAAGCCTCTTGGACGCGCATACCAGAGCGCTGTCATTGGCTGCGTCTCTCGCTTCCCTCTAACAGGGAGCGCGCCTGCGCCGGCCATTCACAAAACGGCCGGTGCGGGAGCGCGCCCTGCTAGAGGGAAGCGAGAGGCACGGCCGTGTCTCGCGCATGCGCCGTTGGATCGCCGGTAAGGTAAGGATTGTGGGCCTCCTGGGGGGTTCCTCCCCGCGGGACATCCCGATTTCGGATGCCCCGCGGGGAGGGATCTGATCGGTCCGGGAATCTTATAGATTCCCGGGCCGATCCCCCCTGGGTGTTGGTCCACTTTAATGTTTGCCCTGAGTGTGACCACAGTAGGAGGGAGTTCTGGGCTGTGAAAGACATGATGAGTAAATAGCCGGGAGTCATGTCAGAAGGAACATAGGGCTGAGAAATATGCTGTGTCTGTATCTGCTGAACTGTTGCCATCAAACAGCCTTTATAACTTTTAATTCTGGAAAGCTTTACGGAAGAACATCTCCCCATCATTAAATGTTTGCACTGCCAGCTACATCCTTGTTAATATCTGGTATAGGTTCAAGAGAACGTGAGGTAAGGTCTCTGATAGCTTGGGTTGGGTAATTTGCACCAGACATTTCTGATGTGTTAAGGTAAACAAGGCAGAAGTTCCAAAGACGGGCAGGGATCTCTTGACAGCAGTGGTGGCATTATTATATCTAACACTCTACGATTGTAAATAGGAAAAAACAAGCTCACAAATGTTTAACAAAATGTACAAACTAGATGCTTGCCTTGCTGTGTCTCAGGATGATGACAGCATATATTTTCAAGCATTATTAGCTTGATAATTCAATGGCTTTCCTTTGTAACTGTGACATTGCACTGCCCTCTGCTGGACAAGCGTCATTTTTCTATGAATACTTAGATGGGACCTATCTTTGCCTATCTTAAATAGTTGAAGACATCAATTTCTAGTTAGAACCATTCACTAAAATATTAGTGATTATTGATGAGAATAGTCTGCTTTTTATTTTGAATGTTTCAGTCTATTTGGGTTTTTGATAAAGTCTGGGGGGGGGGGGGGGGCAAAATTGGTTGATGTATCCCTTTATTCCCTCTTTATTATTCTAAAAAATGCCCCCTATCCTGAGCAACTTTCCGAGCACACAAGGCATAGAGGCTGGAAAGCCAGGGATTAGAGGCTGAGCAGTTGGGCCCCAGACCTTGCAGTATCCTAGTTCTTACTGTAGGCCCTTCACTGGGTTTTCCGCGCTCCTTTTATGGTGGGGATCCAGTAAATAGTTAGAATAGTTAATAGAATAAAAAATAAAAATATGCACACTCTCCTCTAGTGGCATCCTCTCCATCCTGCACTGGATGTTGTCCTTGTCTAGTGTCCAGAACCCAGAGGCTCCTTCCAGGTCTGACAACATTTGCTTTGATGTGGGCAGTGAAAGCTTTAGAAGCTGTCCCACCAACATCTGTGGTCCCCGGGACAAAAGTACTGTAAACCTCATTCTCGCTCCAGGGGAAATGCCCTGTCTCCGGGGTGGGAACCTTTTATACACCATGTGTGACCTCTTGTGACAATGCATGATGCGTTTATTTGCTAACGATTAACATCTGGCCTCCCACAGACTGTATGTAGTATAGACAAAAAAACTTTGTGACAAAGACACGTTGGGGTTGATTCAGAGCCAGGGGAAATTTACACCCAGTAGACAATGAAAGTCAATGGCAGTTTTTTTTTTCTCCTAAAAAAGGAGTAAGAATCCTCACTTGGTTCTGAATCATTGTCGTGAAAAGCTGGTCAGCTCATCAACACACATCTCACAACCTTGTGAAATTGTAAGAAATGAATTAATGAATATTGGTGTCCCCATTTCGGCATTCCTTTCAGTGTTGTGTAATCTCCATGCAGGTCTGGAGGGGCAGTACGAGGAGCTGCAGGCAGAAGAGTGCGGCATTCTGAACGGATGTGAGAATGGAAGATGCGTACGAGTACAGGAAGGATACACTTGTGATTGTTTCGATGGATACCATCTGGACATCATGAAAATGACTTGTGTTGGTAAGAAACCATGATGACAACATTTAGGCTTTTCTATGGGAATAGATTCTCTGTGGTCTACAACAGTGGTATTCAAACCTTTTTACTCCAAGCACTCCCTAGCTCCAACCAAGTACCCCCAAGGGAGTGATCACTTATTTATATTAGGCCACAGGCCTTGTGGTACTTTTAAAGCCAGAAGTAATAATGTTCTACTTTACTTACCCCCTAGTACTTGTTTAATAACCAGAAACAACACAATGATAACCTTGCTTTGTTAGAAACAGCCTTTCTATGTAGAATAAAAAAAGTCTACACTTACCTGACCTCCAGCAAGCTAGATCCCAACACAGCTCTGTCTGCTGAAACACACCTGACAACCCGCACTGAGATTTTCTTAATGGTAATTGGTCATAGTGTGCAGAAGTCTGTGGGGAGCCTGCTGTCAACATCAAGACTCAAAACTTAGGTATAGTGGAGCCTTTTGGGCCTGTATGGGATTGAGCCTGTTGGAGGACATTTAAGTTTAGTCTTTTTTCTATTTTGCCTAGACAGACCCTATCTCTACATCTTAACAATATTTGAACTAACTAACCCCAAAACACAAGGGCTGTTCCATGTTCATGCCCATGTCCCACCTTTTTTTATGTGGATAACACACTTGCAAGCACATGTGGTGTGCATTTAAGCGTTCACATTGCATATCCTGATTTGGGATGTCCCTTGTGTGACCTCCCCACTTTACCTTTCAGGGACTCCCAAACCACATCCTTGGTCTTCCTATGCGTCAGCCATTTAATTTATACTTTATAGCATGCATTAATACGCATGGCATAAAGTGCTGATTGCATGAGAGCAAATGCATGCACCGTGGAACCGTCAGGAAGGGGAAAGGCATGTTTATTGGGCGAGCCTGAGGGTTTCAACTAGCAGGGCATCCCAAATCAGGATTCCTCAGTAACAAGGACTTATCAAGATAGTAAAAATACTGGTTATAGGTCCACTTTAAAAGGGTAAGTCTACTTTTGTGACCTTAGATCAGGGGTGCTCTAGGGTCACAGTGCAACCCTGCCTATTTTCACTCACTGTTGCAGCATCAATCCCCACCCTCCACAGCCTAGGTATCTAAACACATCCTGCTGCACAACCTTTTAGGGAGTGTGTACAGACTACGAGGCCAGACCGAGCTGCAAACCACTGCATCCAGAAGATGTAAGTGTGACATATATCAGGGATGTGCTTGATTGGGCCTTTGTTGTCCAGCGATATAGTGATTGCTGTAGGGTCTCCAAATGGAGGAGATGCCATCCCTCAGAGTGTGCGCGGTGGCTTTGTCAGAGTCTCAGCCTGAAAGGAGTGAGTATAAGTCATTGTAGGGCAGAGGGGAAGGGAGAGTCCTTTACACTTCCCAGGGAGGATGTTGGGCTGCTTTAAGAAACTTCTAATAGCTCTTACAGACAAATAAGCAGAAAGCCATCATGCATGGAAGCAGAAGTTTTGTAACTGATAGCTTCACCTGATATTTTTCTTTGCAGATGTCAACGAGTGCAGCGAGCTGAACAGCAGGATGTCTCTGTGCAAGAACGCCAAGTGTATTAACACAGAGGGCTCATACAAATGCGTGTGTCTCCCTGGCTACATCCCATCAGATAAACCCAACTACTGCACAGCATTAAATGCAGAGAGAGACGACAGTGAACTGGAGTAGAACGGACCTTGGCTCCATTTCCTCTGCTCATTTACCCTGCACTGTTTGAAAGCGAGAAGGATGTGTACGTTACGTGAGATGAAGCTGGAACCTAACCTCTAAAGATAATTCTGTGGGAAACAAGCGGGATGTGATGTCGAACTTTACTCTGCATCAGATTTACAGACCAAAAGGACACATTTTCTCTTTCGGAAGAAACCACCCAAGTATATAGTTGATTTTGCATAAACTTATTGGACTGTTACTAAGCTGGTTATTATTATTTCGTACTATCGCTTTATTAACTTGCCATTTTATTAGAGGTGGGAGTATTTTTATAACACTTTTTTTTGACGATGCAGCACGTTGGATACTTTATCAGAACTATTGAGACAAGAACTTTTTCTCTCGTCATATTTTGGTGCAAATACTGCGTAGGGCAATGTTTCTAAGGACTTTTTTCATGCTGTTCCGTCTATTCTCTGTCTGGAAATGTCGTTCAGCGACCTTATAAATGCTTGTTTGCCCCGTGGAGCAGACATTCTTTTGTTTTTATTTCTAACTTGTTTTGTACATCTTGGCTGGAAAATCATATTGATTTTTTTACTCTATCTTTTGTCTTTTTACCGCACTTAATCTCTTTAGAACTTTTCTTGCCAGATTTCAAAGCTGCTGGAGATTTATAGTATCCCTTATGTACATTAAGTTAGACACGTTTCCTGTGCAAAAAATGCCATTTGTAAATTGATTATGGGAAAAACTTGTTTTGAGTTTCTTAACATATTAAAACTGTATATTAAACTTCAATAATAAAACACTTTATTTTTAATTTTGTATGATGGAATTAAACATATTGATTCATATATGCAGAATCAAACTATATCTCTTTTAGATTCCATTGTGGCACAGCTACAACACTATATTTGCACATAATTTAAGAGATATCGTATCTGCCTGTTTATGATTGAATCTGCAAGACCCATTATTAACCTCATTTCAATGGAAATGTGAAAGTTAACAAACCTAGGTGATTGATGAAAATGACTCCTTTTGTCTTTGGCAAAATCATTATCAGCACCAAACTGCCCTCGCTTTCATTGGATTTAAAAGAAAGATGGACATAGATGTATGTCAGTGGTTGTCACAGGAAGGCTGTAGTCTAAGAGTACATATATAGGAAATTGGGCACATATTCTTCTATACTTTCTTGCTCTTTCCTCATATAGAGGAAACAACCTTCATAGTATTCTTAGTATACAGTACGTCCTGCTCCAGAAAGAATACTTACACTCGGGTATTACTCCGCCAGATGGCGCTGGACTGCAGAGACATCGAAAATAGGCTCCTCCCGGCCCCTCAAATACCCAGGGACCTCCCACAAATCCCCAGATTTTCTCTGCAGTCTGGACTGCTAAAGACGAGAAATGGCTCTCTCTACTCGCAGGTGAGCGGGGCTATTAGCCTGCGGCCCTGTAGGACTATTCCCACCCGTTCCATTAGTAATATGCCTCCCAGCCTTGGCTGCGCTGGTCGGGTGATGGTAGGCAGCACCGCTGTTAGGTGCTTAGGAGCGCTGCTCCACCGCAATCCCCCACCAAAGGGTAGGCGGTTCAGGCTTATGGTGAGCCTCTATGGGATGTCCCTCCCGCACCATTGCCCCTTGCCCCTGCCTATCGGTGGGCCCTATTTAAGTAGCCGCTGTCCTCCCTCATTCTCCTTGTAGCCTTCGGGGGGAAAAGAGGGGGGTGTCGATGTGTATGCTATGCATTTACGTGTGTTAGACTTATACTTTATTTCATTTGGCTTGTGTCAGCCGCCGTGCTGTCTTGCTTTACTTTGACTATTTAAAATTACCGCCGCCACCGCACGCCTTTTCTGTCCCTATGTTCTGCGCTTGACGTCGGCGTTACCTCAGGTGCCGGCGCGCCGTCATTGGCTGCTTGTCATGTGCTGGCTTCGCGCTCTTCGGGGGGGCGGGCCCATCTATGGCGCATTCCGCGTCATTGCTGATACCGGTCCGCCCCTCGAGGTATACCGACGCCATCTTTTTCTGCCTGGTTGGCTAATGCGCGAAGGTACTCTACCTACCGCGGTCCGTAAGTGCCCTCGCGGGTGGCTTTATTATCACCTCTTCATTACTGTCTGCTTACGGCCCCCTTTTATTATGTCTTTCAGGCAGGCGAATCCATTGGCTTCTCCCGGGCCCTCTATTAGTTGCTAACTTGTTAGGCCTAGTGTAATTACTCCCAATCCCTAGCGGGTTATTGGGGCATCCAGGGTTGCTTTATAGCGTTAATCCCTATCGGCCTATAGTGCCGCTATAATCACCATATGGAGGCATCTCAGGATAATGTGACCGGGGTTCCTTCGGGACAAGCCCGGCTGTGTGTAGCGTGTGGACAGCCTCATGCTGACGCTGACAAGGCGCGGGTCTGTGTACCCTGTGCTGAGCAGGTGCTTGCACTGCAATCTGGCCTTCCAGTGGCTGGGCCTGCACTTCGTATCACTTCACCTACCCCCCCAAGCTTAAATCTCACTCCTACTGAGTTGCATAGAAGTGGGGATTCTCAGCCTGATGTGTCTTCTAGATTGGCTACTGTTGAGAAGTTGATTGCTAATACCTTGGCGCGTAAGGCCCCTGCAAAAAAACGGCACTTAACGCCTAATGTCACTCTTTTCCCTATGGAAACTGAGGAGTTTTGGAATCTTTGTGGCTATACCCCATCGGATGAAGGGGAGCTTTTCTCTGACACAGGGTCATCTGATGAGAGGCCAAGGGGTCATGACGATTCTGGCTCTGACCCCTGGGCCCCGGATGACACTGATAGATTGGTGACCCAGATTTTTGAGGTTCTGTCCATTTCTCCCCCTGTTGCGGCTCCCAGGCAAAGGGGGGAACGCTTCCATACAGCTAAATCACGTTTGGAATTTCCTCAGCAAGCATATTTCAATAACCTTGTGCTCAAGGAATGGGAGCACCCCAGTAGACTTCCAGGGGTACCTAAAAGTTGGGATAGGAAGTATCCCTTTGCTGCTGATGTGGTAAAGTGTTGGTCCTCCCCTCCCGAGGTGGATTCCCCGGTCCTAGGACTATCTAACACCTCTGTCATGCATTCCCCTGACTCTACTACCCTGCGGGATGCTGAGGACCGGCGCATTGACCAGCTGGTGTCCCATGCCTTTGCATGTGCGGGGACGGCACTGCACCCGGTCTGTGCATCTGCCATTACCGCTGTGGCCACTAGAACCCTTATCAGAAATATACTTGATAGTGCCCCTGATGATTTGCCTTGTGAGGTCTTCAATGCACTCTCCAGTTGTGATGTTTTTGTAAATTTTGTCCTCTCTGCCTTGGATGACACCATTAGAATGTGTGCCAGGACATCTGCCCTTGTGGTGACTATACGCCGCTCGGTTTGGCTACGTCAGTGGGCTGCTGACAATGCTGCCAAGAAGGCCCTCACTGGGTTTCCCTTCATAGGACTATGCCTGTTTGGGGACCGCCTGGACCTTTTTGCTAAGGGAGGCAGGTTACCCCAGCGCAGGCGGCAGTCTTGGCCCTTTCGGGGTCAGGGCTCATTCTCCTCCCCCTACCGTGGTGCTAGACAAGGGCGGGGGGTTTCCTTTACTGGGGCCCGGGGAGATTTCTGGGGCAGGGGCAGAGGACGTGGGCGTCCTGGCTCCTCCTGGGGCCCCAAGGCGAAATCCTCTCCCAAGCCCCCTCAGGCATGATGGGGCGCCCTCACCCATCCGGGTGGGGGGACGGCTTCAGCACTTCGCTCACGTCTGGAGGCTTCATGTCTCAGACCGGTGGATTCAGGAGGTAGTGTCCTCCGGTTACAAGATAGAGTTTGCTGCCTGGCCGCCCCCAAGATTCATCAGATCCCGGATTCCTCAGGACCCTGTGTTAGCTCAGGAACTGATGCAGGCAGTGCAAGGCCTCCTGGAGCTGGGGGTCATCTGCAAGGTACAAAAGAGGGGTGGCAGCCGCTCAGACCATTTTATAACTAACCAGGGAGGTGCACATTAGCAGGGCAATTAGAATACACAAGTCTTAAAGGGGCCACAGCACTCAAACCAGTTAGCTTGCTGACCAACCTACAATCTGTCTCTAAACTAGGTTAAAAACAGGGGGCTCGGTTACACACATCTGCAGACGTATGCTTAAGCTTAAGCTGCACCACCAGCGCCAAGGTGCCCCTGTGAGGTGCAGTCCTAACTCTAGTACTAATTCTAGTCTCTAAGAGCCCCATTTGGGACATACAATGCAATAGATAAATTGGGAGCAGGCTGCTGGGGGTGCAGCTTAAGCATACTTCTGCAGATGCCCTGCTAATGTGCACCTCCCTGGTTAGTTATAAAATGGTCTGAGCGGCTGCCACCCCTCTTTTGTCTCTTTTGAATTTGTGCAAGCACATGGAGTGTGGGGTCTAGGCTGTATTGTAAGTCTTTGACCCTTCCACCCCATGGCTTGCACTTGAGGTTTAGGGCAACCTCAGGTAAGCCTGCTCCCAATTTATCTATTGCATTGTATGTCCCAAATGGGGCTCTTAGAGACTAGAATTAGTACTAGAGTTAGGACTGCACCTCACAGGGGCACCTTGGCGCTGGTGGTGCAGCTTAAGCATACTTCTGCAGATGTGTGTGACCGAGCCCCCTGTTTTTAACCTAGTTTAGAGACAGATTGTAGGTTGGTCAGCAAGCTAACTGGTTTGAGTGCTGTGGCCCCTTTAAGACTTGGGTCATCTGCAAGGTCCCTTTAAGAGAAGTGGGCAAGAGTTTCTATTCCAACCTATTCACAGTCCCCAAAAAAGATGGTTCAGTCAGGCCCATCCTGGACTTAAAGATCCTCAACAAATTTGTCAGGAGCAGGTGCTTTCGCATGGAAACTCTGCGCTCTGCCATCAGTTCCCTGCGCCAAGGGGATTTCATGACTTCTGTGGACATCAAGGATGCTTACCTTCATATTCCTGTATTTCCAGGTAATCAAAGGTTCCTCAGATTCGCTCTGGAGGATCAACACTACCAGTTTGTGGCATTGCCCTTTGGTCTCACTTCAGCTCTCAGGGTGTTCACCAAGGTGGTGACGGGCGTGATGTCTCTGCTCAGGTATCAGGGCGTCCGCGTGCTTCCTTATCTGGACGACATTCTCACCACCTCCCAATCTCTACATCAGGCAGAATTGGATACTCAGCTGGTGGTGTCCACCCTGGAGTCCTTTGGTTGGGTGATCAACCACCCCAAGTCCTCACTGTCCCCTTCCTTGGTGACTCCATTCCTAGGAATGAATCTGGATACGGTTCAGGCAAGGATTTTCCTTCCTCAACAGAAGGGGGACAGTCTGATTGCACAAGTTCAGTTCCTGCTATCTTGTCATCATCCCTCCATCAGGCAGGGGATGCAGCTGGTGGGCCTGATGATGGCGTGCTTCGAGGCGGTCCCTTATGCTCAGTTCCACTTGAGGCCTCTGCAACTCCTCCTCTTGTCAGTGTGGGACAAGGATCCAGCATCCCTGGACAGGGTCTGTGTGCTCTCCCCCCTGGTCAGGAGGTCCCTCTTGTGGTGGATGGACTCAAGGAACCTGTTGGGGGGCAGATCCTTTCTTACCCCTTCCTGGGAGACGGTCACAACCGATGCCAGTCTGTCAGGTTGGGGGGGTTTCTGGAAGTCCCCACAGTTCCAGGAGAGGTGGGGCCCTCAGGAGGCCCACACACCTATTAATGTCTTGGAACTGCAGGCGATCAGGTTAGTTCTGGCTCAGTTGACTACTCACCTTCGGGGCCTGCCTGGACAACCAGACAGCAGTTGCCTACATCAATCATCAGGGAGGGACCCGAAGCAAGGGGCCACTCCAGGAAGTGTCTCTGATCCTGACCTAGGCGGAGACCAATGTTCCCTGCATATCAGCTGTGTACATCCTGGGGGTGGAAAACCTCCTGGCAGACTCTCTGAGCAGGGGGACCTCTCGCCAGGGAGAATGGCCCCTATGCAGCAGGGTGTTCCAATCTCTGTGTCACCGTTGGGGCCAACCAGATGTGGATCTGTTTGCGTCCCGTCACAATCACAAGCTACCGGCCTATGTCTCCCTGTCCCAGGATCCTCTGGCCTTGACCACGGATGCTCTAGCAATGTCATGGCAGGACTTTCAGTTTCTATATGTCTTCCCTCCATTCCCCCTGGAAGGGGTGCCAGCAATTCTGGTGGCCCCCAGGTGGCCAAGAAGAGTGTGGTTCGCAGACGTGGTACAGCTGGCAGTAGATCAGTACGCTCTGCCCTTGGTGCCAGATCTGCTCACTCAGGGCTCACTACGCCATCCCAATTTACAAACTCTGGCTTTGACGGCCTGGCTGCTGAAACCTCCATCTTGATGGAGAAGGGGCTGTCTTCCTCGGTTGTGGATACCTTGATAAAGGCTAGGAAGAAGTCTTCTTCTTCTATTTATTACAGGGTTTGGCATGCCTACATTGACTGGTGTGAGTCTAAGTCTCTTCCCTGTCGTGTGTTCTCTATTCCCAAGATTCTGGAGTTCCTGCAGCATGGGTTGGAGATGGGGCTCCAACTCAGTACTCTGAAGGGTCAGGTTACTGCCCTGGCTATTTTCTTCCAGAAGTCCTTTGCTCAGCATTCTCTGATTAGGACTTTTTTCCAGGGGGTGACTCATGTGCGTCCCCCACGTAAGCCTATGGTGCCTTTTTGGGATATGAACTTGGTTTTGTCAGCCTTGCAGGGTGCTCCCTTTGAACCTGTGCAGGATGCTGCCCTGGCCATTCTTACGCTCAAGGTTGTGTTTTTGGTTGCTATCACCTCTGTTAGGCGTGTGTCTGAGTTGGCGGCGCTTTCCATCCAGCCCCCCTACTATGAGAGGCACCAGGACAAGGTGGTGTTTCGTTTCAAACCTGATTTTCTGCCTGAAGTAGTGTCTGCCTTTCATTTGAATCAGGACATTGTTCTCCCTTCATTGTGCCCTAATCCTAGTAATACTAAGGAGAGGGTTCTGCATTCTTTGGACGTGGTTAGGTGTCTGAAGTACTATCTGGTGGCTACTGCACCTTTCAGGAAGACTGATGCTCTTTTTGTGGTCCCTTCTGGTCCTAGGAAGGGTTTGGCTCCTGCCAAGTCTACTATCAGCAAATGGATCCGTCAGGCTGTGATTCAGGCCTATTCTGCTAAGGGGAAGAATCCTCCCTTCCGCCTTACTGCTCATTCCACTCATGCTATTGGTGCTTCTTGGGCCTTTCAGCACCAGGCTTCTGTTGAACAAGTTTGCAAGGCTTGGTCTTCTGTTCATACCTTTTCAAAGTTTTACAAGGTTGATGTTAGGGCCTCAGCTGACGCTGCTTTTGGCCGAAAGGTTCTGCAGGCGGCAGTGGTTTAAACTGTCTGCTGTTAACTTGGGGATCCCACCCTACATTATGGACACTGCTATTGGATGTCCCCAGTGTAAGTATTATATCTGGAGCAGGACGTACTGTATACTAAGAATAATACAATTCTGTGATTACTCACCTGTAGAATTGGTATTATGAGTATACAGTACGTCCTGCTCCAACCCACCCTTGGTTTTGCATTATCTTGGATCCCCTGTATGGTGATTGTTATCATTGTTATAGTTACCTGTTTGGGTTGTTTGGGTCTCCTGGCTTCTCGTTAACTGCTTTTCAATGCTGGGGATTTGTGGGAGGTCCCTGGGTATTTGAGGGGCCGGGAGGAGCCTATTTTCAATGTCTCTGCAGTCCAGCGCAATCTGGCGGAGTAATACCCGAGTGTAAGTATTCTTTCTGGAGCAGGACGTACTCTATACTCATAATACCTATTCTACAGGTGAGTAATCACAGAATTGTATTTTTCTCTCCATCACAGCAGCATGATACACACAGTAAGCTGTAAGCTATCTGTATGCTTTTTACATTCAATAATAGGCTCATTGATGCTTTACAATGTATCACAGCTGATTACAAATGAAACAATTATGATACGCTAGCTGTTCCTTGGCTATAACAATATAAATCACAACAGGGAGCTGACAGGCTTTTCGGAATAGCTTATCTTGTTTGGTAGTCTCAGCAGGTGGGAGAAATAAAGCATTCCATTTTTTTAAACTCCCAATGCAATGCAATGTATGGCACTGTGAGATGTGTCCCCTCTGTATGTCTCTCCTGTTCTTTCACTGTTTCCCCATCCCTCAACTTGTATTTAAAACTCTACCCTAAAAAAAATAAAGCTCCCACAATCTATAGTTTATTAACTATCACCAATCCAGCAGATTCTACAATATCAAAATGTATGAAACTGCAATGTAGGGGATGTATTTATTATATGGTAATCCTAAGGAACTTGTATGGTCCTTGGACCCTCCTTTGATTCCCACCATTCCAGTTTGAACAGTAATAATAGAGTAATAATCTTCAGATCACAATTCATGAAGATCGTTTATGAGTAGTCAAAATGACATATAATGAATGTTCTGTAACTTTGTGTTTCAATTTGATTGTTTTCATGATTGAATAGCAACTGAACTGACAAAAAATATCTTGTATGAGGGTTTCTTTTTTTTTTTTACTAAGTAAGTAAATGGATCATTTCTTATTTTGAAGCTATGAAATACTGTGGCGTGACGATCACGGTTGCAGGGGGTGGAAAGGTGACCAGACCCGTTAGTGGGAGGGGCCTGGGAGTATCGGAACTGACCTGCCAGCCCGCAAGTCAAGTTGTGTCCCCCTCCCCAGGTGTGACACCACAGGACTTGTTGGGCTTCCCAACACGGTGCCTTGCTGTTTGATTTAGCCTGGCATTGGGGGATTAGCAGCCCTACCCCCAGCAGGCCCAGGGTTCTTTCAATGATGGGATCGGTGCCAGCTAATGCCAGGGGTAGGCCCACTGATCCTCCAATGCCAGGCTAAATTAAACAGCATGGCGCTATGGTGGGGAGCTTGATAATCCATTGGGCCACCAATGAAAGCTACAAAAAGGCCAATTTAAAGGAGCACTATCGTGAATCTCTGACGATGTCACAGATTGCAATCATATTTGTCTTATATTCTAATATTTTAATGCTCAGCTAGTGTGGGTAAGTAAAAAGTTGTTGTAAGGCCATAGTGGAGCTGCAGTTGTTTTAAAATGATACCCACTACATGTACGGGGGGGAGGAACTGTGGTGGCTTTAGTATGGTGAGCGCTGGAGTATAGTGTGCTGCTCTGATGGTGACGGCAGGGGGATTTATAGTGTGGAGCTGATTAGGCGCGGGCTGCTGATGGTGGCTGGAATAACAGTGCTAATTAATCACATCATTTGCTCTATGTGCTTTTCAGGAATGAGAGAGAGGTACCTCCAGGCTGGGGAGAGAGAGACAGTGCTTTTCAGGCATGAGAGAGAGGTACCTCCAGGCTGGGGAGAGAGAGACAGTGCTTTTCAGGAATGAGAGAGAGGTACCTCCAGGCTGGGGAGAGAGAGAGACAGTGCTTTTCAGGCATGAGAGAGAGGTACGTCCAGGCTGGGGAGAGAGAGACAGTGCTTTTCAGGAATGAGAGAGAGGTACCTCCAGGGTGGGGAGAGAGAGACAGTGCTTTTCAGGAATGAGAGAGAGGTACGTCCAGGCTGGGGAGAGAGAGACAGTGCTTTTCAGGAATGAGAGAGAGGTACCTCCAGGGTGGGGAGAGAGAGACAGTGCTTTTCAGGAATGAGAGAGAGGTACGTCCAGGCTGGGGAGAGAGAGACAGTGCTTTTCAGGAATGAGAGAGAGGTACGTCCAGGCTGGGGAGAGAGAGACAGTGCTTTTCAGGAATGAGAGAGAGGTACCTCCAGGCTGGGGAGAGAGAGACAGTGCTTTTCAGGAATGAGAGAGAGGTACGTCCAGGCTGGGGAGAGAGAGACAGTGCTTTTCAGGAATGAGAGAGAGGTACGTCCAGGCTGGGGAGAGAGAGACAGTGCTTTTCAGGAATGAGAGAGAGGTACCTCCAGGCTGGGGAGAGAGAGACAGTGCTTTTCAGGAATGAGAGAGAGGTACGTCCAGGCTGGGGAGAGAGAGACAGTGCTTTTCAGGAATGAGAGAGAGGTACGTCCAGGCTGGGGAGAGAGAGACAGTGCTTTTCAGGCATGAGAGAGAGGTACCTCCAGGCTGGGGAGAGAGAGACAGTGCTTTTCAGGAATGAGAGAGAGGTACCTCCAGGCTGGGGAGAGAGACAGTGCTTTTCAGGAATGAGAGAGAGGTACCTCCAGGCTGGGGAGAGAGAGACAGTGCTTTTCAGGAATGAGAGAGAGGTACCTCCAGGCTGGGGAGAGAGAGACAGTGCTTTTCAGGAATGAGAGAGAGGTACCTCCAGGCTGGGGAGAGAGAGACAGTGCTTTTCAGGAATGAGAGAGAGGTATGTCCAGGCTGGGGAGAGAGAGACAGTGCTTTTCAGGCTTGAGAGAGAGGTACCTCCAGGCTGGGGAGAGAGACAGTGCTTTTCAGGAATGAGAGAGAGGTACCTCCAGGCTGGGGAGAGAGAGACAGTGCTTTTCAGGAATGAGAGAGAGGTACGTCCAGGCTGGGGAGAGAGAGACAGTGCTTTTCAGGCATGAGAGAGAGGTACCTCCAGGCTGGGCAGAGAGAGACAGTGCTTTTCAGGCATGAGAGAGAGGTACCTCCAGGCTGGGGAGAGAGAGACAGTGCTTTTCAGGAATGAGAGAGAGGTGCCTCCAGGCTGGGCAGAGAGAGACAGTGCTTTTCAGGCATGAGAGAGAGGTACCTCCAGGCTGGGGAGAGAGAGACGGTGCTTTTCAGGCATGAGAGAGAGGTACCTCCAGGCTGGGGAGAGAGAGACAGTGCTTTTCAGGAATGAGAGAGAGGTACCTCCAGGCTGGGGAGAGAGACAGTGCTTTTCAGGAATGAGAGAGAGGTACCTCCAGGCTGGGGAGAGAGAGACAGTGCTTTTCAGGAATGAGAGAGAGGTACCTCTGTAGTGGGCTTAAAGGATGGGATAGTACCTCCTAGGGCAGGGAGATGGTTGTCACGAGTGGTAAGGCTTGACACGAAGGCTCTATGGACCTGACCCCAGTGTGGCCCCGTAGGCGGTGTTTTTTAATGTTCCCGTTGCCTTCCTCACACAGGTTACCAGTAAAGAACCAATAGCCAGGTTCAAAGGCAACGTTAGCTTTTATTGCTGGAACGGGAGTAGAGTACACACGACAGTTTCCACTGACAGCAGTCAGGATTTGGGTTAGCAGGAAACAGTTCTGGTTTAGGACTAATGCTTGATAACGCTGTAGCTTGGTAGGTAGTCGAAAGAGTCTATGCTTTTAGATGGAGATTTAACTAGATTAGATGAGATGAGAGGAAGTAGACAGACTTGAGATTGAAGATTACAGACCTTATCCTGAGGTTATCTCCAGCCGGAGGGTACAGGTATGGAACTTGAGACTGAGACTTGAAGATTTTGTACGAGTCGCCCAAACTGGAGACCAAGGGGACTACGAGAGGTCACTGACATGGAAGCCAGGAGGTTAGTGAGAGTCCGGGGTATCCCTCTATCTTGACTCACACTGCAGCAGACGTTGATTTTCAATATATATGTCTCGCTGAAGAGGCTATAGATCCTGTACAAATCTCTGGCAATAGGATGCAGGCTGTAGTGAGGCAGGATAGGCTTTAGGGCCTATACTGGGGAAACACAGGTCGTGCAGGTCTAACCAGGAGGACCTCCTGACTAGGACTGACCCGGAAGATTCCCAGCAGACACCACTTAAGGTGGTCAGTGGGAGGGGTAGCTCAACCTTCTGGTTCACCATTGGTTAGCCTGGTGAGTGGCAGAAGTGACGCACGATCAAGCATTAGCCTATCACAGGCAGAATACATTGTAACCAATGAATTTGCAGATATGTACTAGGTAGGAAAATAACAGTAGTAACACCCTTTTCACCACTAGATGGTGCTGTTTCTAACCAAAGGGAACCCTTCCTATATACAGCTCAGTAGGGAAACTAGATGAGAAGAGGTTTGACTATGGATTTAGTGCGTTATGTCATACTAACTCAGACTAGTAGTTACTACGTTACCCGTAGCCTTGTTTATACTCCCAGTCTGGGACATTACACACTCCCCTTCTAGAAATGAGCCGACCTCGGCGACCTCTTAACCCTTTCGCTGCCAGCCTACCTGCAGCATTTCCCACTCCCTGTTGCCAGACTGAGTTTCACTGTTTCGCGCTACACATGTTCAACTGTCATTTTTGAAAGGATTTCCAGGGATTTCCCAGGAAAATTATATATTGTTTTTTTCAACAGAGTCTGGGCTTTAACATGAAATGTCTTGTTTGTATTTTTTAGGTGTATTCTCAACATTTTTGGGTGAAATGTGTGAAAAAAATTAAAAAAAATATATTTTTTTACAATTTGTAGAGTTTTTTTGTAATAAAAAATGTAAGTTTGTCAATAAAATCTTATTGCGTGAGAAACCCCAATTTCTCCCGGTTACAGCGATACCACATATGTATAGGTAGACACCCTTTCCTGCCCAGAAGCCTTTTATAGCTGCTGGATGACAAATGGTTAATTAAAAAAAAAAAATGACATAGGGTCCCCCTTCCCGGGGAGGGGGACCCCATTTTTTTTTGGATTTTTAAGGGTTAAAAACCCTTAAAAATCCAAAAAAAAAAATGACGTGGGGTCCCCCTTACCCAAAGTAACCAGCCCGGGACCAGCTATGGGGGCTTGTAGGCACAGAGTGGGGGGGCCAGCTTTGGTGGCCCCCCCACCCTGCAGCCTACGAGCCCACATAGCCTATGTGGGCCCGGGCTCTTCTGCCCCCCCCTGGCCTTTGGGGAGGCAGGTAATGGGGGTGCGGGGGTTAATGGCAAGCCACCCGCTAGGGCAGGTGACTTGCCACCCCCCCAGCCTTGTGAACTGGTATAAGGGGTCTCATGGACCCCTTACCAGCTCACAAAGGGTTAACTGTTAAAAAAACCACCACACAATAATAAAAAGTATTTTATTCCAAAAAAAAAAAATTTTTTTTTTACTGTACTTACCTTCGATTGCAAGCTCTTGTCCCTCGCCGCTCAGCTGACAGATGCCTGTGATCGGCATCCAGAGAAGGAGAAGGCAGGAGATCAGAGGATCTCCTGTCACCTCCTTCCAGGGCACCGATCACCGGCATCTGAGAAGCTGAGAAAGCTGAAGCCGGTGATCGGGACCGGGATGACGTCATAAGCCCCGCCCCCAAGGGGGCGGGGCTTAGAGGCAAGATGGCGGCCACCATCGTGAAGAAGAGAGGAGAGAGCCTCCCAGGCTCTCCCCTGAAGATCGGTAAGTCCTGGGGGGGGATCGGAGGCCCCCCAGGTGAAGAGGAGGGACAGCGGGAGCCAGCGCACACACAGGTAAGTGAATGTCATTTTTATTTTTTATTTTTTTTTACAGTTAGCAGCTGCTGCTGCAGAAACGGGGGGGGGGCGGCCTATTCCGGGGGCTCTCCTGGAGCCATCCGACCCCCCACGGGGGATCGGATGGCACCAAATTAAAGAGGAGACCCGGCCGGATCCAACAAGGGGTCAGGTGAGTATTTTTGATTTTTATTTTTTAAACTAGAAGCGAGGAAAGTCAAGCACGTAACACCTACGGGCTTGGCACTTAAGGCCCAGCCAAGCCAGCACGTAGGTGTTACGTGCTTGGCAACAAAAGGGTTAAACAGGCGGAGGGTTTACTTCAAAGACAAAAGACACACAGTAGATATATGCAATTCCTATAGGAGGAAAAATGTTAGACATGGAAATGCATGACACGAAAATACACAATGACAGTTAATGCAGGCTCTTCTTGTATTAGAAGATGGGTGCAAGGAGTTCTTGACGAAAGTTTGTCAGGTAGGATGCTTAAACGTTGTTTGGTAACCAAAAATAGAAACCTCAGTAATACGCCAAAAAAAAAAAAAGAAAATAGAGTCTCTGTACAGTGACGTCCATGCATTGTCCATTTGTAAGGCACTGATTTGGGTGAGCAGGTAAACGGTGAACTTTTGTAGATATATTACTAACTAGCTATCTATGCAAATGTATATACAGGGATATTAAGCAGTTTATGTTTAAGCAGTTTAATAATCACGAAAGCGGACAGGTGGTGTTCCTTTGTTGGAACGCTCAGAACGCCTCAGCACTTGGGTGCCGTCCTCTTCTTCTTGAGCTTGCCGATGAGTTGCTGGTTCTGGTATGGGAGATGAGGCCGGGGGGTAAGTATAAACTGGTGCTGGCACTTGTACTGGGGTTTGTACTGGCATAGGGACCCATTGATAGCAACCCGGTATCATGAAGGCTGAGTTTCTGATGGCTTCTTCAACAGAAGACCGAACTGGCGTAGTAGGAACTGGAACAGTAGAAACTGAAGCAGGAGCGTAAACTTGAGTAGGAGGAGTAGGAGGTGGAGTCAAGAGCAGAAGATCCTCTTTTGTACAGGGCTTCATTCTATTCCTGTGTACAGTCTGTGGGGCCATTCCTGGTTTTTGTACCTCATACACGTCTGACTCAGGGTATGGGACAGCTGTTATGGTATAGGGCTCTTGTTCCCAGAGAACATCCAGTTTGTCCGTACGGTGGTGCTTCTTCAACCACACTTTGGCACCAACTTCTAAGGTTGTGGCATTAGCGCGAAGGTTATACTGTTGTTCCTGCTTTTGGTGAGCTTCGTCCATTCGACGTTCAACGATTTCTTTCGCCTCTTCAATACGTCTTTGGTGTTCAGTTACCCAATTAGCGTTTGGCAAAGGGTTGATTGAATCTGGAACTTGGATTCCAAGAGCTCTGTCTTGTGGTAACTGACCTTGGCGACCGAACATCAAGTAATACGGTGAATAACCCGTAGAGCAATGTGTAGTATTGTTGTAAATTTCTGTCAGTTCATCAAGGAGTTGTGGCCATTCTGACGTTTTGGAGACTGATGCTGTTCTCAGCATATTTATGAAAACTTGATTGATCCTCTCACACAATCCGTTTCCTTGCGGATGATAGGCCGTGGTGCGAAGCTTTTTACACTCATGAAAATTGCAAAGTTCATGGAACAATTGAGATTCAAAGGCAGGACCTCTGTCGGTTAGCACGGCTTCAGGGCAACCGTAGTGCTTCACATACTCACGATAAAATATCATGGCGGTGGTTTTAGCAGTTAAGTCCTTGACTGGTACGACGACAACCCATTTGGAATAATGGTCAACCATCGTCAGAGCGTAGGTGTAGCCTGAACGTGTGGGTGCTAGTTTGACGTGGTCTAGTGCAACCAATTCATTGGGCTTGTGAGAAGAAATGGGATGGAGTGGAGCACGAGCTTCTTTCTTGCTGGCCTTGGTTATGCTACAGGCTGGACATTCGTTACACCAGTTCTCGATGTCTGAGCGCATTCCTATCCAGTAGAATCTTTGTCTTATGGTGGCCTCTGTTTTGTGGATTCCAAAATGGCCGGATTGATCGTGATAAGCGTCTAACACGATTTTTGCATCACGTCTGGGTATTAGAATCTGATGCAGTCTTTCTCCTGAGACTGGGTCCAATGTGTTTCTCAGGATCAGGCCTTTGTGGATAAAGAGTCTTTTTCTTTGTCTCCATAGGCGTTTCAGCTCAACGTCTGGATATTGCTTTCTCAGCCGTATGGGTACCCTTCCTGCTGTGAGGTAATCAGATATTTCTCCCAAGACACGGGACTCACTTTGGATGGTTTGCCATCTGGAAGGTTCTTTTAGAGGATCTGACTTTGGTTTAGGTTCTTCATCTGTTTGGGTGGCAGCTATAGCACACTGAGTGGCGAACCTCTGGTAGAATGGTGGCATTTCGACCTCTTCCCATGCATCCTCCTCTGGAGGTTCTTCACCTGTGGGTAGGCGTGAAAGGATGTCTGCATTAATGTTGGTCTTTCCGCTTCTGTACTTTATGTCGAAGTTAAAGTTGGCGAGTTTTGATGCCCAGCGTTGCTCAAGTGCACCTAGCTTCGCAGAGTTGAGATGGGCTAGTGGATTGTTATCTGTGTATACGGTGAAGGGAGTTGCAGCAAGATAGTCTTTGAACTTCTCCGTTACTGACCATACGAGAGCTAAGAGTTCTAGTTTGAATGAGCTGTAGTTAGCGTCATTTTTCTCAGCTCCGCGTAGACTTCGACTTGCATATGCGATGACTCGTTCATGATTGTCTTGCACCTGTGACAAAACAGCTCCTAGGCCTTGAAAGCTGGCGTCGGTGTACAACCGGAATGGATGATTGTAGTCCGGATAGGCCAGAATTGGAGGTGATGTCAACAGTTTCTTGAGCGTTTGGAACGCATGCTCTTGGCGGTCGGACCATCTGATGGGCAATTTCCTGTTATAATTCTCCCTTGGGCAACCACGTAAGAGTTCAGTAAGAGGCTCTGCTTCCTGAGCGAAATGTGGGATAAATCGGCGGTAGTAGCCAGCAAATCCAAGGAAGCTTCTAATCTCTTTGACTGTTCTGGGAGTCTCCCAGTTCTTTACAGCGGAGATCTTTTCTGGATCGGGCTGAATCCCGGCAGCACTTACAACGTGGCCTAGATAACTCACTTGTGGCTTCAGCAGATGACACTTGGAGGGTTTGACTTTTAAGCCATGCTCAGTGAGGACTTGAAGGACTTCTGATAAGTGGTTGAGATGTTCCTCATAGGTACGAGAATAGACGATGACGTCATCCAAATAGAGGAGTACACTCTGGAAATTTACATGTCCTAGGCATCTCTCCATCAACCGCTGGAACGTGGCTGGAGCATTGCAAAGCCCAAAGGGCATACTTGTGAATTCGTATAAGCCCATGGGGGTAGTGAAAGCAGTCTTTTCTTGGTCTTCAGGAGCCATAGGGACCTGCCAATACCCGCTTGTAAGATCCAGTGTGGAAAAGTAGGCGGCAGTGCCTAGAGCAGCAATTGTCTCTTCAATGCGTGGAAGTGGATAAGCATCCTTGTGGGTGATGTGATTCAGTTTTCGGTAGTCCACACAAAAGCGTATGTTGCCATCTTTTTTCTTGACGAGGACAATGGGTGCAGCCCAAGGACTCTGGCTCTCTTGTATGACCTTAGTGTCTTTCATTTCTTTGATGAGCTTTTTCACTTGTTGGTAACTGGCAGGAGGGATTGGTCTGTGCTTCTCCTTGATTGGAGGATGATCACCAGTGTTGATGCGGTGCTGGATTAAGTTGGTTTTGCCGAAATCCAAGGAATGTTTGCTGAAAGCTTGGGAATGGCGTTTGGCAAGTCTACGGACTCCACTCACGTGCTCAATAGGAGTATTAGCATCACCGATGTTCAATTCATCCCACCAGAAGGTAGACTGGTTAGGACCTTTGGAGGTAGCTTGAATGGATTTCTGGTAAGCGAGGGTTTCTTCATCCAGAATATCTTCAGGATCCCATTGGTACAACTGGGCCACGGTAGTGAACTTTGGAAGCTCTGCAGAGGAATCACTGAGGTTAACTAACCTTACTGGAACGTGTCCATTGGTAACAGTAACGATGCTTCTTGCAGCCTTTACGAGAGGATGGCCATCAATTTGGACAGAGTCAATCAAGGCTTGGTAGTCAGCATTGCCAATGCCAGGGCGCCCTCTACACCAGACCAGTATTTCGCTGTTTGCAGCCAGAATGATAGGACGGACATCTTTGGTTCTGACACGACAAATTTCCCCTTTGTGGTTTGCAAATGTCTGCTGGGCGGTGAGCGCTCGAATAGTCTTTTGAACTGCTTGTCTGTGATGGGAGGAAACTGAAGGCAAAGAGGCATGCAAAGCATTCAATAACTCAGAAAACACATGGCGGATTACGTTCATGCCTAATACTATGGCTGTACTAACTCCCTCAGATTCAGTCACAATAACACCCTGACGTGGCAGTTTACGTTCACCAATTTGCAAAGTAGGTTCCCAGTAACCTAGCTGGGTGATGGGCTGGCCATTACTAGCAATTAGCTGGACTTTAGCTTTGGCAGCTGAAAGCATACGGGGATCCCAATGTTCCTCAAAAGTCTCTCTGGAAATGGTGGTGACCTGTGAACCGGTGTCAACAAGTGCTTCAAGGGGGACACCATCAACCCACACGGTTATTTGCGGGCAGTTGGATAGAAACTTTGATACCCACTGTGATTGCGATTGTCTTTCTCTCTCTCCCTCTCTCTTTCTCTCTGGGCCTTTGGCAATACCACCTGAGGGGCGGCCCTCGGACTCAGGGGTATCCCGTTTAACTGATAGCACTGTGACTTGTAGTGTCCATATTTGTGGCAATAGTTACAGAAAGGACGCTCACGCTCCCGGTATCTGTCTGGCGGAGGCCTATCCGGGGTAGAGTGACTAGAGCGGGGCTCTGGAGACAGTGTCCTGCTAACAGACGACTCACGGGATGATGTTGAGGAGTACTGACTCTTTAGTTCTTTCAGAACCTGACATAAGGAGTCCACTACTTGAACAAGTGTGTCCTGTGTAACAGCGGTACTGACAGGTATAGATGTTTGTGCAGCTTGAATGGCTTGGATGGGGGACACCGTAGGCAACGTTGGTACAACAGGAGGTGCAACAGGGGGTGCAGCAGTCATGTCTCTAGAATAAGTGGCAGATGGACAAGTGGTGTAGGAGGAGCTATCTTGTGCCACACTTAGTGCAAGAGATTTAAAGTCAAGAAATTTCATGTCCTTATCGTGTGATTGTCTCAGCGTCTGTAATTGAGTACGTAACGCCTTGGAGTCAACACCATCAATAAATCTGTCTTTAAGCATTTCCTCAGCTTTAGAAGGGTCTATATGGTCAAGCTGAGCCAATGCTCTGAAGGCAGAGTGTAAAGCAAGAGCGTATTGTTGGAGTGTCTCTCCGGGTCTTTGACATCTGGTATGAAATTGTAAGCGTACCTCAGTGGGTGATTGTACCTCGAACTCTTTGCAGAGACGGTTGAGGATCTGGTCCACAGTAGACTTTTCAGTGGGTGGCCAGGAACGTACTTCCTCCGCAGCTGGGCCTTCAAGCTGTCCTATCAGCAAATGCGCCTGCTGATCGGGAGAAAGTGCAATAAATTTAAGAGTATGAAGGATCTTCTCCTTGAAATGAGCAAGGGTATTGGGTTCTCCCTTATATTTAGGCAAATCAGAAGTTCCTACAAACAAGGGTACACATGCAGCAGTAACTTGAGGTGGTGTAACATTGGCAGCAGCGGCCTGAGGTGCAGGAGCAGCAATAAAGGATGAGGCAGGGCTGCTGAAACCAGCTTGGTCAATAACTTGTGGATTAGACATATTTAAGATAAATGGTGCACTGCGCCTTTAAGAAAAGATGGTGCGCCTGTCTCTTTAAGAGAATGCAGAATGGTGCAGCAGAAAAGTCTATGATAAATCCTCCCCCTCTTTATGCAGAGTAGTAGTGCAGCAATATAGATGACACTTAGCTGGCAGTTGATGATTGATGATGATTGCAGAAGAGAATGGAGGCAGACTGGAGCGGTGCAGCAGTGCTGGGAGGCAGGCACAGGGATTGTTGAAGATGGTTGGAGGCACCAGGATGGATGAGGAGAGTAGCGGTGGTAATGCTGGGGCAGCACTGGTGACGCTGGAGTAGCGGTGTGCGGCGGCTTCCTCTTCCTGTGACAGGTGCAGCAATCTTTATCTTCCCCCCTGGGACACAGGAGCGGTGAAGAAAGGCCCCGGCCGGCTGGGGATCCTGGATGGAGGCTGGAGGTACTGCAGGGGGCGGGGCTTGAGCGCTTGGTGCGCGCGGACTGAACCGGAGAGGATGGTGTAACCCCTTGAGTGCCGCACTGGCGGCGGGAGCATGTAAAATGGCGGCCAGCAGTCTGAGTAGCGGACGGCAGCCCCACAACGAATATCTAACACAATAAAGCACAATGCCGCAGCACAGTTCAGTAGACAGGCCCCCTTTGCGTATATATCACTGTCAGTCTTTTGGAGGTCAACAGGCACTTCTGGGCTTTGTAGTGCTGCGTTTTGTAGTATACTGATAATCCTGTTCGTGACGCCAAGAAAAACACCCCTGTAGTGGGCTTAAAGGATGGGATAGTACCTCCTAGGGCAGGGAGATGGTTGTCACGAGTGGTAAGGCTTGACACGAAGGTTCTATGGACCTGACCCCAGTGTGGCCCCGTAGGCGGTGTTTTTTAATGTTCCCGTTGCCTTCCTCACACAGGTTACCAGTAAAGAACCAATAGCCAGGTTCAAAGGCAACGTTAGCTTTTATTGCTGGAACGGGAGTAGAGTACACACGACAGTTTCCACTGACAGCAGTCAGGATTTGGGTTAGCAGGAAACAGTTCTGGTTTAGGACTAATGCTTGATAACGCTGTAGCTTGGTAGGTAGTCGAAAGAGTCTATGCTTTTAGATGGAGATTTAACTAGATTAGATGAGATGAGAGGAAGTAGACAGACTTGAGATTGAAGATTACAGACCTTATCCTGAGGTTATCTCCAGCCGGAGGGTACAGGTATGGAACTTGAGACTGAGACTTGAAGATTTTGTACGAGTCGCCCAAACTGGAGACCAAGGGGACTACGAGAGGTCACTGACATGGAAGCCAGGAGGTTAGTGAGAGTCCGGGGTATCCCTCTATCTTGACTCACACTGCAGCAGACGTTGATTTTCAATATATATGTCTCGCTGAAGAGGCTATAGATCCTGTACAAATCTCTGGCAATAGGATGCAGGCTGTAGTGAGGCAGGATAGGCTTTAGGGCCTATACTGGGGAAACACAGGTCGTGCAGGTCTAACCAGGAGGACCTCCTGACTAGGACTGACCCGGAAGATTCCCAGCAGGCACCACTTAAGGTGGTCAGTGGGAGGGGTAGCTCAACCTTCTGGTTCACCATTGGTTAGCCTGGTGAGTGGCAGAAGTGACGCACGATCAAGCATTAGCCTATCACAGGCAGAATACATTGTAACCAATGAATTTGCAGATATGTACTAGGTAGGAAAATAACAGTAGTAACACCCTTTTCACCACTAGATGGTGCTGTTTCTAACCAAAGGGAACCCTTCCTATATACAGCTCAGTAGGGAAACTAGATGAGAAGAGGTTTGACTATGGATTTAGTGCGTTATGTCATACTAACTCAGACTAGTAGTTACTACGTTACCCGTAGCCTTGTTTATACTCCCAGTCTGGGACATTACACCTCCAGGCTGGGGAGAGAGAGACAGTGCTTTTCAGGAATGAGAGAGAGGTACGTCCAGGCTGGGGAGAGAGAGACAGTGCTTTTCAGGAATGAGAGAGAGGTACGTCCAGGCTGGGGAGAGAGAGACAGTGCTTTTCAGAAATGAGAGAGAGGTACCTCCAGGCTGGGGAAAGAGAGACAGTGATTTTCAGGAATGAGAGAGAGGTACCTCCAGGCTGGGGAGAGAGAGACAGTGCTTTTCAGGAATGAGAGAGAGGTACCTCCAGGCTGGGGAGAGAGAGACAGTGCTTTTCAGGAATGAGAGAGAGGTACGTCCAGGCTGGGGAGAGAGAGACAGTGCTTTTCAGGAATGAGAGAGAGGTGCCTCCAGGCTGGGGAGAGAGAGACAGTGCTTTTCAGGAATGAGAGAGAGGTATGTCCAGGCTGGGGAGAGAGAGACAGTGCTTTTCAGGCTTGAGAGAGAGGTACCTCCAGGCTGGGGAGAGAGAGACAGTGCTTTTCAGGAATGAGAGAGAGGTACCTCCAGGCTGGGGAGAGAGAGACAGTGCTTTTCAGGAATGAGAGAGAGGTACGTCCAGGCTGGGGAGAGATAGACAGTGCTTTTCAGGCTTGAGAGAGAGGTACCTCCAGGCTGGGGAGAGAGAGACAGTGCTTTTCAGGAATGAGATAGAGGTACGTCCAGGCTGGGGAGAGAGACAGTGCTTTTCAGGAATGAGAGAGAGGTACGTCCAGGCTGGGGAGAGAGAGACAGTGCTTTTCAGGAATGAGAGAGAGGTACGTCCAGGCTGGGGAGAGAGAGACAGTGCTTTTCAGGAATGAGAGAGAGGTACCTCCAGGCTGGGGAGAGAGAGACAGTGCTTTTCAGGAATGAGAGAGAGGTGCCTCCAGGCTGGGGAGAGAGAGAGACAGTGCTTTTCAGGAATGAGAGAGAGGTACCTCCAGGCTGGGGAGAGAGAGACAGTGCTTTTCAGGAATGAGAGAGAGGTACGTCCAGGCTGGGGAGAGAGAGACAGTGCTTTTCAGGCATGAGAGAGAGGTACCTCCAGGCTGGGGAGAGAGAGACAGTGCTTTTCAGGCATGAGAGAGAGGTACTTCCAGGCTGGGGAGAGAGAGACAGTGCTTTTCAGGAATGAGAGAGAGGTACGTCCAGGCTGGGGAGAGAGAGACAGTGCTTTTCAGGAATGAGAGAGAGGTACGTCCAGGCTGGGGAGAGAGAGACAGTGCTTTTCAGGAATGAGAGAGAGGGGTACCTCCAGGCTGGGGAGAGAGAGACAGTGCTTTTCAGGCATGAGAGAGAGGTACCTCCAGGCTGGGGAGAGAGAGACAGTGCTTTTCAGGAATGAGAGAGAGGTACCTCCAGGCTGGGGAGAGAGAGACAGTGCTTTTCAGGAATGAGAGAGAGGTACCTCCAGGCTGGGGAGAGAGAGACGTTGCTTTTCAGGAATGAGAGAGAGGTACCTCCAGGCTGGGGAGAGAGAGACAGTGCTTTTCAGGAATGAGAGAGAGGTACGTCCAGGCTGGGGAGAGAGAGACGGTGCTTTTCAGGAATGAGAGAGAGGTACCTCCAGGCTGTGGAGAGAGAGACGGTGCTTTTCAGGAATGAGAGAGAGGTACCTCCAGGCTGGGGAGAGAGAGACAGTGCTTTTCAGGAATGAGAGAGAGGTACACCCAGGCTGGGGAGAGAGAGACAGTGCTTTTCAGGCATGAGAGAGAGGTACCTCCAGGCTGGGAAGAGAGAGACGGTGCTTTTCAGGAATGAGAGAGAGGTACGTCCAGGCTGGGGAGAGAGAGACAGTGCTTTTCAGGAATGAGAGAGAGGTACCTCCAGGCTGGGGAGAGAGAGACAGTGCTTTTCAGGCATGAGAGAGAGGTACCTCCAGGCTGCGGAGAGAGAGAGACAGTGCTTTTCAGGCATGAGAGAGAAGTACGTCCAGGCTGGGGAGAGAGAGACCGTGCTTTTCAGGAATGAGAGAGAGGTACCTCCAGGCTGGGGAGAGAGAGACCGTGCTTTTCAGGAATGAGAGAGAGGTACCTCCAGGCTGGGGAGAGAGAGACAGTGCTTTTCAGGAATGAGAGAGAGGTACCTCCAGGCTGGGGAGAGAGAGACAGTGCTTTTCAGGAATGAGAGAGAGGTACGTCCAGGCTGGGGAGAGAGAGACAGTGCTTTTCAGGCATGAGAGAGAGGTACCTCCAGGTTGGGGAGAGAGAGACAGTGTTTTTCAGGCATGAGAGAGAGGTACGTCCAGGCTGGGGAGAGAGAGACAGTGCTTTTCAGGCATGAGAGAGAGGTACGTCCAGGCTGGGGAGAGAGAGACAGTGCTTTTCAGGAATGAGAGAGAGGTACCTCCAGGCTGGGGAGAGAGAGACAGTGCTTTTCAGGAATGAGAGAGAGGTACGTCCAGGCTGGGGAGAGAGAGACAGTGCTTTTCAGGCATGAGAGAGAGGTACGTCCAGGCTGGGGAGAGAGAGACAGTGCTTTTCAGGCATGAGAGAGAGGTACCTCCAGGCTGGGGAGAGAGAGACAGTGCTTTTCAGGAATGAGAGAGAGGTACGTCCAGGCTGGGGAGAGAGAGACAGTGCTTTTCAGGCATGAGAGAGAGGTACCTCCAGGCTGGGGAGAGAGAGACAGTGCTTTTCAGGCATGAGAGAGAGGTACCTCCAGGCTGGGGAGAGAGAGACAGTGCTTTTCAGGAATGAGAGAGAGGTACGTCCAGGCTGGAGAGAGAGAGACAGTGCTTTTCAGGAATGAGAGAGAGGTACCTCCAGGCTGGGGAGAGAGAGACAGTGCTTTTCAGGAATGAGAGAGAGGTACGTCCAGGCTGATGAGAAAGAGAGAGAAAAACCCCAATGGTGGAATTTTGGGTCACTGTTATTATATGCAGTCTGACCTGGTTACAGCAGACTAGTTGGTAAAGTGGTAAACTCTAAATCAGAGAGTGTATGGTTCAAATCCTACTGCCTAATATTTCATTTTGATTTAAAGGAGCATTATTGCGAAATTGTGTAATATTAAAAATCCATATAAACACATCAGCTAATGAGAGGAGCGGTCATTTAGACACGCAAACTGACTAAAACTTCTGCCAAGCTTGTGGTTTTCTTCTCCTGGTAGGAATAAAATCCAGGGATTACAGGTTTATTCTATCAGGGGTGACAGAGCTGTCACCCCGCATTTCCTCTTCCTTCCATTAAAAGAAAAACAACAAGCCTGGCTGGATATTTCTTGATGCCGGGGTGTATAAGTGACCCCTCCTCCCGCCATCCAGCACATTTATATGGATTTCTATCACTGGGCCATTTTTTCAAGATAGTGCTCTGCTTTCTGCAGTATCTTTCTGTTTCCCATTTTCTTTTTACTATACTTACGCTTTTTTTTCCATGTATTCTCCTTTTCAGCTTTGTGTGTTTTGAGAAGAACAAAACCCAGGATGTTCACTATCCCAAGTTTTGTTGCTTGCCCTGGGGGCACTGGTGAAACCCACTAGTTTGCCTGTCAAAACGTACCTTTCCCCGTCCAATGGCGCGTGCATGGGCTCTCATCCGGTCAGCGCTGTTTTCTTGGCAAATGGCTCTGTTTGCACACAGAGTTCAGCAATGGGGAGCCAGAGAGGCAGCATCCCTGGGCGCCCAGCCTATCTGAATGGCTGTAAACACGTCAGCTAATGAGAGGAGGGGTCACTTATACATCCAAACTGAATAAAGTTCCCAGTAAACGTGTGGTTTACTTGCTCATGGTAGGAATCAAATTCAGGGGTGACAGGTTTAGTCTATCAGGGATGACAGAGCCTGTATGCCCGGATGTCCTTTTCCTTCCATTAAAAGAAAGAAAAACAAGCCCGCCTGAATATTTTTTGATCCTCTTTGTCTGGTGCGACCCCAGGGCTGGCCCACCAATCGGTCCACAAATGCTAATTGCACACTGCTAAATCTAATATCCAATTTATTAGAGCATAAGAAGTTCATACATAGTACCACATACACATAACAACATATATACACACAGTTAAAAAACACTTATTAAAACCCAAAGAAAGTGGGGAGGAGCTCCAGGGCTATATTACTACCAAAATAGATAATCAATTGATCATATTCCCAAACATCAATATTAATGGCATACATCTCATAGTGCAATGTGGTACTATGTATGAACTTCTTATGCTCTAATAAATTGGATATTAGATTTAGCAGTGTGCAATTAGCATTTGTGGACCGATTGGTGGGCCAGCCCTGGGGTCGCACCAGACAAAGAGGGTTGTGATTAGTAGGTCCCTTTAATTGGCACCTGCCATATATGTGATTGTATAGGTGGTGCACACCTAATAAGTGCAGTTGAATATTTTTTGATGCCGCGTGTATAAGTGACCCCTCCTCCCGCCATCCAGTAAATCTTCTAATAGCACAGCCTCTGAGGCTCTTGTTCATTAGGTAAAAATTGTATCTAACCAGAAATGCCAAATAAATGACCGAAAAATATAAAACAGTAAACCCTACTAAAACTGTTAAAAACTGTATCTAACAGTTGTTCATTAGATAAAAACTGTATCTAACCACAAATTCCTAAAGATTGCCAAAAAATATTTTTAAAAAAAACTGCAGTTTCAGTGTTTAATGGGATGAATTTAAAAGCCGAATTTAGTAAAACACCTAAAAAGAAAAAAGACAATAAAAAAAAGTCAGGCTTGTCTATTAGCTAAAAATTATAACCAAAAATGCCAAAAAATTACCCCAAAATATTAAAAAAAAAAACACGCAGGCAGTTACCTGTACTAGGAACAGATTCAACATTGAAAAACTCTTTATTTTTATTTATTTATGAATTTAATTAATTCTTGCTTTCTGTGATTATTTGGAGCATTTTCCCTAGCCCATTTTGTGCAGGGCAATTGCCCAGTTGTTACCCCTTAAATTAGGCCGTCAACACCTGTAAAAAAATATATTTTTCTTTAGTGTTGCATTTCTTTATTTTTTAGTTTTTTTGTGGTTATCTTGAGTACTTTCCCTAGCCCAATTTGTGCAGGGCAATCACCTAAGTGTTCCCCTAAATTTTCAGCCCTCTAGACCAGGGGTGCTCAACTACTTTCAGAGGAGATCCACTTAATGGGGTCTGTCACGAAATGAAGGTCAGAGCTGAACACTAACAGTAAAAGAACTGTTTGGGGGTCAAGTGAGGGATACAGGCCAGCAGTGGTGGGAGAAGATTAGTTGAGGGCTCAGCCCTATACTCCCACAGTGGTCAGCCTTACCCCCCAACAATGACCCGCAAGTTCCCCCTTCCCACAGTGGTCAGCCTTTTTCCACCAAAATAGCCCCCTCTTCCTGGGAATGGTTTTATCCTCCTCTTCCCCCACAATGGTCAGCTTTACATTCCTCTCCCCCCACCATGGTCAGCAGTATCCCCCCCTCCACAATCAGTGTCATCACCCCACCCTCATAGCAATTAGTTGATAATCTGTCACTTGAGGGGCCTAGCACCACCCCTCTCACACCAATAACACTTCAATCATACATACACACGGACCATTCACATACACATAAACATAACAATCATACATAGCAAACACTCACCAAATATACACAAAACACAGACCAATCATAAACACACTCACATCATTCACAGAAAACACACACACACATACATACACCAAGGAGCCACAATACCAACACTGGTCCGGCCTGCAGTAAGATAAACTTGCTGCTGGCCGGTCTGATGATGTTGCAGGTGGAACTAAAGAAATTGTCTGCGTGCTCCTGGGAGGGCTCTAAAAGTGAGTGCACACAGGTGAAAGAGCACTTGGACAGAAGCATGCTAGCGGCACAATGGCAACCCATGCAGTGGCCCCCAGGGCACCACACTAAGGCCTGGCAGGAAAACTGGCGCCCGCTGTCTGGATCTTCCAGTTGAGTACAGGTGCTCTAGACCTTGCCAGCCCCATTTTACAGCCATTTTAGGCCTCAAAGTTTGGGTCCCCATTGACTTTGGGTTTGTATTCGGGGCCCTGGACCCGATCATTGGTGGCAAGTTCTGGGGAACTCGATGAGCCCAAATTAAAACAGACCGACTGATCACTAATGACACCACATGGCCTTCATCTGACCAATAAACACTATCTCCAGATCAGTCAGTAACTGCCCGCTGTCCTCTCATCAACAATTCTCTAGATCAGGCCCAGAGAGCTTCATTGAGCATCAGGAAATAGTCGTGAGCCACAATCAATGTGACGAGATTGTAGAAGCCATGTCAATTATATATATTAAGAAAAGGCATGGAAATGTTGCTGGCCACCCCTTGAAGACATCTAAACCTAGGCAAGATTATTCACTCTCTCTGCACTCCCGTGTCCAGAATGACCCCCAACAGCCCCCAACAGTTCACTGGGCAGGTGTGCCTGGAGCTGTGCACAGTGAACCCTACTGGCTGAATGGAAACATGTGGAAGCAGGATTCACAGAGTGCCAGAGGGATTGCAGAAAAAGGAACGAGAAAGGAGGAAGTACAGAGATGTGCATGACTCCTCCCCCTTTCCCATCTAACCCTGTGCTTGCATGAATTAGTGAGACTAGGGGAGGGCCCTGCAAATTGGTGCTGTGTTTCCCCTGGTGATGTCCCTAGCCTGTGAGGCTGTGAGTGCTGCTTTCTCTTGGCATCAATATTTATTTGTAGCTCCCAAGGAGCCCAGAAGCCACATAGAGGAGGCCGGCAAGCCACAGGTTGGAGATATCTGCTCTAGATGTATCCCAATATTCATCCTGTACTCAAAGCTATGGGGCAACATCAAGTAAGCTGCTCCCAGTTTATTCATTGCATTGTATGTCCCAAAGGGAGGCTCTCATAGATTAGAGTTAGGACGGCACCACACAGAAGCACCCTAGAATTTGGTGGTGCAACTACAACATACTTCTGTAGATGTTTTCCAACCAGGTTTTTAACAAGAACAGATTACAGAATCTGTTGCTGGCTAAGTGTTGAGTGCTGTTGCCCCGTTAAGATTTCTGTAGAATTCTAAGATGACAACAGGAGTCACTTGAATGACAGTCAGGCATCCACATTAAACCTTAGCCTTCCCCTCCTTCAAACAAAATCTCGGAGGGGTACTGTCATGAGAAGGGCCTGGATATCGCCATAGCGCTGAGCGCTCACAGAGTGAAGTCATGTTCCAGAGACTCATCCCTCCATTGCAGGCAACATACAAGTCTTGTGAACACGATTTTGCTGACCTAATGCCGGTCAACTCTTATTTGGACAATAAAATAACATTTCTGGCCGCTGATAGTGAAAACAGTCAACAATCTTTTCTAATAAAAAACAATAATAAAAAACCTTGCAGTGTTTGGAAGCTACAGAAAACAACCAAAGTATAGGTAAAGCTTTCAATACTATAGTCACTTGCTGCCATCTAATGGTCACTATCATATCATTAGGAGGATTAATTTCCAAACCTCATAAGAGACAGCGACAACCTAAAATGTCCTTTTTTTTTTGTTTCTAAGGTTTATTAATAACTGGAAAATTGAGGCCCCCTATTGGTACCTTTCTTGTCCAGCTGTGCCAGGCTGTTGGTCCAGTTTATATGCAGCTTCCAAAAAGAAGCTCCAGCTTCACAAAGGTGAAAAGAATAAAAAATAAAATAGTATATTTCCCACAAATTAGGAAATAATTATCCTACACAAGCCTCTCACAGGAGAAGGGACGTATGCTGCCTAAAGTAACAAGTCCTCCTACGTGATGATTTCTGATAGCACATGATCCAAGCACCATCTTGTGGTGGAAATAAGGAATTACATGCCTAACAGCGCAAGTTTTTGCGTCTATGAGAGCTGTTTTGAGCTGTTTTGGCAGCAGGTTGGGAACAAGTGATTGAAGCTGAGCAAAGTAGATGAGAAGAAGCGGGAGAGGGGCTAAGAGGAGAAAGAGCATGGCTTCTGCTGGCTGATATTACATGCTGAGAAGAGGTGTACATAGTGCTACACAGCAAATGTCATATTGTCCCCCCCCCCCCCCCCCCCGGGTTATGGGGCATTCTGACTTGACATGCCAGTGAAATCCATTCAGATATGCTTGGTGGGGGTGCACGCATTGGATGGAGCCCACATATGTACTGTGTGGGAAACAAGATAGGATTAAGGCCGATCCAGTGGGGGAACCCACATTGGGATTCCCCAAGGAAGGACTTTCACCCAGTGCTTGAGTCCTTTAGGCTTTAGGCTGAGGCAGAGGGTTTTGGTTCACTTTAAAGAGGACCAAATCCTTGAAATCTAAAGGACTCAGGGCTGGCCAATTCCTTCTCCCCAGTGTTCCCTGATTTGGAATGTTCCCCTGGGATCACAGTAGAATGTACCTTTCTGGCTATCCAGTGGCACTACGCTGACCATGGCGGCATTCCTCTGGCTTATGCGCACTCTCGGATGCAGCTTATCGGATTGGCCACTGCAGGCACTATTTAGTAAGAATACATTGATGGATGACAAAATCTATTCTGATGGGAGGAGAGCAGGTACATGTACTGTGGAACTGCTGTAGAGATATGGATACTCAGCTTTCACACACAGGGGCATCTTAGGATGCCCCACTAAAGCAAACCAAGACCCAGGTGACAGAGCAGCCTGGGTTTTGGTCCACTTTTGTGGCCCTAGCACAGCCTAAGGGGGCAGAAGGTGCCATTTGTATCTTTCAATAACTATGCTATGCCCTCCATGTCAGGCATCACTTCCTAGCTGCTATTCCTCTAGGGCCAGGTATTACTTCCTAGCTGCTATTCCTCTAGGGCCAGGAATTACTTCCTAGCTGCTATTCCTCTAGGGCCAGGAATTACTTCCTAGCTGCTATTCCTCTAGGGCCAAGTTTTACTTCCTAGCTGCTATGCCCCTCATGCCAAGTATTACTTCCTAGCTGCTATGCCCTCATGCCAGGTATTACTTCCTAGCTGCTATGCCCTCATGCCAGGTATTACTTCCTAGCTCCTATGTCCCTCATGCCAAGTATCACTTCCTAGCTGCTATGCCCCTCATGCCAAATATCACTTCCTAGCTGCTATGCCCCTCATACCAAGTATTACTTCCTAGCTGCTATGCCCCTCATACCAAGTATTACTTCCTAGCTGCTATACCCCTCATACCAAGTATTACTTCCTAGCTGCTATGCCCCTCATACCAAGTATTACTTCCTAGCTGCTATGCCCCTCATGCCAAGCATCACTTCCTAGCTGCTATGCCCCTCATGCCAAGTATTACTTCCTAGCTGCTATGTCCCTCATGCCAAGCATCACTTCCTAGCTGCTATGTCCCTCATGCCAAGCATCACTTCCTAGCTGCTATGTCCCTCATGCCAAGCATCACTTCCTAGCTGCTATGCCCCTCATGCCAAGTATTACTTCCTAGCTGCTATGCCCCTCATGCCAAGTATTACTTCCTAGCTGCTATGCTCCTCATGCCAAGCATTACTTCCTAGCTGCTATGCCCCTCATGCCAAGTATTACTTCCTACCTGCTATGCCCGTCATGCCAAGCATTACTTTCTAGCTGCTATGCCCCTCATGCCAAGCATTACTTCCTAGCTGCTATGCCCCTAATGCCAAGTATCACTTCCTAGCTGCTATGTTCCTCATGCCAAGTAATACTTCCTAGCTGCTATGCCCCTCGTGCCAAGTATCACTTCCTAGCTGCTATGCCCCTCGTGCCAAGTATTACTTCCTAGCTGCTATGCCCCTCGTGCCAAGTATTACTTCCTAGCTGCTATTGCCCCTCATGCCAAGTATTACTTCCTAGCTGCTATGCCCCGCATGCCAAGTATTACTTCCTAGCTGCTATGCCCCGCATGCCAAGTATTACTTCCTAGCTGCTATGCCCCTCATGCCAAGTATCACTTCCTAGCTGCTATGCCCCTCATGCCAAGTATTACTCCCTAGCTGCTATGCCCCTCATGCCAAGTATTACGTCCTAGCTGCTATGTCCCTCATGCCAAGTATTACTCCCTAGCTGCTATGCCCCTCATGCCAAGTATTACTTCCTAGCTGCTATGCCCCTCATGCCAAGTATTACGTCCTAGCTGCTATGCCCCTCATGCCAAGTATTACTTCCTAGCTGCTATGCCCCTCATGCCAAGTATTACTCCCTAGCTGCTATGCCCCTCATGCCAAGTATTACTTCCTAGCTGCTATGTCCCTCATGCCAAGTATTACGTCCTAGCTGCTATGCCCCTCGTGCCAAGTATTACGTCCTAGCTGCTATGTCCCTCATGCCAAGTATTACTCCCTAGCTGCTATGCCCCTCATGCCAAGTATTACTTCCTAGCTGCTATGCCCCGCATGCCAAGTATTACTTCCTAGCTGCTATGCCCCTCATGCCAAGTATTACTTCCTAGCTGCTATGCCCCGCATGCCAAGTATTACTTCCTAGCTGCTATGCCCCTCATGCCAAGTATCACTTCCTAGCTGCTATGCCCCTCATGCCAAGTATTATTTCCGAGCTGCTATGCCCCTCATGCCAAGTATTACTTCCTAGCTGCTATGCCCCTCATACCAAGTATTACTTCCTAGCTGCTATGCCCCTCATGCCAAGCATCACTTCCTAGCTGCTATGCCCCTCATGCCAAGTATTACTTCCTAGCTGCTATGCCCCTCATGCCAAGTATTACTTCCTAGCTGCTATGCCCCTCATGCCAAGTATTATTTCCTAGCTGCTATGCCCCTCATGCCAAGCATCACTTCCTAGCTGCTATGCCCCTCATGCCAAGTATTACTTCCTAGCTGCTATGCCCCTCATGCCAAGCATCACTTCCTAGCTGCTATGCCCCTCATGCCAAGTATTACTTCCTAGCTGCTATGCCCCTCATGCCAAGTATTACTTCCTAGCTGCTATGCCCCTCATGCCAAGCATCACTTCCTAGCTGCTATGCCCCTCATGCCAAGTATTACTTCCTAGCTGCTATGCCCCTCATGCCAAGTATTACTTCCTAGCTGCTATGCCCCTCATGCCAAGTATTATTTCCTAGCTGCTATGCCCCTCATGCCAAGTATTACTTCCTAGCTGCTATGCCCCTCATGCCAAGCATCACTTCCTAGCTGCTATGCCCCTCATGCCAAGCATCACTTCCTAGCTGCTATGCCCCTCATGCCAAGTATTACTTCCTAGCTGCTATGCCCCTCATGCCAAGTATCACTTCCTAGCTGCTATGCCCCTCATGCCAAGTATTATTTCCTAGCTGCTATGCCCCTCATGCCAAGTATTACTTCCTAGCTGCTATGCCCCTCATACCAAGTATTACTTCCTAGCTGCTATGTCCCTCATGCCAAGCATCACTTCCTAGCTGCTATGTCCCTCATGCCAAGTATTACTTCCTAGCTGCTATGCCCCTCATGCCAAGCATCACTTCCTAGCTGCTATGCCCCTCATGCCAAGTATTACTTCCTAGCTGCTATGCCCCTCATGCCAAGTATTACTTCCTAGCTGCTATGTCCCTCATACCAAGTATTACTTCCTAGCTGCTATGTCCCTCATGCCAAGTATTACTCCCTAGCTGCTATGCCCCTCGTGCCAAGTATTACTTCCTAGCTGCTATGCCCCTCGTGCCAAATATTACTTCCTAGCTGCTATTGCCCCTCATGCCAAGTATTACTTCCTAGCTGCTATGCCCCTCATGCCAAGTATTACTTCCTAGCTGCTATGCCCCTCATGCCAAGTATTACTTCCTAGCTGCTATGCCCCTCGTGCCAAATATTACTTCCTAGCTGCTATTGCCCCTCATGCCAAGTATTACTTCCTAGCTGCTATGCCCCTCATGCCAAGTATTACTTCCTAGCTGCTATGCCCCTCATGCCAAGTATTACTTCCTAGCTGCTATGCCCCTCGTGCCAAGTATAACTTCCTAGCTGCTATGCCCCTCGTGCCAAATATTACTTCCTAGCTGCTATTGCCCCTCATGCCAAGTATTACTTCCTAGCTGCTATGTCCCTCATGCCAAGTATTACTTCCTAGCTGCTATGCCCCTCATGCCAAGTATTACTTCCTAGCTGCTATGCCCCTCATACCAAGTATTACTTCCTAGCTGCTATGCCCCTCGTGCCAAGTATTACTTCCTAGCTGCTATGTCCCTCATGCCAGGTATTACTTCCTAGCTGCTATGCCCCTCATACCAAGTATTACTTCCTAGCTGCTATGCCCCTCATGCCAAGTATTACTTCCTAGCTGCTATGTCCCTCATGCCAGGTATTACTTCCTAGCTGCTATGCCCCTCATACCAAGTATTACTTCCTAGCTGCTATGCCCCTCATGCCAAGTATCACTTCCTAGCTGCTATGCCCCTCATGCCAAGTATAACTTCCTAGCTGCTATGTCCCTCATGCCAAGTATTACTTCCTAGCTGCTATGCCCCTCATGCCAAGTATTACTTCCTAGCTGCTATGCCCCTCATGCCAAGTATTACTTCCTAGCTGCTATGTCCCTCATACCAAGTATTACTTCCTAGCTGCTATGCCCCTCATACCAAGTATTACTTCCTAGCTGCTATGCCCCTCATGCCAAGTATCACTTCCTAGCTGCTATGTCCCTCATGTCAAGTATTACTTCCTAGCTGCTATGCCCCTCATGCCAAGTATTACTTCCTAGCTGCTATGCCCCTCATGCCAAGTATTACTTCCTAGCTGCTATGCCCCTCATTCCAAGTATTGCTTCCTAGCTGCTATGCCCCTCATGCCAAGTATTACTTCCTAGCTGCTATGCCCCTCATGCCAAGTATTACCTCCTAGCTGCTATGTCCCTCATGCCAAGTATTACTTCCTAGCTGCTGTGCCCCTCATGCCAAGTATTACTTCCTAGCTGCTATGCCCCTCATGCCAAGTATTACTTCCTAGCTGCTGTGCCCCTCATGCCAAGTATTACTTCCTAGCTGCTGTGCCCCTCATGCCAAGTATTACTTCCTAGCTGCTGTGCCCCTCATGCCAAGTATTACTTCCTAGCTGCTATGCCCCTCATGCCAAGTATTACTTCCTAGCTGCTGTGCCCCTCATGCCAAGTATTACTTCCTAGCTGCTGTGCCCCTCATGCCAAGTATTACTTCCGAGCTGCTGTGCCCCTCATGCCAAGTATTACTTTCTAGCTGCTATGCCCCTCATGCCAAGTATTACTTCCTAGCTGATGTGCCCCTCATGCCAAGTATTACTTCCTAGCTGCCATGCCCCTCATGCCAAGTATTACTTCCTAGCTGCCATACCCCTCATGCCAAGTATTACATCCTAGCTGCTATGCCCCTCGTGCCAAGTATTACTTCCTAGCTGCTATGCCCCTCGTGCCAAGTATTACGTCCTAGCTGCTATGCCCCTCGTGCCAAGTATTACTAACTAGCTGCTATGCCCCTCGTGCCAAGTATTACGTCCTAGCTGCTATGCCCCTCGTGCCAAGTATTACGTCCTAGCTGCTATGTCCCTCATGCCAAGTATTACTCCCTAGCTGCTATGCCCCTCATGCCAAGTATTACTTCCTAGCTGCTATGCCCCTCATGCCAAATATTACTTCCTAGCTGCTATGCTCCTCATGCCAAGTATTACTTCCTAGCTGCTATGCCCCTCATGCCAAGCATTACTTCCTAGCTGCTATGCCCCTCATACCAAGCATCACTTCCTAGCTGCTATGTCCCTCATGCCAAGTATTACTTCCTAGCTGCTATGCCCCTCATGCCAAGTATTACTTCCTAGCTGCTATGCCCCTCATGCCAAGCATTACTTCCTAGCTGCTATGCCCCTCATACCAAGCATCACTTCCTAGCTGCTATGCCCCTCATACCAAGTATTACTTCCTAGCTGCTATGCCTCTCATGCCAAGTATTACTTCCTAGCTGCTATGCCCCTCATGCCAAGTATTACTTCCTAGCTGCTATGCCCCTCATGCCAAGTATTACTTCCTAGCTGCTATGCCCCTCATGCCAAGTATTACTTCCTAGCTGCTATGTCCCTCATACCAAGTATTACTTCCTAGCTGCTATGCCCCTCGTGCCAAGTATTACTTCCTAGCTGCTATGCCCCTCATGCCAAGTATTATTTCCTAGCTGCTATGCCCCTCATGCCAAGTATTACTTCCTAGCTGCTATGTCCCTCATGCCAAGTATTACTTCCTAGCTGCTATGCCCCTCATGCCAAGTATTACTTCCTAGCTGCTATGCCCCTCATGCCAAGTATTACTTCCTAGCTGCTATGCCCCTCATGCCAAGTATTACTTCCTAGCTGCTATGCCCCTCATGCCAAGTATTACTTCCTAGCTGCTATGCCCCTCATTCCAAGTATTACTTCCTAGCTGCTATGTCCCTCATGCCAAGTATTACTTCCTAGCTGCTATGCCCCTCATGCCAAGTATTACCTCCTAGCTGCTATGTCCCTCATGCCAAGTATTACTTCCTAGCTGCTATGCCCCTCATGCCAAGTATTACTTCCTAGCTGCTGTGCCCCTCATGCCAAGTATTACTTCCTAGCTGCTATGCCCCTCATGCCAAGTATTACTTCCTAGCTGCTGTGCCCCTCATGCCAAGTACTACTTCCTAGCTGCTATGCCCCTCATGCCAAGTATTACTTCCTAGCTGCCATACCCCTCATGCCAAGTATTACATCCTAGCTGCTATGCCCCTCGTGCCAAGTATTACTTCCTAGCTGCTATGCCCCTCGTGCCAAGTATTACGTCCTAGCTGCTATGCCCCTCGTGCCAAGTATTACTTCCTAGCTGCTATGCCCCTTGTGCCAAGTATTACGTCCTAGCTGCTATGCCCCTCGTGCCAAGTATTACGTCCTAGCTGCTATGTCCCTCATGCCAAGTATTACTCCCTAGCTGCTATGCCCCTCATGCCAAGTATTACTTCCTAGCTGCTATGCCCCTCATGCCAAATATTACTTCCTAGCTGCTATGCTCCTCCTGCCAAGTATTACTTCCTAGCTGCTATGCCCCTCATGCCAAGTATTACTTCCTAGCTGCTATGCCCCTCATGCCAAGCATCACTTCCTAGCTGCTATGTCCCTCATGCCAAGTATTACCTCCTAGCTGCTATGCCCCTCATGCCAAGTATTACGTCCTAGGTGCTATGCCCCTCATACCAAGTATTACTTCCTAGCTGCTATTGCCCCTCGTGCCAAGTATTACTTCCTAGCTGCTATGCCCCTCATGCCAAGTATTACATCCTAGCTGCTATGCCCCTCATGCCAAGTATTACTTCCTAGCTGCTATGCCCCTCATGCCAAGTATTACTTCCTAGCTGCCATACCCCTCATGCCAAGTATTACATCCTAGCTGCTATGCCCCTCGTGCCAAGTATTACTTCCTAGCTGCTATGCCCCTCGTGCCAAGTATTACGTCCTAGCTGCTATGCCCCTCGTGCCAAGTATTACTTCCTAGCTGCTATGCCCCTTGTGCCAAGTATTACGTCCTAGCTGCTATGCCCCTCATGCCAAATATTACTTCCTAGCTGCTATGCTCCTCCTGCCAAGTATTACTTCCTAGCTGCTATGCCCCTCATGCCAAGTATTACTTCCTAGCTGCTATGCCCCTCATGCCAAGTATTACTTCCTAGCTGCTATGCCCCTCATGCCAAGCATCACTTCCTAGCTGCTATGTCCCTCATGCCAAGTATTACTTCCTAGCTGCTATGCCCCTCATGCCAAGTATTACGTCCTAGGTGCTATGCCCCTCATACCAAGTATTACTTCCTAGCTGCTATTGCCCCTCGTGCCAAGTATTACTTCCTAGCTGCTATGCCCCTCATGCCAAGTATTACATCCTAGCTGCTATGCCCCTCATGCCAAGTATTACTTCCTAGCTGCTATGCCCCTCATGCCAAGTATTACTTCCTAGCTGCTGTGCCCCTCATGCCAAGTATTACTTCCTAGCTGCTATGCCCCTCATGCCAAGTATTACTTCCTAGCAGCTGTGCCCCTCATGCCAAGTATTACTTCCTAGCTGCTATGCCCCTCATGCCAAGTATTACTTCCTAGCTGCCATACCCCTCATGCCAAGTATTACATCCTAGCTGCTATGCCCCTCATGCCAAGTATTACTTCCTAGCTGCTATGCCCCTCGTGCCAAGTATTACGTCCTAGCTGCTATGCCCCTCGTGCCAAGTATTACTTCCTAGCTGCTATGCCCCTTGTGCCAAGTATTACTTCCTAGCTGCTATGCCCCTCGTGCCAAGTATTACGTCCTAGCTGCTATGCCCCTCGTGCCAAGTATTACTTCCTAGCTGCTATGCCCCTTGTGCCAAGTATTACGTCCTAGCTGCTATGCCCCTCGTGCCAAGTATTACGTCCTAGCTGCTATGTCCCTCATGCCAAGTATTACTCCCTAGCTGCTATGCCCCTCATGCCAAGTATTACTTCCTAGCTGCTATGCCCCTCATGCCAAATATTACTTCCTAGCTGCTATGCTCCTCCTGCCAAGTATTACTTCCTAGCTGCTAAGCCCCTCATGCCAAGTATTACTTCCTAGCTGCTATGCCCCTCATGCCAAGCATCACTTCCTAGCTGCTATGTCCCTCATGCCAAGTATTACTTCCTAGCTGCTATGCCCCTCATGCCAAGTATTACGTCCTAGGTGCTATGCCCCTCATATCAAGTATTACTTCCTAGCTGCTATTGCCCCTCGTGCCAAGTATTACTTCCTAGCTGCTATGCCCCTCATGCCAAGTATTACATCCTAGCTGCTATGCCCCTCATGCCAAGTATTACTTCCTAGCTGCTATGCCCCTCGTGCCAAGTATTACTTCCTAGCTGCTATTGCCCCTCGTGCCAAGTATTACTTCCTAGCTGCTATGCCCCTCATGCCAAGTATTACTTCCTAGCTGCCATACCCCTCATGCCAAGTATTACATCCTAGCTGCTATGCCCCTCGTGCCAAGTATTACTTCCTAGCTGCTATGCCCCTCGTGCCAAGTATTACGTCCTAGCTGCTATGCCCCTCGTGCCAAGTATTACTTCCTAGCTGCTATGCCCCTTGTGCCAAGTATTACGTCCTAGCTGCTATGCCCCTCGTGCCAAGTATTACGTCCTAGCTGCTATGTCCCTCATGCCAAGTATTACTCCCTAGCTGCTATGCCCCTCATGCCAAGTATTACTTCCTAGCTGCTATGCCCCTCATGCCAAATATTACTTCCTAGCTGCTATGCTCCTCCTGCCAAGTATTACTTCCTAGCTGCTATGCCCCTCATGCCAAGTATTACTTCCTAGCTGCTATGCCCCTCATGCCAAGCATCACTTCCTAGCTGCTATGTCCCTCATGCCAAGTATTACTTCCTAGCTGCTATGCCCCTCATGCCAAGTATTACGTCCTAGGTGCTATGCCCCTCATACCAAGTATTACTTCCTAGCTGCTATTGCCCCTCGTGCCAAGTATTACTTCCTAGCTGCTATGCCCCTCATGCCAAGTATTACATCCTAGCTGCTATGCCCCTCATGCCAAGTATTACTTCCTAGCTGCTATGCCCCTCGTGCCAAGTATTACTTCCTAGCTGCTATTGCCCCTCGTGCCAAGTATTACTTCCTAGCTGCTATGCCCCTCGTGCCAAGTATCACTTCCTAGCTACTATGCCCCTCGTGCCAAGTATTACTTCCTAGCTGCTATGCCCCTCGTGCCAAGTATTACTTCCTAGCTGCTATTGCCCCTCATGCCAAGTATTACTTCCTAGCTGCTATTGCCCCTCATGCCAAGTATTACTTCCTAGCTGCTATGTCCCTCATGCCAAGTATTACTTCCTAGCTGCTATGTCCCTCATGCCAAGTATTATTTCCTAGCTGCTATGCCCCTCGTGCCAAGTATTACGTCCTAGCTGCTATGTCCCTCATGCCAAGTATTACTTCCTAGCTGCTATGCCCCTCATGCCAAGTATTACTTCCTAGCTGCTATGCCCTTCATGCCAAGTATTACTTCCTAGCTGCTATGCCCCTCATGCCAAGTATTACTTCCTAGCTGCTATGCCCCTCATGCCAAGTATTACTTCCTAGCTGCCATGCCCCTCATGCCAAGTATTACTTCCTAGCTGCCATACCCCTCATGCCAAGTATTACTTCCTAGCTGCTATGCCCATCATGCCAAGTATTAATTCCTAGCTGCTATGCCCCTCATGCCAAGTATTACTCCCTAGCTGCTATGCCCCTCATGCCAAGTATTACTTCCTAGCTGCTATGCCCCTCATGCCAAATATTACTTCCTAGCTGCTATGCTCCTCATGCCAAGTATTACGTCCTAGCTGCTATGCTCCTCATGCCAAGTATTACTTCCTAGATGCCAAGCTCCTCATGCCAAGTATTACTTCCTAGCTGCTATGTCCCTCATGCCAAGTATTACTTCCTAGCTGCTATGCCCCTCATGCCAAGCATCACTTCCTAGCTGCTATGCTCCTCATGCCAAGTATTACTTCCTAGCTGCTATGCCCCTCATGCCAAGCATCACTTCCTAGCTGCTATGCTCCTCATGCCAAGTATTACTTCCTAGCTGCTATGTCCCTCATGCCAAGTATTACTTAATAGCTGCTATGCCCCTCATGCCAAGCATCACTTCCTAGCTGCTATGCCCCTCATGCCAAGTATTACTTCCTAGCTGCTATGTCCCTCATGCCAAGTATTACTTCCGAGCTGCTATGCCCCTCATGCCAAGTATTACTTCCTAGCTGCTATGCCCCTCATGCCAAGTATTACTTCCTAGCTGCTATGCTCCTCATGCCAAGTATTACTTCCTAGCTGCTATGCTCCTCATGCCAAGTATTACGTCCTAGCTGCTATGCTCCTCATGCCAAGTATTACTTCCTAGATGCTATGTCCCTCATGCCAAGTATTACTTCCTAGCTGCTATGCCCCTCATGCCAAGTATTACTTCCTAGCTGCTATGTTCCTCATGCCAAGTATTACTTCCTAGCTGCTATGCCCCTCATGCCAAGCATCACTTCCTAGCTGCTATGCCCCTCTTGCCAAGTATTACTTCCTAGCTGCTATGTCCCTCATGCCAAGTATTACTTCCTAGCTGCTATGCCCCTCATGCCAAGTATTACTTCCTAGCTGCTATGCCCCTCATGCCAAGTATTTCTTCCTAGCTGCTATGCCCCTCATGCCAAGTATTACTTCCTAGCTGCTATGCTCCTCATGCCAAGTATTACGTCCTAGCTGCTATGCCCCTCATGCCAAGTATTACTTCCTAGCTGCTATGCTCCTTATGCCAAGTATTACTCCCTAGCTGCTATGCTCCTCATGCCAAGCATCACTTCCTAGCTGCTATGCCCCTCATGCCAAGTATTACTCCCTAGCTGCTATGCCCCTCGTGCCAAGTATCACTTCCTAGCTGCTATGACCCTCATGCCAAGTATTACTTCCTAGCTGCTATGCCCCTCGTGCCAAGTATTATTTCCTAGCTGCTATGCCCCTCATGCCAAGTATTACTTCCTAGCTGCTATGCCCCTCATGCCAAGTATCACTTCCTAGCTGCTATGTCCCTCATGCCAAGTATTACTTCCTAGCTGCTATGCCCCTCGTGCCAAGTATTATTTCCTAGCTGCTATGCCCCTCGTGCCAAGTATTACGTCCTAGCTGCTATGCCCCTCATGCCAAGTATTACTTCCTAGCTGCTATGCTCCTCATGCCAAGTATTACGTCCTAGCTGCTATGCCCCTCATGCCAAGCATTACTTCCTAGCTGCTATGTCCCTCATGCCAAGTATTACTTCCTAGCTGCTATGCCCCTCATGCCAAGCATCACTTCCTAGCTGCTATGCTCCTCATGCCAAGTATTACTTCCTAGCTGCTATGTCCCTCATGCCAAGTATTACTTCCGAGCTGCTATGCCCCTCATGCCAAGTATTACTTCCTAGCTGCTATGCCCCTCATGCCAAGTATTACTTCCTAGCTGCTATGCTCCTCATGCCAAGTATTACTTCCTAGCTGCTATGCTCCTCATGCCAAGTATTACGTCCTAGCTGCTATGCTCCTCATGCCAAGTATTACTTCCTAGATGCTATGTCCCTCATGCCAAGTATTACTTCCTAGCTGCTATGCCCCTCATGCCAAGTATTACTTCCTAGCTGCTATGTCCCTCATGCCAAGTATTACTTCCTAGCTGCTATGCCCCTCATGCCAAGCATCACTTCCTAGCTGCTATGCCCCTCTTGCCAAGTATTACTTCCTAGCTGCTATGTCCCTCATGCCAAGTATTACTTCCTAGCTGCTATGCCCCTCATGCCAAGTATTACTTCCTAGCTGCTATGCCCCTCATGCCAAGTATTTCTTCCTAGCTGCTATGCCCCTCATGCCAAGTATTACTTCCTAGCTGCTATGCTCCTCATGCCAAGTATTACTTCCTAGCTGCTATGTCCCTCATGCCAAGTATTACGTCCTAGCTGCTATGCCCCTCATGCCAAGTATTACTTCCTAGCTGCTATGCTCCTTATGCCAAGTATTACGTCCTAGCTGCTATGCCCCTCATGCCAAGTATTACTCCCTAGCTGCTATGCTCCTCATGCCAAGCATCACTTCCTAGCTGCTATGCCCCTCATGCCAAGTATTACTCCCTAGCTGCTATGCCCCTCGTGCCAAGTATCACTTCCTAGCTGCTATGACCCTCATGCCAAGTATTACTTCCTAGCTGCTATGCCCCTCGTGCCAAGTATTATTTCCTAGCTGCTATGCCCCTCATGCCAAGTATTACTTCCTAGCTGCTATGCCCCTCATGCCAAGTATCACTTCCTAGCTGCTATGTCCCTCATGCCAAGTATTACTTCCTAGCTGCTATGCCCCTCGTGCCAAGTATTATTTCCTAGCTGCTATGCCCCTCGTGCCAAGTATTACGTCCTAGCTGCTATGCCCCTCATGCCAAGTATTACTTCCTAGCTGCTATGCCCCTCATGCCAAGCATTACTTCCTAGCTGCTATGCCCCTCATGCCAAGTATTACTTCCTAGCTGCTATGCTCCTCATGCCAAGTATTACGTCCTAGCTGCTATGCCCCTCCTGCCAAGTATTACTTCCTAGCTGCTATGCTCCTCATGCCAAGTATTACTTCCTAGCTGCTATGTCCCTCATGCCAAGTATTACTTCCTAGCTGCTATGCCCCTCATGCCAAGTATTACTTCCTAGCTGCTATGTCCCTCATGCCAAGTATTACTTCCTAGCTGCTATGCCCCTCATGCCAAGTATTACTTCCTAGCTGCTATGCCCCTCATGCCAAGTATTACTTCCTAGCTGCTATGCCCCTCATGCCAAGTATCACTTCCTAGTTGCTATGCCCCTCATACCAAGTATTACTTCCTAGCTGCTATGCCCCTCATGCCAAGTATTACTTCCTAGCTGCTATGTCCCTCATGCCAAGTATTACTTCCTAGCTGCTATGTCCCTCATGCCAAGTATTACTTCCTAGCTGCTATGCCCCTCATGCCAAGTATTACTTCCTAGCTGCTATGTCCCTCATGCCAAGTATTACTTCCTAGCTGCTATGCTCCTCATGCCAAGTATTACTTCCTAGCTGCTATGCCCCTCATGCCAAGTATTACTCCCTAGCTGCTATGCCCCTCATGCCAAGTATTACTTCCTAGCTGCTATGCCCCTCATGCCAAGTATTACTTCCTAGGTGCTATGCCCCTCATGCCAAGTATCACTTCCTAGTTGCTATGCCCCTCATACCAAGTATTACTTCCTAGCTGCTATGCCCCTCGTGCCAAGTATTACTTCCTAGCTGCTATGTCCCTCATGCCAAGTATTACTTCCTAGCTGCTATGCCCCTCATGCCAAGTATTACTTCCTAGCTGCTATGTCCCTCATACCAAGTATTACTTCCTAGCTGCTATGCCCCTCATGCCAAGTATTACTTCCTAGCTGCTATGTCCCTCATGCCAAGTATTACTTCCTAGCTGCTATGTCCCTCATGCCAAGTATTACTTCCTAGCTGCTATGCCCCTCATGCCAAGTATTACTTCCTAGCTGCTATGCTCCTCGTGCCAAATATTACTTCCTAGCTGCTATGTCCCTCATGCCAAGTATTACGTCCTAGCTGCTATGTCCCTCATGCCAAGTATTACTTCCTAGCTGCTATGCCCCTCATGCCAAGTATTACTTCCTAGCTGCTATGCTCCTCGTGCCAAATATTACTTCCTAGCTGCTATGTCCCTCATGCCAAGTATTACTTCCTAGCTGCTATGTCCCTCATGCCAAGTATCACTTCCTAGCTGCTATGTCCCTCATACCAAGTATTACTTCCTAGCTGCTATGTCCCTAGGGCCAAGTATTACTTCCTAGCTGCTATGCCCCTCATGCCAAGTATTACTTCCTAGCTGCTATGTCCCTAGGGCCAAGTATTACTTCCTAGCTGCTATGCCCCTCATGCCAAGTATTACTTCCTAGCTGCTATGCCCCTCATGCCAAGTATTACTTCCTAGCTGCTATGTCCCTCATGCCAAGTATTACTTCCTAGCTGCTATGCCCCTCATGCCAAGTATTACTCCCTAGCTGCTATGCCCCTCGTGCCAAGTATTACTTCCTAGCTGCTATGTCCCTCATACCAAGTATTACTTCCTAGCTGCTATTGCCCCTCATGCCAAGTATTACTTCCTAGCTGCTATGTCCCTCATGCCAAGTATTACTTCCTAGCTGCTATGTCCCTAGGGCCAAGTATTACTTCCTAGCTGCTATGCCCCTCATGCCAAGTATTACTTCCTAGCTGCTATGCCCCTCATGCCAAGTATTACTTCCTAGCTGCTATGTCCCTCATGCCAAGTATTACTTCCTAGCTGCTATGCCCCTCATGCCAAGTATTACTCCCTAGCTGCTATGCCCCTCGTGCCAAGTATTACTTCCTAGCTGCTATTTCCCTCTTGCCAAGAATTTAAAAGCTGAGTATAGTGATGAGATGCTGTCCGCAATGTTTAAGCATTTTGCACTGTATATGTTTAACTGTCATTTTTACAGGAATATCCAGGAAAATGATATATCGTTTTTTCAGCAGAGTTTGGGCCTTAACCCAAAATGTGTGGTTAGTAATTTTTTTCAGGGCTTTCATAATATTTTGGGTTTAATATAAGGAATAAATTAAAAAAATTTTTTTTTTTTAAAGAAAAAGAAATTGAAATTAAAAAAAAAACAGTATTGCTTGTAAAAGCCCAATTTCTTCCGTTTACAGTGGTAGCACATACGTATCTGTAGACAGCCTTTCCTGCTCTGGAGACCCCCCAAACTGAAACATCACTTTTTTAAACAAAAAAAAAAACTACGGTACTTCTTTGCTGACTTCTTGCTGTTACAAAAAGCAAAAAGTGGTGCACCACAAGTATCAATAGAGTTGTGCTACACTGCAATACTTAGAATACAAAGGACAATTAGGCACATGGAGTAAATCCCCATAAGTCTAAGGACAGGAGCACCAAACAATATTCAAAATTCATGTAATTAGTAGAAAATCGATATGCAACATACACTACATAACACACTATACAAGACAAACAAGTTAAAAACACTGCTAAGCACCCCAAATTTACATCCAGTGCTGTGTAATACAGCATAAAAGTACCTGGGAAAACTCCTGATATAAGTACGTATTCAACCCCTAAGTAATAATTACCTACTGTGTCGGCACAGCTAACTCCTATAAACTACATGTGCCTAATTGTCCTTTGACTTGCTGTTAAGTTACAATGAATATCAAAGTTTAAGCCTTAAACTTTTTTTTAAAAAAAAAAGCATTGTGGGCTCCCCCCTCTTCAGCAAAAGCAGCCCAGGCACCAGCTATGTAGACCAGGGCTCAGAAGCTGAGCAGCACTGCCTGTGGCTGGCATTTAATGGCTGCCAATGCGGCCACATACATTTCATGTGACTGTCACTAAAAGGGTTAAGGGACAACTGTTCTTCAATACTTGGAAATGTTATGTTTTTATAAGATAGGTCTTAGAAAAATTAACATTTCACCAATATACTTTCATTTAAAAAATGCTCCTTCTGTACTTTGTCCCAATTTGACAATCATGGAACTTGCTGAGTCAGCAGAAATACCTATAAATGGTCTGCACAGAACTTGCACTTATGATGGGTAAGGGATTGTGATATGAGAAGATACTTACTGCCCAGGTTGCCTCTGCCAGTTATGACAGGTATGCTATTTTTTTCATTTACAAAAAGTGTTGGGCCTGACACAAGCAGCGTGGGCAGTAAGCGTATGCTCACAAAGTTTTCAAGCACAGTAGTGCATCTTCAGACACACACCCCAATCCCTCATCTGTCAGAGGTGCCAGTTCTGTACATTCCAATTATAATGATTTTTGTGACATTAAATTGGGACAAGAAAGAACAGTATGAAAGCCTATTTTCTTAAAGTAAATTGGTGAAATGTTTCTTTAAGGTCCTCTAAGGTCTATAATATAAGAGCATAACATTTATATATGTCTCTAAAAGATTCCAGAGCCAGCTGCTTGCTTTATATGCTATAGGCTCCGGTTTCCTGGGGAAACATCCTGTCCCCCAATCAGGTTGCCACAGCGGGCCGGAATTGCTGGTCCCCTATTACCCCTCCTCCCGTCCCCTTCTCCTCCTCCTCTTTCCTCAATCTGTGTCACAGCGCATCACACCCCACACATGCCGGGTGAGAGATGCGCCACCTGCCCCTTTCCTCCTCTCTCCCCCATCCCATCCCAGAAGAGAGCAGCGGTGCCTGTTGCCCTGTCCTCTGCTCTCATCCTGGGCCAATGCCCGGCGCAATGATGTAACAATTGCCCAGGCCTGAAGTGTGTCTTTAATGTGGTTCTGTGCAAAATTTCTGGGTGGTTTTCCCAAAACCCATACACATTGTATTTACATTCATACTCCAACAGTATTCTGTTACCACCAATCTGATGTGTGTGGAGAAAAATGAGTTCAACATTGTCAACAATTCTGCAAAACAGAACTGGCCAGCAGGTGGCACCGAAACACAATAATACAAAAAATACAGTTCAATAGAATTTAGTTAGGTACATTTATATTGACGAGAAACTCCAGCCAGAAATGACTGGATTCCTTCTTTAATTTACAGAAGTGTATACTTCCCTCTTCCAGTCTTCAAGGATCTTTCATGGGCAGCGGCTGCACAGTAATGTGCTTGGACATCCAAATAGGCTGCATGCGGTCACTTGGGATGCGCAACCCAGAAGACGTTAGTATCCGGGTGGCCCCACTTTGTAGTATAGTATCACCGATGCACAGTGGGGCAGCCTGATGTGGGCTGCCCCGCTGCATATTAACCATTTGACTGCCAGCCTACCAAGCTATTGGTGGATTGGCGCTTGGCAAATGTGGTGCCAATATTCAAAAAGGGATCTAGGGGGGAACCTGGGAACTACAGACCGGTAAGCTTAACATCTGTGGTGGGCAAGCTGTTTGAAGGTTTCTTAAGGGATACTATCCTGGAGCACCTTGGGGAAAATGACCTTATTACTCCATATCAGCATGGATTTATGAGGAATCGTTCCTGCCAGACAAACCTGATCAGCTTTTATGAGGAGGTAAGTTCAAGATTGGATCAGGGGGAGTCATTGGATATCATATATCTTGACTTTTCTAAAGCATTTGATACTGTGCCACATAAAAGGCTGGTACAAAAGATGAGAATGCTTGGACTGGGGGAAAACATGTGCAGATGGGTGGGAAATTGGCTTAGTGATCGGAAGCAGAGGGTGGTTATAAATGGTACACACTCAGATTGGGTCACTGTTACCAGTGGAGTACCACAAGGGTCAGTTCTGGGACCAATTCTCTTCAATATATATATAAATGACATTGGGTATGGATTAAACAGTAAAGTCTCAATCTTTGCAGATGATACTAAGCTGAGTAAAGTAATTAAAACAAAAGAGGACAACAGGCAACTACAAACAGATTTAGATAAATTGGAAGCATGGGCAGTTAAATGGCAAATGAAGTTTAACACAGATAAATGTAAGGTTATGTACATGGGAAGGAGAAATCTGTGTCATGATTACACACTAAATAAAGAAACACTTGGTAAAACAACAATGGAAAAGGACCTAGGGGTTTTAGTTGACAATAAGCTCAACTGTAGTAATCAATGCCAGGCAGCTGCTGCCAAGGCAAATAGGATCATGGGGTGCATCAGGAGGGGCATAGGTGCTCATGACCAGAGCATCATTTTACCCCTGTACAAGTCACTAGTCAGACCCCATATGGAATACTGTGTACAGTTCTGGGCACCTGTGCTTAAAAAGGACATATCAGAACTGGAGCGCGTTCAAAGAAGGGCAACAAAGTTAATAAAAGGAGTGCGGGGGCTAGAGTACCCGGAAAGATTGTCCAAGTTAGGCTTATTTAGTCTAGAAAAAAGACGATTGAGGGGTGATCTAATAACTATGTATAAATATATTCGGGGTCAATACAAGGATCTGTCCCACAATCTATTTATACCCCGGAGTGTAACCATAACCCGGGGGCATCCACTAAGGTTAGAGGAAAGGTGCTTTCTCCACCGACATAGGTGGGGATTCTTCTCTGTAAGAGCAGTGAGACTATGGAACTCGCTGCCAGAGGAGGTAGTAATGAGGGATACATTAAAAATGTTCAAAAGTGGCCTTGATGCCTTCCTGGCATGTAATAACATTTCCGGCTATGGCTACTAGACCACTGGAAGGAGTTAGACAGGCTGAACTGGATGGACTAAAGTCTTTATTCAGCCTTACATACTATGTTACTATGTTACTATGTTACTATTAAATCACCCTCTGCTGCCAGACCATTTTTCACAATTTTGCGCTATACATGTTTAAGGCACCTGTTAGTGTTCTGCAATACCTGTAGTTCAAGGCACCTGTGTGTTAGAGCTATTTTTGGTTCAGGGCACCTAAGGCGCATTTTCCTGCAATTATTTTTTATTTGTCCACTTTGGGCCACTGTAACTGCAGGTGTCTAACAATACCGAAAGCAGCAAAATAAGGGACAGGGACCTGGCCATGGTGCTTCTGCTGCTGCTGGTAATGGAACTGTAATGGTAATGGTAATGGAACTGTTGCTTGATCTTTTATCTTTACCTGCTACTACTTCCTCTGGTGCAAGCAGGCGCCAGGGTTTGGAGCTCATTTTTGTAGACTCCAATATGCTAGCAGTATGTTGAGGACAGAACATATTGAAGCAGTCCTAGATTATATGGCACACAGTGCTACCAGTTCCAAAGGCAGAATGTGGGAACCCTACCACCCCCAGCACCAGCAGCATTAGCAGGAGCACCACCACCACCAAGCCAGTCCACATTATCCCAGGAAAGCATTCAGCTTTTCATTTGTAAAATTTGGAGAGAAAGCGGATGTTGTTCCCATCTCATCCACAAGACCTGGCCCTGAATGCAAGCATTTCAAAATTGCTGGCCTTTGAAATGCTCTCATTTCCCCTGGTGGAGATGGACAGTTTTATCCCTTTCGCTGCCAGCCTACCTGGAGATTTTGTCACCCTTTGTTGCCAGATGCACTATTTTGCGCTCCACATGTTCCACTGTGATTTTTGAAGGGATTTCCCAGGAAAATTATATATTGATTTTTTTTTTTAGCAGAGTCTGGGCTTTAACTTGAAATGTCTCGTTTGCTATTTTTTTAGGTGTATTCTCAATATTTTTGAGTAAAATATGTGCAAAAAATAAAAAAAATCAATTTTTCACAATTTTTTGTGTTTTTTTTGTAATAAAAACTGTACATTTGTCAATAAATTTTAAATCATATTGCTTGTGAAATTCCCATTTCTTCCAGTTACAGCAGTACCACATACAGGCGTACCAGGCTTGTTGACATGGGCACAGTTTTCTGGAAACAATCCCTCATTTAATTCTTTGGTTACACAGGGTTTCCATAAAGAATAAAACAGCAGAATCAAAGCCACATTTTCCTAAAAAAAACTATATGCAAACATGAAAACACAAATTAAATCTGAAAAAGCAACATCCCCTGAACCGAACAATACCCAACATGCATAGCTCAAAGGAGTATGCGCATAAGGGGAATTTTACTTTTAAAGTAATTTTGCTTTTTCAACCAAAACAACCCTTTACATTTGGAATATCCCCATAAATTATATATTCTTCTATATTACACACAGTAAGCTTTATAGGTGTACTTAGTTTGTTGCAGTGGGCTCAACTTTCTGGAAGTAATCCCTTAAAGAAGTTTCTGGTTGCACAGGATTTCCCTAAGAAAATGAATAAAAAAGCAGAATAGAAACACATTTTCCAAAAATATTGATATGCAAACAAAAAACACACCAGATAAATGTGAAAGCGCAAGGTCCCCTGAACACAATACCCAACATGCTTAGCTACTTTTAACCGTTTTAATTGTCAGCCTACTTGAGAATTTGTCACCCTTTGTTGACAGGACATTTCACCATTTTGCACTGTGTGCACTGTTTAACTGTGATTTTTGCAAGAATTTTTAGGAAAACTATATATTGCTTTTTGCGACAGAGTTTATGTTTTAACATGAAATAACATGATAACATGATAACTTGTTTGTAATGTTTCCACTGTAAAATATTTTTGAGTGAAAAAGTAAAAAAGAATATATATTTGTTTTTCAAAATTGTTTTGTTTATTTTAAATAAAACATTTATTTTATTAAAGAAAACCATATTGCATGTGAAAGCTCCATTTCTCCCAATTTCAACCGTACCACATATGTATCGGTAGCCCCCTGTTCGTGCCCAGGAGATCCCCCCAAACAGAAAAGAGCACTTTATAACATTTACAAATAAAATACAACTACTATCCACACACGAAGGGTTACTTTTGAAAAAAAAATGTTGTGGGGCCCTCCCTTCTCAGGGGGACCCCATTTATTTGGAATTTTAAGGGGTAAAACCTTTAGTTTTCTGAAAGTAATCCCTCAAGGAATTCTTTGGTTGCACAGGGTTTCCCTAAAAAATTTTTAAAAAAGCAGAATAAAAATACATTTTGCTAAAATATCAATATGCAAACAAGAAAACACTAGATAAATGCGAAAGTGCAAGGTCCTCTAAACACAGCAATACCCAAGATGCTTAGCTACTTTTAACCCTTTTAACTTTCGGCCAACTTGAGATTTTGTCACCCTCTGCTGACAGGACATTTTTCACCATTTTGCACTATATTTAACTGTGTTTTTGCAGGCATTTTCCAGAAAATTATATTTTGTTTTTTGCAGGAGAATTTATGCTTCAACATGAAATGTCTTGTTTGTGATTTTTCCACTGTTTTTAAAAATATTTTTGAGTGAAAATAAAAATAAAAAAAAAAGTTTTTCAAAATTGTCTTTTAAATTCTATTTTAAATAAGAAGAAAAGCATAGTGCATGTGAAAGCCCTATTTCTCCCAATTTCAACGGAGTCACATATGTATCGCCATTCCTGCCCAGGAGACCCCCCAAACTGAAAGTGCAAATAAAATACAACCCCTATCCACACTATAAAGGGTTACATTAAAAAATAATTGACATGGGGATCCCCTTCCATTGTTTTTGGAATTGTAAGGGTTAAAACCCCTTTAAAGCATGGGGTCCCCCCTACCCAGCATTACCAGACTGGGGACCAGCTATGGGGGCTTGTAGAACAGGGCACAGGAGCCAGAATCAGTGGCCCTGCAGGCTACAAGCCCACACAGCCTAAATGGCCCTTGGGCTCCTCTGCCACCCCCTGGGGATGTGGAGGCAGATAATAGGGGCAGGGGGGTAAATGACATGTCTCCCACTAGCCTCAGGTGACTTGCCAGCTCCCTAAGCCTTGTGAATAGGTATAGGGGTCTCATAGATCCCTTGCCAATTCACAAAGGGTTAAATGTAAAAAAACACACGGATAAAAAAATATTTTATTTATTTTTTTAATACTTACCTCCAATCTATCCCGGAGCACCGTGTCCTATGCTGACCACTTTGCTCTCTTGCTGCTGGAAGCCGTTTATACCTGCTGGTAACAGAGGGTTAATAAAAAAAATGACATAGGGCCTCCCTCCCACTGGGACCCTATTTTGACTTTCCTTGCATCCATCCTGAACCAGTGTGTCCCACTCTGATCACTCTGGCTTCTGATCTCCTGTTGCTGCTGCTGGAAGCCTTTTATACCTGCTGGTGACAGATAACAAAATAAAAAATAAAAAAGGGGGGACAAGCTATGGGGGCTTGTAGAACAGGGCCCAGGGGCGAGTCTCAGTCTAAATGGCCCCATGCTTTTCTTTCCCCAGGCTTTAAGGAGTAATGGGGGAGCTGGGAGTTAAGCTAGCCGCAGGTGACTTGCCAGAAGCTAAAGCTCTGTGAAATGGTATAGGGGTCTCATGGATACCTTACTAGTTCACAAATGGTTAACTGTAAAAAACACACACACACAAACACACACACACATACATAGAAAAATTACTTTTCTTTATTTTTGTTAACACACCTCCAATCCTGTGTCCCACCGTGATCCTGACGCACGGCGATCTGATGACATATCTGCAATGAATGAGCTATCTGCATGCTAAATAACATTCACATATAAATGTATTTACAGAGCAAGGTCAAAACTACGAACTGTTAATTTACAAACCACCTAAATGAGTGGGTCCAATAACAATAAACGTACAGTAAAGCAAAACAAAACAACACTGCAAAAAAAAATCACCCAAAAGTTATAAACATATCAAATGAAAAGTGCAATGACATGTACTTTTCCACATTAATTATAAAGTCAGGAAAAAAACTAAAATAAATGACAGAGAACAAAGGTAAACAACAGATCTTAGAGCTCTGCTACAAAATAGTAAGCAGTAGAAAAATATTCGCACACACAGCATTTTGTTATGGAAAATTTGTGCACATTTTCACTGAGTTTACCAGTTGCAAAGTGATTTTCGACTGTGCTTGAAAAAATTTGTGTGCAAAATCAAGCGCAAAATCAAATGCCTTTATGAATCACTAGTAAGTGTTAAAAATTCTTGCATGCGATCCAATTTTCCAAGCGTTAATTATTTTTTCTACCTTTAGTGAATCAAGGCCTTGGTCACTAAAAGGATCACCATAACTGCTCTATACCCATCACTTGGGAGTCCACATGACCAATATGTCATCCTGGATCACTAACTGGCTGGTGTAAAAAAAGTGTATAATTAAAGCAGCCATGAACACACACAGGGAGGGATTCAGCCACTATGGATCTCTCCCTATGGAGTGTTCTAAAGGGAGGTTGGCAGCTTTCCAGGTGAGGAGCTCTGGCTGCATTGCATGTCCCAATTTGGGGACTCAAAAATAAGAGTAGGGACCACACTAAACACAGAGTGCCTTGCCGGGGCGGTGTGGCTTCCACATGTATCTGCAGATATGTGCAACCAAATCTCTGTCTTTCCACATAGCTAGACATGTTTGGTGCTTAATACTTGGATGATGAGAGGGTTAAACTGGGCGGTAAATTGGTTCCCAGGCCCTGAATAATAATGATGATAATTTTGTATAAATAATAGTGATGGAGCTACTCCCACCCCCTTTGCTCAGTATAATTAAAGTAATTTACAAGCTTTTCCTATCTAAAGAATCTTTTCCATTTGAAACAGACACACAACGACTTGCAGTACCACTTGTTTCCCACAAGATGTCCTGCAACTCAAGAAAAGAAACAATAAGATCAAAGATTGAGAAGTATAATATGGAAATAAAGATAAAAAAAATATATATGAAGTGGTAAAACTAAGATACTATATAATGTATGGTTGGAACATGAAACCTGAGTTCACATTCAAATAGTAACAATTATATTAGTATAAAAATAGTAACAATACTTATTATTCTATGATGGTTTATGGTGGGATTCCAGTCAGGGGGTAACTGTCCCGTCCTGCCACCCTGCCCACAGCACAGAAGGTCACAAAGTGGCACCCCCACAATGTGCGCCCGCTTGTCTGCACCTTCGCTTGAATGAGCTGGCAGGCGCATGCATGGAGATGGGAGAAGCTGCTTTGTGGTGCCAGGACCCAGACCGAGGGTGGGGTAAGGTTTTTTCTTTGTAACCCTCCCATCCTGCCTCAGCTTTAGGGAGGGTGGTGTTACTTCATGACTAGGCTTCCGCTTTAAGGACTGCTAACACAACCATAAGGACCCACATATTAACAGTGTTTTTACTTACGGTACCCATGTTTTACTTTTTATCTCATAGAAACAAGCATCAGTGCCTAATGTATCACTTTCATTAGGTTTTTGTGCAGGTCGAAATGTCTGTACAAGCAACCCACCTAGTAGTAGTTCAGTCTGATAGAGGCACAGGATGGCCCTTTCCATTATTAAATTCCTTAGAAAGGAAGAAAAAAAACCTTAAGAAATAGAAGTATGATTGCTACTACCAAGTAAGGTTTTGAGCTTAGCAGGTTAAATGGGGAAGGATATCAACTGAAGATGACCCCTGTCGAGGACAACCTGATGAAGAATCTTCAGAGGAAATGTGCTGACAACTGGAGGCCATAGGACAAAGTCAGTGTAATGATGATGGTATGATGGCAATAGTCAGTTCCCGGTCGGTTCCACAAGTTCACCGGCAATTTAGCCAAGAAGATTAAGGCATGCTAAGAGAAAATCCATGAGACTTTTATTCTCGAATTCTTACGGGTGATACACGATGGATCCACCACCATGATTCTGAGACCAAATAGGAGTCCATGCAGTGAAGACACAAGGGGCCACTAAGTTGTGGGCAGCAATCAGCTGAAAATGTAATTGCAACAGTTTTTTTGAATAAAAAAGGTATTTTATTACTAGAATTCATACCACATAAGACAACAATTACTTGGCACACATCTGATTTAGCAGTGAAGGCATTAATGAGGTAAAGGAAAACATTGTGAGAAGTTGTAGGCAGGTGTGTTGTTGCTTCATGGAAATGCCCCACCACACAAGTCTCACAAATTACAAGCTGCTATCAGGAAATGTGGCTTCATGAAGCTTAACTATCCATCCTAAAGCCCACACCTGGCTCCCAGTGATTATTTTGTCTTTTGAAAACTATTTTTATGAAAACATTTCTGTGTCTTCGGCAGCAACAGGTGTCTACCGACATATCTGCTACCGGTGTAATTTTACATATTATATTTAAAAAAAAGCTACAAAATGTAAAAATATTTCACCAAATATTGAGAAAGCACTGAAAAATTCCAAAAAAGACATTTCATATTAAAGCCCAAACTCTGTTAAGAAAACAATATATAATTTTCCTGTAAATCCCTGCATTGGGATGCCCCAATGTGTGAAACCCCACAGATTTTCCAGAGCAACACACCCCTTCCCAGCCATTTGGCACATGCACAGGCTCTTGTCCAATCAGAGCCATTTGCCGTGCATATTAAATGTTCAGCAATTGGAGCAAAAGTGGCCCTGGGGGCAGTTAACACAGCAGGGGAAGATACACAATTATTACAATAGTTTAGTTTTGGAACAGTGCACACCTAAGGTACAAATTGATCACATTAAATTATTAACAACTTTGGAGTCATGCAGGAGCTAAGCATAGAGCCGCATACAGTTTCTAAACCAACTATGCTCACACACCCAAAAATACCCCAAAATAGCAAATATAAGGTGCATTTAATAGGAAAGGGTTACCATACACATACAAAGGAAAATGCCTGATAGTGATATCAGAAATTAAGTATGTGTATGTAAGTCCACTATGGCAGAATACAGGATATTAGTTTTTAATTTATTAGCAAATGGAGAATATAGATAGGTCTTTAGGCAGACCGGTAGCATCCGACGTTTTGAATCGAACAGAATCCTTCTTCAGGGCTGTCCAACTGGCAGAGCGGTAGGACAGCCCCTGAAGAAGCATGTGTATGTGTTGTGGCACTAATGCTCGCATGTATATTCAGTAAGTCAGGAGAATAATACTGTTGTTATATTTGTGGGTAATTCACTAAAATGTTGGTCTCTCCAGCTCACATGGGAGCGTGTATCTGCAGCAACCCTCACAAGCAAATTTGGAATGCTTTATCTCAGCTTTGATTCATGAACACGTTACTGTAGCTCTTTTTCGAGGTGCAGCAGTGACAAGATAAATGCCCAGTGTGCACTTTCATTATGGTGTTCCTAATGTGTCATGCTTTAGAGTAAGGTCCAGCTGATAAATAAAATAGAAAGAGCTCGGCATCCTTTGTAATCATTTCCTCTTACATCGGCTTCACCAGATGTTTACAAGATGCTGGAAACTTTGCAGTGCTGCAGGAAGTGCTTGCGATTCAACTTAAAATAGGACAAAACAATCTTTATCTGAAGATGTCTGACAGAACAGTTGGTGTAACTTGAAACACACAGAATCTAAAAGAATAAACAATGAGCTCAGGATGCATTGTCATGCATAAGGTTAATGAAGGAGACCACAGACAATACTAATGGCGGAAGCTCTAATTGCGTATTTTGGCTACTTGAAAACATTACTTAATTTCCAAAGCCTGGCTCCCCGAAGAATTCCACCATTATTTCATTATCACTGCTTTCTGGTGGTCATCCTCCTTGCCTTCATTTATGGAAATGATAAAGCGCTAGGAAGAGTTGGAACATCTAAAAATAGTTGGGAAACCCCAAAACAAAGGTAGATGTCACTCATGGAGTGCCAAATAGATACAGGAAATATCTGACTCCCTTTTGAGGGATCCGGAAACAGTTGCGAACACTGAATATTTCTGCAACAAGGAAAAGAAGGAGCAGAATTAGGATAAGGCCCTAGATGTGACTATCACTATATAAGCCTTCACAGTTGCAGGTACTATGGGCAAAAAAACCTAGCCACACCATTCACTGAATTGATAAGGGACATTTAGCCGCCTTAGTAGTTCCTGCTCAGAACCCACACCCTCTAGGAAAGGTCTCTTCTCAGCATTAACAACTCAGGTTATCAAGCAGACTGTGCCTCTGAGCTGGGCTCTTTCGGAATATTTGTTCCTATAGATAATCATAGGTTTAGATATGGCACCTAAATAAGTGTCTACCCCCATCATCATGTCATTGTTAGGGATGGCTGAACCTGAACCGCAATGTTTGGGTTCGTACAGAACTAGTTCGGGTCCCTAGACCCAAGCACGAATATCAAAATGATATCCACGGGCCCCCTCGGCGCTCGGCCTGAACCCGGAAGAATGCTGATTCCTCCAATACCAATGATTGGCCAGGTGGGACACATGACCCCGCAGTATAAAAGGGGTGTTCACTTCACATAATCACAGTGCCGCTCACTCGCTCTGCAGTAGTTAGGGAAAGGTGCTGCTGGCTGCTGCTGCAGCTGATGGACAGATAGGGCTTTTACTAAAACTGTTTTGTAAGGACATTTATATAGGGAAAGAGGCTGAGTGAGGGCTAGATAGGTTGGGTGTCAGTACTGTTTGATACCACTTGCTCAAACTACGTGGGTTTCTCGGATACTCGGAGATCCGATGAGTGACAGCAACTGCTCAGGATACGGAGCCTCTGGACACGCTGATGTGTTAGATCACATACCACAAGCCTCCCTCCCTCCATTCATTCATTCATTCATTGATTCACGTTTGGAAATCATACGCCCTCGCCTGGAGATCACCCCCTCTCTCTCTTCCTCCCATACACACGCACCGATCCCTCCTCACCCTAACTGCGATCCCCATTGCCTGGAATGGCCCTATCTCACCTCTGGATCACACTTCTCTTCAGCTGCTTCGCCTCCTGTGGCGCCATCCAATGGCTGGGTCTTACAGTCAATGGCAGTTCTGTGGCTTGGAATGAAAGTGAACACTGCCGCCTGCTGGCGGGGCTGGTTCCTGACCAGATGCAGCTTTGTAAAAGGAATCTGGAGCTTATGCAGTCAGTTTTGGCTGCAGCTAAGCAGACCAAACTAGCCTGTCAGATGACCTTCTCCGACATGCGATGGAATTGCTCATCAATTAATCTTGCTCCACACTTCACTCCTGATTTACTGAAAGGAACTCGAGAGTCTGCTTTTGTGTATGCATCAGCCTCGGCTTCTATAAGTCACACTATTGCTCGGGCTTGTGCATCAGGAGAGTTGCCCACGTGTTCATGTGGGGCTACACCAGCTGAAGTGCCTGGACCAAGTTTTCGATGGGGCGGATGTGGCGATAACCTGTGATACGGCCTCCAAATGGGATCAGCTTTCGTTGATGCCCCTATGAAGTCTAGCAAGTTCGGGACGCAAGCCACTAAGCACAACAATGCTGTGGGCAGACAGGTGCTGATGGATTCCATGGAGACAAAGTGCAAGTGCCATGGAGTGTCTGGGTCATGCTCTTTGAAGACCTGCGACCAAAGTGATTCATAGACAGATGGGAAGCCGCAAACAGTTAGTTCACAAGGAGCTGGACATCCGTCCTCTTAGAGAAGAGTTGGTGTACCTGAATAGCTCTCCTGACTACTGCACTAAGAATCCCAAACTGGGCTCCTATGGAACACAAGACAGGCTCTGCAACAAAACATAGGTGGGCAGCGACAGTTGTAACTTCATGTGTTGTTGTTGCGGATACAATGTCTACACAGAAACCATAGTGGAACGTTGCCAGTGCAAATATTATTGGTGCTGCTATGTCATGTGCAAGAAATGTGAAAGGACTGTGGAGCGATATGTTTGCAAATAAATCTTGCGCATGACCTTAACCAACAGTTGGCCCTCAAATATATTGAGGATGAAGAAAAAATGCAATTGCTGTCATTAGTTCTTAAGACAAAAAGGGGCAATGTACAGCAGCTGGATGAGCAGCTTCCATAAACAGGAGCAATGTTAGAAAATCAGGAGCAATGTTAGAAAATATTATTTTACAGAAAGAGTAGTAGATGCTTGGAACAAACTTCCAGCAGAGGTAGTTGAAAAATCAACAGTCACTGAATTTAAACATGCCTGGGATAAGCACACATCTATCCTAAGATAAAGAGTACATACAGTATACACATAAGGGCAGACTAGATGGACCGTATGGTCTCCTTCTGCCGTCAACCTTCTATGTTTCTATGTTACTCTTTAATAACACTTGCTCCAACCACTTGGGTGTGAGTACTCTTTAATACCAATTGCTCAAACCACTTGGGGATGTAATAACAATAGTTCAGACCACTTGGGGGTCACTGCTCTTTAATACCAATTGTTCAGGGCACTTGTGCATCAGTACTCTTTAATATCAATTGTTAGTGGAGTATGCACTGGTTCAGGGCACTTAGTGGAGTATCCACTGGTTCAGGGTACTTGAAAGGAAAAATACAGTGCCCTTTAATAGCACCGGCTCAAACCACTTGTGTGTCAGTACTCTTTAATACCACTTGCTCCAAGCCCATGATAATTCCAAGCAGGTAGCCTTCTGGTGGCCTTCTGGTGATTTCATAACACCCAATCTCCGCTGCTTCTTCAGCCTTTAGACAAGCCCCCATTTGCGGGGACACATTAAATGCCTCATCGGACTAGGCTGCCCCCAGGACTTATATAGTGCAAGGGGAGTAGCAGGAGAAGGTCCGAGGGTCACACCAAGGGTCAAGCCAGATGGTCAGAGGTTTCTCTGGTACAGAAGATGAGACAGGTTCGAGGTCAGGCAGACGTCGATCCAAGCAGCAGTCAAAGGAGTGGTCAGATAAAGCAAGGTCGGTAATGGATAACAATATACTAGCAGAGGCACTATAATACCTAGCAGCACGCTATCATGGGCAATGACTGAGTGACATGGAATACTTTTATAGGGCTGAGGTGGACAGGATTGGCCATGGGAGACTTGGGCTCATTGGCCTGGCTACAACCTACAGACTGATTAGCCCACAATAATCAGAGACACCTTGACCCACAAGTAACAATAGGGCTCTTTAGCCTGTTTAGAATAGCCTCTGGCTGGCACGTTGTCTGCTGCGTGGCCGGAGGGTATAAATTGCTTGCGGAGAGGAGACAGGGTCAGCGGGAGGGGGAGGAGGGCTGGATGCTGGCATGCCAGCTAAGCAACAGGCTTGGCATGCTGCCCGGGTCAATGCCGCTCGAGCAGGTGGCCAAGGACACTGCAGGACCGAGGAGCAGGTAAGATCATAATGACAAAACATTTGTGTAGTGTCCATTGGTTTAGGGCACATGCATGTCAGTTTTATTACAACTTGCTTAAACTACTTGGGTGTGAGTACTTTTTAATACCACTTGCTCTAACCACTGGTGTGTCAGTACTCTTTAATGCCACTTGCTCCAACCACTTGGGTGTGAGTACTCTTTAATACCAACAGTTTAGGCCACTTGGGGCTTACTGCTCTTCAATACCAATTGTTCAGGGCCCTTGTGTGTCACTACTCTTTAATACCAATAGTTCAGGCCACTTGAGGTTCACTGCTCTTTAATACCAATTGTTTAGGACACTTGTGTGTCAGAACTTTTTAATATAAATTGTTCACTGCACTTGTGTTTCACTGCTCTTTAGTTCCAATTGCTCAAACCACTAGTGTGTCAGACCTCTTTAATATCACTTTCTCAAACCACTTGTGCATCAGTACTCTTTAATACCAATTGCTCAAATGACTGGTGAGTCACTACTCTTTAATACAAATTGCTAAAACCACTTGAGTCACTAATCATTAATATCAATTGTTAATGAAGTATCCAATGGTTCAGGGCACTTAAGGGTCATTTTCCTGTATTTTTTTTTCAATTGTCCATTTCGGGCCGCTGTAACTGCAGGTGTCTAGCAGCAAATAAAGGACAGGAACATGGCCGTGGTGCTGCTGTTGCTGGTAACAGAGTTGGTGCTGCAGGACGTGTTTCAACCTTTCTCTGGTGCAAACAGGCGCCAGGGTTTGGAGCTAATTTTTGTAGGCCCCAATACTGCTGGCAGAGTGGTGAGGCCAGAATAAGCTGAGGCAGTCATAGATTATATGGTACACAGTAGTACCAGTTCCATGAAATTGTCTTCCACCCACTCCTTATCTGCCAGGAGTGCTGAGCCCTCCACCTCACCCCCTTAAAATCAGCAAGGTCGGTCTAGCCAAAAGTAATGCTTTATAATTACACTCCTAGCTGGGATACCGTGGGCCATCCACCTACCCCTGCCCCAGTTGCAGACCTAGGGTTCCCAAATGCACAACTTATGTTGGAGGATTAGCATGTGGCCAGCGGACCATCACAGTACATCCTCGATGATGATGAAACCCTAGTGCTGACTGCTGCAGCTTTCTGCAATGTTGAGGCTGAGAGGGAGGCTAGCAGGGAGGAGTGGGGGGAAGAGGATGCCAGGGGTGATGATGAGGTCCTAGACTCAACTTGGACTGAAGGCCATCAGAGTTTAGAGGAAGAGGTGGTGGTAACACAGCCCCAGACAGCCAGCAGAAGAGGGAGAAGGGTGCCAGCGGTCAGTTGCCAGGCCATTGCTGCCACTGCCCACCATGTCCAGGGACTGAGTGTGCCAAGACAGGTTTAAAGGTTCTCACCAGCAGGGCATATTTTCAAGCAGTCCACAGAGGTAAAGACACAGGTCATTTGCAAGTTGTGCCACCAGTACCTGAAATGAGGAGAAATTCTTAATGATCTCAGCACCACCTCCATGATCAGCTGCAAACCAAACATGAGCTGCAGTGGCAGAGACACATCTATGAGGTGCTGCAGTGCTTCCAGTACTCCACCAACATGGTCATTACTGATGATGCCATCGTCAACGCTACGAACCCCATCCTTTGCCTGCTGGAAAAAAAACCTTCAGGCCATGATGGGGGATGTGATAGAAGCAAAGGAGGGGTAAGAAGGCCTGTTTTCCTAGTCATCAGGGGAGTGCGCATGTGGCTTGCGGGGTGGGTTTCTGGGCAAACAGCGGCCGGGTACGCCATTGTCCAGCCAGCAGACAGCTTTGGAGGATTCAGAGGAGGGAGAGAAGGAGGGGAGGAGGACTTTCTCTCACAGCAGGGTGGCACACAGTGCATCTCACTGGTGTCATTAGAGCATGGCTGGAGGAAGGAGCAGGAGACACCTGATACTGAGGACAGCTTCTCCTTGACTCAGAGCAGCCTGACTCACATGAGCCAATACATGCTCCAGTGCCGGCACAACAACCGCAGAGTTGCCTGCGTAGTCACCAGTGCCGATTACTGGGTGGCCACCCTGCTTGATCCCTGCTATATAGACAACATCACATCCTTATTACCAGCACTGGAACGGGATCACAAAAAGAGAGAGTACAAATGCACTCTGGTGGACGCACTATTGGTGGAGTTCCCAATTGTATTGAGGGTTCAGTGGTGGCAGCACAAGGCCAAGGAGGAGGAGCAGCAAGTCGCCAACAGCAGGGAAACCGGCACCACCTCACAGAGGAGGATGAGCATGGCCACAATGTGGAACAACTTATTCCATTAGGATCTCTTTAACCTCGGGCCTTTGTAGTAGACCTTAAATGAGAACCAACGTGAACAAAGGTCCAATAATAGCAATTCACATAAATATGCTACATGGCAAGATCCCTGCATGAAAACATTACTGGAAAGAAGGAAATCAGGATTATTTTGTATCATTCTGTTTGTATAGGATTGAACAGCTGAACTTATCAGCCTATCTCCTGAGATGGCATTTTGCTATTGCAATTCTTCTGATTTGCAATGATGCCTTTATCCATCATGTAAAAAATAAATGTATGACAAGTTAATTCAAGCTTTTAAATCCAAACTTTGACTCTAATTTCACATACCTTTGAAACACAGGAACACCAGTGTATTAGCTTATAACTTTAACTTCTGCAGGAAAAAAAGACAAAAAACATTGGGGGGTGGATGTTGCACTTTGTTATGGAGTGATTGGCATGGGAGGATTCTGTACATTGTCTGTTATGGGGATGACTGGAGGAGATTTTGCACACTGCCTGTTATGGAGTGATTGGGGGACATTCTACACACTGCCTGTTAAAGAGTGATTCGGGGGGGGGGGGGGCTCAGCAAACTGGACCCCATGGGTTATAATAACAAGCTCTAAAATATAAGCATTGGATAAAGCGTCCATATAAAAATATATTACAATTGTATATGTGCTGTAACATGTGAACATAAAACAATTAATCTGAATAACATATTTTGAACATGGGGGACTAGCAGGGACTAAATTATCATAGAGTACATCACCGGGTATGACGAGCTGTCCACTAGGGGTCCAGACGAGCAGAAACAACAACGCGTTGCGTGATCGCAACTGGATCACTTCCTCAGGCCGCTTCGCCCGTCCCGTCGCCATGCCCGCCTTTTAACTGCACGAGATGCGTCTCCACGGTGACGTGACGAGGTCGCACGCCGTCGTGCGCCCCGCCCACCCCCCTAATCAGGGAGCGTAAGGGCAACACGTCCGCGCACACCCCCCCCCCACGTTCCTGGAGCACACCGGCCATGAAGTGTGGCGCAGAGCCACGCGTGCGCCCTGCGTCCAGCGCGCAGGCGCACTCCCCTGCAGTAGGAGGCGCCCGTGCATCGGAGTGCACGGCAACGCGCGAAGCCCCACGCCGCCCCCCGGCCAGCTCAGCTGACAGCTATATGTAAATAGCCCCGGCTGGAGTCTGACAAGCGGACATGTCGATACGGGATGTGTACATTTGGATGATACAAAATGTTAAAATTAAAATCTTAGTCAACACACTGTTTGCCTACTGTAACTATCTATACTGATTTTCAATACAAGTGGAACATACGACTGGAAATAGTAGCAACATCATGCCAGTTGCGGGGTATTGGTCTACAGAGGGCTATGGGCACAAAAACATGCATCTGAGCATAGATTCTTATATTCCTTAATGGGGTGGTACGTATTAGGATTTAAGATTCACATGGGGACAATATTGGCAATCATCATGTGGACCCCAATTCCTCTGTATAAAGAGGCCCACCCTAAGCCTGCTTAAAGTTATTGTATTCACTATCCTGAAACGTCTCTCTTGATCGATTCATTATACTCGGGGTACTCATCTGGATTCTTAGACTATATCTTGGCACGCCGTTGGAAGGTTCCTATGTTGCATTTCTGAAACCTTCCAATTCTTCAAAGTGTGAGCAAGCAGGGGGGCTCATTCCAATTGTTGTCATGATTCTCTTATTCCACTCCTTGTCACCCCTTCTGCCATCAAGATGTTATCACGCAATGCCAGGTGGGAGAAATCTCACAGCAAATACATTCTTCATTCTTTCTTCAATGAATCTAGAAAATCTAAGAAAATGGAGAAAGGGAAAGATTTTAAATCATGGATATCTATGTCCTTCTATCAAAGTGTCTATAATACCTCATCCAAAACAGTGCCCTACAACATACTCTATCCATACAGGCAAATAGCCTGTTATGGGGTGATTGAGGGAGATTCTGCACACTGCCTGTTATGCGGTGAGTGAGGGTGATTCCTTTTACTGCCTGTTATGGGGTTTATTGGGGGGATTATGCACACTGCCTGTTATGGGGTTCGGGGGGGTGATTCTGCATACTGCATGTTATAGAGTATTTGAGGGGGATCTGCACACTGCCTGTTATGGGGTGATTGTGAGGGGATTCTGCATGCTGTCTGGGCTGTTCTGCCATACTGCCAGCTATTGGGTTCTGTGAGAGGGGTATTTATTCTGAACCATTTGGTTCAGAATATATTTCTTCCTTTTTTCCTCCTTTAAACTCTAACATAACCAACTTACCTAACATTACCAAGCAAACACAAATAAACAAAGAATGCAAGGATTAAAGCCACAACACAAGGCATATATCTAGTCTCATAGCAGATACCAGATGAAGACTGACCAGATAGCATCCTTATCCTTAGCAACATACTTTCTAATGACCAGACAGAGAAAGTTTTTTTCCAGGAAGTACTGTATTAACCAGGATGCATCCCTGTTTATGGGTCCATGATTAAGGTCTGACTGTGCCTTGTGGCTTCCATTTCCACCAGCACTTTAAAGTGGACCAACACCCAGGATTTTGACTATCCTGGGTCTTGGTCCACTTCGGTGGGGCACCCCCGATCGGGGTGCCCCGCTGTGTGAAACCCCCCCCGATCACTCTAAAAACTCACCTCTCCCCGCTCCCAGCGCAGACGGACAAGCGATTTGACAGCCGCTTGTCCGTGGCTCCTCCGCCGCCGCCTCCCGCGCGTCCCTCTTGACGCGCGCGCGCGCCCGCGCCAGCCATTCACAGACGGCCGGCGCGGGCGCGCGCATGCCTAGAGGGGAGCGAGGGAGGCTAAGGTAAGGGGGTTTGGGGGTTTTGGGGGGGTTTCACCCCGCGGGACATCCCGATCTCGGATGTCCCGCGGGGAGGGAGGTGATCGGCCCGGAAATCTTATAGATTCCCGAGGGTGATGGGCCACTTTAAAATGACAGGGTTCAGATTACTGTCCTAATAGGTGAAAAGGCTGCCCAGAGAAAAAATATAGCCATTGACCCTTTACTATATATAGACTCTGTAGGATGACAAAATCAGGGCCAGCACTTGACTTTGGTCAAGATTGAGATCTGCGGCCCCGGGGGGCCCTGTTCAGCTTAGTCACCTTAGCGGGGTCCACGCGGGGGGCGTATTGCGCCCCCGGCCGTAGGACTCCCCTTCTGTATCCCTGCCCCGCGATTGGGGGTGGGGAGGTGGTGGCTGGACGGACGGGCCCCCCCCCCCCCCCCGATTTACCGGGTCTCGCTGTTGGCAAATGCTTCTGCTGGGCGGGCTCTGATGGGGAGGGTGACTCTGGGCCGCGCCCTGGTCGCCGGCCCCCTCAGGGTTTCTGCGGTTTCCTATCTTTATTGTTACGGGTTGCGCTTTGCTATGTTATGTTCTAATGTCTCCCCCTAAAAGTTAACAATGCCTTGGGTTACAATACAATCTGTTCATTAAAATGGTGTGGCTCCCTTGCTGTTGCTCCGTGTTCTGATCCTCCACCCCCCCCCCATGATTTTTGGTGCCCCCCTCCGTGACTGACGGCGGTCTTTCACGTACGGGGTAAAGCAGCGCCTGATTGAAATTCACGCTTGCTTATTCCACTTGGAGGACGTGGTGAAGAGTGGTGAACAAAGTTGCACCAGCTCCGGAGGTCCCTTGTAGGCCACTCTCCGGTTGAATACACTAGTAGTCTGTTGCTAAGTGTTAGTTAGTTTCTATCTACTTGTTTGTGATCCTCCCCTTTGTACACCCTCTCGTTCCTGTCTCCCCTCCTACCCCACCTTTTGCCCCCCCCCTGCCCTCCCACCCCACCCCCTCCCCCGTGAACCAGGCCACTCGTGATACAGCACCTGGCGTTGAGCTGAGCTCCCGGAGGGATCTGGTTGTCTAGTGATATCACTGAAATCATTGAGTAATGTCCGGAACGAAGCTATTATCCTTGAATGTGAAAGGCCTCAACTCCCCTGAGAAGAGGGCGATCCTGGGACAGGAGTTGCGTAGGCTCAGAGCGAAAATAGTCTTTATACAGGAGACGCATTTTAAGAGGTCACAAGCCCCCTGACTAAGCAGCCGGCTGTTCCCGCACGTATTTACCAGTAGTGCGGCAGATGCCAAGCGGAAGGGCGTGGCAATCATGATCGCAGGCGGGGTGCCATTCACCCTCCGGGACTCTTGGGGTGATGATTCGGGACGGCTTCTTATGGTAAAATGTCTCCTAGGCCAAAAAACTTACACCTTGGTATCCTTGTATGCCCCCAATCAGGGACAAGTCCAGTTCCTTACACGCTCACTGACTAGGATTATGGAGTTCGCAGAAGGCGAAATAATCCTCGCTGGCGACTTTAACCTGGTCATGGAGCCACTATTGGACTCCTCAGCTGGTAGGTCTGCGGTTTCCCACCTGGCGCTGAGAACCTTGAGAAAAAGACTCCATGAACTACAGCTGGTTGATGCGTGGAGGGTACTGAACCCGGCGGGGCGGGATTATTCCTTCTACTCGAGGCTGCACGGGACATACTCCAGGTTGGACTACTTCTGGGTCTCGCACAGTTTGCTGGACTTGACAACAGATAGTGGGATTCTCCCAACCTCTTTTTTGGACCATGCACCGGTCTCCCTCGAACTGAACTTGATCGATAGGCCTCCGCCCCCTCTGACCTGGCGACTGAATGAGTCTTTGTTGCAGGATGAGACGGTGGTTCTGGCAGTACGGGAGGGGATAGAGGCTTACTTTAGCAGTAATGATAATGGGGAGGTGTCACCTATGCTTCTGTGGGAGGCCCACAAAAGTGTCATTAGAGGGGTCCTGATCAGCCATGCTTCAAGGTTGAAGAGGGAGAGAACGAAGCAGCTGGAGCAGCTCACGGATAAGGTTCAGCGCTTAGAACTGACTCATAAACAAACCGAGGCAGCAAAAGTACTGGGGGAATTGACACAGATGCGGGAGGCCCTCAATGCATTACTTAGGCAGAAAGGAAAGTACATGATTAAGAAATGTAGGCGTAGATACTATGAGCATGGGAACAAAAGTGGCACACTTCTGGCGAGAGCCCTAAAGCAACAGTACACACAGAACTTTATCTCCGAGATCATAGATGGCTCACAGCAAAAACAACATACCTCCGGGAAGATAGCGGAGACCTTCCGGACGTATTATTCCAAGTTGTACGACCTGGCCAACGGCAAGGATGAGCGGACACTCCCAGAGAGGGTCAGGGCATATATAGGGGGGTCAGGTATGCCGGTGCTGCCACAGGAGGTAGTTGAGTCCCTAGAAGACCCAATCAGCATGGAGGAGTTGGCCGAGGCGCTCAAACACACGCCAGCGGGAAAGACCCCGGGTCCGGACGGGTACACCGCCAAATACTATAAAGCATTTCGTGCACTACTGGGCCCCCGCATGGTGAGGGCATGGAACACGATCATGGATCGGGAGACCCCCGGGCGGTTCTCTGGGAGGGAACTGGAGGCTCAAATCTCGGTGATACCTAAACCGGGTAAAGACCCGTTGTCATGTGGGAGCTATCGTCCCATTTCCCTGCTCAACACAGATCTCAAATTGTATGCAAAAATCCTGGCCATGAGACTGGCTCCAGTGGTGGCGCGGATAGTGCACCTCGATCAAACGGGTTTCGGGTTGGGTAGGGAAGCCAGAGACAATGTGGTGCGGGCTATTAACGTGATACACGGGGCTAAGACATCCTACACCCCTGCCATGCTCCTGTCTACGGACGCGGAGAAGGCCTTCGATAGGGTGAGCTGGCCTTTCCTCAGAGAGACCCTCAGACACATAGGATTGGGAGATGGGATGAGGCTACTTATAGAGGCGTTGTATACCACTCCATCGGCAAGGGTCAGAGTGAATGGCGTTCAGTCGGAGCCGGTTCTCATCCGGAATGGAACCCGACAGGGGTGCCCGCTGTCCCCCTTACTCTTTGCTTTGTCGCTTGAACCGTTCCTCTGTAGGGTGAGAGGTAACAGCGACATCCGAGGGGTGGACTTAGCGGATGGCTCACACAAGGTCGCTGCGTACGCATACGACATGCTCTTTTTCGTTGCGAACCCTGTAGTGTCGGTTCCAGTCCTGATGAGGGAGTTTGAGATCTATGGGAGGTTATCCTATCTCAAGATAAATTTCGACAAGTCAGAGGCCCTGAACGTCTCGCTCTCTGGCGAGACAGCTAGAACCATCCAGCAGTCCTTCTCATTTAGGTAGGCCAGATCCTCTATTCCATATCTCGGCACACACCTGCCCAGCTGTCTAAGATCCTGACCTTAAACTTCTGGCCTTTGGCGCGGAAAATCGAGACAGACTTGGAGTCCTGGGACCGCCCTGCGTTCTCCTGGATAAGCAGAGTAAATATCATTAAAATGACTGTTCTCCCAAGGCTGCTGTTCCTGTTTCAGGCTCTCCCGATCCGCATCCCGCAACGTTTCTTTCGGGAACTTAATAGGGCCTTGTCGGGTTTTGTTTGGGGCAGGAGAAGGGCGAGACTGAGATCCCACTTGCTGTGCAGACCTAAGCGAGCTGGCGGTATGGCTCTCCCGGACATAAAGTTGTATTGGGTTGCCACGCACCTGCAAAGAGTTTGTGAGTGGCAGAATTGCCGAGAGACTAAAAGGTGGGTCCGACTGGAAACAGCTATGATCCCCGCCCGCCTAGAATTACTGGTGTGGAATAGGTCACCCTCCACCCCGGAGACTAGAGCTCACCCGTCCATAGGGGCGTCACTGGGGATTTTCAAGGATTACAGGGAGCGGCCGGAGTTCTCCCCCTGGCCCACTCCGGTACTGCCGATAATCGGGAATCCTCTGTTGCCCGCGGACCCACTCGGGCCGGGCCTGCGGGAGTGGGGAGGCCTGCGGCAGCTCCGAAGCGGAGATCTAATTAATAGAGAGGGGTGGATCACTTTGAATGACCTTAGAGCAAGATGGGAGAATGATAGATTGGATCCCTGGACCCTCCTGCGCTTCCAGTCCTTCCTCTCCCAACTGGGGTTTAAAAGGGGTCTGAGTAGGTGCCCCACGGAGTTTGAGAGGATTTGCCTGGATACCCAGCCTTTCCCGCACTTGATCTCAAGACTATACTCTTTACTAGTTAATGCGGAGATGGCTCCCCCGACCTTTTGGCGAGAGTGGGAGAGGGACTTGGGCAGACCCCTGGGGAGGAAGGAGAAAGAGAAAATTTCCCTGCTAGCGCACAAGTCTTCTGTCGCCTCTAGAGTACAGGAGACTAATTATAAAATCCTCACTCGCTGGTACTACACCCCGGACAGGCTCAATAGGATGTTCCCAACAGTGGACCCAAAGTGCTGGAGGTGTGGAGCCGAGAGCGGTACGCTGTTCCACATCTTCTGGACGTGTCCTAAGATCAGAGAATTCTGGGGTAAAGTTTTGCCCATTATCACACAAATCACGGGGGTAGATATGCAGAACGACCCGGCCCAGGTCCTGCTTCATTCAACAAAATGTCCAGTTGGGAAATAAAAGAAATCGCTGCGAGTCCACCTGCTTAACGCTGCTAGGCAGGTGATCCTCAGGCGATGGAAACAAAATACCGCACCGTCGGTGAGGGATTGGTTGGCGGAAGTGCTCAATATATGTGAAATGGAGGATCTCACGCTGTCGCTCCATGACAGAGAGGAACAGTTTAGGAACACCTGGATGTCCTGGTTAGAGTTCCAGGAGTCGGAGGAGTTCAGGGCACTGTATGTCTGATCGGGTCTGGGCCTGCGTTGCCTTGTTGGGTTTGGCTCGACTGGAGCTGGGTCCCTCAAGAGAAGCTTACAAATATGCCCCGGCGTAATTGCCCGCTGCTAGGGGTTACTGTACTGTATTGCACTATGCGTGCCTCCCTCCCCTGGGGCCCCATCCTTTCTTTCCTCTCTTTTCCCCCCCGTACTTCCCTAGTCCCCCCTCCCCCCTTATGTGTAGTCCCGTCCTGTCTTGTGTCTGGGAGTGGGGCCGGAGCACCCCGTGCCCCTGTGTACTGGAGGCCAGTGGTCCTTGGCTGGAACCGATACGCTACGAGAGGTCACCAGCAAGCCAAGAGCTAGAATGCTGCTCTGAAGTAGTAGACATGTAGAGACACCTGTTGATTATAAGGACAACTGCTCTGTGACACTATTGTATGAAGCTGACATGTGGCCTGACTTCCTCCATCCCCCTCCCTTTATTTTCTCTACTGTGCTTTTTGTTTTCTTCCTTGTATCCCATTTGTTGGTTGTATTGTACCTATAAAACTGCTAAAATAATTAAATAAAGAATATTAAAAAAAAAAAAAATTCAGGGCCAGCCATACAATTACTGTATGGTGCTTCATAATTAGTTATGAACAGCTTCCTATTCGGTTGTGTCAGGTCATTCTGTTTTTTTAAAAACCTGAAGCCAAACATATTTCATAGATAACATAGATCACAACCCTCATTCCCAATAGTTTGGTGTTCTATTTATGTATATGGCTATAATGAAATACCACAGGTATCTCTCTTTTTAGATGATATACGGTAAATAATTTTTGGAAGAAGAAAATATATATATATATATATTTACATGAAATGTCTCTTTTGCTTTATATGGCAGCATGACATCAATGGCTAAATGTTGACAAAGCCCCATATATTTAAAGGAGCAAAACTGGTTCACTCAAACTCCACCTGATAGCCATCAATTTGAACAACGATGAAGCACATCTATGTAATAAAAATGAATGTCTATCCATCTGTCTGTCTGTCCTCTACAGACTTCCGAAGGCCTAAACCATCTGACCCCAAATTTGGCACGCAGGTACATTGGGTGCCTAGAAAGGTTAGAGTCCCGTCCTTGCCAGATATACAAAGTGGACAAAAGGGGAGTGGCAGCTGCTCAGACCATTTTATAACTAACCTGGGAGGTGCAAGTCAGCAGGGCAATTAGGTTACTAAAGACTTAAAGGAGCCGCAGCACTCAACCCTGTTAGCTTGCAGACCAACCTATAATCTGTCTCTAAATCTGGTAAAAACAGAGGCTCGGTCACACACATCTGCAGAAGTATGCTTAAGCTGCACCATCACGCCAAGGTGCCTCTATGGGTGCAGTCCTAACTCTAATCTATGAGAGCCCCATTTGGTCAAGACCTTGCAATACAGCCTAGACCCCACACCCCATGTGCTTGCACAAATTCAAAGTCTCTTGCATTGTATGTCCCAAATGGGGCTCTCATAGATTAGAATTAGGACTGCACCCATAGAGGCACCTTGGCGCGGTGGTGCAGCTTAGCATACTTCTGCAGATGTGTGTGACCGAGCCTGTTTTTACCACATTTAGAGACAGTTTATAGGTTGGTCTGCAAGCTAACAGGGTTGAGTGCTGCGGCTCCTTTAAGTCTTTAGTAACCTAATTGCCCTGCTGACTTGCACCTCCCAGGTTAGTTATAAAATGGTCTGAGCAGCTGCCACTCCCCTTTTGTCCACTTTGAATTTGTGCAAGCACATGGGGTGTGGGTTCTAGGCTGTATTGCAAGGTCTTGACCCTTCCACCCCATGGCTTGCACATGAGGTTTAGGGCAACCTCAGATAAGCCTGCTCCCATTTTATCTCTTGCATTGTATGTCCCAAACGGGGCTCTCATAGATTAGAGTTAGGACTGCACCCATAGAGGCACCTTGGCGTGGTGGTGCAGCTTAAGCATACTTCTGCAGATTGTGTGACCGAGTCCTCTGTTTTTACCAGATTTAGAGACAGTTTATAGGTTGGTCTGCAAGCTAACAGGGTTGAGTGCTGCGGCTCCTTTAAGTCTTGCCAGATATACAGGCGAGGGAGGTGGGAATGACTGGCCCAAAGAAATAAATGGGGGAATCTCCTCACAAGCATACAGGTGTCATAATTAGAGCTGCAGCTCTCCCCAGCAAAGCACAAGTGAAGCAGCCATAGCTCTAGAGCCACGAACGTGCAAATCCAAAGAATCCAAATCATAATCAGTTTATTGATCCCCAGTATATACATTACATACATACAAGGAATGCTTTGGCAGTATTCAAGCATATGGATATAAGGGAACAAGAGGAAATATGACAACCAGGCCTGTTGGTAGCCCAGAAGGAGAGGTTTGGGAAAAAACAGACCCATAGAAATAAATGGTACAATCTTCTGGAGATCACATTTGACCTCATAAAATTCATGTCAGTGTCTGACCACACCCTCCTCCTCTCACACTTGAGCTGTGCTTTATACCACAAGGCTTGCCAACTGCTTGGCCTTCTTTAATATAATCAGCATATGTATGACTGTCTCAATGAGGCAGCAATAAACCACTCTGCACCCAAAATAAGGGAACTGCTTGCAATAATTCTTATCTTATGTGCCCCAGCCATTTCAAATGTTCTTTGGGATACACACTGGCATGATATGGCAGATTGTGTTTCATATCTGGCTCACCAAAAGGTCAATGCAGTTTCACACATACCATATTGTAACCAGACAAAATATTACTGTAGCACAAAATCATTCAAATGACTGGCAAAAAATTAAGTGAGTTTGGTACAACCTCTGCAACAAGACTTGGTGCTGCTGTCATAAGCAGCAGCTGCCTTAGGGAAACAAGTTAAGACAATACACAACTGTTGGCTAAAGTCAGTTTAAAAGAGTCTCAGCAGGACAAAGCTCCAGATCAGAAGCTAGCATATCAAAGGCTATTTGAAATAATTGAAAATGGCTCTGGTAATCAAGGAAGCAAGTGCACACTAACCGTAAGGTTTAAGCAGTCGGGTGCCAGGACTGTGGTGGCGCCACTTTAAATCCAAAGTTTACAAAAGGGCCAGCACACCGTATGAAAGAATAATATTGTATTCACAACATACAATCATAACAAGCCATGCTGTATATAAATCAGGAGCAGGTAGTCCATCCACAGAAAACATAAGCCAAAAGTAATCCATCAATGGGCAATCAAAGTCTAGAAGTGCCAACGTTTCAGGGGTTAATGCACCCCCTTCCTCAGGGCAGACTTGCAAAACCATGTAAGAGCCACACCCACATTTAAATATTCAAGCCGAGGGCATTCCCGCCTGACGTCATCATGATGTCAGCAGGGTTCCCATGCCACCAAAACATAATTATACAACAAGAAAAATAAATAAAAAAAGCAACTCTGAGTGGGGCTAAGCGAGCGGCGGCTGGTGTTGACGGAGCCCTACTCTTTCTTACGGACTCCGACGGGACCAGGTAAGTATCAGAGTTGCTTTTTTTTTTTTTATTTATTTTTCTTGTTGTATAATTATGTTTTGGTGACATGGGAACGCACTCGGCTTCAGTATTTAAATGTGAGTGTGGCTCTTGCACGGTTTGCAAGTCTGCCCTGAGGAAGGGGCGCATTAACCCCCGAAACGTTGGAACTTCTAGACTTTGATTGGCCATTGATGGATTACTTTTGGCTTATGGGCTATGTTTTCTATGGATGGACTACCTTCTCCTGATTTATATACAGCATGTCTTGTTATGATTGTATGTTGTGAATACAATATTATTCTTTCATACGGTGTGCTGGCACTTTTGTAAACATTGAAAATGGCTCTGGAGGTTTCTTCTTTCTTGATGCCCTAGGTGGAGCTGGCAAGACATTTTTTTATCCACTTGCTTCTAGCCAAGGTTAGAAGTATGGGTGGTATAGCTGTTGCTGCTGCAACATCTGGAATAGCAGCAACACTACTGTTGGCAGAACTGTACACTCCACATTTAAATTGCCTTTTAATCTTACAAGAGCTGATGCATCAGTCAGCAATATTTCTGCAGATTCAGGAGATGTCCATATCAATGGGCATCAATGTCAACTCATTGTCTAGGATGAGTGCACCATGGCACATAGATGTGCTCTGGAAGCATTAGATCGAACACTGAGAGACTTAATATGGTGGGGTCTTGGTCTTGCTTGCTGGTGATTTCAGGCAGACCTTGCCTATAATATCAAATGAAACCATGGCTGATGAACTGAATGCATGCCTTAAGGCATCGTCGCTGTGGTATCAAGTTTAGAGGCTTACTCCCACAACCAACATGAGAGCAGATATTCTTGGAAATTAATCTGATCTGCAGTTCTCCCAGTTGCTTCTGGTGCTTGGCAATGGTGTAGTTCAACAAGATGCAGATATTGCTCATTATTGATTTATGCAGGGCTGTAGAGTCACCTGAGCACCTCAGAATAGCAGTGTTCCATGACATTGGCTTTCAGTTTACCAAAGAAGAACTTCTCACCATAACTAGATATGTCAAAGAGCTATGTCAAAGGGCAGCAACAAATGATGTGATAAATGCAATAAACGTCCAAATTCTTAAAAGAACACTATCGCAAAATTGTGTAATATTAAAAATCCATATAAACACCTTGGCTAATGAGAGGAGGGGTCATTTATACACATACATAAGGGAATAAAACTCCACCCAAGCCTGTGATTTTTGTTCTTCTAGTAGGAATAAACTTCAGAGGTAACAGGTTTAGTCTATGAGGGGTGACAGAGCCTGTCACCTGTGATTTCCTCTTTCTACCATTAAAATAAAAAAAAAAAAACTTGGCAAGATATTTACTGATGCCGGGTGTATAAGTCACCTGTCCACTCACCATCCAGCATATTTATATGGATTTTTATTATTGGGCTATTTTTTCGCGATAGTGCTCCTTGTAATGGAACCAAGATGTGCATTAAAGTGGACCAACACCCAGGATTTTGATTATCCTGGGCTTTGGTCCACTTCCGCGGGGCACACTGATCGGGGGTGCCCCGCTGTGTGAAACCCCCCAGATCGCCCTAAATAACTCACCTCACCCCACTCCTATGTGAGCGCTTGTCCAATCAGAGCGCTCAGAGCCGCTGTGGTATGCACGTACAAACGACGGACAACCACAGCGGCTCTGATCGCGCTGGAGGCCACATCTCGCGCTTCCCTCTAACAGGGAGTGCACCTGCGCCGGCCGTTTGTGAATGCCCGGCGCGGGTGCGCGCCCTGCTAGAGAGAAGCGCGAGATGTGGCCGCGGCTCGCGCATGTGCCGTTGGAACGTGGATAAGGTAAGGTATTTGGGCGTCCTGCGGGGTTTCACACAGCGGGGCATCCCGATTTTGGGGCTGATTCCCGGGCTGATCACCCCTGGGTGTTGGTCCACTTTAAAACATGTCATCCCTATGTGCTGGAAGCAACCATCCTTACTGGATGTGCTGCCGGAGAAGAAGTTTTTATTCCACAAATTGCACTGATTCACTCAGATGAAATAATACAGTTTAAATTATTACAGTTTTCTGTTAAGCTATCATTTGCAATGACAATAAGCAAGGCCCAAAGCCAATCACTGCAGGTGTCTAGCATAAATCTGGGTTCTGCATGTTTTACTCTTGGACAGCTGTATGTCCCCTGCTCCAGAGTTGGATCAGGTAAAAATCTTTATATATACGGTATGCACCTGGCAATAAAACTGTCAATGTTGTTTATAAACAGGCTCTGTCATAAGGTCTTATGTAGGGATGAGCGAATCGGTTCTAACAAACCTAAATTCGCTCCGAATTTCAGGGAAAATTCGATTCAGCACAAACCCGAATTTTTAGTGGTTCGTGCTGACCGAATTTTCCCTGAAATAAAAAAAATACCGGCATGGTGGTAGCGGGGAGACCGGCTGCGCTGTCAGCGGGCGGCGGAAGCCGGCTTCCGCCGCCCGCTGACAGCGCAGCCAGCCTCCCCACTCCCACCATGCCGGCATTTTTTTTTCCATTTCAGGGCTTGGTGGGAGCGGGGAGGCCGGCTGCGCTGTCAGCGGGCGGTGGAAGCCGGCTTCCGCCGCCCACTGACAGCGCAGCCGGCCTCCCGGCTCCCACCAGAGATGAGCGATTCCTTAAGGTTCGATTCGGACGAGCCCGAATTTCTTTGAGAAATTCGGCGAATCGCCCGAATCGAATTTTTGAGAAGTTCGCTCATCTCTAGTCTTATGACATCTCAGTTTGGCTATTAGGTATTTAGGTTTTAGAAGTAGATATTTAGAAGAAGTTTTTCTTTTATTTTCTAATGTGCATTTACGTTACAATCTACATTGCATAACTGTCGGGGTATATAGGGTGATTTCCCCCCAAACGAAAAAAAAACGAGGACATAGATTGGCCTCCTGGCCTCCAATTAACACACTGACACTCTATACCCAGGCAGTGGCAGGTACATTTTCTAGTAATCTAAATATATTGCTTACTTAAATTTGGGCTATTTATATTATATTTGTATCATACACACTCCAAATTCAGAAAAGAAGCACAATAAACCTTATTTATGGGTGTAGCGACATTCTGAAACTTCTCACTTTTTCTGTCTTCTATCAAGTCAACAAAAACAATTTCCATGTCAAAACTAGCATTAAAGCTAGATGGAACAATAAAAAGCTTTACAGCTAATTAAATTTTCTTTCTAGGGTACGTCATGCGGTCTTAACAATACCTGCATCTTGAAAAGCCTTGCTTGATCCCGCTGACTGAAAGGATATGCGCATTTTTATTTATGCATTTTTGAAAAAAATAATAATTATACCTTGTTTTCCATATACTTCCTGCCTGGGCTACTTTTCTAGGCTTAGCTGTGGTTGTGAGCCTATTTTTAGATAAATTAAGAAGAAGAAAAAAAAAACACAACTGGAAGCAGGAACATGAACTTTAAAAAGAATAGAAGGAAATGTGCCTGCTGCTCAGTCAAGTCATCCACAGTCTTACAGCAAAGACCTTCAGCCAGTCTTTAAATATAGATCTACGAGGAGGGAGCAGGACACTATCCAAGACTGGAAAAATAAATGTTAACCTAAAACACAAGGAGGGCTTCCAAAATGGTGCACTACCTGGCATGATGGAGGAAGAGGACAGCTTGGATTAAGGTCAGAAATGGTTTCGTTGTTTTTATAGAAAATGTTTTGCATTTGTGATGTGTGAACTAACAGCTAGATCAGAGGCTTAGACCTTAAAATAAAAGTTCTCTTCACACAATGTGATGATAGACGACTTGTTATTCAGATGTTGCAGCCTATTTATATAGCTTTTTATTAAGCAGTGTTATTGACTGTGGAGCACAAGGTTCTCTAGAGTGTCTGAATTATAAATAAATCTAAAGTTTGCAAGACTAGAAAACACGATTGTCAGAAGATTATTAAACTATCAATTTACTTTTTTTATATTTAGGGACTGTTGCCATACAGTAAGCTATATTGCTTTGTGGTTTTCCCATCCCAACTGGATGATTGGTTGCTGTAATATTTATATATATACTTGCTATTTTATGGTTATGTCAAAGAAAATGTTATAGTGATGTTTCCTGTTTGTGTTGTCTTTTAGTTTGATCCCCAGGGACTGACCTGAGGCTCTAATGAGGATTAAACCTTTTGGTATTCAGCTCTTTGGTTTTGCAGTATTAGCCCTAGTCTTGGTGGCGGACTTCTCAGGCAGCTGGGACCTCTCCTTTCCTCCATTCCATAGTGGGGATGACGGTTTACCTCCACAATCTCCTCCTAGTGCCAATATATGACAGGACAGGCACAATGCAGCAGTAGTATGCTGCACCCCCTCCTCCCCTGGTGATGTGATAATCAGGTGGGGGGGGGGACCTTGTGATTTAAAAAATGTCATAGTAAACAATAGCTATAGGGCCCAAAGCCAGAAACGTGGTATTGGACAGTCTGGACTGCTGGTATCTTTTGGCTTTATTCTGTGGATGCCTTTGGTAATTTAAAGAGAATGAACAAAGTTGAAGCTTTCACATATGTATATATAGCTAAATAGCTGTATATGCATACTCAGCGTGCCGATCACTGTAATCACCACAGGTGCTCTTGTATCTCAAAAGTGCAACTCCACCACCTCAATTTATATAACGTACCAGATTTGCTTAGAAAACAGACTCATCTATTTATCCAACCGTTTAGTTCCACTTTATACTTGTACCAGGCTGTTGTGGAATATATCTACAGGGTCATAGTATTTATCCTTCTCCTGTATCAATCATCCGTTTCAATAAGGGACCATTTCCTTTATATGGTTAAAACCTATCCAGGTTAATTAGTAAACATGCAAAATATAAAAACAGAACACTCCAATAGCGCAATATGTCTCCACAAATCTATTTAAAACAATGGCCTGCGGCCCTTTAAAAAGCCGCTCACCAGACTCAAGGAAAGAAATAGCATATATAAAAGGAAGGCAGGCATCGCCCAAGGCTTCTCCTACACATGCGTTCCTTCGCAACAACCAAGTACGCAACTGACGAGTCTCCGCTCACTGCTCTCTCCGGCCGCAGACAACCGTGCTGCTCGTCATCAATCACGCGACCGTCCTGAGGCCCCGCCCGACGCGTTTTGTCCCCACTGACTTATTCATGGGCTCCCACCTCCACCAAACTTTCTCCCCAGGGGGTTCCACCACACTTGGGGCCTTATTCATGAAGGGATAGCGTCAGGTAGTGCCTGTACAGCGGCAGGTAGCGGCAAGTAGCGTCAGGTGAGATGGCATGCAATGACACATTTATGAAGCCAAATCTGGCGAGCGACTAGAACAATGCCATGTAGCGTCCGATTCATCATTATCCCAGGCTCAGCGTACAGCGCCGGCGTTCAGCCTTGCAGAGCGCCACGTCATACCTCTCGCTACCTGCCACTCTCCCATACATTTCTATGGACGATCCTTAAATCCCTTTCCTGATCCCAATTTTTTTTTTCCCTAAAAAAAAAACACAAACCTTCTGACATATATTCTGGCCAAGAAAATTACATTTTTGTAATCTTTTTTTGATTAATAATATTTTTATGCAGAATTGTCCTTACATGTCTGGTATTAAAGTGTTCATGTTACAATGTAATAACAATATAATTCCATGTGTTTTCGCTTTGTTACTAGTGGATACATGTTCAAAATCAGACTTTAATCAAACAGCCTCTGGCGCTGTGGGCTACATCGACTCGATTTTGAGCGCAGGAACTGCTTGTTTTTTTGATGTACGTGTTGTGAGTCAGTCGTACTGAGCTGGCGATACCATTCGCTCCAATACATCGTAGTACTTGCAAAACACATAACGTATTCAATAATGGCGGCCAGCGACTGAGGCACTCGGAAACAACGAACCATGGCCGAGCACAACGACTACTAGCAGTCGCTCTGAAATCCGCTCTACAAACACTCATCTGTCGCTACCTGGCTTTAGTAATGGATCAGCCTGTTAATCTAGCACTGTTTATAAGGCTTTTCTGTGTATTTACCACCATGTTTACAAAACTACATACAATAGAAGAATTGTAAAAGCAATAAGCTGTTATTCCAGCACAGGCAGGCTCAGGCAGAACATTACAGTCACATCTCTCCTATAACAGCAGAATGGAATTCTCAAAAGCTGTAACCCCCCCCCCCCCCGATTATATTTGACCGGACATCTTGGATGACAATGCACAGAATAGCCTTTTTGCTCTGTATGTGTGGCTGGCCCTTTGACTTGCGAGTCCATGAGAGCCTGGAGCATACACTGGGTGGGGGAGGCTATAACATAGAAGGTTGACGGCAGAAGGAGACCATACGGTCCATCTAGTCTGCCCTTATGTGTATACTGTATGTACTCTTCATCTTAGGATAGATGTGTGCTTATCCCAGGCATGTTTAAATTCAGTGACTGTTGATTTTTCAACTACCTCTGCTGGAAGTTTGTTCCAAGCATCTTCTACTCTTTCTGTAAAATAATATTTTCTAACATTGCTCCTGATCTTCCCCCCGACTAGCTTCAGGTTGTGCCCCCTTGTTCTATCATTAAGCTTCTTCTTAAAAACACTTCCCTCCTGAACCTTATTCAATCCTTTCACATATTTAAAGGTCTCAATCATGTCCCCCCTCTCCCTTCTTTCCTCCAGACTGTACAGATTAAGTTCTTTAAGTCTCTCCTGATAAGTTTTAAGTTTAAGTCCTTCCACCATTTTCGTTGCCCGCCTTTGGACCCGTTCTATTTGAATAATGTCTTTTTGCAGGTAAGGTCTCCAGAACTGCACACAGTATTCTAGCTGTGGCCTTACCAGGGCTCTATACAGCGGCATCACAACCTCCCTCTTCCTACTGGTGATGCCTCGAGCTGTGCAGCCGAGCATCCTGCTTGCTTTTCCCACTGCCCGGCTACACTGTCCACTCATCTTGCAGCTATCAGTAATCAGTACCCCTAAATCTCTCTCCTCCGAGGTCCTGGCTAACACAGTACTGCCCATACGGTACTCAGAGCAGGGATTCCTTCTACCCAAGTGCATGATTTTACATTTAGAGACATTAAACTATAGTTTCCACAGTTTTGACCATCTATCCAGTAAAGCTAAATTATTTTCCATGTTGCAGACACCTCCAGGAATATCCAACCTATTACTAACCTTTGTATCATCAGCAAACAGACAAACTTTTCCTACCAAGCCTTCTCCTATGTCACTTACAAATATATTAAAAAGAATGGGGCCCAGGACAGAGCCTTGCGGCACACCACTTGTAACTCGCCTTTGTTCAGATTGCACACCATTTACAACAACGCTCTGATACCGATCCCTCAGCCAACTGGAAATCCACTGAACTATCCAGGGATTGAGTCCTACCTTCAATAACTTATCTATGAGCTCCTTATGTGGTACAGTGTCAAAGGCTTTGCTAAAATCCAGATAGGCGATATCCACAGCACCACCTTCATCTAACACTTTAGTGACATTGTCAAAGAAATCAATAAGATTGGTCTGACATGATCTGCCCTCAGTAAAGCCGTGCTGTTTTGGGTCCAATAGGTCATTAATTTTTAGATGGGAAATTATCTGTTTTTTTAAGAGTGTTTCCATTAATTTGACCACTATAGATGTTAAACTAACTGGCCTGTAATTACTGGCTTCTTCTCTACTCCCCTTTTTATGGATTGGTACGACATTGGCCATTCTCCAATCATCTGGAACCTCACCAGTTGAAAGGGAATGGTTAAGTAAATCAGTCAGAGGGGCTGCAATCACAAACCTAAGTTCCCTTAGAACTCTGGGGTGGATTCCATCTGGACCCATCGCCTTACTTACCTTTAGATGTGCCAGCTCGTATAGGACATCAGCCTCCAGAAACTCCGGAGCTGTGCCCTCCCAGCGGGATGCTGTGCTATGGCCATGCCTGCTACTATCTGAAAATACCGAACAAAAGTAGCTATTCAGATGGTCAGCCACAGCCTTATCTCCGTCAATATATTTATTTTCCCTATTTCTAATTTTTGAGACTGCATTGTTTTTCTTCTTTTCTTCTTTCTGTCACCAATATATCGGAAAAAGGTTTTATCTCCCCTCTTCATAGATTTGGCCATTTCTTCCTCCTTTTGCCCTTTAGCAGTCCTTATAATCAGTTTTGCTTCCCTCTGTTTAATTTTATACGCCTCTCTGTCAGCTACACTTCCACTTACTTTATACTTCTTATAGGCAGACTTCTTATCTTTTATGATAGTGCTGACTTCCCTAGTAAACCATAATGGTTTCTTCTTCCTTTTATTCTTGCTAGTTTGTTTCACATATTGCTTAGTTGCCTTTAAGATGGACATTTTTTATAGTGACCACTGGGCACTCACTTCTGCTACTCTGTTCCACTCACCTAATTTTCTTTCTACATACTCCACCATTTCCTTGAAGTTTGTCTTCCTAAAGTCTAGCACCTTGGTTCTGGTGTGTGATTGCACAATGTCTGTTTTTATTCGGAACCATAAGCATTGATGGTCACTGGAACCCAGATTTTCTTCAACCCTGACCTCGGACACCAGATCCCCATTGGTCAGAACTAAGTCCAGAATGTTATCTCCTCTAGTTGGCAATGTCACAAGTTGTTTTAGAGACACTCCATTAAGTGCCTCTAATATAGTCCTGCTCTTGCATGTCGATGCACTTGGGATATTCCAGTCCACATCAGGCATGTTGAAGTCACCTGTAATTACAATGTCCCCCTTCTCTGCCATTCCACTGATTTCATCTATTAACAGGTTATCTAGATCCTCAGATTGCCCAGGGGGCCTATATATCACACCAATTCTGACCACAGCTCCCTCCTTAGTCTGCATGGTAACCCAGAGAGTTTCTAGTTCATTATGTGTATGCTGAATTATTGTTGATTGAAGTGTAGTCTTGACATAAATGGCTACTCCACCGCCCTTTCTATCCAATCTGTCTTTTCTGTACAATGTGTAACCAGGTATGGCTATCTCCCAGTCATTGTGATCCTTGAACCAAGTCTCTGTTATTGCAACAAGATCCAATTCATCTCTGGATATGATAGCCATTAATTCACAGAGCTTGTTGCCCAAGCTGCGAGCATTGGTACACATCATGTGGATGTTGTTGGTATTGTGTGTTAGGGCGAGCGCTGCGTCTTCCCCGCGCAGCGCCCCCCTCCGTGCCTCTCCTCGGGCGCGCGCTGCGTCCCCTTCCCGCAGCGCTCCCCGCTTCACCGCCATCCGGGCGTCTGCTGCTGGCCCCCCTGGCTGCGGTTCCCCCTTACCTGGTCCCCGCGCTTCCTCCTCTGACCGGCATGGCCGCCGGCTTCCTCCTTCTGTGTCTGTTCCGTCTTCCCTGCGCGCACGTCCCCGGCCACTAGGGGGCGCGCGCGTCAACCTCCCCAGATTTAAAGGGCCAAGGCCCTGTTAATTGGTCTCTGCCATCCAATCTCTTTTTTGCGCTTCCTATAAATTAAACCCTGCCTTACTTCCTGTGCCGGATCTTCGGTGTTGTTCCCTGAATGATTATCGCTGTATTGCTTGATTCCTCGTGTATGACCTCGGCTCTCCTATTGACCTCCGAACCTGTGCTGCCCGTCCCGACCTCGGCTTGTCTCACCGCTACTGAACCCGCGCTGCCAGTCCTGACCTCGACCTTCTCCTCCGACCACTGTTTGTCTCTGCTGCACGTCACTTCAGCAGTTTGTGGAACTGTGCCGCTGTTGGGGGGTAGCGACCTGGGAGTCACCTGCCGCACAAGACCATCCCGCCTTGCGGTGGGCTCTGGTGAAAACCAGTGGCTCCTTAGACTCCGCTCCCCTGACGCGGTACCTGCCAAAACAGTTCTGCAGACCCTGCGGGTCCACTTCTTCGCACCCGGTGCGTAACAGTAAGATCCGGCCATGGATCCCGCTGAGGTGCCCTTGCCGGAGACTTCCGAACTCCCAGCGCTGGTGGCTTTGCAGTCTCGGCAGATTAATCAGCTTACCGCTATGATGCAGCAACTCTTGACCCAGCAGCTGTCGCCTTCTCCACCGCCACCGGTGCCGCCACCGCAGTCTCCAGCAGTTTCCCCATCCAGAATCCGCCTCTCCTTACCAGCAAAATATGAGGGGGACGCGAAGTTGTGCAGAGGCTTTCTAGCCCAGTGCTCTATGCACCTGGAATTATTGTTTGATCAATTTCCCACCGAACGCTCTAAAGTGGCCTTCATCATTAGTCTGCTCTCCGGAAAAGCTTTGGCTTGGGCCACTCCCTTGTGGGACCGTAATGATCCTCTCACCTTCACCGTTCAGGCCTTTGTTACTGAATTCCGTCAGGTTTTTGAAGAACCCGCTCGGGCCTCATCTGCCGAGTCCGCTCTATTGAATTTAACGCAAGGCGATCTTTCGGTTGGTGAATATGCTATTCGATTCCGTACTTTGGCCTCCGAGTTAGCATGGAATAATGAGGCCCTCTGCGCTTGTTTTAAGAAAGGTCTTTCTAGCAAGATCAAAGATGTTCTAGCGGCCCGAGAGATACCTGACTCCCTTTCTGAACTCATTCATCTCGTCACTCGCATTGACATACGCTTTGCTGAGAGGCGTGAGGAACTTCGCCTGGAGAGAGATTCCCAACGTGACAGGAGGATGTTCCGTTTGGCTCCCACCTTTCAGAAACCTTTGTCTGTACCATCTTCTCCAGAGGTGGAAGCCATGCAGGTCGGCCGCTCTCGTCTAACCCCCGTGGAGAGGTCTCGCAGGAGAAATGAAAATCTCTGTCTGTATTGCGCCAGTCCTGATCATTTTCTAAGAGATTGCCCCATTCGTCTTTCTCGACTGGGAAACGGGCGCACCTAGACTCGGTGGGAGAGGCGTCTCTGGGTGTGTGTGCTTCCTCTCCAAGATTTACCGTACCTGCACAGCTTTGTCTCTCATCTGCCTCTGTGCTTAATTTGCCGGTCTTCCTGGATTCTGGTTCGGCGGGCAATTTCATAGAGGCCTCCCTGATCAAGAAATACGACATAGCAGTTAACCGCTTGGCCAAACCGTTATTCATCGCCTCAGTTAATGGAGATAGACTGAATTGTATGGTGCAGTACCGTACCAAGCCTTTGCTCCTTAAGATTGGCCTCTTTCACCAGGAATACTTGGAACTCTTTGTGTTACCCCATTGTACTTCCCCAATCCTATTGGGTCTTCCTTGGCTTCAGCTTCATAATCCTACCCTAGACTGGGTCACTGGGGACATCAAGGCGTGGGGTACAACCTGCTTCAAGAATTGCTTGAAAGCTTTACCAGTTCGAACCGATCATCCTACCACATCTCTACCGGGCCTACCCGAAGTTTACCGGGCTTACGCTGATGTCTTCTGTAAGAAGCAAGCTGAGACTCTTCCGCCTCATCGCCCTTATGACTGCCCGATCGACCTCCTGCCTGGGACCACTCCTCCTCGTGGCCGTATCTATCCACTATCCGTCCCCGAAACTCAAGCAATGGCTACTTACATACAAGAAAATCTGCAGAGGGGCTTCATCCGGAAGTCCTCTTCTCCCGCTGGGGCTGGCTTTTTTTTTGTACAGAAAAAAGACGGTTCTCTCCGACCCTGTATCGACTATCGGGGTCTTAACAAGATCACGGTAAAGAACCGATACCCCTTACCCTTAATTCCAGAACTCTTCGACCGTCTTCGTGGCTCCAGGATCTTTTCCAAACTGGATCTCCGAGGAGCCTACAATCTGATCCGCATCCGCAAGGGAGACGAATGGAAGACTGCCTTTAATACCCGTGACGGTCATTTCGAGTATTTGGTGATGCCCTTCGGGCTTTGTAATGCCCCTGCCGTATTTCAAGAGTTCGTCAATGACATCTTCCGGGACTTGTTGTACTCCTGTGTCGTGGTCTATTTAGATGATATCCTCATCTTCTCTTCTTCCCTCGAAGAGCATCACCGGCACGTTCGTCTGGTACTATCCCGCCTTCGGCAGCATCATCTTTATGCCAAATTAGAAAAGTGTCTCTTTCACCAAACCGCTCTGCCCTTTTTGGGTTATACTGTTTCAGCCCAAGGACTACAAATGGACCCTAGCAAATTGAGAGCGGTTTTAGATTGGCCTCGGCCTGTTGGTCTGCGTTCCATTCAACGATTTCTGGGCTTCGCCAACTATTACCGTCAATTCATACCCCATTTTTCCACTATCGTGGCCCCCATTGTGGCTCTCACCAAAAAGGGAGCCAACCCCAAGTCATGGCCTCCACAGGCGGAGGCAGCCTTTTTAACTTTGAAAAAGACTTTCTCTATGGCCCCGGTGCTCACCAGACCAGACCCTTCTCGTCCTTTTTCTCTAGAGGTTGACGCTTCTTCCATCGGAGCAGGAGCTGTTCTCACACAGAGGTCTCCTTCAGGGAAAAATCATACTTGTGGGTTCTTTTCTAGGACTTTTTCTTCCGCGGAGCGAAATTATTCTATTGGGGATCGTGAACTCCTGGCTATCAAATTAGCTCTTGAAGAGTGGAGACATCTTCTAGAAGGGTCGCTTCACCCCATATCTATTTTTACCGACCATAAGAACCTTTTGTATCTTCAAACTGCTCAACGCTTGAATCCTCGCCAAGCTCGTTGGTCACTATTCTTCGCGCGGTTTAATTTCCGCATTCATTTTCGACCTGCCTCTAAGAACATCAGGGCAGATGCTCTATCTCGCTCCTCGGACGTCACAGACGTGGACGCTGCTCCTCAGTTCATTATATCTCCTGATCATTTGGTTCATTCCGCTCCTGCCTCCCTAGTGCAGGCTCCGCCTGGGAAAACCTTTGTCCCGGTTCGCCGACGCCTCCAAATATTAAAATGGGGTCATGCTTCCCGTATTGCCGGGCATGCTGGTATCAAAAAGTCTAACGCAATTATTGCCAGATATTATTGGTGGCCCTCCATTGAGAAGGATGTGGCAGAATTCGTGCAAGCTTGTACCACCTGTGCACGTAATAAAACGCCTCGCCAAAGACCGGCGGGTCTTCTTCATCCTCTTCCTATTCCTGAAATCCCTTGGTCTCACATCGCTATGGACTTTATCACGGATCTTCCTCCATCTCAAGGCAATACAGTGATCTGGGTTGTTGTGGATCGTTTTTCAAAAATGGCACACTTCGTTCCGCTTCCAGGACTCCCATCCGCTCCTCAGTTGGCTAAGAACTTTTTTAAACATATTTTTCGGCTCCATGGACTTCCTTCCCATATTGTCTCCGACAGGGGAGTTCAATTTGTTTCAAAATTCTGGAGGGCTCTCTGTACTCAGTTAAAGGTGAAATTAGATTTTTCCTCGGCTTACCACCCCCAGTCCAACGGCCAAGTGGAGAGGGTCAATCAGGTTCTAGGACAATATCTACGTCACTTTGTTTCGGCCCGACAAGACGACTGGGTCGATCTCTTGCCATGGGCGGAGTTCTCTTATAATTTCAAAGATTCTGAAGCCACAAAGAAATCTCCATTCTTCATTGTTTATGGCCGCCAACCTTTGCCTCCTCTACCCTTACCTACACAGTCGGGAGTACCCGCCGTGGATGACTTAACACAGTTTTTTTCCTCTATCTGGCGTGAAACACGTCATTCTCTTGTTCTAGCCTCTACCCGCATGAAGAGCAGCGCTAATAAAAGAAGGAGAATCGCTCCTGTTTTCTCTCCTGGAGATAAAGTTTGGCTTTCAGCCAAGTACATTCGTTTCAAGATACCCAGTTATAAATTGGGCCCTCGCTATTTAGGGCCGTACAGGATCAAGCAACAAATTAATCCGGTCTGTTACAAACTTCATTTGCCAGCCTCCTTACGTATTCCCAACTCTTTTCATGTTTCATTATTAAAACCTCTGACGACTAATCGATTCTCTTCTAAAACGTTGGAGCCACTTCCGGTCGCGGGTACCGAAGATGCCTTCTCGGTGAGAGAGATTCTGGCTTCCAAAACATCCAGAGGGAGACGATACTTTCTAGTGGATTGGGAGAATTGCGGTCCTGAAGAGAGGTCCTGGGAGCCTGAGGAGAATATCCTCGATCGGAGCCTTATTTCAAACTTCCTCGGTCCCAAAAAGAGGGGGAGACCTAAGGGGGGGGGTACTGTTAGGGCGAGCGCTGCGTCTTCCCCGCGCAGCGCCCCCCTCCGTGCCTCTCCTCGGGCGAGCGCTGCGTCCCCTTCCCGCAGCGCTCCCCGCTTCACCGCCATCCGGGCGTCTGCTGCTGGCCCCCCTGGCTGCGGTTCCCCCTTACCTGGTCCCCGCGCTTCCTCCTCTGACCGGCATGGCCGCCGGCTTCCTCCTTCTGTGTCTGTTCCGTCTTCCCTGCGCGCACGTCCCCGGCCACTAGGGGGCGCGCGCGTCAACCTCCCCAGATTTAAAGGGCCAAGGCCCTGTTAATTGGTCTCTGCCATCCAATCTCTTTTTTGCGCTTCCTATAAATTAAACCCTGCCTTACTTCCTGTGCCGGATCTTCGGTGTTGTTCCCTGAATGATTATCGCTGTATTGCTTGATTCCTCGTGTATGACCTCGGCTCTCCTATTGACCTCCGAACCTGTGCTGCCCGTCCCGACCTCGGCTTGTCTCACCGCTACTGAACCCGCGCTGCCAGTCCTGACCTCGACCTTCTCCTCCGACCACTGTTTGTCTCTGCTGCACGTCACTTCAGCAGTTTGTGGAACTGTGCTGCTGTTGGGGGGTAGCGACCTGGGAGTCACCTGCCGCACAAGACCATCCCGCCTTGCGGTGGGCTCTGGTGAAAACCAGTGGCTCCTTAGACTCCGCTCCCCTGACGCGGTACCTGCCAAAACAGTTCTGCAGACCCTGCGGGTCCACTTCTTCGCACCCGGTGCGTAACATTGTGTTTTAGTGTGTCCTTGATCTTTTCCACCTCTAGCCTACCACTGACCGGGTTTCCTGCTTCAGTGTCCTGCTTCATCCTAAATGGTAGGGGACAGAAATCACCCTTACAAGTTACATCTCTGTCCCCTTCCTCTAGTTTAAATCAAAAAATGCTCTGAGTTCCACTCCAAGTTCTTCTCCAAGTTCTTCAGGCTATACTGCATAGCCTGGCTTCAGAGGCACATGTGGATATCCCCAGATGTGTATACCACCCCTCCCAAATGTGCCTATGCACAAGCCTCCAAATGTGCATGCACACCTCTCCATATGTGCACGCACCTTCATGTATAACATGACACACACGGTCACCCAGTGAAGTTTGCGTGTGCTTTAGAGGAAGCTGGGAGGCTAGTATTTTACACCACCATTTGCCAGGGTAAAGTGAATGACAGCATGTTAGTTCTGGGTGTTTTTTGTCTGCGCCGATCCAGTCCCTGACAGGTGGCACTGGTCCCCCTAACCCTGTGGACTGGTATTGGGGGTCCACTGAACCCCTCACTAGTTCACAAATAGTTCAAGAAAAGAGATGACACAAAAAAGTATTCTAAATCTAACAGTACAGGCATTTGTCTTTCTACTGTCCCCGCTGGGCAGTGCCCGCTTCCTGGTCTACCAGGTCGGGGGCTCCCTACAAGTCCGGAGGCTGGGGTCTTCTGATACCAGCAGTGGCCTCTATAGCAGACATCTTTTGATCAGGGCAAGATCCTATGTACGTGATAGGGGATCCAAGAAACCCTGCTGCCCTATTACCTGCACCCTCCCTTAGGCAATGGGAAAGTGGCCTGTGCCCATCAGTATGGCCCCCAGCACTCCTGGAAGAACCCTAGCTATGTACCGAAGAACAAAGGGGCCAGCAAGCCAGCAGGTCCAGGGGGTGGCTGCTCGGCCTCTGAGCCCTGGTTTACCAATCCCTATGCGCTGGGAAGGAGGGCACGAATGAAACAAAATAATATGGGGGGGAGGCAGCCAGACAATGTGGATGTTCCTGTGAGTGCGGGTTGAATATGGATGCTGCAGGATTTGACCTCCAGTCCGCATAAGTTTTATGCTTCCAAAGTAGGACAGAGGCCCTGCAGCAAAATAAGGTTAGAATGTGTTTTTTCTCTCTTGCCTGGACGGTCCTATTAAATCTATGTTATCCATGGAATTCCCCTTAAAGAATACTTCCACTGTGACAGAGCATTTCACTGCAATAAATAAAGATCAGATGTACAAATTTGAAACAAAAGTTATTTCTAAGGTAGTATTTTACATTTAATTCAAGCAATCACATTTAATTTCAATTACATTTTAAGTGACAAACCACCTCCTGATACAGTAACTGCATTTAATTAAAAATAATGAGTGCTGACATTAACACACATTACATCCCCAAAAAAGTCTTTAGCACATTTGTTGCATCAGACCCATTTAAATGTGTATGGGGGGAACATTCTAAATAAGAACTATAAGGAGAACTCAATTTTTATACCATACATTATATCTACACATACCATTTTGTAATTAGTGGTAGGTGGGTGAACAAAGATTTAAGATATCATCTTTCAGGGAATGGTTGAGATACAAAGAAAAATCCACAATTACATTTAGCGGACATGTAGATTTTTTTGCAACACAGTGGTGTAGCTGTTTGGGGACACAATAGATTTTATGGAACTCCAATACAAAGATTTAAATACAAAATATACCAGAGGAAGACAAAAGTCTGAAGTACAAGGGAATAAGCAAGCATCATATATGTGAGTCAGAGTCAGACAAATAATATAACATATAGAAAATTGGAGACAGTACATTTCTGTGACTCTTTATAGCAACTGCTATATTCGACAGAGACTTAAAAGAGAACAAAAGAGAAAAGGAGAACAAAAAAAAAAAGAAAAGAGGACAGCCCATGGACTCTTGCGGACACATCTTGAAGAACCTCGGTATAGTGTCAGTGAGAATGGCTACTATCTTATTAATGACTGGTAAGCTCCCATGGACATCTATTGCAGAGCGATTTATCCAAACTGCTGTAAAATATATTTCAGATTTGTCAGAGGTAGGAAGGGCCTAGTGACACCCAACATGGTGTGATGTATAAATAAATGAATATATATAGGCTCGGACTACCCCACATGCTCACCCTGAACTGTGTATAGCTTATTTGCGCCACCCCAGATGCACACACATAGGCAATACTGCCTGACATAATGTTTCTGTGCATGGACCCTAAATGTAAGCCAGTAATACTTGCATCTAAATGTGGGGTGGGCCTACAGATTCAGCCCTACTGGTGGGCCCCAGGCATCCCAGGCTGAAAGTATATATATATGCTATTAATCTGAGACTGGGGAATACTGATAACAGATCTCTTTTTATTTAATAAATGATACTTTCCAGGTATCTCATATGTGACAGTTTCTCTGGGAATGGTGCACATGGAGCATGGAAGGCATATAATATGTTACCAATTAGGTGAAACAGGGAAAAAAACCTGAGGTTTATGTGTGACCAGCAGACTCTGCACTCCTATCTCCCTGTCACTGTACAGTATGTCATGTGCTACAGATGTGTTAGGTTACATTACAAATATTGCCCTTAGACAAGTTCATGGACTGTACTAACTGAAAGGACAACTTCTAAAAATTAAATACTATACTATCCACGGAATCCAAGGTCTCGCACTCTCTTGGCTCTCCTCCTATATCTCTCACCGCACATTTATAGTATCTTACTCAAACACCATTTCCTCTCCCCGGCCTCTGCCTGTTGGGGTACCACAAGGCTCAGTCCTAGGACCCCGACTTTTTTCAATATACACTTCTGGTCTCGGACACCTAATAACCTCGCTAGGCTTCCGATATCACTTTTATGCAGACGACACTCAGATCTACCTCTCTGGCCCGAATCGCTATTCTCTCCTCTCTCGCCTTCCTGACTGTCTAACAGCCATCTCTTCCTTCATGACATCTCGCTCCCTTAAACTGAACATGGACAAAACTGAACTGGTCATGTTCCCACCATCTCACTCCCCTCCCCTCTCTAACACCACAATCTCTGTAAATAATCTTACAATAACTGCAACTCATCAAGCTCGATGCCTGGGTGTCATTCTGGACTCTCTCGTTCCGACCTCACATTCACTCCCTAGCCACCTCCTGTCGTCTCCAACTCAAAAATATCTCCCGCATCCGTCCCTTCCTCTCACCTGTCACCACTAAAATGCTAGTGCACGCACCCTGGTAATCTCCCGACTGGATTACTGCAACACCCTCCTCTGAGGTTTGCCAACAAACAGACTGGCTCCCCTCCAATCTATCCTAAACTCATCCATCTCTCCTCTCACTTCTCCAGTGCTGCCCCCTCTGTCAATCCCTCCACTGGTTACCTGTCTCCCATAGAGTTCAGTTCAAACTTCTAACGCTAACCTACAAAGCTCTCTCTAACCAGGCCCCTTCCTACATTTCATCTCTGATCCAGCGTTACCAACCCAAGCGCAACCTCGGCTCTGCCTCTTACATTCTCCTGTCCTCTTCCTTGGTTACTTCCTCGCACTCCCGCCTTCAAGACTTCTCCCGTGCCTCCCCACTTCTCTGGAATGCACTTCCCCGCTTGATCCGCCACTCTCCATCACTCCAAGCCTTTAAAAGCGCCCCCAAAACTCACTTCTTCAGACAAGCATATGACCTGGCGTAAGCAACTCCTATAACTATATATATATATATATATATATATATATATATATATCAATATATTCAATGGCACATGCAGCCATACTCAAGCTCTACCACTTGTGACCTCGCCCCCTTTGTTTCCACCCCCATCCTTTAGACTGTAAGCTCGCAAGGGCAGGGCACTCCTCCCTATTGTCTCCTGTGCTCACAACACTTGGTTTTAACCTGTGGCATCTAATTTTGTATTGTTCTCTGTGCTATATGTTTTACCCTGTCTGTAATCATACCTTGTAAAGTGCTACGGAATTTGATGGCACAATATAAATAAACAATAATAATAATAATACTATGTACATGCATTTTAAGTAGTTATAGCAAAGGAACCCTTATAAACTACATGGCCAAAAATATGTGCACAGTCCTAACATTTTCCTTACTTTCATTTATGTAACAACTGCGTATATCTATGGTTATCTTGGGGAAACTTCATGTACATATTGGGTTAGTAAGGTTATTTACTGTGCTGGTAATTTAACTCGTTTTAATTTACACATCTTACTGTGTGTGTGGTGGATAATTTCTCACACAATAGATTATAGTTTCAAAGTATTTAAACCGGACCTTCACCAAGATTTATTGAAAAGCCCAAACCCTTAAAAAACGATTCCCCAGCATCTAAAGTTAATATATTTTAAGTTTTTAGTCACTTACTTAGGGCCTTATTTATCAAGGGATAGCGCCAGGTAGTGTCTCACTAGCGCCAGGTAGCGGCAGCTATCGGCGGCTACCGACTCCAGAACGCCAGGCCAGAACACAATCACGCATTTATCACGCTGGCGAGAGCGTCAGCTAGCGCGGGATTCATCATGTTGCAGACTTCAGCGAACAGCGCCGCTGCTAATCCCATCACAGCGCCAGGTATGACCTCTCGCTACCTGGCGCTCTCCAATGCATTTCAATGGAGCAATCTTTAAATATTCATAATAAATTTATATTAATGTTTTTTTTTTTTTTTTAAATGTCAAAAATTCTGTGACCACTTCTGCAATGTTATATCTTTTTTTTAAGGTCAAAAAAAAAAAAAAAATGTGCAGAATTGATATTACAGGTCTGATATTAATGTATTCATATTACAAAATGTTTAAAAAAAAACGTGTTTATTATTTTTTTCCAAAAATAAGGTTGTTTGGGGGTTAAAAAACTACTTTTAACACATCGCCGCCAGCGCTCTGGGGTTTAAACATGCATTTTACAGCGCGATAATTTTTTGAGCGCGATTTGTTAATGAATATGCTGGGAGCCGTTCACTATGGCCATTCGTTGTCATGCGCACCCATACAGCGCGGAACCTGTCAAACAGCGACTCCTAACCCCGTATTCAACATTACCGCACACCGACTGAGTCGCTGTCAACAACCGAACAACGGCCAAGCACAGCGAATACTAGCCGGCGTTGTGAAAATCACGCTACTGTCGCTCATCTGTCGCTACCTGGCGCTATTAATAAATCGGCCTCTTATTATTCTTTCCCCCACCGGGCTGCAACTCTGTTCAGGACTTTAGGATACGGGCGCCGCCATCTTGACTTAGAAGCATCACACTTACTAAGGAGAGGAGAGTGGAATAAAGTACAAGGGGTGGGTTATAGCTGTGCTTTGCTCAGACAGAGCAGAGCAGAGCTGGGGTCAGGAAAAGGTCAGCAATCCCAGAATGCAGAATGATGTTCCATGAGCCTCCATCTTGGATATTTAAACGCTCATAACATGTAGTAGATGCAGGTGGGATGATTTTTAATGTGAGCAATCTGTATGTACAGGGTGTGGGAAACATATAAGATAGACTCTTATTCAGAGTGAAGGACTGCTTTAAGGTATTAAATATATTTCTCCTTGGGACATGTCACTGGTTGTATGAGGACAGCCTCGGCGGCCATTGTTTTAAATCAGATTACTGGCCGCTGGGCTGATATGATTATTGGTATTTGCAATATTTATAGTATATTAATCTCTAGTAGAAATATTGGAGATTAATGTGCAGCAAATATTAATAGAAATCATATGTTTCCTATTTCATATGATAAAATTAAAACTAAACTGGTCAAATAACAATAATATAACAATAGGCCAAAGCAGCTGGGCTTGCTGGTTTTTAACAGGCCAGTGCTGGCCACTGGGGCATGCCAAATTGGGATACCTTGCTGGTTAACCCCCCCCCCCCCCCGCTGCAAAACAGGATGCATCCCCAGCATCCCCAGCATCTCTGGGCTGAGACATGCTCCTGCACCCAGCAATTCACACAGCCTGTGGGCTTCAGAGGAAAAGGACATTTTCGGGCAATTAAGGAGGGTTGCATCCCAGATCGGGATGCCTCTTGGGCAAAGAACAATAACTACCTGGGATAATAAGAGGCCGATTCATTAATAGCGGCAGGTAGCGACAGTTGAGCTACTGTAGCGGCATTTTCATAGCGCCCGCTAGTAGTCGCTGTGCTTGGCCGTTGTTCGGTAGTTGATAGCGACTCGGTTTGCAGTAATGTTGAATATTGGGTGAGGAGTCGCTATTTGATAGGTTCCGCGCTGTATAGGAGCGCATGATAGCGACTGGCCATAGCGACCGGCTCCCACCATATTCATTAACAAATCACGCTCAAAAAATTCTCGCGCTGTAAAATGCATGTTTAAACCCCAGAGCGCTGGCAGCGATGGGTTAAAAGTAGTTTTTTAACCCCCAAACAACCTTATTTTTGGAAACCAAAAAGAACAAGTTTTTTTTTTTTTTTACCTTAAAAAAAATATCTAACATGACAGAAGTGGTCACAGAATTTTTCACATTAAAAAAAAAAAAAAAAAACATTAATATGAATTAATTATGAATATTTAAAGATTGTTGTCCATTGAAATGCATTGGAGAGCGCCAGGTAGCGAGAGGTCATACCTGTCGCTGTTCAAGGTCGGACGCTGGCGCTGTGGGCTGAGGCTGGAATAATGATGAATGAGTGGCTATCTGGCGCTATCTCAGTCGCTAAGCAGGATTGGCTTGATAAATGTGTGATTGTGGTGGGGAGCCGGCGTTCTCGTGGCGGGGACCGTCATTACCGGCTGCTCACCAGTCGCTACCTGTCGCTATTCCTTGTTAAATAAGGGCCTAAATGTGTTCCACTTTTAAGACATTTCAGAAGTCATCTGTCTTTTTCAATTCATCATGACTAGTATAAAGAATTCAGGAATAGAATCTGGCTGTGTGTTGCTCCAATCAGCACAATATGGAATATAGGGATGGCAATCTGTCTACCTCGCTGTGTCTACAAATGGTGAACGGCCCCTTGAAGAATGCACATGCCAATCACTTCAGAGAGAAGTCCGGAGCTGCATGGAGGGAAATATGAGTATGAGGTTTTTAAAGCAGAGGTTCACACTGCCAATGAAAAGCACAGTCGACTTATAAATGACCTAAAGTGCTGTAGTAAAACTTACGGTCACTTTAGACAGTTTTATTAGAACATGATATCATAAAATAAAAAAATAAAGCTGTGTTACCCTTTTCAAAGTAGAGCAACCTGGTACTAAAATATGCCAAGATATGAATGGAATGTGGCACATAAATCTGAGAAGCACATTCACACTTTAACAAAAGAAATGAAGTTTAAGTGACTCTTGCAATTCCTCCAGTTTTAGTGTCCAACAGGAGCCCTAGAAATGCACAAAATTGTGCTCAAAATGCTCCCTCTAAATAATAGCTGAAACTGTCCTCTAAACAATGAGTTGTCTGCTGGTCATGCTCAACTTGAACTTTTCATACCCAGCAAGTTATTTTTTAAATTGTGAAGAGCACTTATTTATGAAGGAATAGCGACAGGTAGCGACTGGTGAGCAGCTGGTAATGACGGGCCCCGCCACGAGAACGCCGGCTCCCCACCACAATCACACATTTATCAAGCCAATCCTGCTTAGCGACTGAGATAGCGCCATATAGCCACTCATTCATCATTATTCCAGCCTCAGCCCACAGCGCCAGCGTCCGACCTTGAACAGCGACAGGTATCACCTCTCGCTACCTGGCGCTCTCCAATGCATTTCAATAGATCAATCTTTAAATATTAATAATTAATTGTTATTAATGTTTTTTTTTTTTTTTTTGTAAATGTGAAAAATTCTGTGACCACTTCTGCCATTTTAGAAAAAAAAAATGTACAGAATTGATATTACAGGTCTGATATTAATATATTCATATTACTAAATTATTTAAAATACTTTTTTTTTTTGGTTTCCAAAAATATGGTGGTTTAGGGGTTAAAAAACGACTTTTAACACATCGCCTCCAGCGCTCTGGGGTTTAAACATGCATTTCACAGCGCTTGAATTTTTTGAGCGTGATTTTTTGATGAATATGGTGGAAGCCGGTCGCTCTGACCAGTCGCTATCATGCGCACCCATACATCGCGGAACCTGTCAAATAGCGACTCGTAACCTTGTATTGCACATTACGCCACACTGACTGAGTCGCTGTCAACAACCGAACAATGGCCAAGCACAGCGACTACTAGCGGGCGCTGTGAAAATACCGCTACAGTCGCTCAACTGTCGCTACCTGCCGCTATTAATAAATCAGCCTCTTTGTCTCCTATAGGACGTTCTTCACACATTAGTAATCACCCCACACTATTTCAGAGCTGTTAGTAAGGTGCTCAGATGGCGGCAGATGGTGGTCATAAATCTGAATAAATAGTAGAAATCCATTTTGATGAAGAGGTCCATGCTGACCATATGGATCAATGTAAGGAGGATATTCTACAAATACCTGGAGCAATAATAGTGGAATTCTGCCCATGGAAAACCAATAAGGTGCCTGTAAATGTAAAATGTGTTCAATCAATCAATCTGAGAAGAAGAGCTTTAAGATGGAAAGGTTGTCCACCTAAAAAATAGATTTCGGAGAAATCCATAACATGATGCCCACATAAAAACCCGCTCCTGGTAAACAGGATGGATCACATATAAAATGTATTTTACAGTTAATGGAGTGTACATGCTGAAGACACTGTGACTGATGCCAGTGACTGCTAGTCGCAGAGGTCAACTGACTGGAGATGTGTGAGCACCAGAATAGTACTGATCAGTGGTTGAGGACAAAAGTTAGGTATCTGTTTTTTGGTTGCCTTTATTGATTTACTGATACAATATTTTATGATTTAGCTGCACAGTTACCCAGTTTAAGGTGTCTCTAAAGCCCATTTATTTTAGGTGAATATTAAGTGGGAGCAAGATAGAGCAATTTAGTGCTTCTTTGTTACCCTATTAGGTATAGGTAGCTTCATGTCTGTGGTGACCAAACAGGAAGTCAAGGTTTAGACAGGACCCAGACAGGTCGAACTGCCACAGGATATTTTTGTGTTCTTCTAGCTGCTTTTCCATCAAATTAATTTATTTCCACAAGAAATATGTCTCTTTCAACTCATACATAGTAAAAAACATAAAGTACCATCCTAAAGATTCCCCACTTTATGTAAAGCCAAAATATAACATTTATCTGCAGTTGGCCTTATTTACAGGGACCACTTAGCAACAGTATACTCCACAAATAGAAGAATAGAAGAAGATTATATCTTTCGTATATTTTTAGATGCGTGGGAAACTTGCCCTTGGTTCCTTACACTCATGGCTTACGCAGTGCTACAGTGTGACTGAATATCTCCTATATGTTATTTAGGACTATTTTAGAGAATGGGCATTATTAATGGGAAGGGAGAAGTGGAGGGAGATTGTACATGAAGTCTTCTGGCTGCCTCTGTAAAATGCTTCAAAATGTTCTCCCCTCCATTAAGCAAACATGTTTTTAACCCTATAATGTATATCTCATTGTTCATTGTTATCAGTTATCTTCCTGATCACAAGTAAAACATAGCCAGAAGGTTAATAAATGCTATTGCTTGTCAGTATAGGCAGGACTCCTGTATAGGTCCCGCCCATGAAGTAGGACCCTATGACCTGCTCTTATGGCAGCTCTACAGCAACCTAGATAATTAATTTGTATGGGGCCCAAAATTGTTGATAGCGGCCCTGCTCTGGAGTCAACGGGCAGGCTGATTCATTAATAGTGGCAGGTAGCGGCAGATGAGCGTCTGTAGCAGGCATTTTCAGAGCGCCCGCTAGTAGTCGCAGTGCTTGTCCGTGAGTCGCTACTTTATAGCGACTCAGTCGCTGTGCAGTAATGTTGAATACATTGTGAGGAGTCGCTATTTGACCAGTACAGCGCTGTATGGGAGCGCATGCTAGCTACTGCTCATAGCGACCGACTCACACCATATTGAGCAAAAAAACTGCCTCACAAATCTCTGGCGCTGAAAAATGCTTGTTTGAAGCCCAGAGCGCAGGAGGCGGTGTGTTTAAAGTGTGTTTTCCAGCATCTATCCACTAGTAACAAAGCGAAAAACATATGGAATTACATTGTAGCAACATTGTAACATGAACACTTTAACGCCAGACCTGTAATGTCATTTCTGAAGAAATATATAAAAAATAAAAAAAATTTGAAAAAACTGCTAATTCAATGCCAGGAGAGGTCGCAGAATTATTTGAGATTTAAAAACAAAAACACAGTTTAAAGAGAAGAAAAGGATCGTCCATTGAAATGTATGGGAGAGCGTCAGGTAGCGAGAGGTCATACCTGGCGCTGTGCAAGGCTGAACGCCGGCGCTGTTCGCTGAGGCAGAACCAGACGCTACATGGCGCTATCCCAGTCGCTAAACAGATTCTGCTTGATAAATGTGGAATTGCGTGCCGTGTCCGGTGCTCACCAGTCGCTACATGCCGCTACCTCTCATTAACCAGCCACTACCTGACGCTATCCCTTCATGAATAAGGGCCTCATTTAATGTTGTCAGAGGCAATGTAAGCAATGTCAGTGCTAATCCTTTAATACTGGCCTCCTGCATCTGCAGCTAGAAGACATTTTTACCCCATTTCTGTGACTAAAAAGGACATTTGTTCCAATCAAATTCAAACAATTTCGGCAGTTTGGTTAGGGGTTTGTAAATCTGAAATGAATTTTGTAAGCAATAACCCTGCTTTATGAAGGCCATAGATCCTCTTCAGCCCTTAATTGGTTCTGTTATTCCAGTGCAATACAATGTATGCGTTCTTCTGCTGCCTGCAGTCACAGGAATTAGCTTCCTTAGCCTTCATGTTCTGCTGCATGTATCTATTGCCAGGGGGAACACATCAAAATATTATTTTCCAAATGAATTGCTTGAATTATGTTGATGCTGTTTTGCTTTGTTTTCCAATGATCCCTAGTGACCCACATGTGATCGCCTGACAATGCTTTAATATACGTCAGCAGAGTAAAGCATGGAGATTTTTTTCTATGAATTCTATGTAACTCTGTTTAATCACAAGTAAGATGCATCATAGAACAACATTTTTCTCATTCCATTATAGGATCTTGACCTGTATTCAGATCAAAGCAATATTTAGGCACTGTCTACAATATCTCCTTTAAATGGACTGGCAGCCAAAAAATAAATATAAAAAATCAGTTTTTAGTTTGTATTTATTATTTAAATAGTGATGCAAGAATAGGGTACTTATTATTATTATACTACATTACTGTATTTTTCGTACCGTACCTGTCCATAAGACGGTGTGGCATTCCCCCCATCCCATCCCCATATGCATTGTGGCATTCCCTCCTCCCATTCCCATATGCATTGTGGCATACCCTCATCCCATTCCCATAGGCAGTGTGGCATTCCCCCATCCCATTCCCCATATGCAGTGTGGCATTCCCCAATCCCATTCCCATAGGCAGTGTGGCATTCCCCAATCCCATTCCCATATGCCGTGTGGCATTCCCCCATCCCATTCCCCATATGCAGTGTGGCATTCCCCCATCCCATTCCCATATGCAGTGTGGCATTCCCCCATCCCATTCCCCATAGGCAGTGTGGCATTCCCCCATCCCATTCCCCATAGGCAGTGTGGCATTCCCCCATCCCATTCCCATATGCCGTGTGGCATTCCCCCATCCCATTCCCATATGCAGTGTGGCATTCCCCCATCCCATTCCCCATAGGCAGTGTGGCATTCCCCCATCCCATTCCCCATAGGCAGTGTGGCATTCCCCCATCCCATTCCCATATGCCGTGTGGCATTCCCCCATCCCATTCCCATATGCAGTGTGGCATTCCCCCATCCCATTCCCATATGCAGTGTGGCATTCCCCCATCCCATTCCCATAAGCAGTGTGGCATTCCCCCATCCCATTCCCATGGGCAGTGTGGCATTTCCCCATCCCATTCTTTATAGGCAGTGTGGCGTTCCTCATCTCATTCCCATATGGTAGTGTGGCATACCCCCATCCCATTCCCATAGGCAGTGTGGCATTCCACCAACCCATTCCCCATATGCAGTGTGGCATTCCCCCCGTCCCATTCTCCATAGACAGTGTGGCAACCCCTCATCCCATTCCCCATATGCACTGGGGCATCACCCATCCCTTTCCCATATGCAGTGTGGCATTCCCCCATCCCATTCCCATAGGCAGTGTGGCATTCCCCCATCCCATTTCCATATGCAGTGTGGCATTCCCCCATCCCATTCCCATAGGCAGTGTGGCATTCCCCATCCCATTCCCATAGGCAGTGTGGCATTCCCCCATCCCATTCCCTATAGGCAGTGTGGCATTCCCTCATCCCATTCCCATAGGCAGTGTGGCATTCCCCCATCCCATTCCCCATATGCAGTGTGGCATTCCCCAATCCCATTCCCATATGCCATGTGGCATTCCCCCATCCCATTCCCCATAGGCAGTGTGGCATTCCCCCATCCCATTCCCATATGCCGTGTGGCATTCCCCCATCCCATTCCCATATGCCGTGTGGCATTCCCCCATCCCATTCCCATATGCAGTGTGGCATTCCCCCATCCCATTCCCATAAGCAGTGTGGCATTCCCCCATCCCATTCCCATGGGCAGTGTGGCATTTCCCCATCCCATTCTTTATAGGCAGTGTGGCATTTCCCCATCCCATTCTTTATAGGCAGTGTGGCGTTCCCCATCTCATTCCCATATGGTAGTGTGGCATACCCCCATCCCATTCCCATAGGCAGTGTGGCATTCCACCAACCCATTCCCCATATGCAGTGTGGCATTCCCCCCGTCCCATTCTCCATAGACAGTGTGGCAACCCCTCATCCCATTCCCCATATGCACTGGGGCATCACCCATCCCTTTCCCATATGCAGTGTGGCATTCCCCCATCCCATTCCCATAGGCAGTGTGGCATTCCCCCATCCCATTCCCATAGGCAGTGTGGCATTCCCCCATCCCATTCCCATAGGCAGTGTGGCATTCCCCCATCCCATTTCCATATGCAGTGTGGCATTCCCCCATCCCATTCCCATAGGCAGTGTGGCATTCCCCCATCCCATTCCCATAGGCAGTGTGGCATCCCCCATCCCATTCCCATAGGCAGTGTGGCATTCCCCTATCCCATTCCCATAGGCAGTGTGGCATTCCCCCATCCCATTTCCATATGCAGTGTGGCATTCCCCCATCCCATTCCCATAGGCAGTGTGGCATCCCCCATCCCATTCCCATAGGCAGTGTGGCATTCCCCCATCCCATTTCCATATGCAGTGTGGCTGAAGAAAAAAAAAAAGATATACTTACAGCCTCGCCTGGACGCCAGCCGTCCACCGGGACGCCAGGCGATGAATGAGCAGTGGGCAGGGAGAGGGCAGGGTAACTAAACGCCGCCCTGCCCCCGCTCTGGCCGCTGCCGGCACCGCCGCTAATTCTCGGACAAGCATACGCACACACCCCTCGGCCCTGCCCTCTCCTTGCCCACTGCTCTTTCATCGGCCTGCATGCTGGTGGCCGCATCAAGAGGCTCATGTATTACTTTTTTCTTTACTTTTTTGTTGTTGTTTTTTTACATTCGCCCAATAAGACACACTGAAATTTCCCCCCACTCTTATAGGGTGAAAAATAAAGTATATGTTTTTGATAAAAACCAGGCTTCACCTCCCTGCTCAGTAAGTCTCATATACATGTACTCATCTGCAAGGCAATGCATCCAGAACTGGGATGCCCCGAAGCTGCATAGGTCATAGAAGTCCTTTCTATTTTGACTAGACTTCCTCTCTAATGTGTTAGGCATTTGGTTGTATGATTTGTTCTGATGTCCCATGTACGTGTGTTGATTTTTCTGCTTCAGTTCTGAAGTTTTGTATGCATAATGCGAATCAGTCTTCTATCGATAGCAGCTGATCAGTTTGGGATACCGCAAACCACCTGATAAGATCTTGTGTACCATCAGTGTTACATGCACCACTGAGTGGAAAATACAAGGTTAAATTAAAGTTACGATATTTAGGTTAAGATTGTAAACTCATAACTGCAGCTCTCAAAGTGTATTGTTATCAGACTTTTATCTTCCTATTCTCCATATCCCCTGTTAACATTTATGTATTGTTCTGCTTGCTCTCTCTCCCTCTCTCTCTCTATATATATATATATATATATATATATATATATATGATTAATACCAATTATGGGGTTTATTTAAGAAGCGCTAGTGACACATATTGCCAGATGAACGTCAGGTGAATGTCATGTCCCAGTACAAAAGGTGTAGTTATTAAGAGGCCGATTCAGTAATAGCGCCAGGTAGCGACAGATGAGCGCCTGAAGTATGGCGCTATGAGCGCCGCGAGCGTTCGCCGCGGTCGGCTGCGATTCGCTATAGCAGGCATCCTCAGTCGCTACTTGGCGCTACTTGGCGTTGTTGTGAACAATGCCTACATTGGTGAATATGATGTTTCAGATGAGCTTTGTAGGCGCTGTCATTTTGACACAGGCTATTCAACACCGCGCCTGCGCGTTTGTTTGCTATTGGATTGAAATCAATGTTAGGACCTTCAGTAGTAAACACATTGCCACATGTTTCTTTGTTGATTTGTATTTTATTTTGTTTTTTTTTTGGGTGCAAGAAAATAAAACAAATAAGGTGGGTTTTCATCATGGTGCCTAAAAAAGAACAAAAAGTGTAGTTAGTATTTATAGCTATTTTTTTTTTTTTGCATTTGACAATTTTTATTTTTGGTTTGTGACAGCTTTGCCCAACTTGCACAACACCCCTAATTGTTATGTTGGTCAACTTCCCCCCCCCCCTTATAGTGGTTTGGGTCATCTTACAAACCCCTTATAGTGGTTTGGGTCATCTTACACACCCCTTATAGTGGTTTGGGTCAACTTCCCCCCCCTTATAGTGGTTTTGGTCAACTTCCCCCCCCCCCCTTATAGTGGTTTGGGTCATCTTACACACCCCTTATAGTGGTTTGGGTCATCTTACACACCCCTTATAGTGGTTTGGGTCAACTTCCCCCCCCCCCCTTATAGTGGTTTGGGGCATCTTACACACCCCTTATAGTGGTTTGGGTCATCTTACACACCCCTTATAGTGGTTTGGGTCAACTCCCCCCCCCTTATAGTGGTTTGGGTCAACTCCCCCCCCCTTATAGTGGTTTGGGTCAACTTCCCCCCCCCTTATAGTGGTTTGGATTAACTCCCCCCCCCCTTATAGTGGTTTGGGTCATCTTACACACCCCTTATAGTGGTTTGGGTCATCTTACACACCCCTTATAGTGGTTTGGGTCAACTCCCCCCCCCCCCTTTATAGTGGTTTGGGTCATCTTACACACCCCTTATAGTGGTTTGGGTCATCTTACACACCCCTTATAGTGGTTTGGATCAACTCCCCCCCCCCCTTATAGTGGTTTGGGTCATCTTACACACCCCTTATAGTGGTTTGGGTCATCTTACACACCCCTTATAGTGGTTTGGGTAAACTTCCCCCCCCCTTATAGTGGTTTGGGTCATCTTACACACCCCTTATAGTGGTTTGGGTCATCTTACACACCCCTTATAGTGGTTCTGGTCATCTTACACATCCCTTATAGTGGTTTGGGTCATCTTACACACCCCTTATAGTGGTTTGGGGCAACTTCCCCCCCCCCCCCTATAGTGGTTTGGGTCAACTTCCCCCCCCCCCTTATAGTGGTTTGGGTCATCTTACACACCCCTTATAGTGGTTTGGGTCATCTTACACACCCCTTATAGTGGTTTGGGTCAACTTCCCCCCCCCTTATAGTGGTTTGGGTCAACTTCCCCCCCCCCCCCTTATAGTGGTTTGGGTCATCTTACACACCCCTTATAGTGGTTTGGGTCATCTTACACACCCCTTATAGTGGTTTGGGTCAACTTCCCCCCCCCCCCTTATAGTGGTTTGGGTCAACTCCACCCCCCCCTTATAGTGGTTGTTGAAAAATTATGTTTGGAGCCAACAAATAGTTCCCCTGTAGTGCAGTACTTGGATTAGAGTGAAGGGTAGTTAGCTTACCGCAAAAAACGAAGTGATCATGCTTTCCCTTAGCTCAAAGCCAGTCTGGGTGTCCTCACTTGTTTCTGCGGCCATGTTGGGGACTTCTGGCACCAGTGCTGTTTCTTCAGGGGGTTGGATTCTGTGGCATATGCAAATGTTGTGTAGCACACAGCATGCGAGGATAACCTTGGAGACCTCTTGTGGACTGTACAACATCTCTCCTCCTGGGCGTGCCAAACACAGAAAGCGCGCTTTCAGCAGTCCAATGGTTCGTTCCACAATGCTTCTGGTTTTGCGATGTGCTGCATTGTAGCGTTGTTGGGCAGAGGTCTGTGGGTTTCTGACCGGAGTCATAACCCACGTTCTCTGCCCGTATCCCTTGTCCGCTGTGGAAAAAACACAATGAGAGAGACAGCAATTAGTACTAGTACATGTCATTTGTTGCAATTTTTTACATTTAGCTTACTAGGCCACATATTTCAAGCAAAATACGTTGACATGGTTAGTTATTTACCCAGTAGCCAGCCAGCTGGCATTTCGTTGTTCTCAAACTTCCTGCACAGGACTGACTGCTGGAGCACGTAAGAGTCGTGGCATGAGCCGGGGAAGCCAGATCTCACGGCCCGCAGCTTCATGTCATGGTCACAGACCACCATGACATTCATGGAGTGGAACTGTTTCCTGTTCCTATAATGCAGCTCCTGTGCACGAGGAGGGCGAAAAGGGATATGTGTACCCTAGCACATTCGGAATCCCCCCCATGCGATAGAAGGCATGTTTTATTTGGGCAACCCCATCCTCATCCTCAGGAAACTTGATGTAAACAGGGATCAGGTCACAAATAGCCAGTACTACCTGTATAAATATGCAGCTCATTGTAGCCTGGCTGATCCCGCTGAGGAGGGCAGAGGTTGCCTGGAAGTTCCCTCGTGCCACAATATTAAGAGTGGCACATAGGCGTACTATGCCTGGAATGGATTGGGTGCGTTTGGAGGATGGCTCGATTTTGGTCTTAATCTGATCATATAGGGACTGTAGTGCTGCACGATTCAGACGGAAGCGGCTCCTAATCTGCTCGTCACTTAAATCCCACACTGAAAGACGGATGCCAAAGGATCGGGTGCCCTAAGCCTCACAGCACCCTCCTCCCTGGCCTCCAGTTCTTCCAGCATTCTCGCACATCCCTGCACCCATAATCCATACATCACCCTCTTATCCATCTCACACTCACTGAACAGATATGCAAAAGAAGCAAAACCAAAAAAAAAACCACAAACACACCACACACACAAGCAAGCACACTCCTCACACACTCACTACAATGCAGCTCACCACAAAACCAGAAGTATAGTGGTCTGAACCACCAGACTGCTGAAAGTTTGCTTTCTAAGTTAGGCACAACCAAGAGGGGAGTTGCTGCACAGCCCACAAAATGCCCCCAAATCAAGCCTCACTTGTTGTATGCTACACAATATTTGCATATGCCAACAAAATCAATCTCCTAAAGAAACAGCACTGATGTCAGAAATCAACCAACAAGCCACAGAGAGTGAGGACCAAACCCAGCAAGACACAAAAATGAGCTAAGGGACAAAGGGACCAAACCACCACACCACCACACCACAGCCTTTGCCACAGTGTAACAATACCAGAAGGTTGTCAAATCCAGCCATTTATACTTAACTTGGGAAAAGGACAGGTCCGCTTTGCCGCCTTTTGCGTTGCTCTGCTATTTCCTGTCTGCAATTAGTCTGACCCAGGTGTGCGAGAAACGGATTGCGCATGCGTACGCTAGTAGCGCTACTAGCGTACGTGCGCAGATACTTGCGTGTTGTAGCGGACATGCCTGACCATTCAGTGGTGGACCAATGATAGGTAAGCTGCTCTTAATTTAATTAGCCGTTTGTAGAGACACATTTCACAAGTGTTTCATCTACCTGAGTACATTGTTGTCTTTGGTTGTGTGTGGTTTGGTTAATGAGCTCTGTAATTAGTTAATTGTCTACCACACATGGTTCAGTCAGTGCAGTGGAGGTGTTGCTACAAGCACCTGCCCAGTATGTGTGAATCAATTAAGTGGACCTGTTTGTGATTGGTTGTTAGAGCACATAAAACCTGCACACCCCCAAAAGAGGGTGATGCCATTCTGTAGTCTGTATGCGTGCTTGTGTGTTGTCTAGTGGTGTGTGTGTGAAGCTACAGGATGGAGCCAAATTCTGGACATCTGCCAGCCACAGCTGGCCCAAGTAGGCGTGTGTTGGGTGCTGTGCGCAGACCTCCCTTAAGGAAAAGGGCCCAGGCCCAAGGTGAGCCTGCACCCAAGGCCAGCCGCCCATTTGCCAAGAGGGAGCCAGAATTTAATTTGGCGGATAACAATACTCTTGTGCGTCTTACCCTGGCCAAATGGGAGCTAATATTTGGCTCCCAAAGCCAGTCTATAGGCAAGCAAGAAAGGAGCAAATTGTGGGATGCCATTGGTGAAGAGCTTACTAGCAGTGCTCAATACCCACGTAGTAGCACATCCTGCAAGAAACGCTTCTACACTTTGAAAAGGGCCCTTATGCAAAAGATGAAGCACGATCTTGAGGTGGAGAGTGGGAACCATCCAGGGTCCAAAGAGTACCTACAGGCCATATGAGGAGATGCTGAAGTGCAAAATTCCCCTCGTTCGCCTGCAGGGTGTTGATGCTGGGGATGACACCACAGGTTGGACTGAAGGTACATATTTTGTGCATATATTTGACTGGTAATGTTAATGTATGTGATTTGCTTTGTCTCTTTCTGGCCAGCTAACAGTAGGACATGTGAAGTAGTACATTATACCTCATAAATGTTTTCCTTTCCTGTCTGTTGCTTTCTGCATAGGTGCACATGGTGATGTCCAGGATTTGGCTGAGGAGGACACCCCAAATCCTGCCCTTCAACCAACCTCAAGCCTAACCCAGTCTTCCATTGAAGGTATTTATCAATAATTTATGGCCTTGTTTTTTTTGTACAAAATGGGTGTGGGAGCACCTCAAACAATAGCTTGTACCACTTTTGAGGAGTACTAATATGGTCCTGGTGACTAATTTCACACCCACTTTAACCCTCTCAGCAACTAACTAACAAGGCCCTAACATGTGTAGCTATGTGGGAAGCCAGAGATGTGTGGGCATATATCTGCATATACATGTTGAAGCCACACTGGCCTGGATTAGTGAATATTAGTGATTGAGCTGCTCACACACACCTTAATTCATGGTTTATTTTGTGCCGCACATTACCAATGGCTAAATTTTTTCTTTGCTTTTGCCTAGCTGCACCGCCATTGCCAACAGCATCTCCTCCAGAGCCAAGCTACTCTTTGGATGCCGGTAAGTGCATGTGTCAACCTTGCTTTTTCCACTTTAACACAAGTGCATGTCTTTCATTCCTGTTTTTTCTTTGTAGGCCAAGTCACTGCTTCATCTTTGGACACCACTTCCTATGTAGCAGGTCAACAGGACCCAGTGGGTGTGTATTGGCCAAAACACTGTATCCTTTATGCTGTTTATGTTACACTGGTTCTATTTGGTTAGTGTAAGAATCTACATGTTTGCTATGTCAACTTGAAGATGGCTATTTTTAGTGAATTTGCCATCCCCAGGCTCATTAGTAAACTGTTTAGAGTGATTGCAATGCATTTTTTTGGTCTATTAAAAGAAAAACATTCACCAGAGTAGTGTTATGAATATTTGAGACATTCATTGTGTATTTTAGTTGGCCGGAATATAGGAAGTGGCTGTCCGGAAAGGGCCCTTCACCGTGAGGCTGCTAGAGATGAGGGTAAGCTGGTTTGGCTTGATTATCTAGTAAGGATATTTGCAAACCTTTTTTTTTAAATGTATTAGTCCAACTTGTGTTTAAACATGTATTTTCAAGGGCAAAGCTCGAGTGAGGGCCCAACTCAGGACATCTGGGAGATGGCGGGTATGTGTAATTAGAGCAATGTGTCTGTTAGTGTTTTTCCCAATTATTGGCTAATCTTCCTCTTACATACATGTGAGCAATCTGAGTTTACAAGATCCCTTTTGGCTCTTGTGTAATCTGCCACTTTGTCGAGGTATGGCCTCGATAGTCTATCCATATTAAATTTGAGTTTTGTCCAATGACCAACTAACATGACTTTCCTGTTTAGCATATGCCAGCTTGCCCCATCTCTCAGATGTGGATTTGCCCCTTTCTGGCAGCCAGATCCGGAACTACTTCGGCCGGACGGCACTGAGGTAACATGGCTTATTTGGGGGAACAATAACCACATTGACATGTTAGTGGGTAGTCCAGGAACCACCATGTAACATGTTATTTGTTTTGTGTTTTGGCAGGAGGCCATACCTAAACCCCAAGCTGGGACCTCTTTCCAAGTGCCATGTGGCCAAGCTACAGAGGCTCAATCAAGGGTAAGTTTGATAGTTACCCTTTGGGTAAATGATTGGAAGGGGCATACCTGCATTGTTTCAGCTTCACTCCAATCTGTTATTTTGGTTTTTTAGGCCGAACACACAAGAAGAGGAGGTGTGGCACCCACCAGTGCTGAATTTTACGAGCTAGGGGTCCGGATGCTGGAGGACTACAGTCGCCAACAGCCGCGTTATGGAACTAATGAGCGCATTGCGGCGTTGGAAAATCAGGTGCTGCTGTATCGGCAACAAATTGAGGACCTGCAGCGCCAGCTCCAGGACGTACAAAATCAGCTCCAAGCACAAAACAGCAGCGCCCAAGAAAGAATGGCACATGCCATGGAGCAAGCTGTCCAGCGCCAGGACCAAACTTTGTTGTTGATGCATCAGCTGATACAACAGCAGTCTATTTTTTTTACTGCACTGTTGTCCCCCAACACCACCCCTAGCAATGAATCCCAACCTCCCAGGCCACCAAGCCAAGAATATTGATTTATGTTTAATTTTGGTTAATTTTGTTGGATAAAATTTCAGTAACCCACCTCCGAATCATGTTTTTTCATTGACATAGCTAACAACACAGTCAGGGATGAGTCTCTCGATCTAGAGATGTACATGTAGCCAGAAATGTATGACACACATTGGTGACCATATCTTACTATGGTTTACAAATTAAATGGCTACAAAGGTACACCAACATTTACAAACTAATGGGTTGCTAGACACTTAAACTATGCTTGACAAGGCACAACACACTGTAATTATAAAAATACAAAATATTTATTAGCCCTCAAGGCGGCCAACAGGGCCAACATTACGCCATTACGCCAAAAACCATCCCCCCCACCCTAACGACGCCTCTTCAAGGCCAGCAGCATAAGGCGAAGACGCCGGATCGACTGCCACAGTCTGCGATGTTGGTTTTCACAAGCTGTAGAGAGTATAAAAAAAAAATATTCAAAACATAGAATGTGATCTCAACATACACAGATGTAGCAATGTAATGTAATTGCCTCAAATTAGCTGACACACACATTCACATTGTGTGCCACTGTGCCCTTATGTGTTACCATTATATGAGTACTAGTGGCTGCCTTAAATGTGGCTCCAACATTCCAAACATACATTTACTCTGAACTCTTGGGAATAAATTAAGGTCTAAGTCCCAGTGTGTACATTTCTTGGGTTAGTTACAGCCAAACATCAGGGCCTAAGTCCTAACGATTAAAATGCTTGGGCCAAGCATATTAGAGGTCTCCACCTTAGCAGGCCAATTTGGTTTGGGACAAACCACAATTTGACACTATGTGGCAAAAACAAGAATGTGAGCCAACAATCAAGCATGCAGACATGCATTTAGGATTGTTGGCCAAACACATGTAACCTAGATGTGTGCTTAGAAAATACATAGGTACATTGTAAATGTCTCCAGAATTTACAATAAGACATATGGCTCCCAAGTCTTTAGCCATATGAAGTGGGATGTACTCACCATCGCAGCTGTGGCTGGGGCCCATGCTGCTGGCCATCCCGGGAGCTGGGGTGGGGAGGATGGTGACCGGCTCCGTCTGCGTGGCAACATCTGTCAGGAGAAAGCAAAAGAGAAACCAAAATTTAGTTTGGCAAAGACACATGACGATTCGACATCCATCTGTTTCGGGAGTGTGCCAAAAAAAATGCTTGCATGGTTACACACATGTTGTCCAACATTAGCATATTTACTGGTCCATGAGTTAATGTAAATTATTTATGTGTGCAACATGGACACATCAAGATAATGTGCCAATAACCTTTACAGTGCAATGGTAAGGCCTAATTTTCAGTCGAGTTTCGAATCTTACTAGTGTGCAACATGTGTTATCCGGAACAACTTACAAAAATAACACATTTGCTAGCCGCCATCATGGTGTGGCCTGAAACATAGGGGTGGGTGGCAGTTGGATTGCACTGTAGTGGTGTTTGTGATGTTAATGTAAATTTGAAAACCATCTTGTACTATGGACCAGGAAACATGTGTATGTTTAAAGTGGACCAACACCCTGGATTTTGACTATCCTGGGTTGTGGTCCACTTTGGCGGGGCACCCCGATCGGAGAGAGAGCCCGTCCGCCGCAGCCTCCTGCGCGTCACTCTTACAGGGCACGCGCCCGCGCAGGCCATTCCCAAACGGACAGCGCGGGCGCATGCACATCTAGAGGTGCACGCGTGAGGCGGCGTTGGTGGCTTCCTCCACCCCCAATGAGGTAAGAAGTTTGTGTGCTTTGGCGGGGGGCCCGCGGTGAGGGAGGTGATTGGCCAGGGAAGCTTATTAATTCCCGGGCCAATGACCAATGGGTGTGGGTCCACTTTAAGGAATGTCATAACATAGGGAATGTGAGGGATAACAACAAACACTTACCACGACTATGCCCGTGGAGAAGGCGTTGCACAAAGCTCCTGGAGGTGCCGGCTATATGATGCGCTGCAAATTATCGAGGAATGGCAAGGGCTAAGTACAAATGGCCATATGGAACCTGTCACAGACTAACACTGACTAAATCGGCACTCACCAGGGGATGAGCTGCCACTTGAAGCCCAGGTAGGGCTCTGAGGAGGAGGCGTGGAGCCTCGGCTCCTCACACTCTGATCCGAAGATCCCCCACCCAAAGGGCCACCCTCCTCCTTCTCACTCCCTGCTCCTTCAGGGAGTGTGGGAGAGTCCACAACTTCCACCCCACTTGGACTCCCCACTTGAGAGTGGCCCCTTGGCTGGTGAGACTCCTCAGAGTCAGAGTGTGAGGAGCTGAGGCTAGATCCTGCCAGCCCCCCAGCAGCACACTCCTCTGGGGCGTCATCCCCTTCCTCCCCTGGGTCCTCTGAATAGGAAACGGACGCTTATCTGTGTTGAGGGGGTGAATCAAAAAAATTACAATTACTACCCAAAATGGACACAGCTTAGAATATTATTTCCCAAAAACTATAAACATAGCATCAACTTCCACTTACCTGAAGCGTACGCATCATATAGCCGGTACACGCCTTCAGGGTCCCGGCGCTTGAAGTCTGACCACTTTTGCATTATGGCTCGGACACTGAGCCTGGTGTTGAAGCGCCGGGACACTGTGGCCTTCGCCTCCAGGGCAATGCGCTTCTTTCCCCCACGGGCATAGTCATAATGCTGGATGCAGAAATCCTATGAGAAATGACATAAATAAATGTAATCAATACATGACATCAGAACAATGGCCTAAACATTTATACTGAGAACAGATTAAACATATAATCCAAGATTAAACATATAATCCAAGGCAAAAATACTCACTTTCACAACCTGCCCGTTTACGCGGCTATCCACCCGCATCCTCTTCAATTTGGGCTGCCCAGGGGGGGGGGGGGGGGGGGAGGGGGGTTAGGTGGGGGAGGTGAGGTAGGTGGGGGAGGTGGGGGAGGGGTGGGGGGGCCAGAGTCAGAGGAGGAGCTGGGGAGGCGCAGGATACGTCGCCTGGGCATCATGGTGGAAACGCAAAGGAGGAAACCGGAAGTGGATAAGACGAAAGCTAACCAAAAAAAAAAACGCTGACGCTATCACTTGATGAATGAGGGCCTAAGTCAAAAATCCAGAGTGCCAGGTAGTGCCCCATCTAATATCAGCGCTGGCGAAGAGATAAGTGCCAGCAATGGGTTCCCTACAGTGCTATATAAGACCAGGTGCTCACCCTTCTCTGTATGGCCTCATCCCATAATTGTCAATGGGCTGGGTTGGTTACAATTTTTTTGCCTACTTTTTTACATTTTGTTTGAAGGGACTGTTGTATGTGCCACAGGATCATTGGGCTGTTGTATGCATCCTTTGGGTTGCGCTGCTTGTGATTGGGCCATGCAAATCCTGTGCAATGTCTTTCAAGTGTCCCCAATGCAATTCCATTTTTTTATTGTTCTGCAATCATCCCAAAATAAGAAAAAGGGGATTGCAATAGAATACCCTTTTCACAGTGCCCGTGCATGCTCTCTGTTTTTTATGTTAAATATACAACTTTAACTGCGCTCTCAGCTGGCGCTAGGGGTCGCTATACGCTTATACAAGCCCTGCGCTAGCGCCCAAAAAGGAGCGAGCAAGGGATCAGCGCCGGCTCTCTGCAATGCACACAGCTACAGCATCTCGCAATAGACGCTCAAGTGCCACCCGCACATTTTTTTTTCTTTGATAAGGCTGAAAAATAATACTATTATAGATATCTCCATAATCCAGCTTCCCTACTGTTCACTATTCATTCCCTCATATTCATTGGATATATGTACTGTATATATATATATATATGTGTGTTCGTATACAACATATACCCTATATACTCATGATGTGAGTTGTAGAACATATCAAGCATAGGAAGGCAATTTGTTGCCTCTGCTGAATTGTTTTATCTTTGTTGTTTCCTGTTCTCTTTCCTTCCTCTGTATTTACATGAAAGTAGCACCTGGTGTTAGATGACTTATCAGCATGAGGACAGCAGAGAGCACACCAGAGCCTCTGAGACGCCTCCTGCAACACTACAGAAATCAGCCAAAGGAAGTTACCAAGTGCACATAGAAACGTGCTTAGCATACACCCTAATCTGTCACTTAGATAAGCTCTGAATATAGGAGAAAAAGAAATTTAATTACTTACTTATTTTCCATGGCAGTGCGTTCGATATTTACTGTGTGCCCAGCTTTACACACTTTTTTGTAATCCACAATCCTAGAAAATGTAAATTGGAAGGACATCTGTGAGTATGAATAAAAAATGTATATACTTAGGCCCTTATTTAAGAAGGGATAGCGTCAGGTAGTGGCTGGCTAATGAGAGGTAGCGACAGGTAGCGACTGGTGAACGCCGGACACGGCACGCAATTACACATTTATCAAGCAGAATCTGTTTAGCGACTGGGATAACGCCATGTAGCGTCCGATTCATCATTTTCACAGTCTCAGCGAACAGCGCCGGCGTTCAGCCTTGCACAGCGCCAGGTATGACCTCTCGCTACCTGCCGCTAATGATGAATCAGCCTGCCAGCTTTGCTCCAATTCCCCCAGCCATCAGGTAAAAGAAAGAGCTTGAGAAATTGTGTATATTTATCTAGACCATGCTCATTTGGCTCAGCCAGTATGTGGTGAATCCTGCGTCTCACAAAGCATTGACCCCCATGCTGCTCTCATGCACCTTGCCGGACATTTTTTCAGCATTTTGCGCTATATATGTTTAAAGTGGAACAAAACCAGCCCAGGAGTCAATGAGACTCCAGGGCCAGCTGATTTCCACTCCCCAGGGCATCCCGACCTGGGATGCCCAGTTTTGTGAAATCCTCCCATTCACCCGATAATCTTACCCCTATAACATGCCTATGATGCATGTGTGGCCGGCGGCATCACTCACATCTTATTTGGCTGTGCGCGGTCATGCCCGCCGAAGCTGATTTGCTGTGTGCGGCTAGAATTCCATTCAGCTTCTCCAGCCACATTAATATACGTGGCCAAAGCCGATTGGATGAGAGCTATTTCTTGGGCTTTAATCCACTTTAACTGTAATCTTTGCAGGAATTTCCAAGAAAAATATTGTTTTTCAGCAGAGTTTGGGCTTTAACATGAAATGTCTTGTTTTCATCTTTTTTTGTGCTTTCTGAATTTTTGGGGGTGAAAAATGTGAGAATAAATGTAAAACAAATCTATTGTTTTTGATTTTGTAACATTTATTTAAATACATTTTCGAAATTTCATATTGCGTGTAAAAACCTCCTTCCTCCCAGTTACAAAAGGACCACATATGTATTGGTAGACACCCTTTCCTGCCCAGGATTTTCAAAGAAAATACAATTACAATGCACAGTTGCATTTTTCAAGAAAAACTGCAGTTTTTCAAGAAAAAAGAAAAAACCTTTACATTTGAAATCCCCCCCACAAACTATACATCTCAAAGTCACACCTCAAACTTTCTAGGCGTACCAAGCTTATTGACGTGGGCACCGTTTTCTGTAATTCACCGGTTGCACTGGGTTTCTCTAAAAAGATAATAATAAGCAGACTAAAATCCACATGTTCCTAAAATATCAATAGACAACACAAAAAACAAGCTAAAAAGCTAAATATGAACGTGTAAGGTCCCCTGAATAGAACAATACCCACCATGCATAGGTACTTTTAACCATTCAAATTTCCAGCCTACTTGAGATTTTGTCACCCTTTGTTGCCAGGCCATTTTTCACTATTTTGCCTTATGTTTACCTGTGATTTTTTACAAGAATTTCCAGAGAATTCCAGAACAATTATACATTGTTTTTTTGTTGAGTTTGGGCTTTAATATGAAATGTCTGGTTTGTAAATGTTTCAGTGCTTTGATAATATATATATATTTAAACTTTGTCCCGTTATTTGAACCCTTTAAGTGCCAGGCACGTGAGTCTCACATAGTTGCCTACAGTTAAGTGCCAGCTATGTCAGATTTCCCTTCATAACAATAAAAGATCTGAACTCAGCTACACTCACAATCTAGAGGGGGGGGACCCCACGCCAATGTTTTTTTTTTATTTAACCCTTGATAGTGTGGATGGAAATTGTATTTTAATTGAAAATGTCATAAAGCAGTCTTTGTAGTTTGGGGGCTACTGATACATATGTGGTACCATTGTAATTGAAAGAAATCGGGCTTTGACACGCCATATGTTATTTTGAAAAAAAAAGTACTAATTAAAATAAATAACAATTTTTTAAAAATATATATTATAATATTTTTAATTTTATTGAAAATGAGAATGAAAGCACATAAAAAAATACATTTCATTTTAAAGTCCCAACATTGCCGAAAATAAAACAATATGTCGTTTTCCTGGATATCCCTGGAAATTCCTGCAAATAATTATAGTTAAACCTACATAGCACAAAATAGTGAAAAATGGCCTGTCAAAAGAGAGTGACCTAATCGCAGGTAGGCTGGCAATTAAAGGGTTAAAAGTAGCTATGCTTGTAGGGTGTTCTGGGGACCTTGCAGATTTAGCTTGTTAGCTTTTTATACCGCGGCGTGAGCTAACGTCATAACACTTTCTGGTATAAAAGGCCCCTCCCAGCGGGGAGAGAGCTGTCAGGAGCCATACTTGGGGCAGAGAATTGGTGTACTCCACCCTGCTAAAGACAGGGAACCGGCAAACAGAGCACCCCCCCCCCCCCCTCCGGGGGGAACAAAAGACCCCCAGAACTGGATCCTGAATGGAGGTGAGCGGAGAGAAAATACCAGGCAAATAGGATCTAGGGGCTTGGAACTTAACAGACAGAGAAGCAGGTCCATAGATTCCATAGATTCTAGGGTGCAGTGCATCCCCAACCATATTGTGGATACCCAGAGTCAGGTCAGTGCCAGGCCCAGGACACCCCTGTCGGAAGTCTGAATGCTTTCACACCCCATTGTGTACTGAGCCTTAGTGGGCATTTGTGTGTGCCATTCACCACAGCAACAGGCTACAGATTGTTCCCTATCTAATATATAATTGAAGTGACTCTTTAACCAAACATTTTCAAAGCTAAAAACTTACACGACCCTGCTTTTTTTCATTTTAGTCCCCCTGGGTGTAACTTCCCTGTTTTCATAACACTCCCCCAATGACTCTGGTGGACATCTGGGCTTCCAGCCATTGGTGAGCAGGCTCCCTCATTGATTGGCAGCAGCGGCTCATACACAAGTAGGCTTTGTTTACAACATGCCGCAGCTAGCCTGGAAGCATGCTGTCAATGTTAGAGCTGACAGCGCGAAAATTGGTAAACTGCAAATGGTAGCTAAAATAGATTAAGGCAATCTCAGGTAAGTATTTAACTGGGCACCAGATAGGCAGGAGGTGCGGAGTTGCCTGCTGAGTCTTGTCTTATTGCACCGCCTGCATTGTACTGGAATGCTCCCTGTGTACTTTGAATTCATCCTGTCATGCCCTTATGGAGCGTGTGTGTGTAGAGAAGGGAAAAGCAGCACTGACAGGAGCAAAGAGTGTCTAGGAAGCATGTTGTCTTACTTACCCCTGGCTCCTGCATTCTGCTTCCTGTCCTCCACAGTCTAGACTAGTGACATAAGCTGTCGTGCGATGTCTATGTCATCTTCCTGAGATGTGGGTGATGGGCAGCAGAATGCAGGAGCTACTGTTGGGTCACTATAAGAGCACACTTCCCAGACTGCAGAGAACTGACCTGTGCAGTCCGTGAACCATGTGTGGCAGTAGAAAATAACACTACATTAAGCCCACACACATTGCTGGGGTTGCTTAAAGGGGACCAATTACCCCCTGCAGCAGATCTGGAATTTAAAAGATTCTAGGACCGGCTGCTAGCCAGCCCCGGGGCATCCTATAGCAGGCGCAGGGATGGATTATAGGCACACCCCTGGACCTCCACTACCTTTGGTACTATGGATGGGTGTATTCGGACTTTGCGGCACCGCCGATTGGTTTGGTCAGCCTGATCCATATATCCTTGCAGGGGTGAATACTTGAGGTTCTCCTCTTTCCAATGACACCTCCAGTGGGTCGTTAGGACTCCCTAAGTCCACAGATCAGGCGCTCGGAAATGTACTATCCTGGCGCTAGTGAGAAAAAGGTATTGGGATTTTGCGGTATTGCTGTTTAGTCCAGTTGGCCCCAATCTACATGCCCTTTTAGCGATGTATACCTAAGGTTCTCCCCTTTCTAGCCCACTGGAGATCAGGTGTTCAGAAGTGCACCCCCCTTGGATACACTGGACGCTGCACGAAGACACTGGACATTTGCTTTCATGGAAAAATAAATACTGCACCAAGGGCCTCCACCGGATTTTCTTCCTGGGGCTTCAACCACACTTAATCCGGCCTTGACCGGATGCCCTGCTGTGTGATACCCCCAGGGTGCTGGTAATCTTACCTGTTCCCGGGGCAGGGACCAATCACCAGGATAGCCAAAATCCTTGTGATTGGTCTACTTTAAAAACATTGGGTAAGGTGAATTGTTCATCGAAATAAAAGAATGTGCTTGTCATTCCCACTCTAGATGGGAGTATAAGGCCATAAATGGAGGAGAGAATTAAATTCAAACTCTTAGAATCCTGGGGTAGAATTCCCTTTAGGATGAGTCAGAACTCATGTGTAAGATGGCTGGTGGGGCTACTACAGAGAGGTACAGGTGTGGCTGGAGCGAATTGGAAGACGCGGTGCAGCTGAGTTGTGCTGAGGTGCAGAGAGCTCGGCGGGAAGAAGCCCAGAGGGTCCTGACATTGATGTAACTGATGAGGAGAGGATCCTATGGGACCATTAGACTCCAGTAAGATTTGGCTGCCCTGTCTGAGACCCTACCCTGTAGTGACTGTTGTGTGAAGGAGAAGCTCTTGTGTTGGGAAACTGTACAGGTGTGTATGCTAAGATGGAGATACCCCCTAGATGGTGTCCCCTCTGAAAGAAGAGGTGCTGAGCTCAAAGTGGGGTGGTGGCCACTTGAAGTATTCCTCTGGAAAAAGGCCTACTGTTAATTGCGAAATACAATACTGCCTAGCACCTATGCTGAGACATTGTGATAAGCAGGTGTACCTGTGTCCTCTGCCTAAGGCTGAGGGATACATTACTGTTTAACCCCTGAGCTGAAAGGTCCTTATAAAGCAAATGTATCTGTGTCCACTGCCTAAAAGGAATGCAAGTTTATCTGGCCTGTGAACTGTGAACTGTATGTTTAAACGTAAAGTGGATTAAAGCATTAACTAAGCATTGACTATTCCTTTTCCCTGCAACAATAAATGTAAAAGCTGATTCTTTCACCACTACTGCTTGCCACCGCGTGCTAGTCTGGTGAGGTACCACCCTACCATCACTGTATACTATGATTCAATCAACCCTTAGCATCGGTTACCACACCTGTGACTCCTGTATTATTTGGATTACATGTGTTCATGTATGCACCCTGGTTCCTGCTTTCTCCTGGCAAGGTCCCCAACCTGTAGCGTTATTTTATGGGACCGCCACTCCAGCGCATGTTGCGCAGTCAATTTTGTAGATATGGCTTGGCCCAGTGGAAAGGTGAATCCTGAATGATGATGCCCTTTTAAAGCAGACCAATATCTAGCCCACTTGGCTCTAGCGTCAAGAAGGAGCTGGGATGATCTGCTGTGTGGAACCCCCTGGGATCACCCAAAAGCGTGCCTCCTTGCTTGATCATATAAGTGTGTGCAGGTCTATAGTGCCACCCCTCCATCCCCTATGCAAACATATGTGAATAGCTGGATGGACGGTGGGCATAGCAACAGGGAGCAGTGCAGGAGAGGCATTGGCATTGCATCATTGGTGGGCAGTAATGTGCAAGGCAATGAATGCGGATTGGAGGAGAGCCTGAAGAGTTACTAGGCTAACCAGGCAGTCTCACACAAAGGGGCATTTCAAATTGGTATGAATGGATGCCCTGCGCCACATACTGTCTGGGGAGGCCTGTTTTCTGGCCCTGTTCCTCACCTACTTCAGGATTCCCATGGTAAATTGTGGCCCTTATTTGTACCAGTTAATTTTGCTTGGCAGGCTTGAACAGTGCTGTTTAAATACCTCACTAAATGCCAGAGGTCATGGGGAGACTTGACCCCATGGCTGGCAGGAGTGATCCCAGAAGAAGGACATGGGGATTTGGGCTTCTCCAGCCAGAATGCCTTGCTGGGCATATAGTCCATTCCCCAGTGCCAATTTAAAGCAGTCCAGCATTTGGATGCCCCTGGACACTCCCCCCTGCTTGTATAGGAGGGATAACACTTATTTTTGAGTGTTGTTTCTCTTTAAATTGGACCAGTAGTCATTTTTTTTCAAAACGTTATGATTTTGGATCAATTATCATGTTTGTAAAAAAAATAACTGTTGGTATCCTTTAACGTGGACCTATTGCCAGCTGACTACATGTAAGATTTAGGATGCCCCATTGAGTGAACCTCCTAATCAGGCTCAAAATTGCTTACCTTTCTGGTAGTCCATTGCCATGATCATGGACCGCATCTCTGCAGCTGAGGCGCCCCCCCCCCGATTGCCGTAAACAGAACCTTATGCATGGCAAACGCCTCTTGATTACATAAGAGCCTACGCATGTGCTGTAGGACCACGGAAACATGAGTTATTCATGAGCAATCCGTGGGGGTTTGCACAGCGAGGCATCCCAAATTGGAATGCCCAGTAGCAAGGAACAAGACCCCGGATAGACAAAAACCTGTTCCTCTTAATAAAAGTGGTGTTACCTTTTGGTGTTTAAAATAGTGTGTTTGATATGTGCTTCAGTTGCTGCGCAGAGGAGGAGGATCTGCAGAATGGCAGGATGTCCACATGCTGAGCTGGGGGGGGAGCTGACGCTTTAGGGGAGGCAATCTCTCCAGACTTCTGAGGGATGAAGCACGGAGGAATGCTGCCTGCTTCAGAACAAATAATGCATCCGCAGTGGCCTTTTGGATGCGCGGCATCTGCCCTACTGAGCCACCCATGATGCATGGAAATAAGCAGCACTGTGTGTATCTCAGCCCATGGGAGCTGTGCCAAGTAGAGCCCTGCATGCACACTTTTTTATCTGACACACTGTCATCCCTTATGGCTTATACACACAAATGACAATAGCGGAGGGCTGCCGGCAAAACTCCACACATTGATGGCAGCTCGGTCATATGAGCTGACGATCATGCCGGAGATCTCATGATTCTGTCTACTGATGCCACCAGTGTCACCACCATCACCAACTGCTGCCTCACCCTCTCTGCCCATCAGTGTCTTGGTAATCACCATCGCCAGCTGCTGCCTCTGCTTTCTTTTTATCTCTTTATCTTTATATATTATTTTCTATTTTCTATGTATCTATTCAGGCATGACTTATTGTGGTGCCCAATAGTACTTTTTTCTGTGATGGCATGCAAGCAAAAAAACTGATAAGGTGGGAGGGCAACAATGATGGGCTTTTATGCGGTTGCTATCTATTTATCTATATACGATATTCATTTATTTATTTATCCATATATTTATCTATTTTATCTATCTATATAGCTGGGTTCACACCTGGGTGCAATAGCCCCACAATCAAAGTTGGAAATGGAAGAGATCCTCTATCTTTTTATGTATCCCTCTTTTTTTATTTTTAATTCTAGTTTAGCATCTCGGCCACGGCCGTAAATGTTGGCACCCCTGACATTTTTCAGGAAAATAAAGTATTTTTCACAAAAAAGGATTGCAGACACACATGTTTTGTTATACACATGTTAATTCCCTTTGTGTGTATTGAAATTAAACCAAAAAAAGGAAGGAAAAATGCAAATTGTATATAATGTCACAACAAACTCCAAAAATTGGCTGGGCAAAATTATTGGCACCCCTAAACCGTAATTAATGGAAAAGGCCAAAACTCCTAAAAAACTATTCCCCAGCATCTAAAATTAATATATTTTAAGTTTTTAGTCACTCACTTATTATTCTTTCCCCCACTGGGCTGCAACTCTGTTCAGGACTTTAGGATACGGGGGCCGCCATCTTGACTCAGAAGCATCACACTTACTGAGGTGAGAAGAGTGGGATAAAGTACAGGGGGGCGGGTTAAAGCTGTGCTTTGCTCAGACAGAGCGGAGCAGAAAAAGGTCACTAATCCCAGAATGCAGAGCGACCCAGTCAGAAGGCACTTCCTGTTTTCAGGCTGCCTGATGTTCCATGAGCCGCCATCTTGGATGTTTAAAAGCTCATAACATGCAGTAGATGCAGGTAGGATGATTTTTAATCTGAGCAATCTGTATATACAGGGTGTGGGAAACATATAAAATAGACTCTTATTCAGAGTGAAGGACCACTTTAACTTAATATTTTGTTGCACAACCTTTGAAAAAAATGAAAATGAAATAAATGAAATCAGTCGCTTCCTATAACCATCAGTAAGCTTCTTACACCTCTCAGTCGGAATGTTGGACCACTCTTCCTTTGTAAACTGCTCCAGGTCTCCAGGTCTCTCTAATTGGAAGGGCGCCTTTTCCCAACAGCAATTTTAATCTCTCCACAGGTGTTCAATGGGATTTAGATCTGGACTTATCTCCATCGCTTGGTTGCCATCCAATTCTGGGTGCTTTTTGACATATGTTTGGGGTCATTGTCCTGCCGCAAACCCATTTTTCTGACACTGAGCTGTACAGTGCGACCCAAAATCTGCTGGAAATCCTCAGATTACATGATGCCTTGCACACATTCAAGGCACCCAGTGCCAGAGGCAGCAAAACAACCCCAAAACATCATTGAACCTCCACTATATTTCACTGTAGGTACTGGGTTCTTCACTTTGTACGCTTCATTCCATTTTCGGAAAACAGTAGAATGATGTGCTTCACCAAACAGCTCTATCTTGGTCTCATCTGTCCACAAGATGTTTTCCCGGAAGGATTTTGGCTTTCTCAAGTGCATTCTGGCAAAATGTAGTTTTGTTTTTTATGTCTTTGTGTCAGCAGTGGGATCCTCCTGGGTCTCCTGTCATAGCGTTTCATTTCATTTAAAAGTCGATGGATAATTTTGGCTGATATTGATGCTCCCTGAGCCTGCAGGACAGCTTGAATATCTTTGGAACTTGTTTGGAGCTGCTTATCCACCATCCGGACTATCCTACATTGACACCTTTCATCAATTCTTCTCTTCCTTCCAAGCCCAGGGAGATTACCTACAGCATGGGGAGCAAACTTCTTGATAATGTTGCGCACTGTGGACAAAGGCAAATCTAGATCTCTGGAGTTAGACTTGTAAACTGGAGATTGTTGATATTTTTCCACAATTTTGATTCTCAAGTCCTCAGACAGTTCTCTTCTCCTATTTCTGTTGTCCATGCTTAGTGTGGCACACACAGACACACAATGCAAAGACCCGGGCCTTATTTATCAAGCACTTCTGCCAGAAAGTGCCATGTCGGTGCAAATTAGAGTAGTGAAAATATATATTTTTTTCACACTTGCGCATGTTGCTGCACTACAAGCAGCACATTTACTAAAACATTCGCAGTGCAGCAACATGCTGAAAAATGTATACATCATATTTTGCACTACTCTAATTTGCACTGAAATGGCACAATCTGGCAGAAGTGCTTGATAAATCAGGCCCTACGTGAACTTCTCTCCTTTTTATCTGCTTTCAGGTGTTTTTTATATTGCCTACACCTGTTACTTGCCCCAGGTGACTTTAAAGGAGCATCACCTGCTTGCAACAATCTTATTTATCCACAATTTTAAAAGGTTGCCAATCATTTTGTTCAGCCCATTTTTGGAGTTTGGTGTGACGTCTAATTTGCTTTTTTTCCTCCCTTTTTTGGTTTAGTTCCAATACACACAAATGGAATAAACATGTGTATAGCAAAACATGTGTTACTGCAATCCTTTTCTGTGAGAAATACCTAATTTTCTTGAAAAATTTCAGAGGTGCCAATATTTACGGCCATGCCTGTATCTTTCTATTTATTCTTCCTCACATTTATGTGTCTATATGTTCTATACTTCTTCCAGGTCAGCATCTCTGTCTCACTGTCAGTCATTATCTTTCATTTTTGTCTGTTTAGCATCCCTGCCTCTCTCCCTTTGTTTACCCCATTAACTTGTCTTTCATTATTACTTCTATCTATCTATCTATCTATCTATCTATCTATCTATCTATCTATCTACGTATCACATATTCTTCCCTCTTTATCTTCATTAACCTCCCTTCCATTCACTTGTTTCACCATCAGTGACCTATTTATTGTATCATATATGCATTCTTATTTCTTATCATCTCTTTTCCATTATCATATTTACCACCGTTTTAATATTTCTTTCCTCGCTCTCCTCTCTACCAATCTTCATTTATTCTTTACTTGTTTTCCTTTTCCTCTGCCCACTTGTCAATATTCCAACATCTGCAGGAGCTTCTTACATGCCAAACTTTTTGATCGTTTACTTATCTGTGTTGCTGGCCACTATACAGTGCGTCATTTGGGGTGAAAATCAAGACACAACATTCTGTACTGATGAGCACCTTTTAATGTGGATCTGTTCTGTTTGCTGGCCATGAGCTGTCCCATTCCCTTGCCATTGATGTTTTAGTTAAGCCATCAGCAGTACATTGTAGGAAAAGTAGATGTTTCTGAATGGCCCCTTTTTTAATACTAGATAAAAAGTGATACCATATACTTTAATTTTACCCTACCTTAAAGTGGACTAAAACTCTTACAGTGTGACCCTGGAGTCGCAAGCCACTAGCCATCCCTTGGGCATCTGAAATCAGGATGCCCTGCTGTGTCAAACCCCCCAGCATGCCCACAAACTCACCTTTACTGGGGATCCCAAGATGCTGTCTCTTGGGTCCCTTGAGCTGAGGCGTGCTCCTGCGTCCAGCCATTCTGAGAGGTGCACTGGAGCGCTACCCAGACTAGAGGAAAGCCAGGGATGGCAGCAGGTATTTTATAGATCAGCCAGTCAGCGATATCAAAAATGCAGGGTGCCTGTGGCTGTGGCTGGGAGGCACAAAGGACCCTTTACAGGGTTTTGGCCCACCTTATTTTCAATTTCTTGCAACTTTTAGAGAAAGGAAAGAGGAAGATTGACTGACTGCAATACCCTGGATTTAAATGGGGTCATAAGGAAGGTGATATTTTGGATGATTTAATATTTCATCTAAACAGACTTTGTATAACTTTAGCACATTTGTGAATCTAGACCAGAAACACAGTATCTCCATCTCCAAAGTTACATAGTCCAGCAGGACCTCCCCCCATATATGGCTGCAGGAGCAAGGATGGACCGCAAGGCCATGCCCTCCCCCCTCCAACAATCTAGTAAAAGATACATGTTGGGGGGCAGGATTACCAGCACTTCATTTCTTTGGCATCAGTAGGTCAATGGTATCATGTACCTCGATGGAAATCCACTACATGCTGCTCTGGGCAGGGCCGGATTATAGGTAGCGATAAGGAGCATGTGCACCAGGCCTCCATAGGCAGCTAGAGGGTCTCCGTCCAGGCAGGCAGGGAGTTTGCCCACTGACCAGTCATATGCTGTGTCAGGGCCATCATCGGGAAATGACCGAGACTGCTGTATGCAGTGCAGCTAGTAGCCTAGTTTTAAAATTCATTTTATTATAATACAGCTGAACTCAGTGAGTAAGGTGTGTGTGTGTGTGTGTGTGTGTGTGTGTGTGTGTGTGGCGTAAGGGGCACGTGCCCTGGAGCCTCCACCACTTGCCCTGCAAAGGGGGCCTCCACCAACCTTTGGGTTATGGTGTGGTCCAGGAGACTTTTCAGTCTAATTGGCCGAGGGGCCAGCAGCAAAGCCATCCATGACAGTGGGGGCCCCCGCGCCTGGGCAAGCCTTTTTTGTTTTTGCAAACCTGCAGCTAAAGCCACCACAGGGCGATACGGAGAGTCTAGAGCAGCAAAGCCGGCGTCAGCAACGCTACAGTGATGGGTGCGTGCAGAGCTGTCACTGCACATAAGCCACCAAGCAGGTTTTCTGCTGGACCAGCTGGGCGACTACACTACCCCCCGCCCAGAATGGCAAAGCAGGAGTTCCCCAGCAGCACGCACCCGCACATGGGTGGCACAAGGGACGCAATCTGACATTCCAGTAAGTGGGCGGACTGCAGACAACCACCAATTAGTTACTTGGCTGGACTATTATTTTAAAGGAAAAGAAAATCCTGTATCTGGGTCCTCCACCAGATTGTGTGCCCAGGGGCCTCCACCACACTTAATCAGGCCCTGTGTGTGTGTGCACACATCCACTCGTCAGATTCTGGTTGCTGTGAGTTAACCCCTTGCTGCCTCCCCCATTGTAGTTGGTATGGCCATTGCAGGGACCCCAGGTAAGCATGCAAAAGCTGTCGTCCTTCCCCCAGGTGATGCTGCTGGACACATATACAGTCATACATATCAAAATTTGGTGGGCGCCAGATGAGCGGCTCGTACAAGCCACTATCTGCACCTGAACTTGTCAATGGCGGAGGGCGAGGCAGCGCTATGCTAGCTATATCAAAGCCAATGCGGCTGCGACCTGTAGTACCGGCTGGGAGCACAGAAATGGAGCCGGTTTTAAGAAAAAAAAAACAGAAGGCAATTCCAGGTGCACTGCACCTGCAGAAACCCCTTGTTTTGGGCTTTGGGGGGCTGGGGACACATTAAGAATTGAAAAACACCAGGAATTGCATTGGGGACACATGGTTTGCAGCATACATCCAAAAACAATTGCAAACAGCCCAGGGATCCCGTGGCACATGCACCAGCCAAAACATTTTTTTTGTAATGAAAAAAAGTGGCCTAAATAATTTGAACCATCCCAGCCAATTGACATGTATGGAATAAGGCCACACAGGGTGAACACCTGGTCTTATCTGGCACCGTAGGCAACTCAGTGGCATTCATCCCAGTGCTGGAGCTGTTGATAGATGTGACATTACCTGGCACTATCAGAGGCACTCTGGCTTTTTGACTTGATAACTACACATTTTTCGCTGGGACCTGACACTTACCTGAAGTTCAGCTGGCACTACGTGGCCTTAGCGTTTCTTAAATAAACCCCCTAAGTGTACCCATTATGAGTCCATGTAAAGAGGAACAAAACATGGGATTTCAACTATGTCCTCATGTCTGGGGTATCACAATTTGGGATGACCTAATGTGTGTACTGCCCACATAAACTCATCCTAGACCTAGAGTATTGGGTTTTTGCCCTCTTTGGAGTGGACCTCATTCTATCTGGGACTGTGATTGAGTCTAGTGACTCTCAAGCCAAATAACACTGTTGGGTCCCTGAACAAGGCAGCAAAGTAGAATTTGGAAAAACCGACCATCAATCTTATTTGACACTTTAAAGATAACCCACATTCAAAAATGATTGTTGGTCCTCTCAGCTCTGCAGCAGGGGGCCTCCAATTGCTGGATGTCCTGCGCCACATTCCGGCTCGTACCCCCAAACTCCAGCCTGATTACCTCCTTGTTCTCACAAAGTATTACATAAGTGGTGGCAGCCATTAAATCTTACATTGCTCCAGGGTAGTGATTCAGTGGTCAGAACGATGGTGAGGGCCCCCATAAACTATTGCTCTGTACCATGGACACCGGGGTGGGGGGAGTGAGGAATCATGGATGCCTGGGTCCATTTTCCTCACTATCATTTCACAGGTAAGTGACATGCTTGGTATTATTAGGGCTTGTGTCCCAAACACATAATGGGGCCAGATTTGTACTGCTTTTATTGGATTTAAAATAATTTACACGTTTTTGGGACTTTTGCTGGAGTATTTATCTTACATTTATCTAAAACCAGCCCTGGATGTGAGGTGACCTGGACCAGTGGCAGACTGGGGCCAAAAATCAGCCCTGGATTTTACCATCCCCCGGCCAGCCTGAGACTTCCCAGGTGAACCCCTCAACCATGATGCTGGGGCTGTAGCATTGGGGCTGGGGTTCCTTGGCCTATGGGTACAGGGGGCTGATATGGAATCTAAGGGGTATGGATTGAATGTGGGTGTTAAAACAGCAGTCCAACTGGCCTCAAAGCTGACAGGCCCACTGGGCATGGTCCCAGGTCTCCCAATGGCCAGCCCCCCTAACCTGGACTGTTGTATGCAGGGAGGGTGCTGACAGAAGGAGACACAGCAGTATTAAAGAACTGCTTAGTCTTCACAGATTTGAATATCAACCTTAAAGTGGTCCTTCACTCTGAATAAGAGCATATCCTATGTTTCCCACACCCTGTACATACAGATTGCTCACATTAAATCTCATTCTACCTGCATCTACTGCATGTTATGAGCCTTTAAACATCCAAGATGGCGGCTCATGAAGCACCAGGCAGCCTGTAAACAGGAAGTGTCTTCTGACTGTGTCGCTCTGCATTCTGGGATTGCTGTCATTTTCCTGGCCCCAATTCTGCTCTGTCTGGGCAAAGCACAGCTATAACCCGCCCCCCCTGTACTTTATCCCGCTCTCCTCTCCTTAGTATGTGATGCTTCTGAGGCAAGATGGCGGCGCCTGAGTACTGAACAAAGTTGCAGCCCGGCAGGGGAAAGAATAATAAGTGACTAAAAAAAAAAATAATTTTAGATGTTGGGAATTTTCATTAATGTCCGGTTTAAGGAGACTTTATAGGGATTCAGCCTCTGCTCCACCCTGAAGTTTAGGCAGAATAGGCGATGAGGAAGAAAAAATGTCACCCGCTTTCTTCATTCAGTGGTATTGCAATGTCGGGGAGGGGCCTCCAAAATCTAGCAATGGAGGTCCTAAGGTAGAGCCCCACCTCTTGAGGTGCAGGGACCTGAAGCAGGTGCCCCATTGCATCATTTATAATCCAGCTGCTGGCGATAATGGTGCTGGGAGCTCTTGGGGTGCAGTGACCTGAAGCAGGTGCCCCATTGCATCATTTATAATCCAGCTGCAGGCGATAATGGTACCGGGAGCTCTTGAGGTGCAGGGACCTGAAGCAGGTGCCCCATTGCATCATTTATAATCCAGCTGCTGGTGATAATGGTGCTGGGAGCTCTTGGGGTGCAGGGACCTGAAGCAGGTGCCCCATTGCATCATTTATAATCCAGCTGCTGGTGATAATGGTGCTGGGAGCTCTTGGGGTGCAGGGACCTGAAGCAGGTGCCCCATTGCATCATTTATAATCCAGCTGCTGGCGATAATGGTGCCGGGAGCTCTTGGGGTGCAGTGACCTGAAGCAGGTGCCCCATTGCATCATTTATAATCCAGCTGCTGGCGATAATGGTGCTGGGAGCTCTTGGGGTGCAGTGACCTGAAGCAAGTGCCCCATTGTATCATTTATAATCCAGCTGCTGGCGATAATGGTGCCGGGAGCTCTTGGGGTGCAGGGACCTGAAGCAGGTGCCCCATTGCATCATTTATAATCCAGCTGCTGGCGATAATTGTGCCGGGAGCTCTTGGGGTGCAGTGACCTGAAGCAGGTGCCCCATTGCATCATTTATAATCCAGCTGCTGGCGATAATTGTGCCGGGAGCTCTTGGGGTGCAGTGACCTGAAGCAGGTGCCCCATTGCATCATTTATAATCCAGCTGCTGGCGATAATGGTGCCGGGAGCTCTTGGGGTGCAGGGACCTGAAGCAGGTGCCCCATTGCATCATTTATAATCCAGCTGCTGGTGATAATGGTGCCGGGAGCTCTTGGGGTGCAGGGACCTGAAGCAGGTGCCCCATTGCATCATTTATAATCCAGCTGCTGGCGATAATGGTGCTGGGAGCTCTTGGGGTGCAGTGACCTGAAGCAAGTGCCCCATTGTATCATTTATAATCCAGCTGCTGGCGATAATGGTGCTGGGAGCTCTTGAGGTGCAGTGACCTGAAGCAGGTGCCCCATTGCATCATTTATAATCCAGCTGCTGGCGATAATGGTGCTGGGAGCTCTTGGGGTGCTGGGACCTGAAGCAGGTGCCCCATTGCATCATTTATAATCCAGCTGCTGGCGATAATGGTGCTGGGAGCTCTTGGGGGGCAGTGACCTGAAGCAGGTGCCCCATTGTATCATTTATAATCCAGCTGCTGGTGATAATGGTGCTGGGAGCTCTTGGGGTGCAGGGACCTGAAGCAGGTGCCCCATTGTATCATTTATAATCCAGCTGCTGGCGATAATGGTGCTGGGAGCTCTTGAGGTGCAGTGACCTGAAGCAGGTGCCCCATTGCATCATTTATAATCCAGCTGCTGGCGATAATGGTGCTGGGAGCTCTTGAGGTGCAGTGACCTGAAGCAGGTGCCCCATTGCATCATTTATAATCCAGCTGCTGGCGATAATGGTGCTGGGAGCTCTTGGGGTGCAGGGACCTGAAGCAGGTGCCCCATTGCATCATTCATAGTCCAGCCCTGCAAAAATAGGTTTTATTGTCTTGCCTGAATAGAACCAAAAACCTGGAAACAAGTATAAATCCATCAACTAGCCAAACTGTATTTGCCTCCGAGGGGTGTGAAGTAATGGCGGCCCCTGGCTTCTCTCCCTATCTGGTATACGTATCAGGACCTATGAGGCGATGCAGACTCCCTTAGTCACGGGCTGGCTGATAAGGAGCGCCTTGCCCTGAGGTCTTGTGGTCACATTTCTCGCCATGGCGTCTAAATATAACTGATAGTGTGAGCAGGAAAAATGTGAGAGCGCTGAGCTCCTGCCATGAGGCGTGTGGCGGGATGGCTGACAGGAGGGAGGGAGGGGGCAACGTGTGGCCGCCTCACACACACCCAGCACAGCACCCAGCAGCACCTCATGCCTCAGCACCTAGGGGAGAGCTGTGCATCTGCAGCCGGTAAGTGACTCTGCCGCCCATAGCAAAGCAGTACAGGGGCTCCAGGAATGGAGGACCGACCGACTTGTATATGTATTTTACATGATATTGCTTTTAATATTAGACTCGGCCAACTTCGCTCTGAAAAACTTTGTGTGTTACGCTCTGCTCTGTCATATACTGGGCTCTATCATATACTGGGCTCTGCCATAGTACCGGGCTCTGTCATATACTGAGATCTGCCATAGTACTGGGCTCTGTCATAGTTCTGGGCTCTGTCATAGTTCTGGGATCTGTCATATACTGGGCTCTGTCATATACTGGGCTCTGTCATATACTGGGCTCTGTCATAGTACCGGGCTCTGTCATAGTTCTGGGCTCTGTCATAGTACTGGGATCTGCCATATACTGGGCTCTGTCATAGTACTGAGATCTGCCATAGTTCTGGGCTCTGTCATAGTACTGGGCTCTGTCGTAGTTCTGGGCTCTGTCATAGTACTGGGATCTGCCATATACTGGGCTCTGTCATAGTACTGAGATCTGCCATAGTACTGGGCTCTGTCATAGTACCGGGCTCTGTCATAGTACTCGGCTCTGTCATAGTTCTGGGATCTGTCATATACTGGGCTCTGTCATAGTACCGGGCTCTACCATATACTGGGCTCTGTCATAGTTCTGGGCTCTGTCATAGTACTGGGCTCTGTCATAGTACCGGGCTCTGTCATAGTACTGGGCTCTGTCATAGTTCTGGGATCTGTCATAGTACCGGGCTCTATCATATACTGGGCTCTGTCATAGTTCTGGGCTCTGTCATATACTGGGCTCTGTCATAGTACTGGGCTCTGTCATATACTGGGCTCTGTCATAGTTCTGGGCTCTGTCATAGTACCGGGCTCTATCATATACTGGGCTCTATCATAGTTCTGGGCTCTGTCATATACTGGGATCTGTCATATACTGGGCTCTGTCATAGTACTGGGCTCTGTCATATACTGGGCTCTGTCATAGTACTGGGATCTGTCATAGTACCAGGCTCTGTCATAGTTCTGGGCTCTGCCATAGTTCTGGGCTCTGTCATAGTACTGGGCTCTGTCATAGTACTGAGATCTGCCATAGTTCTGCGCTCTGCCATAGTTCTGGGCTCTGTCATAGTACCGGACTCTGTCATATACTGGGCTCTGCCATAGTTCTGGGCTTTGTCATATACTGGGCTCTGCCATAGTTCTGGGCTCTGTCATAGTACCAGGCTGCCATTGTACACGCTGCTAATCCTGTCTGTATCAGAGGCTCAGCCAGCGGCACCCGTGAGGCGGCTTATACACACAAATGACAATAGCGGAGGGCTGCCGGCAACACTGCACACATTGATGGCAGCCCGGTCATATGAGCTGACGATCATGCCGGAGATCTCATGATTCTGTCTACTGATCCCTGCCGACCCCACTGCCAACTGCTGCTTCAGCCACTGCCCATCACTGTCACCACCATCCCCGGCATCATGTTTACTTTATATGCTGACACTTCATACATCTATATACTCTGCCTTCTCCTCGTCTCCTTCATCATCACTTCTCCTCTAGCACCCCTGACCACTATCTATCTATCTATCTATCTATCTATCTATCTATCTATCTATCTGATATTTTATCTCTCTCATCTCTCTTCCTCCTCTAGCACCCCTGACCACTATCTATCTATCTATCTATCTATCTATCTATCTATCTGATATTTTATCTCTCTCATCTCTCTTCCTCCTCTAGCACTCCTGACCACTATCTATCTATCTATCTATCTATCTATCTATCTATCTATCTGATATTTTATCTCTCTCATCTCTCTTCCTCCTCTAGCACCCCTGACCACTATCTATCTATCTATCTATCTATCTATCTATCTATCTATCTATCTATCTATCTGATATTTTATCTCTCTCATCTCTCTTCCTCCTCTAGCACCCCTGACCACTATCTATCTATCTATCTATCTATCTATCTATCTATCTATCTATCTAATATTTTCTCATCTCTCCTCCTCCTCTAGCACCCCTACCCATCTTCTGTCATCTATCTATCTATCTATCTATCTATCTATCTATCTATCTATCTATCTATCTATCTATCTATCCCTATCTCTCGCATTACCTTTTCCCTTCTCTGATTTTATCCCATCTATCTATTCATCTATCTTTCTCTCCCTTCTCTTTTTGTGTTTCATATTCTATTTGTTATTACTTTTCCTAGTTTAACACCCCTGCCTCTTATCTATCTATCTTCTTTTTGTCAGATGGTCTCTCTCATCACTTCTCCATCTCTGATTCTCTCCCATCTGTCTTTCTGCTTGTCTCCTTTTTTTATGTGTAAGACATCTTATCTTCCATTATTTCTGCTTGTTTAACATCTCTTTTTTAAAATCCTTTTATCTATCTATCTATCTATCTATCTATCTATCTATCTATCTGTGCATTACTTATCATGGGGCCCATAATGGCTTATGTAGTATCATTTTTATTGTAATTGTAACTGAATTTGATACAATTAGACTGCTAAAGATTGAAACAACAAAGACAAATGGTGTTTTTTGTTCAGTGATGGCATGCAAGCAAACAACTTATAAACAAGGTGAAAGACCAACAATGATGGGCCCTTTCATGGCCACTACCTCTTTACCCTTATGTTTCACGGCTCAGTCTATCATCTATATCCTTATATCTATATCCCTTTTTTTTGTATCAGTTATTAATCTGTCTTTCCTTGCTTTTTCCCCTAGTATCTATCTATCTATCTATCTATCTATCTATCTATCTATCTATCTATCTATCATCTATCAGTCTATCTATTCATATACCCATCATATTCATCTATCCATATACTGCATCTAGCCTCACCCCGGGGGCACAATCACCCGCGATTTAAGTGAAATGCTTTGGTGTTATAGGAGCCTCTATCTATATATTAGATATTTCTCTCTCTTTCATTACTACTCATCCTAGTTTAGCATTTCGGTCCTTTGCACTTTTGTCTTTTCTATTGATCCAATTTCGCATTTATGGGCCTTATTTATCAAGGGATAGCGCCAGGTAGTGTCTCACTAGCTCCAGGTATCGCCAGCTATCGGCGGCTACCGACTCCAGAACGCCAGGCTGCGAACACAATCACGCATTTATCACGCTAAATGAGGCTAGCGCCGGCGAGAGCGTCAGCTAGCGCTGGATTCATCATGTAGCAGACTTCAACGAACAGCGCCGCTGCTAATCCCATCACAGCGCCAGGTATGACCTCTCACTACCTGGCGCTCCCCAATGCATTTCAATGGAGCAATCTTTAAATATTCATAATTAATTGATATTAATGTTTTTTTTTTTTTTTTTTTTTTAAATGTCAAAAATTCTGTGACCACTTCTGCAATGTTAGATATTTTTTTTAAGGTAAAAAAAAAAAAAAAAAAAAATTGTGCAGAATTGATATTACAGGTCTGATATTAATGTATTCATATTACAAAATGTTTATAAAAACTTGTTTATTTTTTTTTCCAAAAAATAAGGTTGTTTGGGGGTTAAAAAACTACTTTTAACCCATCGCCGCCAGCGCTCTGGGGTTTATACAAGCTTTTCACAGCGCGAGAATTTTTTGAGCGTGATTTGTTAATGAATATGCTGGGAGCCGTTCGCTCTGGCCATTCGCTGTCATGCGCTCCCATACAGCGCGGAACCTGTCAAACAGCGACTCCTAACCCCGTATTCAGCATTACCGCACACCGACTGAGTCGCTGTCAACAACCGAACAACGGCCAAGCACAGCGAATACTTGCGGGCGCTGTGAAAATAACGCTACTGCCGCTCATCTGTCGCTACCTGGCGCTATTAATAAATCGGCCTCTCTGTGTCAGATACTCTTTCTCCTAGTTGAGCCTCTCTGTCTCGCTGTCATTTTTTCCATTTCATTCTCATTTTTTCTCCCCTCTTTTTCTTTTCTGTGCAGTTCCCCTGTCTCTCTCTAGCTTTCTTTACCCCATTTAAATTGCCTTTCACTATCACTTCTTCTATCTATCTATCTATCTATCTATCTATCTATCTATCTATCTATCTATCTTCTTTTATGTATCACATAATCTTCACTCTTTCATCTCCTGTTGTTTGTATCTTTAGCATCCCTTTGTCCCTGCCTTTACCTCCCATTTAACACCATTTTATTTATGTTTTTTCCTCTCATATATATCTAGTTATGTATTCATCTGTCTGTCAGTGACCTGTTTTAAGTATCATATATTCATTTTTTATTACTTCTCATCTCTTTTCTGTTCTCATATTCATCAACATTTTATTATGTCTCTCTTCTCTCCATACCCATCTCCATTTTTGTCTCTCTCTTTTTGTCTGCTCTGTTATCTTGCTCTCCAGCACTGTCTTGTTCTTACCCTTCGTCCCCTTTTCTGCCTTCCTCCATCTATGTTCCCATTCTTCTTGCTTTCCCTTCCTGTTATCATTTCTCTATACTTCAAGCATTTCCACTGTTTCACATCTTATTACCCTTTCCTTCACATTTTTGTATTTTGTATTTTTAAACCTTGCTCCCTAGGAAAGAATAATATGTTTAAAAATATGACAGCAACATCTACATGAGCTTCTTATATCCCACACATTTTCATTTTTTACTTATCTGTGTTGCTGGCCTCTACTGCGTTCCACATGAAGCCACCAAATATTGGGTCATTTGAGGTGAAAAACAAGTCACAACATTCTGTGCTGATGAGCACCTTTTTAATGTCCCCTCCTCCAATACATGCAGGGAGGGCCATGAGGGACGCATGCAGGGAGGGCCATGAGGGACGCATGCAGGGAGGGCCATGAGGGACGCATGCAGGGAGGGCCATGAGGGGATGAGATCATATATAAGGCAGATCAGCTGCGTGGGATTATATGGGAGTATATTGGGTTTTATTTTTGCCTGGCTAGGGACTTTTAAGCGGGACAAAACCTTGAAATATGACTTTCCTGGGTTTTGTTTCAGTCCTCCGGGGCATCCCAATTCGGGATTGGGACCACAAACCCCCCAGAACACCGCTTTTCATTTACCTTTCACTTTAACTATTACTGTTCCATTACAGTTAATCATTAAAGGGTTTTCACGCTACACTATTTTACTTATGTTATCATTAACCACAAAAGCTTCACATATTAAACCACTAACAGGTAACCTCTCCTCAGCTGCATGCAGAAAATAAGGTCACCTGTAACCTATCAGGGGAGGCCGATTCATTAATAGCGCCAGGTAGCGACAGATGAGCGCCAGTAGCGTGATTTTCACAGCGCCAGCTAGTATTCGCTGTGCTTAGCCGGGGTTTGCTTGTTGTCAGCGACTCAGTCGGTGTGCGGTAATGTTGAATACGGGGTTAGGGGTCGCTGTTTCACAGGTTCTGCGTTGTATGGGAGCGCCTGACAGCGAATGGCCAGAGCGAACGGCTTGCTGCATATTCATTAAAAAATCACGCTCAAAAATTTCTAGCGCTGTGAATTCCTTGTTTAAACCCCAGAGCGCTGGCGGCGATGTGTGTAAAGTAGTTTTTAACCCCCAAACAACCTTTTTTTTATATGGAAAAATTATACAAGTTTTTCTAAACATTTTGTAATATGAATACATGAATATCAGACCTGTAATATCAATTCTGCACAATATATATATATATTTTTTTTTTACTTTAAAAAAATTCCTAACGTTGCAGAAGTGGTCACAGAATTTTTGACATTAAAAAAAAAAAAAAAACAGTAATAGCAATTAATTATGATTATTTAAAGATTGCTCCATTGAAATGCATTGGACCACGCCAGGGAGCGCCAGGTCATACCTGTCGCTGTGATGGGATTAGTAGCGGCGCTGTTCGTTGCAGTCGGCTACATGATGAATCCCGCGCTAGCTGACGCTCTCGCCGGCGCTAGCCTCATTTAGCGTGATAAATGCGTCATTGTGACCGCCGCCGGGCGTACTTGATTCGGTAGCCGCCGTTAGCTGGCGGTACCTGGCGCTCGTCAGACACTACCTGGCGCTAGCCCTTGATAAATAAGGGCCATAGTCACGCAAGCCACAGTATGTATTTATCTGTCTCTCTACATTAAACTAAATAAATAACCAAAACAGAAACCTAGACTATTAATACCTGCACATTTTGATAAACAACATTTTTCGGTAACTTGAGGAAATCCGTTGGCTGTTTTTTTTGCTGTATGTTCCTCGCTCCCAAATAAATGTGTCCTACATAACCTAGGACTGTAATTTTTTATGTATTTATTGCACTCTGCATTTGCATTGTGCCTCCACTGATGTGTGGTGGCAGCAGATGTTGGAGGGGGGTGCCCTGAGGCCTGGCCTGGCATGCCACTTTCATTGCAGTGAAAGGAGATGGCATGGCAGGGTCATGAGACTTGGATTGGGCCTGAACAGCTGGGGGGGGGGGGGGGGGACAAATGGTGAGTATTTCTTTTGTTTTTGTAACGGGGTGGACACTTCGACCACAACACAACGCAGTGAAGGAAATGCAAAATACATTCTCTTTATCTGCGCTGTGTGCAAAAAGGCCCATTTGTATCAAAGGGCAAGATTTTCCTCCCATGGTCTGTAGTCATTTGTTATTTAAGCTATATAGCTTGCAAACAGTTACCTACTGAGCTTTGTAAACAAATACAGCAAAAACTCTTTATTTATGATGTGCGCCTTTTAGCATCATTTTTGTGGCTTTAGCGCCAGCCTTGGAGCAATAGCATTCTCATCTTATCTGGCGCTGTGCTGTTCACTACATTGGTGCTAGCAATCCCTGTGCAGAAAGTTACTAAATAGCTTTGATTGTTGCAATTAGTTATTGGCCGACCTAATGATGGGACCGGTGTGAAGTTATATGCACTGGCTTGGAATTTAGGCCTATTTTTCGTTGGAGTTCTGTAGGTGAATGCTTTTACTTTATATATATTACATTTTAAAACTGAATTAAACTATTTGCTTCTAAAATCCACTCGATACTGGACTGTGTGATGGAGATTTTGTTACAGTTTTCTTACAGAGATTGGAAGAATGATATACTAAACTTTGGGCCTTATTTATCAAGGAATAGCGACAGATAGCGACTGGGGAGCCGGCCAGTAAAGCCAGGTACCGCAACTAGAACGCCGGCTCCCCTCCACAATCACACATTTATCAAGCCGATACTGCTTAGCGACTGAGATAGCGCCACCTAGCAACTCATTCATTATCCCAGCCTCATCCCACAGCGCCAGCGAACATCCTTGAACAGCGACAGGTATGACCTCTCGCTACCTGGCGCTCTCCAATGCATTTCAATGGCAGAATGTATTTTAATTAATAATTATTTTTAAATATATTTTTTTTTTTCAAATTTCAAAAAAAAAATCCGCAAACACTTCTTCCTTTGAAAATGTATTTTTTGGGGATTTTTAAAAAAATGTTTTTTTTTTTTGCAGAATTGATATTACAGGTCTGATTTTAAACTATTCAGGTTTGAATATTATTTCAAAATCATTCCATTTTTTTTTTTGGGTGGTTTGGGGGTTAAAAAACTACTTTTAACACATCGCCTACTGCGCTCTGGGATTTAAACATGCATTTCACAGTGCTAGGAATTTTTAAGGCTGATTTTTTAATGAATATGGTGGGTGCCGGTCGCTATGTCCAGTCGCTATCATGCGCTCCCATACAACAGCGAACCTGTCAAATAGCGACTCAGCATCTTGTATTCAACATTACGGCACACCGACTGAGGCCCTTATTTAACAAGGGATAGCGCCAGGTAGCGAATGGTGAGCGAACGGTAATGACGCTCACCGCCACGAGAACGCTGGCTCCCCTCCGCAATCACACATTTATCAAGCCGATCCTGCTTAGCGACTGACAGAGCGCCAGATAGCGACTCATTCATCATTATTCCAGCCTCACCCCACAGCACCAGCGAGCGACCTTGAACAGCGACAGGTATGACCTCTCGCTACCTGGCGCTCTCCAATGCATTTCAATGGAGCAATCTTTAAATATTCTTAATTAATTGCTATTAATGTTTTTTTTTTTTTTTAAATGTCAAAAATTCTGTTACCACTTCTGCAATGTTAGATATTTTTTTTAAGGTAAAAAAAAAAAAAAAATTTGTGCAGAATTGATATTACAGGTCTGATATTAATGTATTCATATTACAAAATGTTTTGAAAAACATGTTTTTTTTTCTCTCAAAAAATATGGTTGTTTGGGGGTTAAAAAACTACTTTTAACCCATCGCCGCCAGCGCTCTGGGGTTTAAACAAGCATTTCACAGTGCGAGAATTTTTTGAGCGTGATTTGTTAATGAATATGCTGGGAGCCGTTCGCTATGGCCATTCGCTGTCATGCGCTCCCATACAGCGCGGAACCTGTCAAACAGCGACTCCTAACCCCGTATTCAACATTACCGCACACCGACTGAGTCGCTGTCAACAGCCGAACAACGGCCAAGCACAGCGAATACTAGCGTGCGCTGTGAAAATAACGCTACTGTCGCTCATCTGTCGCTACCTGGCGCTATTAATGAATCGGCCTCCCCGTCGCTATCATCCACCGAACAATGGCCAAGCACAGCGACTACTAGCGGTCGCTGTCAAAATACCGCTACAGTCGCTCAACAATCGCTATTAATGAATCAGCCTCTCAGTTGAGTTTTGGAAGAAGTCTCTAAAGCAGACCTTAAATTGATACACTTATATACATGCAGTATACCAACAAATATCTTGTAAGAGTTCATTTGTACTTCATTGATGGTGTTGCAGTAATTTTAGGAAGACACTTTACCAACATTCTATTGGACTTTTTTTTCTGAAGAACTTTTCATTAAGAACTTAATTTAAGTTGTTTGTGTCATCTGTAGAAGTGGGGGAAACCCATCCCCTCAAACCTTTTCACCTATATTTAGATGATGTGATGATGATGTGATTGTTGTTGTCTGTGTAATTAACACATAAGCTTTTTCTTGCGCTAATGCTTCCATTTTGCATAACAGCGCCTCTAGTAAACATTTCAGAAAACTTTACAGTGTTGCCAAATAACACTTATAAAGGTTATACAATACTTTGTTATATTGATATATCAATATTTGTGAGTAAATGCATTATATCAGTCATTGGTATGAATTCTTTTAAAACCATTCTTTTTAAATTACCCGTACTACAATCAATTCCTGACATAAATTTTCTTAAAGCAGAAGTTTTCAGCCAGCCATATAAGTACCATTGGTGGTACTTGAAACCCTTTCGGGTGGAACTCAGAGTTGCAGACTGACCTGCTGCCAATTATACTTTACTCAAGCCTGATTTGCTCAAAAAGTAAAGAATTGCTCCAAACGGCGATGCAGACTATTCATGTGCATTTTTTGTGATGTTTTGTGAATTTAAAATGGCTGTTTTCTGCATTTTTAAATCAGTTTTAACTCTATGCTTCTCCATCCCCGTCCTCCCAGCTTTGCCTATCTACCCGTCTTCCTTCCAGCTCTGCAAGTCTATCCATCTTTTTTCCATCTCGGCCCATCTACCACAACCCCACACTAACTCTACCCAGCCATTCCTGTCCATTTCATTTTGCCCATCCATCCCTCTTCAGCTATCAGCTATCTCAGCTATCATCTATCTCTCCATCCATCCATTCCTGATCTTCCTGTTTTGTCCATCCTTCTTCCTCAATACTCTGCCCATTTATGTGGGGCCAAACTAAAAAACAGCTCCAACAGGGGGTTGGAGGGAAAACAGCTTTTCTTAGAGGCCGATTCATTAACAGCGGCAGGTAGCGACAGTTGAGCGACTGTAGCAGCATTTTCAGAGCGCCCGCTAGTAGTCGCTGTGCTTGGCCGTTGTTCGGTTGTTGATTGCGACTCAGTCTGTTTGCCGTAATGTTGAATATTGGGGGAGGAGTCGCTATTTGACAGGTTCCGCGCTGTATGGGAGCGCATGATAGCGAATGGCCATAGCGACCGGCTCCCACCATATTCATTAACAAATCACGGTCAAAAAATTCTCGCGCTGTAAAATGCATGTTTAAACCCCAGAGCGCTGGCGGCGATGGGTTAAAAGTAGTTTTTTAACCCCCAAACAACCATATTTTTGGAAACCCCAAAAAAACAAGATTTTAAAATAATTTTGTAATATGAATACATTAATATCAGACCTGTAATATCAATTCTGTAAATTTTTTTTTTTCTTTTTTACCTTAAAAAAATGATCTAAAATGGTAGAAGTGGTCACAGAATTTTTCCCATTTAAAAAAAAAAAAAAAAAAAAATTCATAATTAATTATGAATATTTAAAGATTGTTCCATTGAAATGCATTGGAGAGCGCCAGGTAGCGAGAGGTCATACCTGTCGCTGTTCAAGGTCGGATGCTGGCGCTGTGGGCTGAGGCTGGAATAATGATGAATGAGTCGCTATCTGGCGCTATCTCAGTCGCTAAGCAGGATTGGCTTAATAAATGTGTGATTGTGGTGGGGAGCCGGCGTTCTCGTGGTGGGGCCCGTCATTACCAGCCGCTCACCAGTCGCTACCTGTCGCTATCCCTTGTTAAATAAGGGCCTTAGTTTTGACCATGAAATTTAAAGACCTCTGACCCACCACCTGACTCTCCACCGCAAAGGGGCCCACTGAGACCATGCTGTCCGAGGGCCCACATAAACCTGGAGCCGGCCCTGAGTCTGGGGGGTTTCACACAGTGGGGCATCAACAGCATTCCTGCACACATTCATATGTACTCGGAAAACCTAATTGTTTTGCAGTGGTCACATAGAAAGAGGGCTTCTGCTGCTTTGTGAAATGACACATTTTGCCACAGCACTGGAACGAGGAAGAGCGGATTTTGTTCAGGCTAAAATAAAAAATAGTAATCACTGCAAAGGCAGTAGCCTTGATATGGGGATCAGGAAAGGTTTTAACAGTCAGAGTAGGACAGCACGGTTGCGGGGAGGAAAGGAAAGCGATCACATTTTATGCCTAATAGCACAGAGAACTGCATATCACAGAACTTGTCATCTACCACCTCCTCCTCCTGGGTGGATCCAGTGTCTCAGCAAGTACCCGGAGGGTCACATCTTTTCTGCATAGTCCTGTGTAGACATGGCATGTGGATAGCTGACCAAACACACGGGGAGGCTGTTTTATTAAAAGCGACATGTAGTGACAGTTGAGCGACTGTAGCGGTATTTTCACAGCGCCCGCTAGTTGTCGCTGTGCGTGGCTGTTGTTCGGTTGTTGACAGCGACTCAGTCGGTGTGGCGTAATGTTGAATACAAGGTTACGAGTCGCTATTTGACAGGTTCCGCGATGTATGGGTGCGCATGATAGCGACTGGTCAGAGCGACCGGGTTCCACCATATTCATCAAAAAATCACGCTCAAAAAATTCAAGCGCTGTGAAATGCATGTTTAAACCCCAGAGCGCTGGAGGCGATGTGCTAAAAGTAGTTTTTTAACCCCCAAACCACCATATTTTTGGAAACCAAAAAAAAAAGTATTTTAAATAATGTAGTAATATGAATACATTAATATCAGACCTGTAATATCAATTCTGTACAATTATTTTTTCTAAAATGGCAGAAGTGGTCACAGAATTTTTCACATTTAAAAAAAAAAAACATTAATAACAATGAATTATTAATATTTAAAGATTGTTCCATTGAAATGCATTGGAGAGCGCCAGGTAGCGAGAGGTCATACCTGTCGCTGTTCAAGGTCGGACGCTGGCGCTGTGGGCTGAGGCTGGAATAATGATGAATGAGTCGCTATATGGCGCTATCTAAGGCCCTTATTTAACAAGGGATAGCGCCAGGTAGCGAATGGTGAGCGAACGGTAATGACGCTCACCGCCACGAGAACGCCGGCTCCCCTCCGCAATCACACATTTATCAAGCCGATCCTGCTTAGCGACTGACAGAGCGCCAGATAGCGAATCATTCATCATTATTCCAGCCTCACCCCACAGCGCCAGCGAGCGACCTTGAACAGCGACAGGTATGACCTCTCGCTACCTGGCGCTCTCCAATGCATTTCAATGGAGCAATCTTTAAATATTCATAATTAATTGCTATTAATTTTTTTTTTTTTTTTTTATGTCAAAAATTCTGTGACCACTTCTGCCATGTTAGATATTTTTTTTAAGGTAAAAAAAAAAAAAAAAAAATTTGTGCAGAATTGATATTACAGGTCTGATATTAATGTATTCATATTACAAAATGTTTGTAAAAACTTGTTTTTTTTTTTTCCAAAAATATGGCTGTTTGGGGGTTAAAAAACTACTTTTAACCCATCGCCTCCAGCGCTCTGGGGTTTAAACAAGCATTTCACAGCGCGAGAATTTTTTGAGCGTGATTTGTTAATGAATATGCTGGGAGCCGTTCGCTATGGCCATTCGCTGTCATGCGCTCCCATACAGCGCGGAACCTGTCAAACAGCGACTCCTAACCGTATTCAACATTACCGCACACCGACTGAGTCGCTGTCAACAGCCGAACAACGGCCAAGCACAGCGACTACTAGCGGGCGCTGTGAAAATACCGCTACTGTCGCTCATCTGTCGCGACCTGGCGCTATTAATGAATCGGCCTTTCAGTTGCTAAGCAGGATTGGCTTGATAAATGTTTGATTGTGGTGGGGAGCCGGCGTTCTCATGGCGGTGCCCGTCATTACCGGCAGCTCACCAGTCGCTACCTGACGCTATTCCTTCATAAATAAGGGCCTAAGACATGCTTTTTCTCAGTTGTCCAACAAGATCACTGATATTCAGGTTGAATGAAGCCATGACCTCAATATGTAAAGCCACACTCCCCATGCATTGGCTTGTTGTATAATGGAAGTGATTGATACAAATAACATAGAGCAACTTGCTACAATGTTTGCCACATTTACAGTAGAACACCCTGTTTTACACTTACCCTGAAGTCGTTTCAAAGATCTAAGCATGCTTCTGCATCTATTCTACAAGAAAAGTAGTTTGAAGTATATCTTCAAAATTAGAATTTGCTTTTCAGAATATAGGAGCTTTTTTGTGGGCCCTCTGATGGCAATAGTACTACTGGAATATCCCTCTGTTTTGTTTTAAAGCAGTTTGGGTGTTTTTTTTTTCTGGAATATTACGTTATAGCTGGCACCCAAATCCAACTAAGGTCTATGAGGGTTGCATGTTCTTGTCTGGAAAGCAGATATAGTATGCTCCAAAATACAGCCCACCAAAGGTCTGAAGAACATTGTACTAATTAAAAAAAGAAAGTCAAAGGGATTAGGGATTTTTCAAATTTGAAAGAACTGTGTAATATACCCCAGACCAGATTGTTTTGCAGTGCAACTTAGGCATTTGATTGCTGGCCTAATATGGAAACCCACAGAATTCATATTATTAACAGACTTTGAAAGGGCTTGTATGGAACAGGTCAAAAGCCTTGTTTCATAATTTTGCTCTGTAAATAAACAATAAACAATAAATATCTTGAACTTTCCGGTGCTTAAAGTGGACCAACACCCAGGATTTTGACTATCCTGGGTTTTGGTCCACTTCGGTGGGGCACCCCGATCGGGGGTGTCCCGCTGTGTAAAACCCCCCAGAAACCCCAAAAAACTCACCTCTCCCCGCTCCCACGTGAACGCCGCAGCCAATCCCCGCCAACGTCCAGGCGGGGGACAGGAACGTCCAAGCCGCTTCCGCCGCCGCCTCCCGCGCGTCACTCTCGGCGCGCGCGCGCCCCGCCGGCCATTCACAGAGGGCCGGCGCGGGCGCGCGCACGTCTGGAGGGGCGCGCGGGAGGCGGCGGCGGCGGAAGAGGCGGCGGATCAGGTAAGGTCTTTTTGGGGGGTTTCACCCCGCGGGACATCCCGATCTCGGATGTCCCGCGGGGTGGGAGGTGATCGGCCCGGGAATCTTATAGATTTCCGGGCCGATCACCCCTGGGTGTTGGTCCACTTTAAAGGTGGACCAGGGAACTGGGGAAGGGAAAGACTGAGAACGTCTGGGAGTAGATTTTGCTAACTAATGCTAAATGTTTCATTAATGTCTTATTACTAATCTTTAAAGCGGACCAACACCCGTACAGGTGTGGCTGTTGGTCCCCACCACAATAAGACAGGCTGGGGGAGGCATCCACAATGCTGGAACCCTGCACATAACTCCCCAGAAGGTCCAATATTCTTTCCATTGCCTTAAGCCTCTAAGGAAAATACAGCAGCACAACTAGGCGCTGATGCACAAGTGGACTGGGCTTTCCGACTGCTGGAACATCACTACCCACATGAACACTGGGTGGCCAATCTTGGGGCTGTATACCCGGTGTTGGATAGAGGCTAAGGTTAGAATATCGGGTGTTCTGTGGGGTTATGCCTCGGGGGGTTACAGCATTCTAGATGCCGCCCATCTTGCAGGAGTGTTGGTCTGCTTTAATACGGTGATAATTGATCCCAACTAGGTTTGCACAGAATTTTTCAGGATACCGTCAGCTAAATGTTTTTGATGCTGCTATCTACCTGGGGATGTCATGAAGCTTTGGTGACGATGCCCTAGATTGTTAGCTTGTTTTCCAGAGTAGTTGGTGTTATTGGATCCATGTTTGGCTGTATTATTAGAACAACACCCTTTGTAACCCTTTTACACCACAATGTGGAACTACCAGTGTTCATCTTGCTTGTGACCAAATAGTCCAAGGTATGACGTTAAAGGGAAAGTCCAATCTAAATAACTCTTGTGGCTCATGGGAGTGTCATGATGGGACTACTGCAGCATGCCACCCCATTCATTTCTATTGAGAGTAGAAAGGAGAGTGCTTTGTCTCATACATCTCAATAGAAGACAGTTGGGCGGCATGCCACAGTTATCCCATCATGGCTGCTCCCATGAACCACAAGAGTTTTAGACTTGACTGTATAGGTCGGGAGCCAATTTCATTAGATAGTATGCTTACCCATGGGCCATCTGGCCTCTGTGTGAAACTCCTGCTGGAATACAATATTATGTGTTCCACAGTGTGGAGCAATACAGGCAATTTAAGTCTGCATGAAGGTAGCCATCTAAAATAAGTGCTTCAGAGATCAAGTTGGTGTATGAGACCTTCACCTAAATGAATGCGCTTACCAGAGACCTGGCTTGTAATTGGCAAAATCAAATTATTAAATAAGCTGAGGAAATTCTTCTCTCTGCGTGTATATCTGAAGTCCACTTCCCTTAGTGCTTTGGGTATAAATAATAAAATTATCCATAGCGTAAAGATTTCTAATACCACCATTTAATATGTTTTAAAAAAATTACACACAAACAATCTTCTTGTTTAAAGCATAAATAAATGAATCAAGGACTTTCAGTCCTTCAGCTCAATGCAGGTTCCCCTGCAGCTGTCAGGATTAGAGATGCCAATGGCTATGGCCCTTATTTATGAAGGAATAGCGACAGGTAGCGACTGGTGAGCGGCCGGTAATGACGGGCCCCGCCACGAGAACGCCGGCTCCCCACCACAATCACACATTTATCAAGCCAATCCTGCTTAGCGACTGAGATAGCGCCAGATAGCCACTCATTCATCATTATTCCAGCCTCAGCCCACAGCGCCAGCGTCCGACCTTGAACGGCGACAGGTATGACCTCTCGCTACCTGGCGCTCTCCAATGCATTTCAATGGAACAATCTTTAAATATTCATAATTAATTGTTATTAATTATTATTATTATTTTTTTTTTTTAAATGTGAAAAATTCTGTGACCACTTCTGCCATTTTTAAGGGAAAAAAAATAGTACAGAATTGATATTACAGGTCTGATATTAATGTATTCATATTACTAAATTATTTAAAAAAACGTGTTTTTTTTGGATTCCAAAAATATGGTTGTTTTGGGGTTAAAAAAATACTTTTAACCCATCGCCGCCAGCGCTCTGGGGTTTAAACATGCATTTTACAGCGCGAGAATTTTTTGAGCGTGATTTTTTTAATGAATATGGTGGGAGCCCAGTCGCTATCATGCGCTCCCATACAGCGCGGAACCTGTCAAATAGCGGCTCCTCACCCAATATTCAACATTACGGCAAACCGACTGAGTCGCTATCAACTACCGAACAACGGCCAAGCACAGCGACTACTAGCGGGCGCTCTGAAAATGCCGCTACAGTCGCTCAACTGTCGCTACCTGCCGCTATTAATGAATCGGCCTCCCCGTGGACTGTAAAACCATAGGTGAAGGAAAACGTTAAAAAATCCCCTCTCGTTTTATCTGTATAGGCGTTAACCATTTTCCTTTCCCTTAGTTTATTATTATTTTTGTTTGTTTTTATTGTGCTCTTTTAGCACCTGGATAGATCAGCTGTTTGATTTGGGCGAACTACAGTAACTTGTTCAATAATCTTAATGGGTATAATGGTATTCTGCCCAGTTATACTTGTCTATATGTTTACAATTAGAGCTATTTCAATTACAATTATTAAGTTGCATTTTTTACTGTATTGAGATTGTATTGAGAATGTGTGAGCTGCTTAAAGGGTAAGTCCACTTTCCATCGAATTTTTGAAAGTTGTGCCAAAAGGATGTCCTTAAGGTGCTGAGCTTATCTTGTATTTTTTTATTTTACCTGATAGAAAATGTGTGTTTTATGTAAGCAATTTTACTGCCTGCAATCTGTTGCCATTGGCAACTTACACCAAGCCAGTACGCCAAGAAAAGAGAGGTGAGGCCCTGTAAGTACCTGTGGCCTCTGCTGAGGTAAGGAAGCTTACTCAACCTTACACATGCCCAGCTGAAGATCTTTGTGTACAGGACTCACCTCGCTCTTCTTAGTGTGCGGACTTGGTGTACATTGCCAATGGCAGCATATTGCAGATAGTAAAAACTGCTTCCATAAAAAAAACATTTTCTAACATAACAAAAAATGTAAAAATATTAAAGCACTGAGGACCTTCAGGACATCATTTTGGCACACAGAAATATACACTTTCCAAAATGACAAAATACAGTGGACCAAAACCTGGGATTTTAACTTTCCGGGGTTTGGGTCTTACCCCCGGGGCACCCTGATGCCCTGCTATGTGAAACCCCTCAGTCGCCTATCAAAACTCATCTTTCCCCTACAGTGCATGTCTTGCTTAGGCGTAATCTGGCTAAAATATATAAAAATATATTTGTATACCTGCAGCCCTCAAAATATATAAAGCAACTTAAGAGCTCAAATACATATATATATATATAGACAATTACGCCTTGTTGTCTAAGAGTTCACTTAAAAAACAGTGAGTTTTGAGGATAATTGCACTACAGTTAACTCACTACACAAGCAATCAGACACAGACCCCAGACAAAGGAAAAACAGGTTTAACTAGTTTCCAAGAACAATAGTTTCTATTGAGAAAAAAAAAGGAAAATAATGCAATAAAAACCAATATAGTTACAAAAATGCAATTCAGTAGCTTAACAATAGTTCAACAAACTTATCTTAGTTAAGCTGGTTCCGATTCCAAGGTCACTTGGGTCTTCAGTTTCCAAACAACAGCAGAAAGTCCATCATGTGTCTCCGGTTTGAGTATGAGAGGGAAAGAGAGAGAAATCCTCCTTGCAAATTCCTTTTGTCCGGCAATAGGACCGCCCCTCTTGACCAATCACATGTCTCCAAAATTGTCCAATGGGTGAATGCTATCTTATTAACCAATGGGAAATCTACACATATACCCATAGGAAGACAAGCCGCATGGTTTCAGCCATCTTGGAAACAGTCTTCAGCCATTTGTAACATTCCAACTCAAACAATTTATACATTTATAGCAGATCAAACCCATAATGTGTCTGTAGCACTACAATCCACCCTGTTGATCTGGATATTATGTAAAAATGTTTGTAACCTTGCATCTGGTGGAAATAAATGGCATACCCACTAAACCACAAAACCTAAATTGTAAAGTCTGTTGATCAAAACAGTCTCTATAAGCTCGCAGGGGTACTTTCTTCTTGCTCTGATCTTCTCTCGTTCAGGGGTGGTCTTCTGGACGGCCTCTCAAATGGGTGATAATCTGTGGAGCGGAAAACAAAGCGGATTATCTGTTCCTTGTAAAAGTACAAAAACAGTAGATCCAGGTCCTTCAGCTACAATCTCACCCTTTACTGGTCTTTTGCCTGGGTCTCTAACTAGCACTTTGCCTCCAACCTGTACCCATTTACTATCCTCCCAGATAACATCAATAGGAAGGATAGGAAATACACCAATGCTACCAAGCGGCGTTTTGCTATGTATTTTTAAAGGTTTGGGATTATACAGTTTCACCATCCACTCAGACTGGGAAGTATCAATTAACCAGTCGGCCTCCCAGCCTTCCTCTTCCAGAATAGGGTCTAGGGCGAAAACAACCTCAAATTTTTCTGCTAAATTGCCCCTAATTCCCAAATAGGTGTCAACTGTCGTCAAGTCTGTCAAAGTTTCAATGTCGTGTGAAGCCATGACCATGAATCTATTGGGCCCTATCTTTTGTGGAACTTCATTTGTGTATTGGAGTCTGCACTCTAAACCCGGAACCTGCAGATCTGCTCCCACCATCTTTTCATAGGGGGTACTTTTGGCTATTGGCCTAGAATTCACTAACACTACAGCCTGTGTAAGGACACGATCCCACCCCCTCAGTGTGTGTGTAGGTGTGAGTTTGCGTATCTGCTCCTTTAACAACCCATTGTATCTTTCAATCAAACCAGCTGCCTGCGGATGGTAAGGGACATGGCACATCCAGTACACCCCCGAATCCTTGGCCCATTCTTGAACAGTTCTTCCAGTGAAGTGCGTCCCTTGATCGCTCTGAATTTCTTTTGGAACCCCATAGGCTAATGTCAGTTTCTGGAGCATCTGAAGGGTTGAAGCTTGATCTGCTCTTTTGCAAGGATGGACGAGTAAAAGTCCTGAGAAGGTGTCCACTGCAGTGCAACAATAACGCAGTCCATTGCTCCCTCGTGGAAGGGGGCCAATAAAATCCACCTGCCAAATCTCTGCAGGCCTAGTTCCTCTTTTTATGGATCCGGTGGAATGTTTTTGTAATGGCCACTGTCGAACTTCTCCACATACGGTGCAATTCTCTATCATAGTCTTTATCATGTCCATGTTTATCGGCAGGCCTCTCTGTCGAGCCCATTCATATGTGGCTTTCTGACCCAAATGCCCTGACTGTTTGTGGGCCCACCTAGCCAAGTTCATTGCAACAGGATCAGTCTCTTTAACCAAGGCCACCTTCGAAATCTCATCTGCCACCTGATTAAAATTGTCAAAATCCGGTACTAAGGGCATGTGTGCGTCAACATGGCCCACCCTTATGGTGCGGGAGTGGGCTTGTTCCCAAATGTACTCCCACAGGTCTTGGCCTCCCCACACAACTTTTCCATGGATTTTCCAGTCGTTTGATTTCCATGTGGGCATCCAGGCCGTGAGTCCTTTAAAAACTGCCCAGCTGTCAGTGTAGATGTTAATGCTGGGTGAAGGATCTTCTTGCAAAGTCATTAATACTGCTTTTAGCTCTGCATACTGGCTTGATCCTCCAATACCTGTCTCCTGAAGGACTGTGTCAGAGCTTGGGTTGTATGCGGCTGCGACCCACTGACGCCCTGATGAGTTGATTGTGGCAGAACCATCAGTGAACCATGCTGACTCTCTTTGGTCCACTGATAGGGATTCAAAGGATGGAGCTTCCTGGATAGGAGAAGTCTTTAGGACGGGAACTTCTTCTTGTGACTCGGTGCTGGTAAAAGTAACAAGCCCAGCCAACTGTCTGGAGATTTCTCTGACATCCCCAGCTGCAATTCCCCCTCTCTCCTGAAGATACCATTTCCACTTCATCAATGTCTGGTTTTGGGCTACAGTTGTCCTTGTGGTCAGTCCATTATCTCGCACCCACCCTGCGATGGGCAGTGCAGTGTGGATGGTGACTGGGTCTCTACCAGTAATGGGCTCTACATGTAGAAGTGCCATGTATGCCCCAAGCAGGTACTTTTCCAAGGGCGTATATCTTTTCTGTGCCCCATTTAATTGTTTGGACCAAAATCCGATGGGTATGGCACGCTGTCCTCTCTTTTCATTGGGTTGCCACAAGCTCCAGGAAATCACACTGTTCTCCTCCACTACATCCAACTGAAATGGCACGCCTGGTCTCACAGGCCCTAGCCCTTGGTGCTGCAAAATAGCTTCTTTAGCAGCGAGAAAGGCAGTTTGCTGTTCAGGACCCCATGAGAAATCAGTCTTTTTCCTCGTTACATTGTAGATGGGTCTGAGAATCAGTCCAAGGTGTGGGATAAATGACCTCCAGAACCCCACTACTCCAATGAACCTCTGCGCCTCATTCTTGGTGCTAGGGGGAGACAGTCCTTGAATAGTCTGCACGACTTTCTCAGGAATTCTTCTTGTTGGGCCGGTCCACATGATCCCTAGAAACTTAACCTCAGTGGCAGGTCCCTGAATTTTGTCCTTGTTAATAGCCCACCCTCGGGCTTCCATATGCTGCATCAGCAAAGGCAAAGCGGCAGTCACGTTTTCCTTTGTTCCAGAGATCATGATGTCGTCAATATAGTGAAATACTGCAACTTTCAGATTAATCATCTTCAAATCTCGGGCCACTAATCCGTGGCAGATGGTAGCTGAGTGCCTGTAACCTTGGGGGACGACTTTGAAGGTGTACTGGAGGCCATCCCAGCAGAAAGCAAACTGGTCTTGACTTTCTGAGTCTATTGGGATAGAGAAAAAGGCATTAGAGAGATCGATCGTGGCATGATATTCTCCAGTCTCTTTAGCAATTCTTTCGACTATGGAGATCATATCAGGTACGGCTGCTGCCAACGGAGGAGTCACTTTGTTTAAACCCCTGTAGTCCACAGTCATCCTCCAGGAGCCATCTGGCTTCTTTACTGGGAACACTGGAGCATTGAAAGGACTTACAGCTGGTCTAATGATTCCTACCCGTAACAGTTCTTGGATGGTTTCTCCAATCTCTGTGTGACCTCCTGGCAGCTTGTACTGCTTAAAGCATACCGGTTTCTCTGGTGGGGGGATGTAGACAGGGGTCCATTTCGCATGCCCTCTTACTACGGCCTTCACTGCCCTCATCAGATAGGGTTTGTGTTGATAGCCAAAAGTGAATTTGCCCAATTCAGTTTCAACAGACTGACCTAAAAGTACATCTATACCAAGGATGTTCTCTTCCAGGTCAGAAACCAACACATTTGCCCAGAAACCCGGCCCTTTACCAATTGCCAGTTTTACTCTCGTTCGGACTGCTGGTGTTGTCTGCCCTCCCAGTCCTTCTACATAAATGATTTCTCCCTTGTGATTGGAAGGATTCCCCTGCAAGAGGGTGACTTCTGCTCCAGTGTCTACTAGAGCCATGACATGAGTGGGGCAAGATGATTTTCCCCACCAAACAGTGACAGGTACATATGGGCGTCGGTCTACCGCTGTCACTGCCCTCATTGCTTTTGCTGGAGACCCACCTTCCCTTCACAAGGGATGAGAAACTTCCCAGTTCCTCCTCTTGTGATTTTCTAAATCTGCCCCAGGGTACAAGGAAATGTTGTCTTTGTGGTGGGATTTGGAAATAACAGGGGAAATCTCATCCTCTTCTGATCCAGGGCTGCTATCACTAGAAATGGGCCTAAGTTGGGCGGGGTTACCTACTAACTGCTTCCATCTTTTTAATAGTTCTGCAGTAGGAATGCCATCAATTTCCTCCCTGGGTATACCCCCCTTTAACAAATCCACCCACATTTGTCTCCTTGTGATAATTATCCTGTTTTTTTCCTTATTTCCAGGCTCCCCACCCTTCACCACCTTTTTCCTTTCCGTTACCCTTTGCTTCCTTTTATCTGATCGCTTAGGCCTTATTTCGTCTATGGACCTAACAGGCTTTGTCCTGCCTCCCCCCTCCAATTCTCCCAATTCACAGAGGAGGGCTGTAGCATCATGAATTCTACCCTGTGATCCTAAACCTCCTAATAATGACAACAATGGGGCTTTAAGGTTACCAGGGGCGAATTTCATTAGTTTAGAGCGCAGACTGGCTGTAAAAGGTTCCATATCAGGCCCCATCCAATCACGAATATGGCTTAGTCCAGTTATACAACCCATTTCCCTTAATCTGGAGGCACCCTCAGTTATATTGCTCCAGGGGTAGGTGTTTTCCAGATCCCTGGGATCAGCATATACCCGGACTATCCCATCTCTCACAAGATCTAACAGTGAAAAATTTACTGTAAAGTCTCGTGCTTTGCGCATTGCCTGGCGCAGTTGTGGGTCATGGGTCAATACACCCATGGCCACGGCTTCTTTACCTGACAAAACAATACTGTCGGCTCCCTCATCCCACAGTCGCAAAACCCAACTCATTAGAGGTTCCCCAGGTTTCTGTCGATATTGTTTTGCTAAGTCAGTCAATTCAGTCTGAGTATATTCCCGCAACTCCTCAACCTCAATGTCTTTGGGGTTGCGGTAATGTACTTCACCGTCAGCCATGTCTTCCCGGTCATGCTGTCTTTTCCTATGTTTAGTAATAAGGGGCCTAGCACACTTTTTAGGCTTTATATCCTCATCAGTAAACTCTACCACTATTTCTTCCTCACTGTCGCTAGGGGTTGAGTCACTATCACTATCAGAGGGTACAGTAATCTTCCTTACTCTTTCTTTCTTAACAGGCTTTTGAACTCTCTTATTTCTTATAGCATTGATAGACTTACTCATCTGGAGTTTGTCTTCCAATTCCTCTGCTCTACTAGTAGCAGTTTTGATGCACTCAGAAGCTACAGTAAGCTGATCCCTTAAAGCCTGCACCTCCCCCTCTGCTCTCTTTCTTTTGTCTGCCTCTGTATAGAGAGCATGCACAAAAACCCAGCCCAAAGAAGCCACAATCTTTCTTGCTGCCTTATTTATAAATGACATTTCAAGAAGAAATTTTTGAAAATGGCTTGTAACTGTATCATCCCATACCTCATTTCCTGGGTTGGCATATTTGGCCAGTTCCTCTGCTAAAGGAAACCATGGCCCCTCTGTTGCCCAGCTTGGTATATTGCATCCCTCCTTTTTTCCTAATATGTTCTCGGCACCCTTTTTTCCCTTAAAGAGTCTGCGAAACATTGTTGCTTGGTAAAATACAAATAGATTACCCACAAAAGTGCAATATCAATCAGAAACTCAGTGTAATACCGGCACAAGCCCCCAATGTCTTGCTTAGGCGTAATTTGTCTAAAATTTACAAAATATATTTGCAGCCCTTAAATATATATAAAGGAACTTAAGAGCTCAAACACATATATATATATATATATATATATATATATATATATATATATATATATATATACAATTGCGCCTTGTTTGTCTAAGAGTTCACTTAAAAACAGTGAGTTTTGAGGATAATTACACTACAGATAATTCACTACACAAGCAATCAGACACAGACCCCAGACAAAGGAAAAAAAACAGGTTTAACTAGTTATCAAGAACAATAGTTTCTATTGAAAAAAAATAAAAGGAAAATAATGCAATAAAAGTCAATATAGTTACAAAAATGCAATTCAGTAGCTTAACAATAGTTCAACAAACTTATCTTAGTTAAGCTGGTTCCGATTCCAAGGTCACTTGGGTCTTCAGTTTCCAAACAACAGCAAGTCCATCATGTGTCTCCGGTTTGGGTGTGAGAGGGAAAGAGAGAGAAATCCTCCTTGCAAATTCCTTTTGTCCGGCAATAGGACCGCCCCTCTTGACCAATCACATGTCTCCAAAATTGTCCAATGGGTGAATGCTATCTTATTAACCAATGGGAAATCTACACATATATCCATAGGAAGACAAGCCGCATGGTTTCAGCCATCTTGGAAACAGTCTTCAGCCATTTGTAACATTCCAACTCAAACAATTTATACATTTATAGCAGATCAAACCCATAATGTGTCTGTAGCACTACAGTGCATAAGCGGGCTCTTGTCCAATCAGCCGCTCTGCTGCACTAGCCATTTTCGGTAAACAATCTCTTAAAGCGGACCTTCACTCTGAATAAGAGTCTATCTTATATGTTTCCCACACCCTGTACATACAGATTGTCCACATTAAAAATCATCCTACCTGCATCTACTGCATGTTATGAGCCTTTAAATATCCAAGATGGCGGCTTATGGAAGCCGCCATCTTATCAGGCAGCCTGCAAACAGGAAGTGCCTCCTGACTTTGCTGCTCTGCATTCTGGGACTGCTGACCTTTACCTGACCCCAGTCCTGCTCTGTCTGAACAAAGCACAGCTATAACCCGCCCCGCTGTACCTTATCCCACTCTCCTCTCCTCAGTAAGTGTGATGCTTCTGAGTCAAGATGGCGGCGCCCGTATCCTAAATTCCTGAACAGAATTGCAGCCCAGTGGGGGAAAGAATAATAAGTTAGTGACTAAAAACGTAAAATATATTAATTTTAGATGCTGGGGAACCGTTTTTTAAGAGTTTTGGCTTTTCGTTAAATCACGGTGAAGGTCCGGTTTAAGGGCACACCACAAAGGGACCCACTGAGACCATATTGCCCAAGAGCCCACACAAGCCTGGACCCGGCCCTGGTAGAAATGCTGCCCAATCACTGCTAGCCCTCCTTTTATTTTAAACATCCCAGAGTTCAACAACTCAAGGACAATTTAAAGTGAACCTAAACCTGGTATTTTGTCTTTCCTGAGTTGTGGTCCTCGTCCCTGGGACATCCAGGTTGCCCATAAAAACTCACCTTTTCCCAGTCCTATGGTGCATGCGTGGACATGCAGCCAATCAGCATGCTCAGCTCCATTCATCAATTTCGGCTAAGAGCTGGGTGGAGCTGAATAGAGCTGAATGGAGCCAAGTGCAACGCCATTGCGATGTCTGTCAGAGAGGGAATCAGGCGGCCTGTAGTCTTATAAATTCCAGGGCCGCCCAAGATGGGTTTTGGTCTACTTTAAGTCTGTGCCTTAGGCAGGGTCGGATTAAGAGCATCCCGGGCCTGGTGCTGTAGATTTTGACGGGCCTATTTATCGAAGTATATAAAATGAAAACGCAACACAAAGCAATTTTGTTTAACCTCCCTGGCGTTGTGAAATAGACAAATGCAATGGCAACGAAAGCGTTACCATTGCATTTGTCTCTGACACACGGCTCCGCCCCCATGAGCCTCTGCGGCTCACAGAGACGGAACCCGGAAGCGGAGACAGACGCCGCAGCCGCGGCTCTCACCTGCGATCGCGGCGGAGACATCGCTGGATCGCAGGGAGAAGGTAAGGAGGCTGCGCCGCCCGCTCTTGCTCCCAGATCGATCCCGAGCGTGACTCGGGGTTACCGCCACTTACAGCGCAAATTAACCCCGAGTCACGCTCGGGATCGCCGCCAAGGGGGTTAAGACAAAGTGCATTTGTCACATGTCTAATGTACATTAAATTACCAGGATAGCTGAATACATGTTAGTGTATGAGAAATTTGCATATCTTCATAGAGTTTGTTCTTTAGCTAAAAAAAGAAAAAGCATCAACTCGCTTTTGGGGCCCAGAGTGTCAAAGAGGTGTTGTAGAGGGTTCACTATGCCCCCGGACTGTAACACCTATCCGATGTGACGTCACACCCGCAGCTTTTTTGGTTAACACACAGGGTTTGCTACACGAGAAGTGTTTCATTCCTGTAGAACAGCACACTCATGCACGCCTATTTGACACTCAATGCACCCCTAAAAAATGTATTTTTGTTTAACAAAATAAAGAATCAAACAGCGGTATATCTGCTGATCATAGCTCACCCATTATAGACAGACATGACTAAAAGCTATAGGCAAATCTGTCTAGAATAGTTGAGCTATTAGCAGATATGCCATTCAGGAGGCCAGAAAAGCTAGGTATCAATTTCTCACCTAGCTTTTCCATGCTCCTGAATGGCATGTCTGTTTATAATCGCTCTTATAAGCAAACATACCATTCAGGAGCATAGAAAAGCTAGGTGAGAATTGTCACCTAGCTTTCTTGTAAAACTGAAAGGCAAATTCGATTGGTGGACGGTGGTACCTTTGTGGGGTGTCTGGAGAGACTCAAGCTCCTACTGCCGCGGGATCTGCTGGGGGGGAGGAGCCTCCTACGCGCCCCAACATCACATGGGGCACGCAGGTCACCATGAGGCTACGTCTACGCCGGCCGGGACTGGGGGCCTAGGTGAGGAGATGGGACGGCCTGTGACAGCGCAGGGCCGGCCCCCTTCACTTGTTTAAGTGCCCGCACGGCGGCCGGCCCTTTTCCTTTGTATAGCGGGCGCCAGGCGGCCTATGCGGGCCGCGTTTGCAGGCTGCTGGGCCTGTTTTAACGTAGGGACCTGGAGCGGCAGCTCCGTCCGCCCCTATGTTAATCCGGGCCTGGCCTTAGGTGGCATTCACCACAACATAAAACAGGAATCTGAGAAGCTTCAAGCTGGGATAACACTTGTTTAAAAATAAACGTAATCTGCATAACACTATAAAAACAGGAAATCACTAACTTAGAAGTACTTTTAGCTAAGAAGCAAACAAAAGCTGCAGCACACATATTAACAGGAATTATGGGACACGGAAAGGTCCAGGCAGCCGGCCAATCCTGATGACATAAGCTGCATATTTTAGCAACTGGATTGTGGAGGATACTAAAGGCTACTTCTTTCCTATTATCTGAAATGCAGAAACATCAGATTATAAATAATAGTGTTATTGATTGGGGAAAATTGAGCCCTATCGTCCAGTTGCAATATTTGATTTGCATAATACTATCTGTAGTTGTGGCATCTGTAGTGTAAAGAAAACAAGGGTGGATTCACTACTAGTGCCAGGTATTGCCAGATGAGCGCCTGTATAGAGGTGCTTAGAGCAATCGCTAATAGATGCTGTAAGTGGGTGTCAGCGCTATAACTTAGCGTTGCGGTCGCTGTAGTAACCTGCCCGGCATTGATGAATCTGATGTGTGTTGAGCGTTCTAACATACGATAGGTAGCGCCAGCTCAGTGCGTCCGACACTTGGCGCTCCACATCATATTTAAGAAAAAACTACACACACACACACACACACACACACACACACACACACACACACGGTTGGCACTCTAAATCTGGTCGCTATAGCATAGAGTGCAGGACGCTGTGTGATCAAAGTCTGTTTTTGAACACATATACACCTGTAACAAAGCAAAAACACATGGAATGACATTGTTTTAACACTGTTACAATGATACTTTAGTGCCAGACCTGAACATACAATTCTGCATAAAAATGTAAAAAACAAAAATGTATAAAAGTGTTTGGCCCTTATTTAACAAGGGATAGTGCCAGGTAGTGAATGGTGAGCGAACGGTAATGACGGTCACCGCCACGAGAACGCCGGCTCCCCTCCGCAATCACACATTTATCAAGCCAATCCTGCTTAGCGACTGACAGAGCGCCAGATAGCCACTCATTCATCATTATTCCAGCCTCACCCCACAGCGCCAGCGAGCGACCTTGAACAGCGTCAGGTATGACCTCTCGCTACCTGGCGCTCTCCAATGCATTTCAATGGAGCAATCTTTAAATATTCATAATTAATTGCTATTATTTTTTTATTTTTTTTTTTTAAAGTCAAAAATTCTGTGACCACTTCTGCAATGTTAGATATTTTTTTTAAGGTAAAAAATAAAAAAAAAAAAATTGTGCAGAATTGATATTACAGGTCTGATATTAATGTATTCATATTACAAAATGTTTTGAAAAACTTGTTTTTTTTTTTCCAAAATATGGTTGTTTGGGGGTTAAAAAACAACTTTTAACCCATCGCCGCCAGCGCTCTGGGGTTTAAACAAGCATTTCACTGCGCGAGAATTTTTGGAGCGTGATTTTTTAATGAATATGGTGGGAGCCGTTCACTATGGCCATTCGCTGTCATGCGCTCCCATACAGCGCGGAACCTGTCAAACAGCGACTCCTAACCCCGTATTCAACATTACCGCACACCGACTGAGTCGCTGTCAACAGCCGAACAACGGCCAAGCACAGCGAATGCTAGCGTGCGTTGTGAAAATACCGCTACTGTCGCTCATCTGTCGCTACCTGGCGCTATTAATGAATCGGCCTCTTTGTTTGCAGCCAGGAGAGGTCACACAATGATTTGAGCAAAAAAATGTACATTTTTATTGCCCAACACGCTTTCAAACACAAATGAAACCCCATTAAAATGTATGGCAGAGCGACACTGTGCGAAAGATACAACATGGCGCTGCTAAACCTAGAGTGTTGGCGCTATACACTGAACCGCCTATAGTAATACATGTGGCGCTACGTGAAGCTGTTAGAGGCGCTCACCAGATTCGCTTTTTTAAATGCTGTTTCGCATACAGCGTCCAGCGTTCGCCAGATGCTACGTGCCACTAGGTAGCATTACCTGGCGCTAGCCTTTCTTAAATAACCCCCACTGTGGTGTAAAACTTACCAGTGTCACTGTGATTTTACCTCTTCCGCTCCCCTATGCCAATGTGTTTTGGTCCTCTTTTGATGGCATTTTTGAAAGTGTATATTTTTTGTGCCAAATGGATGTCCTCATAATACTGTGCAGATGTCGAGGCTGATTTACTACTAACACCACATATTGCCCGGTGAGCATCTGTATAACGGCGCTTAGAGTGACCGCTAGTAGACGCTGTAAGTGGGTATCAGGTGCTGTAACTGCAGAACTGCGGCTCTCTGCTTTTGTAACAGAGTGCCTCAGTCGCTGACGTGACGCTGTAGTAATCAGTTTCGCATTGATAAATGTGATGTGTGTGTGTCAACTCTAGACTGCCACTAACATGGGTACATGGTCATGGACACATACATATGCATGTATTTTGTTATTGTTACAAATCACATTACTCACCATCACAGCTGTGGCGTGGCCCATGCTGCCGGAGCCTCCGGACGCCTCGTGGGGGCAAGGTTGGGTGGGGAGAATCACCACTGGGTCTGTCTATGTGTAGAAAAAAACCAACATATACAAACATAAGAACTCACGTATGGTTTAAGGATGCATATATAGGTGTTGAGCTTTATTATTGTCATCCGTAATTACCTCCAACACGGCTGGTCCCAGCTGAGCCAACATCGCTGAAAAAGAAATTAGATCAAAATAATACAATTTTACAAACAATAATGTTGCAAATGACCACATCCAAATAATGAAGAAGACTCACCAGGGGATGAGGTGTTTGGAGCTTCCCAGGGAGGGCTATGAGGTGAGGCAGGGGTGCCTCTGCTCCTCCGATTCTGCCCAGCAGAGCCAAACTCCCGAACACTCAGGGAGTGTGGCGGTGTCCCATTCATCCTCCCCACTTAAGAGCGGCCCCTGCGGTAGTTTGACTCTTCCGAGGCAGACTCAGAGGAGCTGATGCTCCACACCGGCCTCACCTCAGCAGGGCGCTCCACTGGCCCTTCAACGTCCTCATCCCCTTCCTCCCCTGGGTCTTCCACTTGACACTGGTGAGAGGGCCCCTCCCCTGCTGAGTCATCAGAATCCGGGACTCGTGTGCGGGGGAGAGTGCCCTTCCCTTGCTCGCCCAGGGGAGAACGCTTATCTGTGGAGACAAAAAAAGACAAAAAATATACATTAAGAAAAACAGCAAGTTAAAGTGGTCATAGACAAAAAATATTACAAACATAAATACATATTAAATTACATTAAATGATATTTACTTAAATCATAACTAAAAAATCAAAAATAAAAAAAAAGGGGTTGGGTCCTTTAACCTGTCATAAAGGGATTGTGGATGGGCCACTATGTGAAATCCCCCAGTTGTTATTAAAAAATAAAAAAATAAAAAATAGGGATGCCCTGGGGTAAAAGAAAGAAGTAATATAATATATTACTTACGGCCTTATTTATCAAGGGCTAGCGCCAGGTAGTGTCTGACGAGCGCCAGGTACCGCCAGCTAACGGCGGCTACCGAATCAAGCACAATGACGCATTTATCACGCTAAATGAGGCCAGCGCCGGCGAGAGCGTCAGCTAGCGCGCCAGCTCAGAGCGTCTGGCACTCGGCGCTCTGTAACATACTTATCAAAAAAAGACACATACACAGTGTCAGTGCTCTAAATCTGGTCACTACAGCATAGAGCGCCAGACGCTGTGTGATTAAAGGCTGTTTCTGATCACATATACACCAGTAACAAAGCGAAAATACATGGAATGACACTGTTTAAACACTGTGACAATGGCCCTTATTTATGAAGGAATAGCAACAGGTAGCGACTGGTGAGCGGCCGGTAATGATGGGCCCCGCCACGAGAACGCCGGCTCCCCACCACAATCACACATTTATCAAGCCAATCCTGCTTAGCGACTGAGATAGCGCCATATAGCCACTCATTCATCATTATTCCAGCCTCAGCCCACAGCGCCAGCGGCCGACCTTGAACAGCGACAGGTATGACCTCTCGCTACCTGGTGCTCTCCAATGCAATTCAATGGAACAATCTTTAAATATTAATAATTAATTGTTATTCATTTTTTTTTTTTTTTAAATCTGAAAAATTCGGTGACCACTTCTGCCATTTTAGATAATTTTTTTTTTAAGGGAAAAAAAAAATAATGTACAGAATTGATATTACAGGTCTGATATTAATGTATTCATATTACTAAATTATTTAAAAAACTTGTTTTTTTGGTTTCCAAAAATATGGTTGTTTGGGGGTTAAAAAACTACTTTTAACCCATCGCCGCCAGCGCTCTGAGGTTTAAACAAGCATTTCACAGCGCGAGAATTTTTTGAGTGTGATTTTTTAATGAATATGGTGGGAGCCGGTTGCTAGGGCCAGTCGCTATCATGCGCTCCTATACAGTGCGGAACCTGTCAAATAGCGACTCCTCACCCAATATTCAACATTACGGCAAACCGACTGAGTCGCTATCAACTACTGAACAACGGCCAAGCACAGCGACTACTAGCGGGCGCTCTGAAAATGCCGCTACAGTCGCTCAACTGTCGCTACCTAGCGGGCGCTCTGAAAATGCCGCTACAGTCGCTCAACTGTCGATACCTGCCGCTATTAATGAATCGGCCTCCCCGTGCCAGACCTGTAATGACAGTTCTGCATAGAAATATAAAAAGTAAACAAAATTCCTAAAATGTTTTTTTTACACCCAGGAGAGGTCACACAATGATTTAAGCAAAATAAAAAAAAAAAGGTCAAACACGCTGTTTAACCCTTCTATTGCCAGCCACGTAAATTTTACGTGGCTGCCTCTCCAACTGTTAAACGCCAGCCACGTAAAATTTACGTGCCTGACTTTCCCCAGCAATAAAGTAAAAAGTATAAAAAAAAATCACTTACCTGACCCCTTGTTTGATCCGGCCGGGTCTACTCTTCAGCCAGAGGGGCTCCGATTGCTGATTGGGGCTCCTCCGGCTGCAGGGGAGGGCCCGGAATAGGGTGCCCCCCCCCCCCCCGTTTCAGCAGCCGTCGGGATTTGCCTGTAAAAAAATAAAATAAAATAAAATGACACAATAAAATTCCGTCTTCTGGAGGGGGCCCCTTCAGGGTGGGGCCAGATCACGTCACCGCCGGGTGTCATCGGGGCACCCGGCAGTTCAACTCTCAGATGCCGGTGACGGCTGGGCGGGGAAGGAGGAAGGTAGGCGATCCTCCGATCGCCTGCCTCCCCCCTTCTCTGCCCAGCCATCACTGACAGCAGATCGCCGCGGGACACGCGGGAAAAAATTTTTTTTTTAAAATAAAATGTTTTGAAATAAAGTGTGTGTGTCTTTTTTTTTACTTTTAACCCTTTGTGAACTGGTAAGGGGTCCATGTGACCCCTATACCAGTTCACAAGGCTCGGTGGGTCTGGCAAGGGATCTACGAGACCCCTATACCAGTTCACAAGGCTCTGGGTCTGGCAAGTCACCTGCGGCTAGTGGGTGACTTGTCATTAAAGTGGACCAACACCCACGGGTGATCGGCCCGGGAATCTATAAGATTCCCGGGCCGATCACCCCCCACCCCGCGGGACATCCGAGATCGGGATGTCCCGCGGGGTGAAACCCCCCCCAAACACCCCAACTCACCTACCTTATCTACCTCCCTCGCGCCCCTGTAGGCGTGCGCGCCTCCGCGCCGGCTGCGAATGGCCGGCGCGGGCGCGCGCGCGTCAAAAGCGACGCGAGGGAGGCGGCGGCGGCCGCCGCCGCTTAGACGTTCCAGATCTTCCCTTGTACGTCGGCGCTGGGAGCGGGGAGAGGTGAGTTTTTCGGGGGGTTAGGGGGGGTTTCACACAGCGGGGCACCCCGATCGGGGGTGCCCCACCGAAGTGGACCAAGACCCAGGATAGTCAAAATCCTGGGTGTTGGTCCACTTTAACCCGAGACCCCCCATTACCTGCCTCCCCAAAAAAACCTTAAAATTCCCCCAAGAAATGGTGTCTCCCCCCCCCCCCCCGTGCAAGGGGACCCCACACCAATGTTTTTTTATTTAACCCTTTTTTATGTGGATAGTAGTTGTATTTTATTTGTAAATGTTATAAAGTGCTCTTTTCAGTTTAGGGGATCACCTGGACAGGAACGGGGGGCTACCGATACATATGTGGTATCATTGTAATCGGGAGAAATGGGGCTTTCACGTGCAATATGGTTTTCTTTAATAAAATAAATGTTTTTGTTAAAATAAAGGAGACAATTTAAAAAATATATATATATTTTTATTTTTTTTACTTATTTACTTAACAATATATAAAAAAAAGTAGAAAAAATACAAACAAGACATTTCAGGTTAAAGCCTAAACTCTGCCACAAAAAGAAAATATGCCATTTTCTTGGAAATTTCTGCAAAAATCACAGTTAAACATCACGCAAAATGGTGAAAAATATCCTGTCAGCAGCGGGTGACAAAATCTCAAGTAGGCTGGCAAGTAGGCTGGCAGTTAAAAGGTTACAGGTACCTATGCATGTAGGGTATTGTTCTGCTCGGGGGACCTTGCGCTTTCAGATTTACCTTGTTTTTTCTTATTTGCTTATTGATATTTTAGGAAAAAGGTGTTTTTTATTCTGCTTTTTTATACATTTTTTTGTGAAACCCTGTGCAACCTAAGAATTCTTCGAGATATTACTTCCAGAAAGATGAGCCCACTATAACAAGCTGTGTATGCTTAGAAAGCTTAACATGTATACTTTCAGGGAATATATGGTTTATCGGGGATATTCCAAATGTAAAGGGTTGTTTTGGTAGAAAAAGCACAAGGTGCGCACTTTGTCTGCAGAGCTGAAATTTTGAAGTAAAATTACCGTTATGCGCATGCTTTACTTTGGTGTGTTTGGCAACTCTTTCCTTGACAGAACCTATGCATGTTGGGTATTGTTCTGTTCGGGGCATGTTGCTTTTTTAGATTTTCTGGTTTGCATATAGTTTTTTTTAGGAAAATGTGGTTTTGATTCTGCTTTTTTATTCATTTTTAAGGAAACCCTGTGCAACCAAAGAATACATTGAGGGATAACTTCCAGAAAACTGCACCCATGTCAACAAGCCTGGTAAAGCTTGAGGTGTGTACTTCTAGGGAATATATAGTTTGTTGGGGGTATTTCAAATGTAAAGGGATGTTTTTCTTGAAAAACTGCAAGGTGCGCATATTGCATAGCATAGTTGTATTTTTATCTCAAAATCTCCTAAAGCGTTGTTTCAGTTTGGGGGAGTCTCCTGGGCAGGAAAGGGTGTCTACCAATACATATGTGGTACCGCTGGAACCGGGAGAAATTGGGGTTTCACACGCAATAAGATTTTATTGACAAACTTACATTTTTTGTTACAAAAAAACACTACAAATTGTAAAAAAGTTTTTTTTTTATTTTGTTGTACAATTTTCACCCAAAAATATTGAGAATACACTTAGAAAATGACAAACAAGACATTTCATGTTAACGCCCAGGCTCTGCTGGAAAAAACAATATATCACTTTCCTGGGAAATCCCTGGAAATCCCTTCAAAAATCACAGTTGAACATGGGGAGCGCAAAATAGTGCAAAATGGTCTGGCAACAAAGGGTGACAAAATCTCAAGGTAGGCTGGCACTTAAAGGGTTAAAGACAAGCAAATGAACGGCCATTGAAATGTATGTGAGAGCAAAAGGTAATACCTGGCGCTCTGAAAGCTAGAGCGACGGCGCTATACTCTGAGCTGCCTCTAATAATACATCGGACACGACATGCTGTTAGACTCGCTCACCAGATTCGCTTTCTTAAACGTGGTTTTGCGTACAACGCCCAGCGTTCACCAGATGCTGTCTGCCGCTACGAGGCGCTACCTGGCGCTATCCCTTCTTGAATAACCCCCATAGTATTTTTTTGCCTATGTTGGTAAATGTGTGTTTAACAGAACCAGTTTTTACCACCTGCATTCTGGTGCTATTGGCAACTGTACATCAAGTTTGTTCACCAAGGAAAGAAAAGTGAGCGCTGTACACACAGAACACTGCTGCTGGGCATGTGTGAGGATGAGTGAGCTCCCCCACCTCAGCAGCTGCCAGAACAGCCATGTTCTGTGTGTCCAGGGCTTACTTCTCTCTTCCTCGTGCACAGAAAAAGGGACTTCACTTACAGCACATACGGTATTCACATATAATCTGAGATTTTGAGGTGTTTTGAAATGGCTTATTCTATACTGTTCCCAAGAGGGATAGGGTGGGAGGAAGTCAGAGAAAGTTAGGCCCTTATTTATGAAGGGATAGCGCCAGGTAGCGAATGGTGAGCGAACGGTTATGACGGTCACCGCCACGAGTACGCCGGCTCCCCTCCGCAATCACACATTTATCAAGCCGATCCTGCTTAGCGACTGACAGAGCGCCAGATAGCGAATCATTCATCATTATTCCAGCCTCACCCCACAGCGCCAGCGAGCGACCTTGAACAGCGACAGGTATGACCTCTCGCTACCTGGCGCTCTCCAATGCATTTCAATGGAGCAATCTTTAAATATTCTTAATTGCTATTAATGTTTTTTTTTTTTTTTTTTTTTAAATGTCAAAAATTCTGTGACCACTTCTGCCATGTTAGATAATTTTTTAAGGTAAAAAAAAAAAAAAAAAATGGGTGCAGAATTGATATTACAGGTCTGATATTAATGTATTCATATTACAAAAACATGTTTTTTTTTTTTTTTTTTAAATATGGTTGTTTGGGGGTTAAAAAACTACTTTTAACCCATCGCCGCCAGCGCTCTGGGGTTTAAACATGCATTTTACAGCGAGAATTTTTTGAGCGTGATTTGTTAATGAATATGGTGGGAGACGGTTGCTATGGCCATTCGCTGTCATGCGCTCCCATACAGCGTGGAACCTGTCAAATAGCAACTTCTCACCCAATATTCAACATTACGGCACACCGACTGAGTCGCTATCAACTACAGAACAACGGCCAAGCACAGCGACTACTAGCGGGCGCTCTGAAAATCCCGCTACTGTCGCTCATCTTTCGCTACCTGGCGCTATTAATGAATCGGCCTCCCCGTGTGTGCAATATGCACCAGGACCTGAAAGTTAAACAGGACCATTAGCCTGGCACAGTTGGAAAAGAAAACTCCCCCAAACTCTATGGCCCCTGCTGCACGCATGATGCTGAATCATTGTCAGCACTTACATTTGCTCCTGTATCCACTCAAAGCTGAAACGCCCCTCACCAATTTTCTAGTGGTAGCTGCCATTTTGGAGCTTCCTTTCCCAGCATCTCAGCCATGCTGCTGCCTGGATTCAGCTGACCTTCCTTGACAGTGCACAATAACAGCAGGGGTCGGAAAAAGGTAAATGAATTTGTATGTGCAGCAATCTAAATTGCGCTAGGTAAGATGCATATGAGCACTGTTTGTTGGGTTGATCCAGTTTAAGTCATTTTTGACTGTTGGTCCGCTTTATACATTCACAGGAGCTGCAAGTTAAACCTTTGTTACATGCGGTATCCTTCTTCTGGCAAGTAAGGATGCAGCCTTTTGCGCAATATCCGTTTACCCTTACTACTAGCTAACATTTGGGCCTTATTTCAGAAGCGCTAACACCACGTATTACCACATAGCGTAAGGTGAACACCGGGTGCAGTATGTGAAAATCATATATATATAAAAGTCAAACTGGTGAGCGCCTCCAATAGTGTCATGTAGCGTCACATGTATCACTAGCGGTAGCACAGTGTAATGTGTGTGCGCTGTATGTTCAGCAGCACCATGTAGCACCTGGTGCTCAGTTGCCTTCTCCCATACAATTCATGTAGCCTTCCTGAAACCAGTGCCTCTGCATCCTGTGTGGGATTGAGCCTGTTAGCTGGCAGGTATGTGATTTGTTTCTTTCTTGGTGGGCAGAGATTTTAAATCTTAGTGACAGTTATTTGGAAAGAAAATGTTTGCTAACTTTTCACATTAAGGGGGTTATTAAAGAAAGGATAGTGCCAGGTAGTGCTTCATAGCAGCAGGTAGCGTCTGGTGAACACCGGGCACTGTACGCAAAAGCACATTTAACCCTTTTGTTGCCAAGCCCGTAACACCTACGTGCTGGCTTGGCTGGGCCTTAAGTGCCAAGCCCGTAGGTGTTACATGCTTGACTTTCCTCGCTTCTAGTTTAAAAAATAAAAATAAAAAATACTCACCTGACCCCTTGTTGGATCCGGCCTGGTCTCCTCTTTAATTTGGTGCCATCCGATCCCCCGTGGGGGGTCGGATGGCTCCAGGAGAGCCCCCGGAATAGGCCGCCCCCCCCCAGCTTCTGCAGCAGCAGCTGCTAACTGTAAAAAAAAAAATAAAATAAAAATGACATTCACTTACCTGTGTGTGCGCTGGCTCCCGCTGTCCCTCCTCTTCACCTGGGGGGCCTCCGATCCCCCCCCAGGACTTACCGATCTTCAGGAGAGAGCCTGGGAGGCTCTCTCCTCTCTTCTTCTCGATGGCGGCCGCCATCTTGCCTCTAAGCCCCACCCCCTTGGGGCGGGGCTTATGAAGTCATCCCGGCCCCGAACGGGCTTCAGCTTTCTCAGCTTCTCAGATGCCGGTGATCGGCACTGGGGAAGGAGGTGACAGGAGATCCTCTGATCTCCTGCCTTCTCCTTCTCTGGATGCCGATCACCGGCATCTGTCAGCTGAGCGGCGAGGGACAAGAGCTTGCAATCGAAGGTAAGTACAGTAAAAAAAATTTTTTTTTTTTCTAATAAAATACTTTTTATTATTGTGTGGTGGTTTTTTTTAACAGTTAACCCTTTGTGAGCTGGTAAGGGGTCCATGAGACCCCTTATACCAGTTCACAAGGCTGGGGGGGTGGCAAGTCACCTGCCCTAGCGGGTGACTTGCCATTAACCCCCGCACCCCCATTACCTGCCTCCCCAAAGGCCAGGGGGGGGCAGAAGAGCCCGGGCCCACATAGGCTATGTGGGCTCGTAGGCTGCAGGGTGGGGGGGCCCCCACGTCATTTTTTTTTTTGGATTTTTAAGGGTTTTTAACCCTTAAAAATCCAAAAAAAAATGGGGTCCCCCTCCCCGGGAAGGGGGACCCTATGTCATTTTTTTTTTAATTAACCATTTGTCATCCAGCAGCTATAAAAGGCTTCTGGGCAGGAAAGGGTGTCTACCTATACATATGTGGTATCGCTGTAACCGGGAGAAATTGGGGTTTCACACACAATAAGATTTTATTGACAAACTTACATTTTTTATTACAAAAAAACTCTACAAATTGTAAAAAAATATTTTTTTTTATTTTTTTTCACACATTTCACCCAAAAATATTGAGAATACACCTAAAAAATACAAACAAGACATTTCATGTTAAAGCCCAGACTCTGTTGAAAAAAACAATATATAATTTTCCTGGGAAATCCCTGGAAATCCCTTCAAAAATGACAGTTGAACATGTGTAGCGCAAAATAGTGAAACATCGTCTGGCAACAGGGAGTGGCAAATGCTGCAGGTAGGCTGGCAGCGAAAGGGTTAAGGAAGCGAATCTGGTGAGCGCCTCTAACAGCGCCATGTAGTGTCACATGTATTACCAGAGACGGCTCAGCGTATAGCGCCTGTGCTCTGGGTTCAAGAGCGCCACATATTACCTTTTGCTCAGTGTCGCTCTCCCATACATTTCAAAGGGCTTTCATTTGGTTATGATTAAACAAGGTGTTTGGCAATTCAATTTTTTTTTTTTTTGCTCAAATCATTGTGTGACCTCTCCTGGCTGCAAACAAACAATTTTATATATTTTTGTTTACTTTTTATATTTTTATGCAAAATTGTATTTACAGGTCTGGCACTAAGGCCCTTATTTAACAAGGGATAGCACCAGGTAGCGAATGGTGAGCGAACGGTAATGACGCTCACCGCCACGAGAACGCCGGCTCCCCTCCGCAATCACACATTTATCAAGCCGATCCTGCTTAGGGACTGACAGAGCGCCAGATAGCGAATCATTCATCATTATTCCAGCCTCACCCCACAGCGCCAGCGAGCGACCTTGAACAGCGACAGGTATGACCTCTCGCTACCTGGCGCTCTCCAATGCATTTCAATGGAACAATCTTTAAATATTCTTAATTAATTGCTATTAATGTTTTTTTTTTTTTTTTAAATGGCAAAAATTCTGTGACCACTTCTGCCATGTTAGATATTTTTTTTAAGGTAAATTAAAAAAAAAAAAAAATTTGCAGAATTGATATTACAGGTCTGATATTAATGTCTTAATATTACAAAATGTTTGTAAAAACATGTTTTTTTTTTTCCAAAAATATGGTTTGGGGGTTAAAAAACTACTTTACACACATCGCCGCCAGCGCTCTGGGGTATAAACAAGCATATCACAGCGCGAGAATTTTTTGAGCGTGATTTGTTAATGAATATGCTGGGAGCCGTTCGCTATGGCCATTCGCTGTCATGCGCTCCCATACAGCGCGGAACCTGTCAAACAGCGACTCCTAACCCCGTATTCAACATTACCGCACACCGACTGAGTCGCTGTCAACAGCCGAACAATGGCCAAGCACAGCGAATACTAGCGTGCGCTGTGAAAATAACGCTACTGCCGCTCACCTGTCGCTACCTGGCGCTATTAATGAATCGGCCTCCCCGTGTCATTGTCACAGTGTTAAAACAATGTCATTCCATGTGTTTTCGCTTTTTTACAGGTGTATATGTGTTCAAAAACAGACTTTGATCACACAGCGTCTGGTGTTCTATGCTGCAGCGCCCAGCTTTAGAGCGCCAATGCTGTGTGTGTGTAGTTTTTTCTTAAGTATGGTGTGGAGCGCCGAGTGCCGGATGCACTGAGCTGGCGCTACCTATCGCTCGCTGCAGAGTTATACTGTTGTTAGAACGCCCAACACACATTCATCAATGCCGACCAGGTTACTACAGCGACTGCAACGTTAGGTTACAGCGCACGATACCCACTTATGGCGTCTACTGGCACTCGCTCTAAGAGCCGCTATAAAGACGCTCATCTGGCAATACCTGGCGCTAGTAGTGAATCAGCTCCAAGTTGCACTTGGCTCCAGTAATAGACCATGTAAATGTAATTACAGGAAGTCACCTTTTTTGGGGAAATGAAAGATTGCCTGATAGAAAACTATATAAAAGTAGAACTTGAATTGTGCTTGATTATATTATCTCTATTTGATTCCCCTTGTTGAGAAAGAAGAACATGTGCAAAATCCAGAAGTGTGTAATCAGGAATCTGACCGGTCATGTGCGGTGCCAGTATCATTAATCAGTGCTGTATGCAGCCACCTCTGGAGTTCCCCATTGCCTCATATTAGTCACACAGTAACAGTAAAAGCGAAACAAGTTCTACTTTAGATTTTCTCATCTTTACATTTTCAAAGTGTTACTTTCCCTGTCCTTCCCCAGAGAGGATACAATAAGAGATATTTGAAGTAAATAATTCGATTTTTCAAATGTTCTTCAGCTTTATGAAAATAAAGTCCAACATGATTAAAATCTCATCATCTGATTGGAAAGCCTCTCCATCCTACGAATGAGCGCACCTCCTGCAGTAATGTAATGATACCCCATAGGGATGAGCGAACCGGTTCGGACGAACCGGAATTCGCTCCGAATTTCAGGGAAAATTCGATATGGCACGAACCCGAATTTTTTTGGGTTCGTGCCGATCGAATTTTCCCCGAAATAAAAAAAAAAAATGCCGGCATGGTGGGAGCGGGCAGGCCGGCTACGCTGTCAGTGGGCGGCGGAAGCCGGCCCGCTGACAGCGCAGCCAGCCTGCCCACTCCCACCATGCCGGCATTTGTTTAAAAAGCAAACACTTACCTGCATGGTCGGAGCGTGGAGGCCGGCGCCGCTCTCAGCTGTCATCAGAGGACGCGTCATCAGAGGGCGACTGACAGCGTAGCCGGCCTGCCCACTGCCACCATGCCGGCATTTTTTTTTTTCAGATGAGCGATTCGTGAAAGTTTGATTCGGGCGAACCCGAATTTCTTGGGGAACTTTCAAGAAGATCGCTCATCTCTAATACCCCATACACAAGTTATATTACGTGGAGGCCAATTTATCACTAGCGCCACTTAAGAGTCTGCGGAGAGATGCTATTAGCGCTTGCAACGCCGGCCACAGGCAGATAACGCAGTTAGTGTTCGGTGATGTAGGCTATCCGTGGCGCTGTGTCTTGTTTGTTTGTTTGGCAATGGAGCTAGCGACAGATAGCGGTGGTGGGGAGGGCCAGAAATCATTTGTAAAATGAACAGCGCCAGCGTGGGCACTGTGACACCACGATATTCAGGCATACAGCGCCATGTACAATACGAAGAAAGCCTTTAACTGGGGATGGCAGCATAGTGATCAAGCGAAAACAAATGGAAAAACATTGGGGACACACAAATGACATGACACGTGATTGGCAGGCATGAAAACACAAGTTAGTAGTGGGTAACCTAAGTATAATAATGAACGAAAAAAACATTCTGAACAGGCCAGGGATCATGTGTCACTTGATTGAGCACAAAAAAAAACACTAACCAGAAGTCACACAAAAAAATGGGTCTGGAATGGCTAATTGAAATCGAGGGGATAATAACACAAATGCCCGATGTGATTTGGCGCGGTAGGGAACACAGCTGTTGCGCTAAGAAAGCACCCAACGCTCCTGATAAATATGACTTGCTGGTGGCGCTCACGAAAAACACCTGCCTCTATGTCAGGTCCCAATGCAAAAGGGCTTGGATGCTTATATTTAAGGCTTTAAAAAAATGGGGGGGCTGGTGCATGTGCCACTGGATGCCTGGCTTGTTTGGGATTGATTTTGTATGCGTTTTAGGGTTTTATTTAAGAAACACTAAGGCCATATAGAGTCAGATGAGTGTCAGGTGAATGTCAGGTCCCAGTGCAAAAGGTATATTTTTCAAAAAAGCCAGAGCTCCTGTGACAGTGCCAGGTAGTGTCCCATCTATCATCAGCACCGGTGATGGGATGAGTTTCCTACAGTGCCAGATAGGACCAGACGCTCACCTAGCACTGTGTGGCCTTATCCCATACGTTTCAGTGGGCTGGGATGGTAATAATTACTCAATCCTCTATTTTATGTTTGGGGGCTAGTTCATGTGCCATGGGATCCCTGGCCTGTTTGGGAATGTTTTTGTATGCATTTTAGGCACTTTTGTGTGGCGCTGCAAACTTGTGATTTTGGCTGTGAAAAAGCCGTGTCAAGTCTTTCAAGTGTCCCCTTTGCTTTATCTGTTATTTTTATTAAAAAAAAAACCTGACCCTAAAAAACAAAAAAACGGGGATGACAACAGGTGCTGTCGCCCTGTAATCCACTTTACACGGCGCCGGTTGGGCACTGTGTTTTCCTTCTTATAAACTTGCTGGGTCTCCATTGCTTCCAGTTGGCACTAGGGGTGACATCAGCTTTGATAAGCTGTGCACTGCGCCGGACAGCCGGCTGGGGGGCTTCCCGCGGCTCACAAATCCGGGTACAGATAGCAGCTCATGCGGGACGCTTATCTGTCGCCTGCTGAAACGTCCTGTCCAAGTGAGGACTGGCGGCCAATAGATGCGCTGGATTCTCCTTGATGGAGGTCAAGGAAAGAATATTGAGCATTCTACAGTGTTATGTGTGGGGGGCTCCGGCATTTTGGATGCCCCCCCCCCCAGACTGTTATTTAGTGGCGGGGGCCAACTGTTTTATTGTATCATTCAAGTGTCTCTCCAGACAAGACAGCTCCACCCACCCTGTGGCTATGAAAATACAAGATACAATTGCATTTACACTGTACTAAACTTACACTAAAATAAGAAAAAAGTTGATTTTGTGTTCAACTGGAGAGACACATGTTGTGCAGAGCTTCTCCAAATCTTGAAAAATTACCCTGTTTATGTATCTTACCACAAAACCACCTCTTCCTCTTTCGCCTGTCTGTTGATATGCCACAAGATTTTGTTATTGGATATCTGCCTTTCTTAATATACAGTGCCTTGGACAACAAGGGAAAGTCCACTTTCAATGGCAGTTTTCAATGGTTTATCTGTGCCAAAAGGATGCCCCCAAGGTGCTGATCTAGTATTTTCTTACATTTTTTCTTATGTTGGCAAATGTGTGTTTAATGGATGCAGCTAGGGAGGCCTGAATGGGTTTTGAGAACAAATGGACCAAAACCCACCCTGGAGTCTATGAGGCTCACCTTCATTACAACCGTCCGGCAGCCAAACGTGGGACTTTCCTGGCTCATGAGTATTATGAGCGGTCCAGGAGGTTATCTGCGAAGGGGGCTCCAGCATCCTGCATCTGAGCTTCCTGTAATGAACAGACAGCGGGACCAACACCCGTAAAAAACGGGTGCTGGTCCGGTTTAAATAAGGCTGTAAAACAATAGATGTGGCACAAACACTGCCCCCTGCTGTTGTGAATAAAGTGTGCAGCCTTGGCACGCTTCCTCTGCAATAGCAATGAAGAGCTTATGTGGGGAAGCCGGACCAGAGGGCCAGAGCTCATACCTGAAAAACTGGAACTAGTGTTGAAAGGCTAAAGAGATGGGGAGGCCGATTCATTAATAGCGGCAGGTAGCGACAGTTTAGCGACTGTAGCGGAATTTTCAGAGCGCCCGCTAGTAGTCGCTGTGCTTGGCCGTTGTTCGGTAGTTGACAGCAACTCAGTCGGTTTGCCGTAATGTTGAATATTGGGTGAGGAGTCGCTATTTGACAGGTTCCACGCTGTATGGGAGCGCATGATAGCGACTGGCCATAGCGACCGGCTCCCACCATATTCATTAAAAAATCACGCTCAAAAAATTCTCGCGCTGTGAAATGCATGTTTAAACCCCAGAGCGCTGGCGGCGATGGGTTAAAAGTAGTTTTTTAACCCCCAAACAACCATATTTTTGGAAACCAAAAAAAACAAGTTTTTTTAATAATTTTGTAATATGAATACATTAATATCACACCTGTAATATCAATTCTGTACATTTTTTTTTTTTACCTTAAAAAAATTATCTAAAATGGCAGAAGTGGTCACAGAATTTTTCACATTTAAAAAAAAAAAAAAAAAAAAACAATTAATAACAATGAATTATGAATATTTAAAGATTGTTCCATCGAAATGCATTGGAGAGCGCTAGGTAGCAAGAGGTCATACCTGTCGCTGTTCAAGGTCGGACGCTGGCGCTGTGGGCTGAGGCTGGAATAATGATGAATGAGTGGCTATATGGCGCTATATGGCGCTATCTCAGTCGCTAAGCAGGATTGCCTTGATAAATGTGTGATTGTGGTGGGGAGCCGGCGTTCTCGTGGCGGGGCCCGTCATTACCGTCATTACAACATCAACATTTCTTCACTATCATGTGGTTATCATTTCATGGCTGTCATGTGGACGAGTTCCGTTGTCCATGCAGAAGACATATTTCATAGCCAGAGATGAAGGTAAAAAAGGTTATGTCTGTGGCCTAAATTAGGACACAGCAACCCACCTGGCCTACCACCGGGTGGAATGGACTTATCTCTGGTGCATACAAGTCCTTAGTGTAAGGATGTACCAAGCCATGGCATTCACATGGTCACGTTCCTGCAGGCCCTTCACATAAGTCTTCCCATGCCTCTCTCTTCTTTTTTTTATGCTCACAGCTCTATCCTAATAGGAGTACCACTGTGTCTTTTGCCCCCATGTTAAAACTATATCCATTATTTTCTGTTTATTTTTCTGTTAGTAATATCACAAAGAGGACCAACTAATTCAGTAAGTCCACTTTTAAAGTGGACCAAAACCCAGGAATTTGACTATCCCTGGATGCTATGCTATATGAAACCCCCCAGTTTAACCAGGAAAACTCACCTTTCCCAAGTCCTTCAGAGCATGCATGGGCTCTTGTACAATGAGTGCGCTTGACTGCATTTGGCAATTTTGGTTAGCATGTGGCTATGGGCCAAATGTAGCCAAAGGAGCGGAGCTGAGCACGCCGACAGCCACATCAGTGCTAGCCTCTAACGGGTGTGTGCTCACGCTGGCCGTTCAAAAATGCCTGGCGCACCCGGCTAAAGGTATAGCTTACAGAGACTAAGGCCCTTATTTAACAAGGGACAGGTAGCGACTGGTGAGCGACCGGTAATGAAGGGCACCGCCACGAGAACTCCGGCTCCCCACCACAATCACACATTTATCAAGCCAATCCTGCTTAGCGACTGACAGAGCGCCAGATAGCCACTCATTCATCATTATTCCAGCCTCAGCCCACAGCGCCAGCGTCCGACCTTGAACAGCGACAGGTATGACCTCTCGCTACCTGGCGCTCTCCAATGCATTTCAATGGAACAATCTTTAAATATTCGTAATTAATTGTTATGTTTTTTTTTGTTTTTTTTTTAAATGAAAAATTCTGTGACCACTTCTGCCATTTTAGATAATTTTTTTAAGGTAAAAAAAAAAAATTGTACAGAATTGATATTACAAGTCTGATATTAATGTATTCATATTACAAAATTATTTAAAAAACTTGTTTTTTTTGGTTTCCAAAAATATGGTTGTTTGGGGGTTAAAAAACTACTTTTAACCCATCGCCGCCAGCGCTCTGGGGTTTAAACATGCATTTTACAGTGCGAGAATTTGATTTGTTAATGAATATGGTGGGAGCCGGTCCCATACAGCGCAGAACCTGTCAAATAGCGACTCCTCACCCAATATTCAACATTACGGCAAACCGACTGAGTCGCTATCAACTACCGAACAACGGCCAAGCACAGCGGCTACTAGCGGGCGCTGTGAAAATACCGCTACAGTCGCTCAACTGTCGCTACCTGCCGCTGTTAATGAGTCGACCTCTTAGGCTCACACATGGATTGGGGAGAAGGTAGGTGTAACAGGAGACTCAGAGGGTTTTAGACAGTGGAGAGTCTCGAATCTGGATGCCAAAGGAGGAGGGAATCAAATGGTTCTGGGGTCTTATAGACTCCAGGATGACTTTTGGTCCACTTTAAGTACAATAATATATTACAATTTTTGTGTGTATGGTATACAGGTCCTTCTGCCCTGGCTGTGTCATTACTAATGTACAATATACTTTTGATGCCTGCTACTGTGCCTATAGCCTAGCATGGATGGACATATCACAGTAAGAAATGTGTAAGCACATTAAAAATATTGTACAAATGACACTTTACATTGGAAAGGACAAAAACATACAGAAATAAACATAAGGCATAAGGCTGAACTGAACATACAATATAGTGCATACACTCAGTAAGAGTGTTTAATGAACCCAGTGGTTTCTGCAGCACATTCTTTAGACAATGAAACATAATTCCGAATAAGGATTTCTCACATATTTGCACTTTTCTGGGAATATATTTGGATACAAATGTTTGTTATAAATAAGGTTTGGATTATAATTCTGACATGTGAGGCATAGTTTGTGGTAGACATTACATTTTTCATCTATTGGCATTCCTATTTAAAGCAGCACAAACTCCATTTTGGTCTCCCCTGCACCCATCATTTACTCTCCCCAACCCGGTACCTTGCAAGTTGTGTCCAGGTTGGCAGTGGACGGTATTAAAAAAACAGATTCTACCACCACCAAGGCCATGTGCATCTGGCAGCCAATCTCCAGAATGCCAGCAGACATAACTGCCCACTTCCTTGGCTTCCCTTAAGACTGCAAAGCGCTCCCAACCCCAGCCTCTCTTAATGGCTGGGTGCAGGAGCATGTCACAGCCACAGGGAAGCCGGGGATGCAGCCACTGGCAAAGACAGTGCCATGGGAGCCACCAGAAACTGTGACCTCGGGGGTTTCACACAGCGGAGCATCCTGATTTTGTATACCCTGGTGGCCTTGTAATCTTTTAGGCTCTACTAGACTCCAGGACCATGCATATTAGTATACAGTACGTCCTGCTCCAGATAGAATACTTACATTCGGGTATTACTCTGCCAGATGGTGCGAAAATAGGCTCCCCCCGGCCCCTCAAATACCCAGGGACCTCCCACAATCCCCAGATCTTCTCTGCAGTCTGGACTGCGAAGGACAAGAAGATGTCTCTCTCTACTCGTAGGTGAGCGGGGCTATTAGCCTGTGGCCCACCCGTTCCATCAGTAATAGCCTCCCGGCCTTGGCTGCGCTGGTCGGGTGATGATAGGCAGCACCGCTGTTAGGTGCTTAGGAGCGCTGCTCCACCGCAATCCCCCACCAAAGGGTAGGTGGTATAGGCACATGGTGAGCCTCTATGGGATGCCCCTCCCGCACTATTGCCCCTTGCCCCTGTCTATCGGTGGGCCCTATGTTAAGTGGCCGCTGTCCTCCCTCACTCTCCTTGTAGCCTTCGGGGAAAAGAGGGGGGGGTGTGTGTGTGTATGTCTATACGTGTATTGGCCTTTATGCTTTACTACATTATGCTTGGTGTCAGCCGCCGCGCTGACTTGTTTTACTTTTATTGTACTTAAAATTGCCGCCGCGCACGTTTTTTCACTATGTTCTGCGCTTGGCGGCGGCGTTACCTCAGGCGCCTGTGCGCCGTCATTGGCTGCTTGTCACGTGTTGGCTTCGCGCTCTTCGGGGGGTATACGAGGTATACCAACGCCATTTTGCATGGTTCCGGCTGCTGTGTGACGGGCTTCAACCTACCGTGGTCCTTGAGTGCCCTCGCCGGCGGCTTTATTACCGCTGTTAATTACTGTGTACTTACGGCTCCCCTTTGATTATGTCTTTCAGACGGGCGAACCCCTTTGGCTAGATAGAGTTTGCTGTCTGCCCTCCCCCAAGGTTCATCAGATCCCGGATTCCTCAGGACCCTGTGTCAGCTCAGTATCTAGTGCAGGCAGTGCAAAGCCTTCTGGAGCTGGGGGTCATCTGCAAGGTCCCTTTAAGAGAAAGGGGCAAGGGTTTCTATTCCAACCTCTTCACAGTGCCCCAAAAAGATGGGTCAGTCAGGCCCATCCTAGACTTGAAGTTCCTCAACAAATTTGTCAGGTGCAGGCGCTTTCGCATGGAAACTCTGCGCTCTGCCATCAGTTCCCTGCGTCCAGGGGATTTCATGACGTCTGTGGACGATGCTTACCTTCATATCCCTGTGTTCCCAGGTCATCAAAGGTTCCTCAGATTCGCTCTGGAGGATCAACACTACCAATTTGTGGCATTGCCCTTTGGTCCCACTTCAGCTCCCAGGGTGTTCACCAAGGTGCTGGCCGGAGTGATGTCTCTGCTCAGGTTTCAGGGCATCCGCGGGCTCCTCTATCTGGACAACATTCTCATCATTTCCCAGTCTCTACATCAGGTAGAGTTGGACACTCAGCTGGTGGTGTCCACCCTGGAGTCATTTGGCTGGGTGATCAACCATCCCAAGTCTTCTCTGTCCCCCTCCTTGGAGACTTCATTCCTGGGAATGAATCTGGATACAGTTCAGGCAAGGATTTTTCTTCCTCAGCAGAAGGTGGACAGTCTGATTGCACAGGTCCAGTTCCTGCTATCTTGTCATCATCCCTCCATAAGGCAGGGAATGCATCTGGTGGGCCTGATGGTGACGTGTTTAGAGGCGGTCCCTTATGCTCAGTTCCACTTGAGGCCTCTGCAACTCCACCTCTTGTCAGTGTGGGACAAGGACCCCGCGTCCCTGGACCGGGTCTTTGCACTTTCCCCCCTGGTCAGGCGGTCCCTCGTGGTGGCTGGATTCCAGGAACCTGTTGGGGGGCAGATCCTTTCTGACCCTCTCCTGGGAGACGGTCACCACGGATGCCAGTCTGTCAGGTTGGGGGGGTTTCTGGAAGTCCCTGCAGTGCCAGGGGAGGTGGGGCCCTCAGGAGGCCCACACACCTATCAACGTCTTGGAGCTGCAGGCGATCAGGTTAGTTCTGGTTCAGTTGACTCCTCACCTGAGGGGCCTACCTGTTCAGGTGCGCTCGGACAACCAGATGGCAGTTGCCTACATCAATCATCAGGGAGGGACCCGGAGCAAGAGGGCCCTCCAGGAAGTGTCTCTGATCCTGACCTGGGCGGAGGCCAATGTTCCCTGCATATCAGCTGTGTACATTCCGGGGGTGGAAAATCTGCTGGCAGACTCTCTGAGCAGGGGGACCTCTCGCCAGGGAGAATGGTCCCTCTGCAACAGAGTGTTCCAATCTCTGTGTCACCGTTGGGGCCAACCAGATCTGTTTGCGTCCCATAACAATCACAAGCTCCCGGCCTTTGTCTCCCTGTCCCAGGATCCTCTGGCCTTGACCACGGATGCTCTAGCAATGTCATGGCAGGACTTTCAGTTCCTGTATGTCTTTCCTCCATTCCCCCTGCTGGGCAGAGTTCTGCGCAAGATTGCTCTGGAGGGGGTGCCAGCAATTCTGGTGGCCCCCAGGTGGCCAAGAAGAGTGTGGTTCGCAGACAAGGTGCAGCTGGCAGTAGATCAGTACGTTCTGCCCAGGGTGCCAGACCTGCTCACTCAGGGTCCCTTACGCCATCCCAATTTACAAACTCTGGCTTTGACGACCTGGCTGCTGAGACCTCCATCTTGATGGAGAAGGGGCTGTCTACCTCGGTTGTTTATACCATGATAAGGGCTAGAAAGAAGTCTTCTTCATCCATTTATTACAGGATTTGGCGTGCCTACATTGACTGGTGTGAGTCTAAGTCTCTTCCCTGTCGTGTGTTCTCTATTCCCAGGATTCTGGAGTTCCTGCAGCATGGGTTGGAGATGGGGCTCCAACTCAGTACTCTGAAGGGTCATGTCTCTGCCCTGGCTGTTTTCTTCCAGAGGTCCTTTGCCCAGCATTCTCTGATCAGGACTTTTTTCCAGGGGGCTACTCATGTGCGCCCCCCACGTAAGCCTATGGTGCCTGTTTGGGATTTGATCTTGTCTGCCTTGCAGGGTGCTCCCTTTGAATCTGTGCAGGATGCTGCCCTGGCCATTCTTGCTCTCAAAGTTGTCTTTTTGGTGGCTATCACCTCTGTTAGGCGTGTGTCTGAGTTGGCGGCGCTTTCCATTCAGCCCCCCTACTATGAGAGACACCAGGACAATGTGGTGTTTCGCTTCAAGCCAGATTTTCTGCCTAAGGTGGTGTCTGCCTTTCTTTTGAATCAGGACATTGTTCTTCCTTCATTGTGCCCTAATCCTAGTAATGCTAAGGAGAGGGTTTTGCATTCTTTGGATGTGGCTGAAGTACTATCTGGTGGCTACTGCGCCTTTCAGAAAAACTGATGCTCTTTTTGTGGTCCCTTCTGGTCCTAGGAAGGGTTTGGCTCCTGCCAAGTCTACTATCAGCACATGGATTCGTCAGGCTGTGATTCAAGCCTACTCTGCTAAGGGGAAGAATCCTCCCTTCTGCCTTACTGCTCATTCTACTCGTGCTGTTGGTGCCTCCTGGGCTTTTCAGCACCAGGCTTCTGTTGAACAAGTTTGCAAGGCCGCTACTTGGTCTTCTGTTCATACCTTTTCAAAGTTTTACAAGGTTGATGTTAGGGCCTCACCTGACGCTGTTTTTGGCCGCAAGGTTCTGCAGGCGGCAGTGGTTTAAACTGTCTGCTGTTATCTTTGGGGATCCCACCCTACTTTATGGACACTGCTATTGGATGTCCCGAATGTAAGTATTCTATCTGGAGCAGGACATACTGTATACTAAGAATAATACAATTCTGTGATTACTCACCTGTAGAATTGGTATTATGAGTATACAGAACGTACTTCTCCACCCCACCCTTGGTTTTTGCATTATCTTGGATCCCCTGTATGGTGATTGTTATCATTGTTATAGTTACCAGTTTTGGGTTGTTTTAATTCTCCCGGCTTCTCGTTAACTGCTTTTCAATGCTAGGGATTGTGGGAGGTCCCTGGGTATTTGAGAGGCCGGGAGGAGCCTATTTTCGATGTCTCTGCAGTCCAGCGCCATCTGGTGGAGTAATACCTGAATGTAAGTATTCTATCTGGAGCAGGACGTACTGTATACTCATAATACCAATTCTACAGGTGAGTAATCACAGAATTGTATTTTTTTGTGCCTCTTTAAGCAATCAGTGCTTTAGTTTTTGGGGGTCTAAAAAAGGGAAAATCCCAAAGCATAAGGTGATGCTTTGCTAGTTAGTAACTAAAGTCGCTGTCCTGGCGAAAAAAAATAAATATACTCACCAGTAGTCCCGAGCAGCTCTGGGATGCCCCCTTCTTTGAAATGAATGGAGCTGGTTTGACCAGTCGCTGTGAGTGATGGGAGGAGGCAACCAGAAGCTGTGGTCATAAGCAGGGATGACACGTGTGGATCTCCAGCGGTGGTAAGTTTGAAACTCCCAGTATAGAGCCAATCAGCTTATGGGACTAAGGGAATATCTATGCTTTTTTTATTTTTGTCCTGACAGTCCCTTTCAGAGATTGGTGCACTAAAGGCTGACATTCATGTGATCATCGGCAGCTAATTGGGGTCACAGGGCTTGCAGACGCATAGTGATGTGCTCGGCTTCTGGCGGCAGTGAACCACGGTGGAATACAGAGGTGAGTAGCTGTATCCTCTTTAACTACACATTGCAGAATCCACCTATGCCACCATCATAACATACAGTTTGTGCACATAAATACAAATCTAAGCTGGAGTTTTATGTGGCACTTCATGCCAGAGTACAAGCAACTAAGGGGTGAGATGATTTCCAGCCTGTCACTAGCTCGATTGCAAAAAACCAAGAGACACATCGCCACTGGTAGGCTACAGCGATGAATCCTAACAGCGCCGTCTGCCTGTGGCTGGCGTTGTGGCTGAGATGCTAATAGCGTTACTCTTCGCAGACGCTCAAGTGACGCTACAAGGCATTAGTAATAAACTGGCCTCTTAATTACATTAATTACACAGTGGTTGCAAATTTACAAACTTAAAGTGTTTGGCACATCAAATGTTAAAAAATTAGTAGCTTACCTTTCATTGAGTGTCTTCAGCGCTGTGATTCCTGCTCTGTCTGTCTCCTTAGTGGGGAAAATCACTTCCTCATTCAGCTTTCAGTCCCCACTCCGCTGTCCTGGTCCATCAATCAACCTTCAGTGGACCAAGAACAGAACCCCCCCCCCCCGTTCCCTGCCCAGATATCCTGATTGGCTGCCTCTCTCTGCAGCTCTGAAAGCCGCCCTGCTCTCTCCTCTCACACTCATCACAGTGTGCTTACATCACATTGCTGTTGCCACGCCCACTGTTTCTCTTCATTTGTTCTATGAATCTTCAATGCTCTAATACTTTGGAACTACAGGGTCTTTTTGAATATGGATTGAAGTTTAGGACAGGGCAATGTGTAGCCCAGGACAATGGGACAACAATCGGGCTTGCCTATACTATAAATTTAATTCCAAAAAAGTAGTGATGCTGTTTACAATGAGAAAAACATAAACAACAGATTTTTAAAACAGATTTGAAATCTGAAATAACCATATGCCATTCACTGTTGAACACATACTAGAAGCTGAAACTTAGAAATGTTTCATTTCAGTTAAAAGAATTTCTTCATTTAGAAATAAACAAGAGCCAGGTGAGAATTCTCACTCCGTACTTGGGGCAGAAAACTGACTCTCATTGTCCACCTTGGGGCTGAGTCAGAGCCAGATGAAAATTTACACCTGGTAGACAATGAAAGTCATTAGCAGTTTTCTCTCCTAAAAAAGGAGTGAGAATTTTCACCTGGCTCTGAATCAACCCCATTGTGTAACACCCCCTCTTGTTTTTATCAGTCTGTAAGCATCTGGGATGTGTGGAGACCAACTGCTGGAGTTTTGGGACAGGAATTTGTCCCCTTCTTGTTTAATAGTATGATTCTTGCTGCTCAACAGTCCTGGATCTTTTTTTTGCCAAATTTTTCTTTGCCACATGTTTTCTGTTGGTGTAGACTGCAGTCAGGCCAGTTCAGCACCTGGACTCTTCTGCAAAGCTATGCTGTTGTGATAGATGCACCATGTGTTTTATCAACGCCTTCCTGAAAGATACATTAGGGTCGATTCAGCATCTGGTGAGTAAACGCTACTACTTTTTAGGAGAGAAAAATGCCATCCACTTTGATTGTTTACCTTGGGAATGATTTAGCAGCCAGATGTAAATTTTCACCTGGTGCTGAATCTGCCCCAAAATAGACAAAAAAGTGAATCACAATTTTCTCTCCTAAAAGGATTAGAGTTTTTTCACCTAATGCTGAATCCACCATATTGTCTGGATGGGATCATATGTTGTTCCAAAACCTCTATATACTGCTCAGCATTAATAGTGCCTTTCAAGATGTAATGCAACCCAATAACATCATCACCTCCTGCTGATCCATCATAATCCAGTCAGCTGCAACATTCTTGTTACAGTAGTGGCCTGCTGAAGCCATAACAAAAATTGGGCACCAGCCTCGGGACTAAAAGACAGGACACAAACACTGAAGCTGGCCAGGGAGAATTTTTCGACTACCAAAGCTCCCAATGGAGCTGCAGCTCTAGCAGGACTAAAAATAAACGTGCAAGTCGCTTTGGAAGTAGAATGACCGGTGTGTTTTTTTGTAATCCCCTAATTATTTAGAGGATAATGTTGAGCTTTTGAGCAGGATCCAGCATTTAGCCACTTGTGTTGCCACGATCATACTGTAAATAGGTTATTTGCCTGTTTTAACTTTGCTAGCTTGCTATTTTTTTTGAGGTCTAAATTGTGTTTCCTCTTTTATTGACAGGTCATTTAAAATGGTTTAGATAAGGATTTAAACAAAAAAAACACAGGCTAAGTGTGAAATATGGTATTCATACGAAATATGAATAATTGGTGACTGAACAAACATGGAATCCACATTTCGGAAGGCAGCGACACTGGATGAACTCTTGTATACGTGCATTAGTATGTTTGGTATGTCATGTTTCTAATCAGATTCAAACAATATTCAAGTGCAACTGAAGTCTCAGTAATTAGTAAAAAAGTACTTAAATATTCCCATGGTTGGCAGAAGAGAATAGATTATGCCTATTTAATTTGTTGTAGAATTTGTAGAATGACTGCTGCTGATTCCTGTACCCGGCACACATACTCAGACATGGATGGGGGCAGATTCAAGCAGACACAGGCTGAGCATGCATGGAAAGTATTTCATAAGATTTTATACTGCTGTTGACACTCACTTTTGGCAGTTCATGTGCCCAGCAGCGATTGTTGGCAGTCTGCCAAGATGGATAATTCATTAGTTCTGACATATGTTTTGACTAGCAGGGGAAGGTGTAATACCATGGTATTTACTGTCATTTTTACCTTAGGGTCACTTTATATTTACTTTTAAATTAACATTTAAGTGCCTTCTTTTTGGGTGATAGTAGCTGATCAGGATGGCTGCTGTAGCCACTTGGGTACTTCTGCAGTAGGCACAGGGCTGCACAGAATTACTAATAATGATGATATTACATTCCCTACAACATGCACAAGCTTATTTTAAACTCTTACTTGGTTTACTTCTTTAACCAAGTTATATTCTACCTGGAAATGTTCTTTATTCCTTAACGTTTATGGTAGATATGCTTTAAAGTTTAAACAGCACAAATGCCAAACAGCATGATCCTGGAATCTGAAAGACCCTAGTCTCAGTCGGTAGCCTGACCCTGGGCATCCGTAAATGGGATGCCCTGCTATTTTGAAACCCCAAGGGTCGCAGATAACCATAATTTTACCACAGTGCTGTCTTAGCCCATGGCCGTATAATCCCCGTCTCTCCTGTAGCTGAGGCATGCTTCTGCGGCAGCCATTCAGATAAGTTGGGGACAGGAGTGCTTCCTGGTCTACACGGAACCCAGGGATGCGAGGCTGTAAACATTCTGACATATAAAGATTGGTATGCCATAAAGCTAGGTTTATTAGCCTTTATAGTGTTAACATGTTATAGTGTACACACACAGACATATATATATATATATAAATATATATGTTTGTGTGGACTTTGGCATTTAAAAGCCATTAGTCTTTATAAATCATAGGTTGAAAACATTTATGACGCTGTTTTATCTTTATTTTTGCAGATGAAAAAGGCCACCTGAACAACAATAACTTATTACCAAGAATCGTGCTGCTAATGCATCGCTGGTATCTATCATCTACTGAACTTGCAGGGAAACTTCTCTCGATATATCCTTTTGTTGAAATGTAGCTATGAAAAATAGCCTAGCATAACAGAACATGGACAGATTAATCAGTGTATTGGAGCAACATTGAAGTGATTTGGTGGTAATCATTAACCTGATTTGATGTTGAGGTCATTTTAAAACTGTTTTAGATTTAGAGTATTTGTACCTAAGGTCTCATGTGTTGTACAACATTCAAGCTTTTGGGGAAGAGTTCAATGATTCTTATTGATCTTATTTTTTTCTTAACCATATGAGGACCCGGAGAGCATGTGCTCAGAGGCAAGTCCTTCTGCCAGGAGTTTTTATTAAAAATTCATATAAACACGTTGGCTAATGAGAGGAGGGGTAAAAAAAACAAGCTTGGCAGGATATTTCTTGATGCCAGGTGTAAAACTGACCCCCTCCTCTCGCCATCCAGCATATTTATATGGATTTTTATCACTGGGCCATTTTTTTGCGATAGTAACGAAGTACACGGCTTTGTTATGTAATTCAGAGTATTGGGGAGATAGCTAGATAACTGAGGTTTTCATGGTTTAAGACTTTTTGGTTTTTAAGGGACAGAGATAAGAACAGAGAGGGCTGTTGATGTTTGCAGTAAGGGATAAAGAGGAGCTGAAGATACCAGCAATAGAGCAGATTAGGGACTAATGAGCTCAGAGTGAACATAAATGATGGAGATCACTAAAAATTGGGAGCCTGGAATGAAGGAGGTAGGACCTTTTGCCCCCCATTTAATAGATGGAGCAGCGTCTACTTTTGAAGATGCTGATTCAGAAGAAGTCAAAAAGGACCAAAGGTAGAGCAGAAGCCCCCACAAGGGACATAGAAGACCATCTGGACCCAGAAAGGCTACCGCCGAACCAAGAAGACATGGTTCGGTAAGAAGTTTCATTTCGAGTATTAAAAGTTTTTGAAGCGGTAATTTACCAGTTCACAGGGCAGGAGGGCTGGCATGTCACCTACTCGCACCCCAGTTTGATTACCCTGTGCCGCATTTGTGCCCCTGAGGCTTGGGTTACCAGCCCCTATGCTTGGTGCCAGCCAGGGCTGGTTGGCTCAGGGTGGGGGTATCTAATTTTTATTTTTTAAACAAACAGTTAAACAAATGAAGAAATCTTGCATGCAAGTCACACCATCCCACATATGCAGAAAATATTTGTGTGGGTCTCCGAATCATCCATATATTTTCTGCATGCTAGTAGTGCCAAGTGTTTTCTCCTAAGCACTATTTAATGGTGCCGAATCGGTCCTACTAGTAGTGCCAAATGTTTTCTGATAAGCACTCTTTCATGGTGCTGAATTGGCCCTAGTGTTCTTGTATGCCTCAGCCCTGACACTTACAGAGGACATGAGGAACATGGGGTAAATTATTATTATAATATAATATATAGCTTTGTTACTAAAAAAATGGAAAAAGAGAAAGAATGAGAATATTGTCATGTGTAGCCCTACACTATGGGAATTTTCCTGGACAACGGCGTTAATGTCAGAAACCACGTAGCACCTTGAGGTTCAGCACTTGAGATTTTTTTTTCAAATGGAGCAATACCATCTCCTCTATCCTGATAGCTAAAATAAATATATATCTAAATGTTCAGAAAATTCCCTGGACTATACTTAGTTTACTTTTATTGAGGTGAATTTGGCTGTTTTAGTTGATTTCTAGAAACCATAGACAGTGTCACAATTCATAGCCTACTACAGAGAGTCTGCCAAATAGTACTTATATGGAAAATCTACTCCAGTGGACTTTCCCTGGGAGACCTCAGACTAATAGTGCCTCAAGGTACGAGGTGTACCATCTTACTTGCCAACACTCCCTTGCGGCACAGTGGCATCTTATACTGGCTTTCCAGGTGAGCGATGTGTGGTGCGTAAGCACTGGCAAGTAAGATGGGTGGACTTTTCCTTTAAGTAGATCCAAGCCGTATTTAAAGTGGACCAACAGTCAAAAATGAATTAAATGAGACCAACACAACAAACAGTGCTCATATGCAGCCCTCCCCAGGGCAATATAGATTTCTGCAAATAAAAATTAATTTACCTTTTTCTAATGCCGACTGGGATAAATTTTAAAAGATGGCAGCTCCTGGGCTTACAGGCCACCTGCAAACAGGAAGTTGTGCTGGGCTTCCTGTAAAAGGCTGATTCACTACTAACACCATGTATTGCCAGATTAGTGTCTGTATTGTGGCGCTTAGAGCGACCGCTAGTAGATGCTGTAAGCAGGTATCAGGCACTGTAACCTAGCGTTGCGGTCGCTATAGTAACCTGGCCGGCATTGATGAATCAGTGCGTCCGGCACTCGGCGCTCCACACCATATTTAACAAAAAACTACATACACAGAGCACCAGACGCTGTGTGATCAAAGCAAAAACACATGGAATGACATTGTTTTAACACTGTGACAATAACACTTTAGTAGCAGACCTGTAATGACAATTCTGCATAAAAATATAAAAAATCCACTAAATGTATAAAAGTCTTTGTTTGTAGCCAGCAGAGGTCACACAATGATTTGAGCATTGCCAAACACACTATACACAACTAATGAAGCCCCATTGAAATGTATAGGAGAGAGCTACAGAGGGACAGGTACTACATGGCGCTCTGGAACCTAGTGCGCCGGTGCTATACGCTGAGCCGCCTGGATTAATACATGTGATGCTACATGGCGCTGTTAGAGGCGCTCACCAGATTTGCTTTTTTGTGGTTTTGCGTATAGCGCCTGATGTTCACCAGACGCTGCCTGGCGCTACAAAGCACTACCTGACACTATATTAAATAACCCCCTTACTGTGCATTTCAGTTTTGTCAGTTGGGAGAGGAAGCTTCAAAATAGCCGCTACCTTTCTTTTCTAACTGTCCCAGGCTGTTGGTCCAGTTTAAGCAACATTACTTCTGGAATGGCCCTGGTCATGTGTGACGTCTGCAACCCCTCACCCTGCACCACTAGGTGGAAATATTGGTTATCATATTCAGTTGCATTTTAAAGCTTTTTAACTGATTGGCAGGGTGTACATCAATACAGCTGAAAAAAAGTCTTGGATTCACTCAAATAGATATATTTGAGATCTTCCATATTTTTATTTCTTTAACTCCCATACATATCGGAATGTGAACAATGAAAACTGCGACATTTTGCGACTGAAAACATGCTACTTTATGAGGTAAGATGATTCCATACAGACACATTTAAACTGGGTTAGAAATCCAATGATAAAACCTTGGTCGTAATTGGTGTGACTTGTAAGGCTTAATAAAGCACGCTTCCAGGGGTGAATCTAGACTCTTTGCTGCATCAGGCGACAGAGGCACCGCCCCCAGGATGTGCTGCTCCACTCCTCAACAGAGCAGTGCGTCTATACAGCTGGCTCCTTCCTATGATGACAATGGCGCCAGCTCGCACTGGAGGTAGGAGGCAGGACCACAGCCATTTTTTTGACTGTAAAAACATGTCAGTGTGCAACATTACCCTGAATCTTCCCTAAAAAAGGGGATAATAACAATTTTTTAAAATAAAACAGGCCCAGCAATGGCTGTCCCATCCCTACAGTGTCGTTTGAGGTGACTACCTCACATGGCCTCATTACAGGTGCACCCCTGCATGCATCAGCACACCCCATCACAAGACTACCCCTTCAGTGCAATGAAAAGAGTGGCCATGCAGAGGGTTAGAATTCCTTCCCGTAGGAGGTAGAAAAGTGAGCCCAAAGCTGCACGTAGAGTTTTCTTGCCTGGACAGTGACTTAAAGCAGACCAAAACCCCCAAAACAATCTATTTTGCTCCCCCACCCCAGGTACATTACCGTTTGGATGTTTTCTGTCCTCACTGCTGCTTGGTATTCTTGTTATACAGCTATGCCATTGGTCTCCGACCAGAGAGGATACCATTGTTCTAAACTAGCTGTTTAAAGTGGACCAAAACCCATGATTTTTACTATCCTGGGTTTTGTTCCTTACCCCAGTGGCACCCCGATCGGGGGTGCACCACTATGTGAAAACCCCCCAGGTTTTAATTTAACCTTCCATGGGACATGGTTGGTCCTTTTTAAAATATAATTGGTCAAACACAAAGACACCCCTAATTATAAGAGGGTGTTCACAATTATTTTACCACTATTTTAGTTACCTTATTTTCTATTTCCCTTCTTTAAACGGAGGAAAAAGTTCTGAAATAATTCTTATTGGTCTGATTTTTTTACGTGACAAAAACCTACAATTTTAACGTGTGTAGAATTTTTGTATCCAGTGTAGGCCAAGCTCCTCCTTGATACCAAGCAGTACTGACATTTATAAATCATCAGAATATAAACACTTTTAGAACGTATAGGTGGTGCTGCACATTTCATATCGTAATAAATAAGGTTAATTATGTTACAGATATCTTTTTGCAATTGAAAACTATTAGTTAACACAATTCACCTAGCTGTGTCTCCAGTAAGAACAGAAAGTCTTAACTCTCAGTTTTGTTTTAGATACTGGATTTTAGAGTTTCCTGCCGAGTTTAATTTGGACCTAGGATTGATAAGGTTGACGGAAGAATTTAGAGAACTGGCAAGCCAGCTGGGATATGAGGAGCACATTAATCTTATAGACATTTCCAGCATGTGAGTTCATTGGTTCTGATATTTCCTTGCATAAAAAAATTGTGTCTGAGCAATTAGCATTTCTGTGGCATCAGTTAGTTTTTTCATGGAAATCTTGTTCGATTTCGAAAAAAGCCATCTGCAGGGGAATGTTTTCATTAAAAAAAAACATTAGAACAAAACCCTGCAATTCTGGCGCTAGAGTCTAAAAGACTAGGGCTGGTTGAAACCCCCCTAGAGGCCGATTTAATTTGGAAAACCCCCTGGATTGGCTTTATTCTTCCCATGATCCTTAATCCCACGGTACATGTGCAGGCATCCCTGCGCTGCATTCTCACTGTGCCATGCAGACCTTGATGGATGCCAGTAGGTGTGCACAGTGCTGACAGTACTTGCTGACTCCCAGGTCTGCCTGGATGAGGGGAATACACAGTTTAGAAATGCACATGAGCAGGAAGAGCTATGATAAAGCTAAGAAAATGATGATTTCAGGGAATTTCACAAATTGGGATGCCCCTGGGGTGGAGGGAACCAAAAACCCAAGGGGAGACTGCCAGCATGGTAAAACCTAGTAAAGGTGTGGCCAGAAATGGAAAAATAGAAGGGCAGGACACAGCAAATTTAGTGTACTCACTATAAAGTATTTTCTTGAAGTTCCATGGTAGACACAGCAGCCAGTCAGATACACCTAGGTTATGTCTTCCCACCAGGAGGAATTGAACACTTGAGAAAGCTGCCCCACTAATGGATTATATACCTATCCTCAGGGGAGATGCTTCATTGTGTAGAAAACAGGATCTCCTTGAAAACCATTCAAAGGGACAATTCCATGTTTAGAAACCAATATAACAGCAGCAAAGAATGAGAATGTGTAGATTCCATTCTGAATCTCCCATAGAACTTCTACATTGAGTATACTAAAATCCCCTTTTCTTTATCATTCCATAGGAGGCAAAGAAGCCATTCAGATACATTTGGGACATCCCAAAGCAGTCTAGATGAAGGCGGGAATCCCAACAATACACATGCTGTAAAAAGGAACTTTAACAACAACCCCCTTACAGGGATTTCAATGATCAAGTAGCTGTCTTGCTGACCCCAGCCAATGTAGTTTGGGGATGAAACACCCACAAAGAACCTACTGCTGTTGTGGAATGCGCTATTACCGCCAGTATGTCCCTCTGACAGTCAACTTATTCCAGCTACTGATGGTGGACCGAAACAGCTGTGACCCCTTATATGGTCATAAGTGACCACAAAAAGGGAGTCAGACCTCAAAAACTCCTTTGTACGATAGTAATAGAATTTAAGCCTCCGGGATGCAACATCCTTTATACTGGGTGAGCAGTAACTGAACACAAGGGAATCACAATCTCCTAATATATGTGGTAGGTTGAAAGTATCTTAGGAAGGGAGCCCAGGTGCTGAAGAAAAAGTACTTCATGCAAAATCAAGAAAAGTGATGAGATAAAGAAGTTGCCACCACTGATTCATCGAGAGATGCCTGCAATCATAACAAGACTAGGGTGATGTTTCAAGGCTCCAATGGAGGCTTAAACTGGTCAAACTGTTGGCCAGCACCTTGCAAGAATGTTTTCACATTCAATATAAATTTGCTGCCAAAATCCTCTGAAAAGAACTCACAGAGATAAATTGGTTTTGGATGCAAAAAGAGAGGTCTGACTGCAAGGAGCTAAGAACCTTCAATATCAAAAAGGGTGGTGGTATCAAAAGGGGGGACTCTTCTGGGGATCATACTTAAATAAACTTTGTTACATTGGAAAGTGAATGACAGGTGGCGAGAAAGATTGAGACTTATTCTCAGGTTCTGCTGAGAAAACAGCCAGAAACTGTAAATTGGGACATCAAAGGCTTCTCAACCTCTAGGTTAACCAACTTGCCTTAACATGTATGGTAGTAACACAAAAAAGTGTAAAATAAATCACCCCCACACCAATCTTTTCTTAAACTAGGGAATTGTTTGGACACGAGGGTAGAAAGGGGTTGGCGTGGTCCAGGTGGGGTTCTTCCTCTGGGTCTGGGAAGGAAGAATGGTTGGAGATGCCTGTTTGTGAATAAAGAAAATGATTCTGTTACTAAAGGCAACTGGATCTGATTCCTATCTAAAATACTTATTGAGGTCCACTTACCAGGTAGATGAATATAGGGCTGTGTGTGATCAAAATGAAACGTTAGAGAAACACATACCTATATCAAAAATGCGGTTAGGGGTGCTCAACCTCCATGCAGTACGGTGATAATATTTCGGACTTGGCCCTTCATCAGATCAATATCTGATAATAGTAATAATAGTGCAAATGCAGTCATATTTAAAGCAAAAAGTGTCACACCCACTCCCTGCTGCTCATTTGGATATACAAAAACTTCTAACATACACCAGACATATATAAAAGACCGTATATACAAAATCTAGATACCTTAACCAACATTAATTAACTGGCTTAAGTGATGTAGGTGCTATAAACACATATTAAAATATTAAAAGTTTGCTGGGTGTTATAGTGCCACTGCCGGGCTTCTAGAAAATGGTGGTGGCATAGCTTAAATGTCTACTGGATGCTAAAGTGCCATTGCAGAGCTATAAAATTGCGGCTTCATCATTTCCTCGGGCTGCTGTGGGGCTTCTAAAAAATGGTGACGGCACAATGTCTGTCCCTTTAGCATGTGCCCACTGCAAGTATGGCATCCACCGCGTCATGCGCTATGTTAATCGTCCATGATGAAAAGCATGATGGTGGGCGGTGTCTTGTTATTCCTTATAAATGTCACCATGGATGAAAATGGCAGTCGCAATATCATTGTATCTTCACGTCAAGTTGCTGCCCTAAAACAAGACGGCGATCAGAAATGATGTCCTCAGTGATGCTGTAAGCAGTTCCATTAAAATACACACTGAGGGGTGAGTTGTAAGCAGCTTCATTAATATACACACTGAGGGGCAGATTGTGTCCTGTGATTGGCGAATTCTACAATCCATGTGCCCTCCTTGCCAAATCATCATTGTCCCATAGTGCACCCAGTTTACAACGGGTTTATGTGCAAATCGTTGTAAACTTCTTAAGGCAGTATTTACCTCCTCAGATAGAAAAAGAGACCCATTACACATCAGTAATGGCCTGAAGGATACGCCTGCTGCTCTGCCAGTTGCTGTTGGTTTCTTGTATCTATTAGTGTCCTCTGTAGCCCAATCTAGAGAAACATTGTAAAACATGTAGTTTACTTTTTAGAGACATCTTAATGTCTTTGTCAACATAAACAATCTTATTCCTGTTGTTCTGGAAAACCTAGTTAACTGCTTAGTTGCTTTACAAAGACAGTTTAATGTCTATCTCAGCATTAATGAGCCTATTATTCTAGATAGGGTTTACCTGATATGTTCATATATTAGGAACATGTAACCAGTGGTATATATATAGGGGCGTGTGTGCCCACATGGGGAAACTGTACACCCTGATGTTGGGGGACAAGGATCAGCTGCAGTCTCTTATGAGGGCCTCTGCTGTCCTCGGCCAGCCTCAGTGTATTCGCCCATAACCTCTGTAACCTCTGTAGGGGCATCAGGAAGGGTTAGTAGGGGAGGGCATAGGGGGTTCTCAGGCTCAGAAGGGTGAGACAAGGAGTGTGCTTATCTTGGCAGAGGACGTCCAGCCTCCATTCTCATCCCGGTGGCCCCAGTCCTGGGTTGGTTGGCAGGGGATGGTGGGCAATGCCACGGTTCCACAGGGACGCCATGGAGGCCCCTGTCTTAAGAGAGCTGTGCTCCTGGCTGGGAGGGATGGGATCCCCCGGCTCTTCCCAGTGGGGATGTCCGCGTAAGGAGGCGGGTATCCCTGCATAACCCCACCGATGGGGGGTCCCCTCTTTTCTCTACCACTATCCTCCATGCTGACTGGTGGCTGAGAAGGGATGGGAGGAGCTACCCTATAAAAGGGGAGCAAGTGGACGTAGTTAGCTTATATTTGACAGGTAAGAGGGTGGAGTTAGTATTTATCCAGACAGAGAGGGTTGGGGTTCCCCTAAAAAGAGACTAGCGTGGGTGGAGATAGTCTTTAGGCTAGAGGAAGGAGGGTGGAGTTTAGCCATGGCAATATAAAGGAGGAGGAGTCCATACATATATTGGGGGGTTTAATGGGTGGGGTCCATGGTTGGACACTGGGTTGGTTACCCTTAAAACAGCTCAGTAGTGGTGCGAACAGCTATCACAACGTAGGAGAACGTGTGGCTTCGGTGCGCAAGGGTTTTGGGATGCCTGGAGAAGGACTTGGATGGAGAGCTACAGAGAGTCCTATAGGTGCCTGTGGTATGGGCATGGAACTGGTAAGGTGCGGCTGCACCTGTTAGAAACCCTTAAGCCTGGGGCAAGTGTGGAACCTGGTTGTGAACATTGTCCCTGTACACCCAGCTTGACTGTAACAGTACTAGGATTGAACTAAACAAGCCATAGCCCTAATGTGGAGAAGGTCTCCTTTAAAGAATATCGCCCTACATTTCCTGCCTTAAAGAGAGTTAATTAATCGTACATGAGGGAGTAGTTCCATTGAAGAGGGGGTGACCCTACCCTATTGCTCCCATTGCTTCTTAGAGCTATGTACTGTGAACTGACAGACAATAACCTAAACAGTCAAACGAGCATTAACTGAACCTAAGTTGGATTAACTTAAACTGGACCAACACCCATTATAACTTTAAAGGGTGTTTGTCCCTCTTTCTCTCTCTGCTAGCAAGAACCTCGGGGGGGCATCCAAAATGCTGGCGCCCCCTCGCACCTAACCGCATAGAGCGCTGAGAATACTCCCCTACGGCCCACGTGACCGCCCAGCGGCCAATTGCGGCAGTCCTTTCCCAGCGCTGGCTTGTAATGAAGGTGAGTATTCTCAGCGTTCTATGCAGTTAGGTGCAAGGGGGCTCCAGCGTTCTAGATGCCCCCCTGAGTTTCTTGCTAGCAGAGAGCGAGAGGGACCAACACACATTAAAGTAATAACGGGTGCTGGTCCGGTTTAATTGCAGCTGTGCTGAGATCTGTCTTTGGATCGGAGTTAAAGTCTGTTTTTTAGTGATTGTAATATGAGTTTTTGCTTTTCCACTAAGTGAGTAAAGAGGAACTAAACTGGTTAAGGAATTCCATTATGGTGTGATACTGTTTTGGCCTACTGTGAAAGTTATGTGACATATCTTGATCTGTTGGATTACTACTACTGTGACATGGGCTGTGTTAGGTGTGAGTGCTGGACCCTTGACCTTGGCCTATTGCCCTTGGCCCATTTGAGAACTGTGTGATTGATGGAGGATTTTGAGAACCAGCCTTGTTTGAGTTATCTTTTACCACTGCAGCGAGTGACCACTCCCAGTGAGCGAGGGGGGTCCCCTGCACATTTCTTCTTGGCTGTTTGGGGTTTTTAGGAATGTTCTGAATATCTATAGTCTACCTATATGCCTTGATAAGGCACACACCTGCCATTATATGACCACCTTACTGTTATGCCACAAATAGGTCCATGTCCATAAAAAGAACTTTGCATTCAGGGCCCCATCCCCCTTGCAGGCACGCTGTCTGCAAATTCTTGAAACAGGTATGTAAGCCACTGGTCAACACTTTGCCTATGAAAGATTAGACTTCTCTCATTGCTATATTGTCCCTTTTACTACCTTGATGTTATATGTATTAACAGGATCTCAAACCAGTGATGGACTGAGATCCTGCCAAACCAGTGATGACTATCCCATCAATCCTTAAAGAGGAACAACACACCAGATTTTCACTTTTAGGGGAGTTGTTCCTCTCAGTGGGGGCATCCTGAATTGCCCCTAGGTCACTCACCTTCCTGTCGCTCCCACATCGCAGACCAAGGGAACGAGAGCACTGATTGGCTGAGCGGTCCGTTCAACTAATCAGCATGCTCGCTTTCACTTGAATGTCTTCGGCTCCGCTGACGGCTAAACTGCCTGGATGGCTAAGCAGCCGAGTGGCACCGAAGGGAGCGAGTGCGCTGCCAGCCGCTGCCCCCGTTCACCTCCTAGCCATTGCGTGCTTGCGCCGCCCATTCAGAAAGGTGCGAGTGCGCACGCGGCTAGAGGTGAGACGGGATGCAGCCAAAGCGCAGAGACACAGCAACGCAGCGAGGGCTCTGGGACAAGGGTGGTGAAACAGGGTTTTTGCCCCAAGGAGTGGAATTCTTTTAGACCCTCTTTAATTGTCTAGTCCGCCAACATTCCTCCACAACCCATCCGGTGGGCATTAGTTTGCCCTAGTTACTTAATGAAGTTTTCCAACCCCTTACCAATCAACCCCTGCCATGTGACCCTTAATAATATAAAGGGATTGACCAATCAACCTTTAAAATCAAAAGCCTGCCAGATTACCTAATGGTGTGTTAGCCCCATGCTGTCTCTTTGCTCTGGTCACAGAAAGAAAAGGGATTATCTTCTTCTTCTTTATCTTAATCCTGAAACTCCTGTCAAGTTGAACCCCCCTCTGTGATAAAATAGAGCCACAGCACTACTCACTCCAATGCAATGCACATAGTGTGCTTGTATCACTTAGCCCTGCCACTCCCATTACAGAGGACATGAGAAACACAAGGTATCTGTAGCTCTACAAAATTGGAAAACTTTTGAACGTACCTGGACAATCACTTTAATATCCAAATCATAGTATCTAGGATTAAAAGTAGATTGTCCATGCAAAAAAAAACTATGCTCACCTACCTTCCCCTCCATCCAGCCTCACTTAAAAGTGACCAATACTGGAGATCAAGCACCGCGTTGTCCTGCACTGGTCTCGCTCCTTTTCAGCTTTTGGTGAGTTGTAAAACACCTGAGCATACAGAGGAGCTGCAGCCAGCATCTCGTGAAATGCTTGCAACAGCTTTCTATGATAATAGATTTCTATAATAAGCGATTTGGGGTCTGAGGGGCACCGGGGGGGGGGGGGGGGGGGGTAAATTAGGATTGCTTTAAGCTTACACCCTCCATGGGGCAAAGTTGTAAAGGAAGCTGTAGGTCTACTTTAAGAACAGTGAAGCTATTCTGAGTGGATGCAAAACACTGGGCACACTGTTAATGGTTTGTGAATCTTTGCATTTTTTGGTGACAGTGTACATTGTCACTTTTGTTCACAGCCCATCTTATGACTGGATGCGAAGAATCACACAGAGGAAGAAAACGTTTAAAAAGGGAAAGGTTTGCCTTCTGTTTGACCATCTGGAGCCTGTGGAGCTGGCAGAACACCTAACATTCTTAGAGTATAAAGCCTTCCGAAGGATATCTGTAAGCAGATTTTTTATATGCTCATCATTTTTATATTTAAAGGGTTAGAAGTTAATCTTTAAAGATAAAGGCTTTAATTAACTATTGTACACCAGAAGAGTAATTAGCTTATCAAAACCTTGAATTCACTTTAATTAATTTAAAAAGCACCTCAGCAAAAAGACAACAGCCTTAAGCAGAAAGAAACATTTTGCAGAGTCCCATCTGCCTTAGGGAGTCCAGGCCATGTGCTGAATGTTCTAAAATAATCAAGTCTGCTTGAATTTTTTATGCTGCTTCAAGCTGTCTTCAAAAAAGGATTTCAACTTTGAATTGTGACTAAAGTTACGATAAGGCTACATTTCAGAGGCTGCTTTTTTTAATAAGAGGAGTTGCTAATCCTAAGACTGGATATGTCATCTATGGCCATAAAGCTGCCCTGTGCTTACCTACTGAATTGAGGCCAGTTCACACCGAAGCAGATGAAGTTGCCATTTCTGTCCCAGTTGCAACTCAGTTGCAGTTTACGGATAGGTATTAAGGTCGCCAAACTGGAACAGAAACAACAGCTGCTACTCCATCTGCACCTGATCTGCAACTGCATCTGCATAGGTGTTAACAGGGGGGTAAGTACTCATTAAAAGCACTTTTAGAATTTACACTCTATGGGCTCGATTCAACAAAGGTCGAAAATGGATTTTTCGTGTGTTTTGTGCTTAAAAAGTTGCGATTTTGCTATATTTTTTTTTTACGAGTGATTCAGCTAACTGGAACCATTGTAAAACACGAGTCACTTGAATTTAATTCGAGTGCGATTGTAAAAGTGCGAATTAAATTAGTGGATCGAAAATTTTACTACTGCATTTTACAATTCGAAATTTTACTACTGATTCAGGTGGACTTGATGAGCCACACACATGATATAAATTAGAGTGTTTCACAGTAGGTTTTTGATGCAGCTTTCAGCAGGAGAAAACTCATTTTGCTCTCTCACAATGGAGCCCTTCTACTTTCTGGTAGTAAAAAATTCAATTCATAAGAAAAAAGCCTGAGAATTCCAGTGTTTGTGAATCGCTAGTTAGGAAGACAATGAAAGTCAATGGCACTTTTTTACTCCTGAAAAAAATACTGAACTTTTTACCCTTTTTTACTAGTAGTAAAAGTTCCATTGACTTTCGGCGTCTTTCTATCTGGTGATTTGGTAACAGTGAAATTCTCATGAATTAAATTTTTTACTACCATGAGAATTTTTTTCAATGATTTGTGAATTGAGGCCATTGACTTCGAACATATTGCAGATGATGTGGCGCAGAGAAGGCGCACACTACCCATTCCCATATTTTCTGACATGTTTGGAAGTGGATCAGCTGCCATATCAAGCATTTTTCCAGCTTACTAGGCTAAATCGTGCAGCTTTGGAATCCATATTTGGCACCATTAACTGGTAGAAGACCTTTGGTCGACCTTTGGGTTTTTACATTGCGGTGCACCAAAACCCAGAATAGTCAAAATCCTGGCTTTTGGTCCACGTTATAGTGTAAGCATAAGAATGGCGCACCATGAGGTTAAAGCTAGCAAAGAGCTGCACCCTGCACCCAGGGACACGTGGTGCTATGCGAGCAAGCTTTGTATAGAAAACAATGGCCACATTTCTGCATTAAAGGAAACATTTTTACTACAGGTCCCTGGCAATCCAACCAACCCCCCCCCCTAAAAAAAAACTATATATATGCCTCTTACAAAGATTACTGTTTAATTAGTACTTCCACTACAGCATACCTTGCCTCTTTATTACATGTATCCACAATGTTAGCCATGCACATACAGCTACACAGGTAACTAAAAAAGTTGAAAAAAAAATTATACATTTACATTTACCCATTAAAAAGCCTTAGAACACCATGCAACAGTCAGAAAACAATACTAAACAATAGAAAAAAAATTCGAGTACATTTTCCAATAATTTTCGCTTGCGACAGCCTTTTTACGAGCATTTTGAAAATTTTATGAGTGATTAGAAAATTTTACGATTGCATTTTCGAGTGCAAGTATTTAATTCAACTCCTTTTTTGAATCACTCGAAAAAGTTAAAACTTTGTGCATGCGATCTGATTTTTCGAGTGACACGAATTTATTTCTACTTTTGTTGAATCGAGCCCTATGATCCTTAAAGTCATTGTCCAAGCGGGGTTAAATCTTACCATGCAGGCTCCCTGTCAGCAGTGCTGCCGACCTCTTTGTTTGCTTTCACTTTCATCCAGAGGATCAATCCTTTCCTGGCTCTGTATGGCAATCCCCTCTCCATTCACCTGGGAATTGTCGAGCAATCAAAATCATCCTTCAGGATGAAGGACACCCCTCTATTCAAGATTTATGCCTCTATTTCCTCCCCTCCTGGCTGCTAACCAATCCATCCTCTGCATTGCAAACTTTGTTTGCAGAGAGCATGAGGACATGTAGAGCTACTTAGTTAAGAGGTTAACAGCAGTGCCTGGACCATGACTTTAACATTCTAGATCATATGCCCCAGTGCCTCCCCCAGCCGCTAGCAGCCAGTGTTACTGTGCCATTAGTTCCTATTCTGGGAACTGTTATGGCTGAATTACTTTACCATACTGTATACAGCTAAAATAATTTGAATATCACCTACAATAGCTGATATGTAATAATAATAGTAATAATAGAAAACAAAACCCAGATAAATGTGCTGATTGAAGAAGACTGCTGCATCAGCAAATAAGAGGCCGATTCAGTAATAGCGCCAGGTAGCGACAGATGAGCGCCAGTAGCGTGATTTTCACAGCGCACGCTAGTATTCGCTGTGCTTGGCCGTTGTTCGGTTGTTGACAGCGACTCAGTCGGTGTGCGGTAATGTTGAATACGGGGTTAGGAGTCGCTGTTTGACAGGTTCCACGCTGTATGGGAGCGCCTGACAGCGAATGGTCATAGCGAACGGCTCCCAGCATATTCATTAACAAATCACGCTCAAAAAATTCTTGCGCTGTGAAAAGCTTGTATAAACCCCAGAGCGCTGGCGGCGATGGCTTAAAAGTAGTTTTTAACCCCCAAACATCCATATTTTTTGATTATAAAATTAAACAAGTTTTTCTAAACATTTTGTAATATGAATACATTAATATCAGACCTGTAATATCAATTCTGCACAAATTTTTTTATTTTTATTTTTTTACCTTTAAAAAAATATCTAACATTGCAGAAGTGGTCACAGAATTTTTGACATTTAAAAAAAAAAAAAAAAAAAACATTAATATCAATTAAATATGAAGATTTAAAGATTTCTCCATTGAAACGCATTGGAGAGCGCCAGGTAGCGAGAGGTCATACCTGGCGCTGTGATGGGATTAGCAGCGGCGCTGTTCGTTGCAGTCCGCTACATGATGAATCCCGCGCTAGCTGACGCTCTCGTCGGCGCTAGCCTCATTTAGCGTGATAAATGCGTGATTGTGTCCGCCGCCTGGCGTTCTGGAGTTGGTAGCCGCCGATAGCTGGCGATACCTGGCGCTAGTGAGACACTACCTGGCGCTATCCCTTGATAAATAAGGCCCTAAATTGTTTCTTCATGGTATCCCAACCTTATTAATTAAGTACCATTTCCCATTATCTGATCAATCCAAATGATCACCCAACACAGACTCACCTGGGAAGGCTTAAAGACGCTTGCTGTATGTACTCCACCTCATGACTTGACCACCTGGCGTATCCAGTTGGAAGAGCATTGAGGTTCAATATCTTGGTATGTCGGCATCACTGGTGGGAGAGTTTACTCCACTAGACTGGGTGGAGTAACATAATGTTTTCTAGAATCAGGAGGAGTAGTAGGAGGATCTAACAAAGCAGGAAGGAAAGCCCATGTCCCAGGGCCAAGCTTCTCATACATTATAGGTCTTAAAGCATAATAACACCTCAAAAAACATTTGTTTATCTGGATAAAATTGGACACTATTTTGGACACAATTATTGGAATTGTACAATTTTCCCTTGGATGTCAAAGCGAACATTTTTTTGGCCATCCCATCACAAGGCTCCTCCATTAGGAAGTTGTGGTGCTGTAATATACAGAAAGACAATTGCAATATATAAAAAGGCCACTAGATGTCTCCCTGAGGGAGATTTACAAACAGCCTGCTCACCATGTGCTAGAGAGGGACTTCCTGGTTTGGAGAGGCAGAAAGGCCCGCGCTGGAGCAGAACGAGGGCGGGAGGCTGACACCCTGGCTGATGAGAGAATAGGCCCCAATGTACCTCAAGACCAACGTATACCCAAGGAGCTCCTTCCTGGCTGACCCAGCTATCCTGGGGTGAGCTGTCTCCTAACAGTGTGGGAAGAGAGGCTGTCCTGTCTGTGGAGAGTCCAGGTTACTGGAAGTGAGTCTCTGCCATGAGGGGATTCTGAGGCTTACTGCCCAAACTGCCCATTGGAGTAACAAACGGAAACCCCAGTGAAAGTGACTTTGCTGTGGGGTGGCCTGCACCTGGATGGCATCCCTGAAACTTGTTGGGCCACCGTGCGCTATGAGAAAAATGGGGCCCAGAGGCTGTGGGGGATCCTGAGTGGGAAGTCTAAACAAGTGTCAGCGGGTGGGAGAGCGAACCCGCCGGATTAGTGACGGTGCAGTGGGGTTTCCCGCATCTTGCCAACACCCCGGGAGACATTACATATCCAGCACCTGTGGCTTGTACCCAGCCCCAGGAGGGGGCAAGTAATTAACTGTTAGAGGAGAGCTACAGTCACAAATTACTGTAGTTTCACAGTGCTACTTAGCAGCGGGACAGCATGACCCCCTGTGTATGGCCGCTGGTAAAATAAGAAACCGGGTGCCTGGATACTTACCACTACTGGGCCTATTCTGCGGCAGCCGCGCCACAGCCAATCAGCCTCGTGGCCAGCCCTGATAGGCTCAGTCAATGGCCGCACTGTTAGCCTGCCTATCAGCGTCGCCAGTGAGCGAGCCTATCAGCGCTGGGTGCAATTCTGATAGGCTGCGAGGAACAACACTAAAAGACTCCAGAGGAGTGGAACTCTCGCCCAAGTCTGCATCGTGGGAGTGGAATGAAGTGAGTAATATGCGGTGACCTACAGGGGTACACACAGCTGCTGGGGAACCCTGGACCCACACAGAGGAGATGTGGGGGACAAAAAGTGAGTACAGGCTTTCTTTTGACTCAGTCTGGATGCCTTTAAAGGTTATTTGCACCTTTCAGGATACCTTAACCCAAAACAAGCTTCTGGATATGAGAAACAAAAGTGAAGCTGTTTCATCTATTAGGTCTGAGCTTTTGGAAAATGATGATTTTTCATTACGACATATCTAAAGTAAATTTTGCTTTCAGTTTACAGATTACCAAAGCTACGTAATCCATGGTTCTCTGGTGGACAACCCAGCTTTGGAGCGCTCCATAACCCTGTTCAATGGAATCTCTAAATGGGTTCAGCTTATGGTTCTGAGCAAACCAACCCCACAGCAAAGAGCAGAAGTTATTACAAAGTATATTAATGTTGCAGAGGTAAAGGTCCTGTTTATCATATTTCAGCACATGTTTACTAAATGTTATTCTCAAATGTTTTCATGTCCTGTCCATGATTCCATCTCTTTTCTTAAAGAGGAACAACGGACCTCTAAATGACCAGGTCCTATTACACCCTTCATCCGGTTCTGCATACCTTTTAGAAGTTGGCGTCCTCCTGCTCACCGACATTCTGCTGCTTTTTGAAGGCTCTGGTGTCTTTGCTGTCTAGGACTGACACTGCAGGGCTCAGCCATCTTCACTGGGTAATCCCTTGTCCTGGCAAGCTGCTCTTCAAATCTCGCAGCCTTATCATACAGCCACCCTGGGGCGAGATAAGTGTCGCAGACAATTCACTGCACAGGCACGAGATCCCCCCGGGGGTGTCACAATGCATTTTCAGAAGGCAACATGTCGCTGCCCTATGCTGGCACCCAGAGAAGAATGGATTAGCACAGAAGGAAGGACAGAAGACCGGTAAGTATTATTATCCATTTGTGTGATCGTAAGGGTAGGGGGGCGAAGTTTGGTGAGTTTTTGAGAACTCCCCAGCCCAGACTGTCCAATGTCCCTTTTTAACTTCCTTTATTTGGTATGTCACTAAGACCTACACATATTACTAGTTGATAATAGAGAGAAACCAGATAAAGCAAAACCATCATGGTTTATTTCGATTACTATTTTGTGTTTGTCTTTGCACCATTTTGTGCCATTTATCGCAGATGGCTTGCCCACTGCGTCACTCTATGACTAATTTAAGACATGTTCAATAGTAGAACATGCTATACAGACAATTTAGTGACTTTCACCTGCTGTACTGTGCAGCACTTTTGTACAAGCTACGCCACTCATAAGTGGTGCTAAATCTACCATAGAGAACAATGGCAGGAAAGGTCTTGGAAGTGTTTTATAATGAAAACATATAAAAACAAAATGATATGGAAATATATGGGATTTGCCATATCTGAGTGATAAACCCGACTGGTTAAAACATAATAAATAAGGTAATCACATTTAACTAATCATGCTTAACAAATAGAGTTGAAAATCAGTTACACTAGACATAAATAATCAGATCAAACAATAAAGTTGGCTCTCCTTTAGCTAAAAAACCTGAAGGTCTAATTTCAGGAAATCCCAAAGAAAAATGTCCACACATTCAACAAACATCTACAGAAATTATACAGTATCATCTGACAATTTTATTCATGAAAACGCATCTAAGCTCCTTCAGTCACTTAGATTTCTGACTCTTTCTCCCTATATCAAAGAGCATCTGGAACAAAAGATTTCTCTAGATTAATTTAAATTAGCTATTAAACCAATAAAGCCTAATAAACAACCAGGCCCAGATGGACTATCAACAATTGACTTCAAATAATTAGCTCGCTATCTTGGTCCATTGTTAACTAATGCTTTTCATGCCATATTAACTGGAGCAAAATGGGGCGATAATACCCTTACTTCTTACATTAGCATGATCCCTAAGCCAAACACAGATCACGCAGTATGGTCAAACTATAGACCAATATAAATTTGGAGTTTAAATTGTTAGCTAAAATACTAGCCACTAGGCTCAATACTTGTATGACTAGTCTAGTCAGTAGAGATCAGGTCAGTGTTATACTATACAGACAAGCTGGTGACAATATTAGATGTATTTCTCAACTCATATATTTAGCCCAAAAAAATGAGCCATGCTACTAACTAAAAGCTATGACATGCTACTAAAAGCATTTGATACCGTTTCCTGGGATTTTCTAAGAAATGTAATGAAACGTTGGGAATTAAGTAATAACTTCATATCTTTCACAAACTCTCTGTATTCAACTCCAGGAGCACATGTAAAATATTGTGGTCACCATTTATCCAGATTTAAAATAACCAGGCAGGGATGCCCATTGTCACCCCCTGCTTTTCACTCTTGTTATTGAGCTTTTATCTCCTTTATACAGCAGAATCTTTAAATTTCTGGCTTAAAAAATAGGAAACATGCGCCATAAAGTAGGTCTCTTTGCAGACAACATATTCTTGTTCTTGTCTAGCCCAATCGCCTTCTTACCCAATCTCCTTGATCTAGGAAACTTTGAACAAATATCTGGACTGCAAGTCAACCCCACAAGTCCTATGCTCTAAATATGAATTTACAGAAATAAACTCTACAAAATGTACAGGATTCCTTCAGTTTTCAATGGCAGAGTAAATCATTTACATACCTAGGAGTACAAATCACAAACACCTTATACGGTGTCACATAACACCTTATACGGAGCCAACTATCCATCTTTACTCTGACAATTACAGAACTTATTAGAAAAATGGTCTCACCAAAATCTGCCTTGGTTGGGCAGATTAGCAGGCATTAAAATGACATGGCTACCCAAATGAATGTATTTGTTTAGAATATTGCCTGTTAGCATCCCTTAACAAATCATTAACTCCTTACAATCTAAGATAAACACGTTTATTTGGGGATTGATTGTTAGCAAAGTCCTCACTTTTTAGAAGCAAAGAGCAAGCAGGGCTAGTGTTACCCCAACTTTTGCTTATACTACCAAGAATCTCAAGTGTCACAACTAGTATCATATCATGCACATGTTGAAAAAACACTCTGGGTAGAGATACAAGAGAGACGCAACTGGGAAAAAATGGTACACTCTGAATTCCCTCGAATAACCGTGTAACAGTAGATAACACAATTATGTCCCACACTCTCAGAATTTGGCATTGATGCAAAAAGAAAGGAAAACTAATATCTTCACAATTACCACTTGCCTCAATCATAGACCACCTTTCGTTCCCAATTTACTCACATTATCCCCACTTCCTTCAATGGTGGAAGCAAGAAACATTAGCAAGAGCTTGTGATTTATCTACACACTGTGATTAAACATTTCATACAGTCGCAGTTTAGGAAATAAAACGTTCAAAATGTCTGAATTTGAAACAAACGTGTACAGATTGTCCCAGACATAAGGGAATTATCTCTATGATCTACAAGAAGCTTCTCTACGATAATTGTAAGACACTTCCTAAATATAGATAGATAAATAGTGTAGAGATCTTTCTCTCACATGGTCAGACAAGGAATGGAATGCAGTTTGGAGAAATGTTTTACAAAGATATATGGATGTTGAAAATCAATGTAAAAGTACTCATGCATTGGTACCTAGTACCAGAACATATTCATACCTTACCAAGAGCTTCACCTCTTTGTTTGAGAAACTTTCAAGATTTAGGTTCATATTTTCATACTTGGTGGGAATATCCTGTAGAAAAAAATTTCTGGACCAAAGTTTTTGACCTTCTCCTGAATATGTATTCCTGGCAGTAACACCCCCAGAATGTAACAGAAACCAGTTGCAACTTCTAAAACATATTTTAACTGTAGCTAAATTAATTATAGCAGCCTCCTGGAAAAACAACTGATATTTCAAGACCTTTTAACCAGATTCAATAAAGTAATGACAAGTTAGAAAATATCCGCTATACAAAATCATTCTTTAGAATAATTAACTCAGATCTGGAATCCTTGAATTAAACACTTCTTTCAGTTCTCCTTCCCTCCCACCATGACTTTAATTTATAATTCTTAAGTAACGTTTTATCTCTTTTATTTCAACTAATTTAATATTGTTTCGAACCAAAATATTTCCTAACCTCAAGCTTTTATTATCCATAATACTTGTAACAGCAGTAATATATGGAAATTACAGCGCACGTATATTCTTAGTGTACATCCCGTCCCGTTCCGAAAGATATCCTTACACATGGGTTATTCATCTTCAGATGTCACGTGACTGCAGAGCAGAAAAAGTGGCCCCTCCCGGCCTATATATACCGAGGCACCTCCCACAGAACCCCAGATTTTCCCTGCAGTCGCGGACTGCCAGGACGAGCAAGTGGCTCTCTCTTTTCAGGCAGGTGAGCGGGGTCTTTGACCCTAGGGACCTGTTGAGCTATTCCCCACCCGATTCTGTCCTTGTTTTACTGCCTCCCAGCCTTGGCTGTAGCGTTCGGGTGACGGTAGACAGCACCATATTTAGGTGGCAAGGAGCTAGGCTCTGCCGCAACTCCCCCACCAAATTGTAGACGGTTCAGGCCATGGTGTGCCTTATGGGATGCCCTGCCCGTATTTGTCACCCCACCAAATTGTAGACGGTTCAGGCCATGGTGTGCCTTATGGGATGCCCTGCCCGTATTTGTCACCCCCTTTCCCTCTATAGTGGTTCCGGGCCGCTGTCTCCCCTCGTTCCTCTGTGTCTCTCAGGGGAAAGGGGGGGGGGGGTGTTCCTTGTATCTGATGTATTCTTGTATGTTGTGGCACCTCACATGGGCGCCACTCCCTCGCGGCCTGCCCCTCGAGGTATACGTCCAGGCACCATCTTGTCTCGGCGGTGCGGCGCTGCTGACATCTCGTGTGCGGTCTGTAAGTGCCCTCGCGGGCTATTTTTTATCCATTACTGTGTTATGCCTTGTGCTTACGGGATCTTTTTCTGTCTTATAGGCCTATAGAATCTGTGGTTTCTCCCGACCTTTACTTTCATTAAGGGGATATTATATCAAATCCTCCCACTTCCCTTGCGGTGCATTGGGGGCATCCCGGGTTTGCTTCGGCATTATTCCCATTTGGCCTTGTGAGCCACAATAATCACCATATGGAGGCTTCTCAAGACATTGAGTCCGGGGTTCATTCGGGACAAGGCCGGTTCTGTACTGATTGTGGGATTTCCCCTGTTCCTAGCGACTTTAAGGTCTGTCTCTCCTTTTGATGAGCCAAGCGCTGGGTCCAAGCCTTGGGATACAGCTGATACTGATAGGCTTCTTGCCCATTTATTTGAGGTGCTTGAAATTGCTCCCCCTGTTGCTCCCCCACAGCAGCAGGGAGAATTATTTTGTGCTGCTAAACCACGATGGGAATTCCCGGCTCAGGCTCATTTTAATAATCTACCAATTCTGGGACTATCTCATACCTCTGTGCTGCACTCACCTGATACTACCACCTTAAAAGATGTGGAAGACTGGCGCATTGATCAGCTGGCTACACATGGTTTTGCCTGTGTGGGGACCGCGCTGTGTCCGGTGTGTGCATCTGCTATTACTACTGTGGCAATTAGAAGATTGATCAGATGTGCCTTGGAAGGTGGTTCTGCGGCTTTGGGCAGAGATGTATTTAACTGGATTATGTATTGTGAGGAATTTACTTCTAATGTCCTTGCTGCCCTAAAGGATGCCATTAGAATGTGTGCCAGAACCTCTGCCCTGCTGGTTGCCTTATGCCGCTCTGTTGGCTGTGCCAATGAATGGCTGATATTGCTGCTAAGAAGGCTCTTACGTCTGGATCTGTTTGCCAAGGAAGGTAAGCTGCCTCAGCGCAAGAAGCCGCTCAGAGTTGCTCTTTCCCACTTTTTTCCCCCAGAGGAGGAAGGGTAGCTTCCCCCGTGGGAGGATGTGGTGAGTCATGGGGCAGAGGCAGAGGACGTGGCAGACCCGGTCCTTCCTGGGGTTCAAATCCTCTCCCAAACCTCCGCAGGCATGAAGGGGCGCCCTCACCCATCCGGGTGGGGGGACGGCTTCGTTTTTTTGCTCACATCTGGAGACGTCTTGTCTCAGACCAGTGGATTCAGGAGGTAGTCTCCTCCGGTTACAAGATAGAGTTTATAGCCTGGCCACCCCCAAGATTCATAAATTCACGGAGGGCTCAGGACCCCGTCAGCTCAGTGCGTGTGCTTGGCTGTCCAAAATCTACTGGAATTGGGGGGTCATTTGCCCGGTCCCTCTGCGGGAAAGGGGCATGGGCTATTATTCCAATCTTTTCACTGTTCCAAAAAAGGACAGATCAGTCAGGCCTATCCTGGATTTAAAGCTCCTCAACAAATTTGTCAGATTCAGGCACTTTCGAATGGAGACTCTGCGTTCTGCCATAAATTCCCTTCGTCCAGGGGACTTCTTGGCCTCTATAGACATCAAGGATGCTTACCTTCATGTGCCTATTTTTGCAGGCCATCAAAAATTTCTCCGGTCCAGTTTGTGGCTCTGCCATGGCATTACCAGTTTGTGGCTCTGCCATTCGGTCTTACTTCGGCTCCCAGGGTGTTTACCAAGGTTTTGGCAGGAGTTATGGCTCTGTTGAGATCTCAGGGTATACGCATTCTTCCTTATCTGGACGACATTCTTGTAGTTTCCCAAAATTTGCAACAAGCAGAGATGGATGTTCAGGAGGTGGTATCCACTCTGGAAATGTTTGGCTGGGTGATCAATCTTCCCAAATCTTCCCTGTCTCCTTCCAGAGTGAAGATTTTTCTGGGCATCTCTCTGGATACCTCTCAGGTCAAGGTCTTTCTCCCTCAGCTGAAGATAGAGGGTCTTCAAGCACAAACACAGCTCCTTCTGTCTTGCCCTCATCCGTTCATCAGACAGGCTATGCAGCTGGTGGGTCTGATGGTGTCCAGCTTCGAGGCTGTTCCTTACGCTCAGTTTCACATGAGGCCTCTCCAGGTTCTTCTCTTGTCAGTATGGGATCGGGACCCAGGGTCCCTGGATCAGGTATTTGTTCTGTCCCCTCTGGTCCGGAGGTCTCTGTCATGGTGGCTGGATCCAAGGAATCTGCTAGTTGGCAGATCTTTTCTGACTCCCTGCTGGGAGGTGGTCACCATGGATGCCAGCCTCACAGGTTGGGGGGGCTTTTGGAGATCCCTGAAATTCCAGGGGCAGTGGATTCCTCAGGAGGCCCATGCCCCAATCAACATTCTGGAACTGAGGGCAGTGAGGTTAGTGCTTTACCAGCTGACCATGCACCTTCGGGGTCTGGCGGTTCAGATCCGCTCAGACAACAAGACAGCGGTTGCTTACATCAATCATCGGGGAGGAACCAGGAGCAATGGGGCTCTCAAGGAAGTATCCCCGATTCTGTCCTGGGCAGAGGACAATGTTCCCTGCATATCAGCGGTGTACATTCTGGGAGTGGAGAATCTGGAAGCAGACTCTCTGAGCAGGGGGGCCTCTCGCATGGGCGAGTGGTCCCTCAGCAACAGGGTGTTTCACTCTCTGTGTCTCCATTGGGGCCAGCTGGATGTGGATCTCTTTGCGTCACGCCACAATCACAAGCTTCCAGCCTTTGTATCCCTGTCACAGGATCCACTGGCCCTGGCAGTAGATGCTCTGGCAATGTCCTGGGAGAGCTTTCAGCTCCTTTATGTTTTTCCTCTGTTTCCTCTGCTGGGCAAGGTGTTGTGCAAAATAGTCCAGGAGGGAGTGCCAGCCATTCTGGTGGCCCCGTGTTGACCAAGAAGAATTTGGTTTGCAGAAATCGTACAGTTGGCAGTAGATCAGTTCGTCCTGCCCCTGGTGCCAGACCTGCTCACTCAGGGGCGGCTCCATCACCCCAATTTACAAACGCTGGCTTTGACGGCCTGGTTGCTGAAACCTCCATCTTGATGGAAAAGGGATTGCTGCCTCTGTAGTTAATACCATGATCAGAGCTAGGAAGAAGTCTTCCTCTACCATTTACTACAGGGTTTGGCGTGCTTACATTGACTGGTGTGAGTCTAGGTCACTTCCATGTCGAGTGTTCTCTATTCCCAGGATATTGGAATTCTTACAAAATGGCTTGGACATGGGTTTTCAGCTTAGTACTCTGAAAGGTCATGTTTCTGATCTGGCTGTTTTCTTCCAGAGATCTTTTGCTCAGCATCATCTGGTTAAGACTTTCTTTCAAGGTGTTACTCATTTGCGTCCTCCTCGCAAGCCCATGTTACCTGTTTGGGATTTGAACCTGGTTTTGTCTGCCATGCAAGGGTCTCCCTTTGAACCCTTGCAGGAGGCGGCTTTGTCCACTCTCACTGTCAAGGTAGCTTTTTTGGTGGCTATTACCTCAGTCAGACATGTTTCTGAATTGGCTGCCCTTTCCATCAAGCTTCCTTATTTTGAAAGACACCAGGACAAGGTGGTGTTTCGCTTTAAAACTGACTTTCTGCTTAAGGTTGTGTCTGCTTTTCATCTCAATCAGGACATTGTGTTGCCTTCTTTGTGCCCTAACCCTGGTAACCCCAAGGAAAGGGTGTTACACTCTTTTGATGTTGTTAGGGCTGTGAAATTCTATTTGGTGGCTACTGAACCCTTCAGGAAGACTGATGCTTTCTTTGTGGTTCCATCTGGTCCTAAGAAGGGCCAGGCTCCTGCTAAATCCACTATCAGCAAGTGGATCCGTCAGGACGTGATTCAGGCCTATTCTGCTAAGGGAAAGAAACCTCCTTTCCGCCTTACTGCTCATTATACTCGTGCTATTGGTGCCTCTTGGGCATTTCAGCACCAAGCTTCTGTTGAACAACCCAAGTGCAAAAAGAGGAAGTAAACGCACACCGGTGAGCGGGTGCAGGACCTGGAACCATCCCAGCCCCACAGAATATCCAAAAATATAGAGAAGGTCCGCATTCCTTAAAATCTTCAAGCTTTATTTCTTCCAATCAGTAAAAACATCTCCATAGAAATAATGCAGCCTAAAAACAATGTAAGACCCTGGCAGATCAAACTTTGCCACGCATTTCTAACGCGTTTTGGACGCAGAGAACGGGTCCTTAGTCTGAAACGCGTTAGAAATGCGTGGCAAAGTTTGATCTTCTGTTGAACAAGTTTGCAATTCCGCAAATTGGTCTTCTGTTCATACTTTTTCTAAGTTTTACAAGGTTGATGTTAAGGCCTCAGCTGATGCTGCTTTTGGCCGCAAAGTTCTGCAGGCGGCAGTGGTTTAGACTGCTTGCTGTTGCTTTTGGGGATCCCACCCTACCTTACGGACACTGCTATTGGATGTCCCATGTGTAAGGATATCTTTCGGAACGGGACGGGATGTACACTAAGAATAATACAATTCTGTGATTACTCACCTGTAGAATTGATACTATGAGTGTACATCCCGTCCCGTTCCGCCCCACCCTTGTTGTTCTTGTTACCTCTTTATGGTGATTGTTGATTTTTTCTCCCGGCTTCTGTTAACTGCTTTTTTAAATACTGGGGTTATGTGGGAGGTGCCTCGGTATATCTGCAATCAAGTGACATCTGAAGATGAATAACCCATGTGTAAGGATATCTTTCGGAACGGGACGGGATGTACACTCATAATATCAATTCTACAGGTGAGTAATCACAGAATTGTATTTTTGTTCACGCAAATTGATTGTATAACTATATTATTATGCTTGTATCAGAACCTTACAATTAAAAATATTGAACAAGAGATTTCTGCTTGGTTGATCTCAAGAGTGACGACTAGGATGACCAGCTGGCTGGCCAAAGCCCCGGCTTTCTTGTACAATTTGGAGCACTTCTGCCGCAAGCCTATCTGTATAGCTGGGTGCGCCACAGCTGGGAATGTGGCCTCTGGTGAATTTACCTGCGCTCCTGGGGGTTTCACACAGCTGGGCATTCCAATTTAGGATGCCTCAGGGGCAGGGTAGCAGCCATGTGCTGGATGCTCTTAGACTCCAGGGTCAGCCATCGTGGCTTTGGAGATGCTTTAAGGCATGGCTTTAAGCTGGTAAAAGTATTTTATAAACTACAGTTTCTGAAGAAGTAATATTTGGTAGCTACAAATATGAATGTAACTGTAATTGCTTGGTAGTTCAGATATTTCATAAGAATAACACGCCTGATTCAATACCATGTTACCACTTCGCAGAAATTACTGGATCTCCAGAACTTTAACACTTTGATGTCAGTTGTTGGTGGATTAAGCCATAGTTCAATTTCTCGCCTTAAGGATACTCACGCACATCTCAGTTCTGATGTTACTAAGGTAAGCTATATGCAAAAATGTGGGTAGAAAATCTGTTAGTATGTTAACTACCTTCCTAGGAGTGTCCAAAAAAGACAAAAAAAAGTTGCTATCCGGAGACCCAAGCACATGTACATGTAATTCCCCTGCATAAGTGTTTAGAAACAGGCCCTCTGCATTTCTACATATTTTGAAATATTCAGCTAAATTGCAATCGCAGGTTTAGCCATATTTGAGCAACATAACAAGAAAGTCCAGTCTCCTCTTCATAAACCTTTTGTTCTGGGGGAGGAATCTCATTTCCTATGGTCAGCCATGCTAAAGACCTGGTGAAGCAAGTTAACCTTTGGGTCTGCTTTCAGGTGTGCACTGAAGTTTATATCTGAGTGAGCTTTCTTACTTGAACACACTAAACAATTCTTTAAAATGTTTCTGTTCCAATATTTCCCCAAAAAATCTTTTTTTCAGAAGAGGTAAGGATATTTTTGGAAACAGCAGCTATCCAGGTGATTGACTGGGAGACAGGGAGCTGTGAGATCCCCCACCAAGTCTGCCACATAAAATATGTAGAAGATGGAACTTTTGGATCCATCCATGCTTGGTCCCTATCTTTTACTCTTGGTTCCAGTGTTAAATTGTGGGGGTGAAAGTTTAAGGAAAGTGATGTCAGTGGCTACATTTCTGTTCCAACATCCTCCATGGAAACTGTATCCAGTATCATATACTCAGTCTAACCAGACCTTTGCGGTGCCATTGCTAGTAAACTGAACAGGCTTCCCTTGTTTCATAGACACACTCAGCTGGAAGTGTTGAGAGACCCTCCTGTCTTTGGGACAGATGCCTTGTTCACATCCTGGATGGGGTTCAGTCTAATGTATATCCTCTGGCTATGGATGGTCCTTGGATTTGGTTTTGTGTACATATCCGCAAATGACTTAGGGCCCCCACTCTCCTAGGCCAACTTCCAGAACACCAGGGGCTAGGGTCACAGTGGCTAAGAGGTCAGATGGGCCACCTCCAACCATGGCAGAACACAAGCCGCCAAGAACTTCGATGCGGGTCCAGTGCTTTCCTGGGGTGAACACTGGGTCAGTGCCAATGGGCACCTTTCGTTCTCCACTGACCATTGGAAGGTACAGGTAATGGGGCAGGTAAAACCGCAAGTAACCTGCTGCCATGCTATCCACTCTACCGTTTACAGTAGTAAAAGTAAAAAAAAAATACACAACTCCTTTAATAATCTGACATACTTACTTGCCTCTGCTGTTTTCATCCAGCACCGGATAGCATCCTCCCGCTGTCCGGCAGCTCTGGGGTCCTCTATGGGCTTATCTTCTGTCAGCAAAAGCAGTCAAGATTAGGGATAAGGGAGGGTTATTTATAACACAGGGTGTAGCTTCCCTAGGATTCTCCTTGGTGTCATTGTACAGTATAGTTAGGGTGAAAGAGGAAACCACCATTGGAAACCACACCCTGGGGTAAAAATGCCCCTCTCTTCAGCAGGGAACATTTAGAGGCTTGCAAGAAGCCAATCTTTAGTGAAAAGGGAACCACTGTCCTTCTTACATCCAAATACTGACAGTGCGGTCCTTTTGACCCCTTCTGCTGCAGAAGAGGAGCCTTTGGAGGACCCCAGAATTGAGTAATACTGCTTGCTTTAAAGTGGTTCTGGTTTGCACGCATCCAATACCCAGTGTCACGATCACACTCTATCAGCCCAGCCAATACGCTAGAGAGAGTGTGATGGTACAAGGGTTAAACCCCACCAGACCCCTGGGTATGCACTACTAGTCCCAAATCATTCCCCAGAAGAACACTGACAGGGATGTCCTCAGAGACCCCCACTTCCCGCATACCTTTGCCTGTACCCAATCCAGGTATACACACGGGCCATGGGCACAGCAGGTCGCACACCTCCAATCCCTTTTAAAGCCATGGTTTTCCCAGGGATAATGTCCTCGGTATCCACCACTTCAGGCCGCACTAAGGTAAAGGAGGCCCCCGAATCACGTAGACCCACGGTCACCCGGTCACCCACAGTTACGCTCTGCAGGTTATCCGCTCTTTTCTCCACTGTTCCAGACACCAGAAAAACGGCTGGGTGTCCTCCGACTGCCGGTGGAGAATTCTTTTTGTTGGGGCAAGTGGCACTCAGGTGCCCAATCTTGTTGCATCTGTAACATCGGCGGGTGTCCCCCTGACCCGATGTGGTTCCTGTTGCTTTTGGTGGGGACGGCAGGAATCTCCCAGTTGGCCTACTGGCACTCTGTGGGTGTGCAGCTCCCTTCCAGGTACTTGATCCAGCTTGTGCAGAACCACGCTTCGCTGTTGGTGCACGGTTATTAATAAAGTCATCTCCTAGTTCTGCTGCTTCTGCGACTGTCTTGGGATTGCGGTTGGCTTCACAGCTCCTTGTTTGGAGGAACTGATCCAGGACCATCAAGTCCTCCAGGGCATCATAAGTGGTGACTTGTAGGCCCCCAGTCCATTGCCTGAATGCAGTCCTTAGCTGACCTGCATGTTCAGTGCAGCTTTCTGTGGCACTGTGTTGTAAAGTCTTAAACTTCTTCCGATAGGTCTCTGGAGTCAGATTAGCACTTTTTAGCAGGGCAGATTTTATTGCCTCATAGTCCTGGTCTCTTTCAGAGGGAAGAGAAGCAAACACATCCAGAGCTTTTCCTCGCAGCTGTGGGGTTAGGTATCGTCCCCACTGCTCTTTAGGAAGATGAAACTGCTGGCAAACCTTTTCAAATCCTCTCAGGAATATGTCCAAATCACCATCTTTCTCCATCATGGGGAAATGTTCCAAGCGCGGTTTGTGGTCACCTTCACCCTGCACATCACTGCGTGTGGATAAAGCGTCCCCTCTCAGCCTCAGGACCTCCAGTTCATGTCTGCGCTGGGCCTCTCTTTCTGCTGCCTGGGCCTCTCTTTCTGCTGCTTGGGCCTCTCTTTCTGCAGTTTGGTACTGGAGAAGCAACTGGAGTTTAATATTAGCATCCACATCTCCAAGGTGTTGTAAAGCAGTCCGCATATAAGAGTCCAAGGCTTCATGTGGAGTACTGTCCTGATGGGGAGTAATGTGGTGTCCCTCATTCCCCGCTGTAGGACTTAGCCTCACATCACTCAGCTCTGCTGCACGGGCATCATATTCCACAAGATCGGCAATAAGCTGTTCCTTGTTCTTTCCCGCTGTAGGGATCTCCTTTTCTTGGCACATTAGCTCCAGTGCGGGCTTGGACTGCTTGCGATATGCCTCCATATTTCCGATATGAAGCAGAGGGAGTAAAACAACAGATAGGAAGGACAGAACTGTCTTGCACTCTTTTTGGTATGTCACTTAGATCAGCACTGAGCTCTGTCTTTGGAATTTACACACAATAAGATGTATGCAATTTCTTTTAGTGCTAGGATTTTCGGGTAATATCCAGCAAGCACTAAAAATCTCTAAATATGTCCTGACGCTGCCACCAGTTGTCACGATCGCACTCTATCAGCCCAGCCAATACGCTAGAGAGAGTGTGATGGTACAAGGGTTAAACGCCACCAGACCCCTGGGTATGCACTACTAGTCCCATCAAGTCATCACGTAACCCTAATAAACGTGTTTCACCAGAGCTTCCTTCAGGAAGGTGAGCTCATATATTTAGAGATCAAAGGCTAGAGCTGATTAATTAAACATTTAATCTGATAAAAAGGTATCACAGTGCTGGATTTAATTTACAACAATAAAATGACATACAAAAATACAGAAAGAGTATACAGCAAATAACAGTTCAAAAATAGTCCTTACGCAGTCCTTTTTGTTGGAGTTTCCCGTGGTTGCTCGTTGCTTGGGACCGATGTTATGTCCCAGGTTCCTTCTTAGGTTATGTTCCAAAAGCATGTGTCCCCTTAGCATTTATTTAGCTAATTTTTGGAGGGAAACGGTTTACATGACATCCTCCATCTCCCTGGAATTCCTAAGGGAGGGGCATTCCTCTCCCAGGTCTCCTTATCTGATTCTGGTTTATTGTTGGGCAGAGACAACATACTGCTCCTTCAAAGACATTTGACTTCCCCCATAAAACTGTGTGTGCATGAAGGGGGGGGGGGGGATTTATGGCACCCAGGACATTTTGCTGGTCACAAACAGACCTCTTAATTAAAATGGGAATGCACAGACACTCAGTCTGTATACAGATATATACACACACATATATATTATACCAAGCTATAATCAGGCCTTGGGCATGACACCCAGTGTTACTCGAAACGTTGGGCCTCCCACAGAACATCAGGAAAATAAATGTATGGTAAATAAAAAACTCTAATTGCATGGTCACCACTGAGGTTAGGGTAAAAGTGTGGGGGTCTTCTTTTTTTCCGAAATCTAGTTGCCTTGACTTACCTTGACCACAATGATTCAGAACCTTTACAGACAGCTGTGAAAACAAATATGTTACTTTGGTGCAGTAAGAACTTACAGCAAAATGGTGATCATGTCTGCTGAATGTTTTTTGGAATTATTTGCAGGTGTGGGATGAAATGACAGAGCTGGTCTCATCTAATGGAAACTACTGCAATTATCGCAAAGCGTTTGCAGAGTGTGAAGGATTCAAAATCCCAATTCTGGGTGTTCACTTGAAAGACTTAATCGCCGTGCATGTTGTTTTTCCAGACTGGGTGGATGAAAATAAAGTAAACACTGTTAAAATGCAGCAGTTATATGTCACTCTGAATGAACTGGTGTCACTTCAGAGTTCTTCCCATCATTTAGAAACAAGTATGGATTTAATCAATCTCTTAACGGTATGTATTTTATTTTATTTGAAACATTTATTTAACAATTTGATCCACTTTCAATGCATTTTTTTTTTAAATGTATATTATTTGTGCCAAAAAGATGTCCTCATAGTGCTGAGCTGATCTCATTTATTTCTCTTATGTTAGCAAATGTGTGTTTATGGAAGCAATTTTCACTACCTGTAATCTGTTGCTATTGGCAACTGTACACCAAGATCTACAAGAAGAGAGAAGAAGAGAGAAGTAAGTCCTGTACACACAGAACACTGCTGAGGTGAGGGAGCTCTCTCACACTTATATATGCCCAGCAGCAGTGTTATGTGTGTACAGGACTCACATCTTTATCCTTGTACATGTATTTGCTAACATAAGGAGATAAGCTCAGCACCATGAGGACATCATTTGGCACACAATAATATACACTTTAACAATCTCATTGAAAGTGGAATTTCGCTTTAAACCGGACCTTCAGCGTGATTTAATGAAAAGCCCAAACTCTTAAAAAATGGTTCCCCAGCATCTAAAATGAATATATTTTACGTTTTTAGTCATTAACTTATTATTCTTTCCCCCACTGGGCTGCAACTCTGTTCAGGAATTTAGGATACGGGCGCCGCCATCTTGACTCAGAAGCATCACACTTACTGAGGAGAGGAGAGTGGGATAAGGTACAGGGGGGTGGCTTATAGCTGTGCTTTGCTCAGACAGAGCAGAGCTGGGGTCAGGGGAAGGTCAGCAGTCCCAGAATGCAGAGCAGCACAGTCAGGAGGCACTTCCTGTTTGCAGGCTACCTGATAAGATGGCGGCTTCCATAAGCCGCCATCTTGGATTTTTAAAGGCTCATAACATGCAGTAGATGCAGGTAGGATGATTTTTAATGTGGTCAATCTGTATGTACAGGGTGTGGGAAACATATAAGATAGACTCTTATTCAGAGTGAAGGTCCGCTTTAATGTGGACCAGACCCAGGATTTTCATTATCCTGGGTTTTGGTCCTTGCCCCCCATTGGTGAAACCCCCAGGTTGCCCAAACATCTCTTCCCAGGTCCTATGACGCATGCCTGGCCTCCTGTCCAATCAGAGCACTCGCTTAAGCCCCTTCGTCCAGGAGCTCGTCTAATACAAGTGGACTGTTTGGGTGCCATTACATAAAGACAAATTAGTGGCATTAAAAGTTCTTGAAACTGAAAATAGAGCCCAGAAGAGAAACTTCAGCTGAATGTTGCCAAAAGTCTGGATGAATATAAAGCAGATGAAAATCCTTGATGACTGGCCCTGGAATCTAAAAGACTCCATGGCTGGCCGTTAGCCTTCCCCAAGGCATCCAACAGCGGGGAATGAAATCCTCGGGGTCACCGTAAACTCACCTTTACTGCCGGCTTCTGCAGCGCGGTAATTGCTCTGTTGCTGTATGCGCTCCCTCGCCCAGTCTTTTAGATTCCAGGGCCAGTCATCAAGGGTATTCTTCTGATTTCTATTCATCCAGACAAACTCTTGGCAACATTCAGGTGAAGTTTCTCTTCTCGGTTCTATTTTCTGTTTCAAGAACTTTTAATGCCATTAATTTGAGCTTCCCTCCCCCCACATAGCAGATCTTCAAAGCAGGAAAAATCAGGCAGCAGTAGTGACAGACATTTCCCCCAGGTAAGAACGCTGCCACTAACCTTTTAGCTACTGGAACACAAAGGGTTGAAATGGAGCAGGACTAGCAAGCATAATAGTGATTATCGCTAGCGGTACACCTCAGGCCTGTGTGAAAGGAGCATAACTGAAAAGGAAACCCCTTGCTTTGTGAATTTTTGGTCCTAGCCTTACTGGTGTCTCTCATTAACTGTATTGTGGTAGCAGTGTTTTGTATCTGTTTTGTTGGATGTTTGAGGTTTATATTGGCCCTTTTACAATGATCGGTACTGCGATTCTTATTTGAATCTTTTCTTCTTTCCTTTAGCTATCACTTGATTTATACCACACGGAGGATGATATTTATAAACTTTCACTGGTGCTTGAGCCTAGGAATCCCAAGTCGGTAGGTAAAAATATACTTAAAAGATTATGTCATGTTCTGATGTACACACACATGCAAACTGCAAATCATGTATTGTATATTTCTAAACGACTGAATTAAAGTGGAGCAAAACCAGGAATTTTGACTATCCATGTCCCAGGGGCATCCCGAATGGCCATGCTTGCTCACACTAAGAGCATTAAAGGCTGTTAGGCTACTTGTTTGCAGGCTCTTGGAGGAACACAATGGAAGGAGGGGGTTTGGGAGCCCTCATATGGCTTTTACCCTGAGCTACAGGAAATGTAGGAGATGCACATGGGACAGGTATTAGCTAAGCTGCGTGCTGCTTTAATATTTCCATTGCCTGGAATATCCCTTTAAACTAGACATTCAGCATCATTTAAAGAAATCCCAAACCCTTAAAAAACCCCGGCATCTAAATTTAATATAATTTATGTTTTTAGTCACTTTTTATTCTTTTCCCTGCTAGGCTGCAACTCTGTTCAAGACTCTAGGATACTGGCACCACCATCATGCCTTAGTAGCATCACTTACTGAGGGGTGGAGAAAGTACAGAGGTGCGAGTTATAGCTGTGTTTTGCACAGACAGGGCAGAGCTGGGGTCAGGGAGAGGACAACAATCCCAGAATGCAGTGTGACACAGTCAGAAGACACTTCCTATTAGCAGGCAGCCTGATGCTCCATGAGCGGCCATCTTGGGTGCTTAAAGGCTCATAACATGCAGTAGATGCAGGTAGGATGACTTTTAATGTGAGCAATCTGTATGTACAGGGTGTGGGAAACATATAAGATAGACTCTTATTCAGGGTGAAGGTCCGGTTTGAATAAACCTTCAAAAGACCATAGTAATGTATTTGGTTAATGAAGAACTTAGAGGCCGATTCATTAATAGCGCCAGGTAGCGACAGATGAGCGCCAGTAGCGTGATTTTCACAGCGCCAGCTAGTATTCGCTGTGCTTGGCCGGGGTTTGCTTGTTGACAGCGACTCAGTCGGTGTGCGGTAATGTTGAATACGGGGTTAGGGGTCGCTGTTTCACAGGTTCCGCGTTGTATGGGTGCGCCTGACAGCGAATGGCCAGAGCGAACGGCTTGCTGCAGATTCATTAACAAATCACGCTCCGAATTTTTTCGCGCTGTGAATTCCTTGTTTAAACCCCAGAGCGCTGGCGGCGATGGATTTAAAATAGTTATTCTAAGTATGTCACACACCCCACTTCAAACATTAATTCATTAACATGGGTACTCACCGCTAGGTGGCGCTGCTTTGCAGAGAAGTCCAGAAAAAGCAAGCCCCTCCCGGTCTATACATACCTGGTATCTCCTAACAATTCCCCAGTGTTCTTCTCTGCAACGTGGCGACAAGACAGAAGAAAGAAGTCTCCTGCTTGCAGGTAGCCGGGGTATCACCCCGGCCCCCCCCCCCTATGGTCTATTTCTGCCCGGCTTCTTGTTTATTAGTCCCTGGTTATTGGTAGCCTCCCAGCTTAGGCTGTAGGCTGGGCAAGGGTAGATAGCACCTTAGGTGCTTAGGAGCTTGCTCCTCCGCTCGTCCCCATATTATGGGGCATAGCGGCGATCCGGTTTTTGGTGATCCGGATGTGGGATGCCCCGGGCCTGATTTTCCCCTTAGGTTCTCACCCTGTCATTTTTTCCTTCCCCCATGTATACATGTGCTTGTGTGTGTGTGTGTGTGTGTTGTGAGGCAGGGACGGGTGGCCTGGCTCCTGCCCGTCCGGTCTGCCTTTATAGGGTGCTTGGTGGTACAGTAGTTCCTGTGGCTGGTGTTGTCGAGTGGCCTGGCGGCGCGTCGCGCCGGTCCGCCTGGGATGCTTTCGCTGGGCGGGCGGGCCGGGCGGCGTGCTCCGCCGGCCCACTCGACGGCTTGTGCGGGCGTCATCGCGGCGCCCGCGGCTGGGGCCTTGGCGCGGCTGCGGTGGATGTCCCGCTGGGAGGGACCGGGCGGCATGCGTTGCCGCCGGTCCTCCTGTGGGCTGATGCGGGCGCCATGGTGGTGTGGCGCTTGCGGCCTGATTTCGCGGGCTGCAGCCTGCGCGGGCCGCGTCGTGTCTGACGAGGTACGTGGGGGGCGGGGCTACAGAGGTCCCGCGCTCCTGGCGGGCCCGCCTTTCTTCCCCGTCTTCGGCTCGTTCCGGCGTGTCTGTGCGGAGCTCAGGTGGGTGCCTGCTTGTTCTCTCGGCCCTTAATGTTGTCTGGACGCTCTTTTTAGTGAGCGTCCAGTCTGCTGATAAGGGGGGGGCAGCGTTCTTGTTCCCTTGGGATTACACTGGCCTTGGGTCCATTTGGTCTGTGCCTCCGTCCCCCCCCCCCTCTCTTGGGGGTGGTGGCGGGCCTTGGGGCATGCTGGCTCTCAATGCATGTATTATTATATGTATATATATTTATATAGCCGGCCCTGTGTTTGTTTGAGCCACCTATTGTGTGTCTGTGTGCATGTATTTACTGTTGTCTTTTCTTTGTTTTCCAGATCCCGGGATTCCTTCACTCTGGGCTCTCCCGGTCGTATATACCTGGCTATTGGGTTTTGGGTCCCTTTTTGCTATTCCCTGACAGGCCTGTTTACACATTTCATCATACATATATATCTATATATATTTGTATATTTATAGATATTTTCTTAAAATCCCAGTGGGGCATCCCGGGTCGCGTAACTGCGCGTAAATCCCTGGGGTCTGCGAATACCATAAATTCACCATATGGAGGCTACCAGAGATACCGGAACTAGTCCTTCGGGGCAGTCCAGGCTGTGTGGGGGATGTGGGACTCCGCTCCCAGGGGATGATGTTATCATTTGTATTCCATGTGCGCAGCGGAACATTGAGCGCCAGTCCGACACCTCGGTGCCTGGGACTTCTTCTACCGCGCCTTCTCCCTCCCCTCCTCGCCTGTTCCGGACACCATGTGACGCGGTCGTTGGGGGTGATTCGCAATCTGAGGTATGCGCCCGTTTGGCCAGCCTAGAGAAAATCCATTTTCCGCTATGGTCGCTCAGAAGGCTCCAGCCAAGCGGAAACATCTGTCTCCGCCTCCGCGGGACTCAGATGAGGAAGTTCAGGTACTGGACTGGTCGGTTCGTCCCCTTGAAGAGGGTGAGCTTGTTGAGGAGTCAGAGGATGCCGAGGTTCAGCACTTGTCGGGCGCTGAGGGGGACCTGGAATTAGAGGGGCCCCCCCTTGATACGCCCACTATCCTGGCCCAAATGTTTGAGGTTTTGGATTTGGATCCGCCGGAAGTTACTCCTCGGCCTAAGGGTCAGCTTTTTGGGGGGTCCAAGCAGCGCTTGGAGTTTCCCAGTCAACAGCATTTTGAGGACATCGTCCTTAAGCAGTGGGAGCAGCCTACGCGGCTTGTCGGGGTTCCGCCTAGTTGGGACAAGAAGTATCCTTTTCCATCGGATCTGTTGAAGCGTTGGTCTGTCTCCCCCGAGGTGGATGCTCCTGTTTTGGGGCTGTCTAATACGGCAGCTGTTCATCTCCCTGACACTACATTTCTCAAGGACGGCGAGGATCGCCGGATTGATCAGTTGGCCCGTCATGGGTTTGTCTGTGCGGGTTCGGTTTTGAGGCCTGCTTGTGCTTCTGCCTTTCTGTCGTTGGCGGTTAGGTCCATGGTCAGGGACTTATGTGTGGATCTTGATCCTACTGGTGATGAGTTTCTAGTTCTTAAGCGTTGTGAATCCTTCTTGTCGTTTATTCTGGCCGCCCAGGAGGATGCTATGTTGATGTGTGGCAGGGCTACTGCTCTGTTGGTGGCTATTCGTCGTTCAGTTTGGCTGAGACAGTGGACGGCTGATTTTAATTCTAAAAGATCGCTTACGGCTCTCCCCTTTCTGGGTTTGAGGCTTTTTGGTGAAAAGCTGGATTCTGTTGCCAAGGGAGGCAAGTTGCCTCAGCGCATGAAATTTCACCGTTCCTTTCGGGGGGCGGTCTCCTTTAATCCGTCCTTTCGGGGAGCCAGAGCCGGCAGGGGTGCGGGCTTCTCGGCCTCCAGGGGCGCCAGTTGGCCTAAAGGTAGAGGCCGTGGCCGTCCCGTTCACGTCTGGGGCGCCAAGCCCAAGCCTGCGGCCAAGCCCGCTCAGCAATGAGGGGGCGCCCTCACCCGTACGGGTGGGGGGGGCGGTTGCGACTCTTCTCCCGGGTATGGGACCAGGAGGTCTCGGACAGGTGGATCCGGGAGGTGGTGTCGGCCGGTTACAAGCTGGAGTTCGAGTCCCGCCCTCCTCTAAGGTTTTTCAGGTCTCGGGTGCCCTCGGATCCTTTGGCCACACAGGGGCTCCTGGCGGCGGTAAGGAATCTTCTGGAATTGGCAGTCATCTGCCCGGTCCCTCCTTCGGAGGTGGGGCGCGGCTTTTATTCCAATCTCTTCACTGTACCCAAAAAGGACGGTTCGTTCCGTCCGATCTTGGATTTGAAGCTTCTCAACAGGTTTATTCGTCCCCGGAAGTTCCGCATGGAAACCCTGCGATCTGCGATAGGTGCGCTTCGGCAGGGGGACTTTATGTCGTCCATAGACATCAAGGATGCTTACCTTCACATTCCGATCTTTCCGGCTCATCAGAGGTTCCTTCGCTTTGTGGTGGAGGATCGGCATTTTCAGTTTGTAGCTCTTCCGTTCGGCCTCACATCTGCGCCGAGAGTGTTCACCAAGGTGTTGGCGGGAGTGATGGCCCTGCTCAGAGCTCAGGGGATTCGCATTGTACCTTACCTGGACGATCTTCTCATCATGGCGCCTTCCTTCAGTCAAGCAGAAGGGGACACCCGTTTGGTGGTGTCTATGTTGGAAAGGTTCGGCTGGGTGATCAATTACCCCAAGTCCTCTCTGGTCCCGGCCAGGGTGGTGACTTTTCTGGGGATGTCGTTGGACTCTTGCCAGCACAGAGTTTTTCTCCCTCAGGCCAAGGTTCTTTTGATTCAGGAATTGGCTCAGCTTCTTCTTTCCAATCCTCGCCCGTCCATTCGGCTAGGAATGAGACTGGTGGGGTTGATGGTGGCCTCGTTCGAGGCAGTTCCCTTCGCGCAGTTTCACACGCGGACGCTTCAGCTTCATCTTTTGGCGTCTTGGGACCGGCGACCGTGGTCGTTGGATCGGTCCTTCCGGATGTCCCCTCGGGTTCGGCAGTCTCTTCTGTGGTGGATGGTCTCGGACAATCTTCTGAAGGGCAGGTCGTTTCTGACCCCACTTTGGGAGACTGTCACCACGGATGCCAGTTTGTCGGGATGGGGAGGTTTCTGGAAGGATCTTCAGTTTCAGGGGCAGTGGGACCCTCTGGAAGCTCACTTGCCCATCAATGTTCTGGAGTTGCGAGCCATCAGGTTGGTTCTGTCTCAATTGACACATCATTTGCAGGGCCTGCCGGTGCAGGTGCGGTCGGACAGTCGGACGGCGGTTGCTTACATCAATCACCAGGGAGGGACTCGCAGTCTGGGTGCCCACAGAGAGGTTTCTCTGATTCTTGTTTGGGCAGAGACTCATGTCCCTTGCATCTCGGCAGTTTACATTCCAGGAGTGGAGAACACGGAGGCGGACTTTCTGAGCCGGTGTTCGTCCCGCCGGGGGGAATGGTCTCTCCATCCCCAGGTGTTTCGGTCACTGTGTCTTCGGTGGGGGACGCCGGAGGTGGATCTGTTTGCCTCTCGTCACAATCACAAGCTTCCGACATTTGTGTCACTGTCCCGGAACCCTCTGGCTCTGGCGGCGGACGCCATGACCCTGAGCTGGAGGGATCTGGGGTTGCTTTATCTGTTTCCTCCGATTCCCATGCTGGGCAGGGTTCTGCGAAAGCTGGTTCAGGAAGGAGTTCCCGCCATTCTCGTGGCTCCAAGGTGGCCAAGGCGGGTGTGGTTCGCGGACATCGTTCGTCTGGCAGTGGATCAGCTCGATCTGCCTCTTCGGCCAGATCTTCTCACTCAGGGTCAGTTGTGTTACCCCAGTTTACCAACGCTGGCTTTGACGGCTTGGCTGCTGAAACCTCCATCTTGAAGGAGGAAGGTCTTTCGGATTCGGTCATTCGGACTCTTATTAGTGCTAGGAAGAGATCCTCTTCTTCCATCTATTATAGGGCTTGGAGATCATATTTTGATTGGTGTGAATCTAGATCTTTGCCCTGCCGGGTCTTTTCCGTTTCCAGGATTTCGGATTTTCTTCAGTCAGGGCTGGACTCTGGTCTTCAGCTGAGTACTTTGAAGGGGCAGGTTTCTGCCTTATCTATCTTTTTTCAGAGGTCTTTTGCGAGCCATTCTTTGGTCAAGACTTTTTTCCAGGGGGTTTCGCATTTGCGGCCTCCTAGGAAGCCGTTGCTCCCTGTTTGGGATTTGAATTTAGTTCTTTCTGCCTTTCAGGCTCCTCCCTTTGAGCCTTTGCGGGATATTGCCTTGTCTACTCTGACTCAGAAGGTTGCCTTTCTTGTGGCCATCACTTCTGTTCGGCGTGTTTCAGAGCTGGCGGCCCTGTCGATTCAGGCTCCTTATTTTGAGAAACATCAGGACAAGGTGGTTTTCAGATTCAAGCCGGACTTTCTTCCTAAAGTGGTTTCAGCTTTCCATCTTAATCAGGACATTGTTCTTCCTTCTTTGTGTCCTAAGCCTAAGAATGACAAGGAGAGTGCGTTGCACTGCTTGGATGTGGTACGTTGTGTCAAGTTCTATCTGCGTACTACGGCTCCTTTTCGTAGGACGGATGCCTTCTTCGTGGTGCCCTGTGGGCCTAGGAAGGGTTTGGCTCCGGCCAAGTCTTCTATTAGTAAATGGATTCGTCAGGCGATTGTTGGAGCTTATTCTGCCAAGGGGAAGGCTCCCCCTTTTCGTGTTACTGCTCATTCTACTCGTGCTGTTGGTGCGTCCTGGGCTTTTCAGCACCAGGCTTCGGTGGAGCAGGTTTGTAAGGCTGCTACCTGGTCTTCGGTTCACACCTTTTCAAAGTTTTATAAGGTTGATGTGCGGGCTTCAGCGGATGCTGTTTTTGGCCGCAAGGTTCTGCAGGCTGCAGTGGTTTGAGTGTGTCTGCATTATTGCCTGGTTGGATACCCTCCCCATTTTGGACACTGCTGTTGGATGTCCCATGTTAATGAATTAATGTTTGAAGTGGGGTGTGTGACATACTTAGAATAATACCATTTTGTGATTACTCACCTGTAAAATGGGTATTATAAGTATGTCACACACCCCACTTCACCCGCCCTCTTTGGTATCCTGGTTCTTTATATGGTGAAGTTGTGTTTATTCACAGTTGAGGGTTACTTTTGTGTTTTGGTCTCCTGGTATCTTGCCTTTATTGCTGTTTGAATACTGGGGAATTGTTAGGAGATACCAGGTATGTATAGACCGGGAGGGGCTTGCTTTTTCTGGACTTCTCTGCAAAGCAGCGCCACCTAGCGGTGAGTACCCATGTTAATGAATTAATGTTTGAAGTGGGGTGTGTGACATACTTATAATACCCATTTTACAGGTGAGTAATCACAAAATGGTATTTTTAACCCCCAAACAACCATATTTTTTGATTGTAAAATTATACAAGTTTTTATAAACATTTTGTAATATGAATACATTAATATCAGACCTGTAATATCAATTCTGCACAAAATCATTTTTTTTTTTTTTTTAACCTTAAAAAAAAATCCTAACATTGCAGAAGTGGTCACAGAATTTTTGACATAAAAAAAAAAAAAAACATTAATAGCAAGTAATTATGAATAATTAAAGATTGCTCCATTGAAATGCATTGAACATCGCCAGGGAGCGACAGGTCATACCTGTCGCTGTGATGGGATTAGCAGCGGCGCTGTTCGTTGCAGTCGGCTACATGATGAATCCCGCGGTAGCTGTCGCTCTTGCCGGCGCTAGCCTCATTTAGCGTGATAAATGTGTCATTGTGGCCGACGCCGGGCGTACTTGAGTCGGTAGCCGCCGTTAGCTGGCGGGACCTGGCGCTCGTCAGACACTACCTGGCGCTATCGCTTGATGAATAAGGGCATAAGTGAATATACAATACATAGTGTCTTTTTTAGAGAAGTTAGATAAGTTAAATGAGTTAGACAATGTTGAAGGTTCAGTTTTCTTTGGCAGCCAATCTGTATCCATTATTTCGTGTCCTAAAACTGAAGTTGACTTGAATGTGTCAAGACAGCAGATATGATTGTGAGGGGGGATTATTACTTAGGCGTAACAAAATGTGACAGGCCCTGGTGAGAACATTGAATGAGGCCCCTTCAAGGCTCATACAGTAAAATGTTTCCATCTTCTAACTCAATTGGATGCAGCTAGACAACTAATGACTGAAACAGCAGGGACTAATAGTGATTACTTCCTCTAAATGATGTCAGGTAAGCACAAATATGAAAAGCTGGAGGAGCAACAATGATGGGGCCTCCCCGTACTTCTGGGTCCCTGGGTTCAATCACACCCCCTCATTACACCCCTGTTGATGGGAAATATAGATTGTTTTACATGTTTAGTATCTATAATAATGGAGGGATTTGTTTTGGCAAGAACTTGCATCACTTCACTTAAAAAAATATGATCCTTAGATATGAACCCCAGTCGCAAAGGTGTTAAAGCTAACTTATGTTTTGATCAGGGCGGCTTTAATCCTTCAGTGAATGAATTGAACTGTTTCTATATGATGATGTCCGGGGTGACTAGTAGAGTTGTTAGCTTATGGAGGTGCTGGTCCTTGTGGTCATCCAGAGCAAGTCATATGAGCTTCACTCTGGTCTCTACTAAGCTTCTCTATTTTCCCTGTTCTGTTTTCAATGCTTGGGATCATAAAAGAGCTGAGGGAAATGGGGGCACAAAAATATTATAGGAAATATATGGTCTGGTCCAGGACCAGATAATGAGGGGGCGCGCGCCCCAGGGCCTCCACCAACCTTTGGGTTATGGTCTGGTTCAGGAAACTTTTCAGTCTTTGGTCCGATGGGCCGCAGGGCCAGCAACAAAGCTATCAGTGGCAGTGGGGGCCCCCAGCACCTGGGCAAGCCTTTTTCTGTTTTAGCAAACCTGCAGCCAAAGCCACTACAGGGCAGGACGGAGAGTCTAGAGCAGCAAGCCACCATTAGCAACGCTACAGTGATGGGTGCAGCCACTCGCTGCACATAAGCCACCAAGCACATCCACTGGCAGCTCAATGCAGGAAACGCTGGGCAACTAAATTCCCCCCACGCAGAATGGCAACGCAGGGGTTTCTGAGCCGCACGCACCCGCACAAGTGTGGCACAAGGGACTCAATCTGACGTTCTAGTAAGTAGGTGCGTGCCAGACAACCACCAATCAGTTACTTGGCTGGACTACTATTTTAAAGGAAAAAAATACTGTATGTGGGGCCTCCACCAGATTTTGTGCCCAGGGGCCTCCACCACACTTAATCCAGCCCTGGTCTGGTCTTCCACATAACCTTTCTGTGATGATTGCCTTGGGCCCAGTTCAAACTAGGGGCTCATTCATCATATATTGGTTATACGGGGGCAGAAATGGGGGTTGTATGGGGCCCAAAAATCCCTGATGGCAGCCCTGATCTCCTAATAGGTTGAGATATTATACAGCTATCTGCCCATTAGGCTTGTACACATGCCCCTTCCCAACAGAAACCTGTGTGACCTACCCTCGTGGCTGAAGCGGGGAGGCCGATTCATTAATAGCGCCAGGTAGCGACAGATGAGCGCCAGTAGCGGCATTTTCACAGCGCCCGCTAGTAGTCGCTGTGCTTGGCCGTTGTTCGGTTGTTGACAGCGACTCAGTCGGTGTGCGGTAATGTGGAATACGGGGTTAGGAGTCGCTGTTTGACAGGTTCCGCGCTGTATGGGTGCGCCTGACAGCGAATGGCCATAGCGAACGGCTCCCAGCATATTCATTAACAAATCACGCTCCAAAAATTCTCGCGCTGTGAAATGCATGTTTAAACCCCAGAGCGCTGGCGGCGATGGCTTAAAAGTAGTTTTTAACCCCCAAACATCCATATTTTTTGATTATAAAATTAAACAAGTTTTTCTAAACATTTTGTAATATGAATACATTAATATCAGACCTGTAATATCAATTCTGTACAAATTTTTTATTTTTTATTTTTTTACCTTAAAAAAAATATCTAACATTGCCGAAGTGGTCACAGAATTTTTGACATTTAAAAAAAACAAAAAAAAAACATTAATAACAATTAAATATGAAGATTTAAAGATTGCTCCATTGAAATGCATTGGAGAGCGCCAGGTAGTGAGAGGTCATACCTGGCGCTGTGATGGGATTAGCAGCGGCGCTGTTCGCTGAAGTCTGCAACATGATGAATCCCGCGCTAGCTGACGCTCTCGCCGGCGCTAGCCTCATTTAGCGTGATAAATGCGTGATTGTGTCCGCCGCCTGGCGTTCTGGAGTCGGTAGCCGCCGATAGCTGGCAATACCTGGCGCTAGTGAGACACTACCTGGCGCTATCCCTTGATAAATAAGGGCCTAAGATTCAGGAAGGGGGAATTTTTAGGCCTATGTGTCCTAAGTGCTGCAAAGGTCAGATTCAGATTTGTCTTCCCTAAGATTGAAGAGACCCTCAACTATCACAATCTTGTATGAGAATCCTTCCTGTTGGGTGAGCTTTCCAGGGTTCAGTTCAACAGAAGCATGAAGCCGCTGATGATACTGAGGCCCAACCGTACCCTCTATCAGCACCACCCCCTCTTCTCCTAGGATTATTTTTGCAATCCCTATAAAGGTAATACTTTTTATAAAAACAGGTTTATTTTATTATTTGATAGCTGTAATTTGTAATCAACAAAAGAAAACATGGTTACCCATTTTTTTAGGAACTAAAAAAAGTTTTTTTTCTATTCTTACTCTTATTCTATTTTCTATTCTTTACTATTGTTTTGTATGGAAGAATAATAACATGTTCAAAATAGTCATTGAGAACAGGAGCGGTATGGGTGGAAAAAAATGCTATAGCTCTATACCACAGTATTCAAAAATATTCAAGTTCATGTTTGTGCATTCAAACACCCACTCTTCATCCTCGTCTTTTTATTATATTTTCTATGTATATATATATATATATATATTACATTTTTGATCTATTCAATCACAGCCAACTTCTCCTACAACTCCCACTAAACCGGATGTACCACTCGACTGGGCTTCTGGAGTGACCACAAAGCCTGACCCCACAATTATCAACAAGCACATCCGAAAGTTAGTGGAGGTAGGCTGCCAGTATGTTATTATATGTATTTAACAACCTTGTTATGTAAGTGCTAAGCTTCTTGAAAATCAATACATCTGTCTTAAATGATCTTTGCTGCTTTAGACTACATTAATAATTTATCTCTGTCTATTCTTACTATTTCATTTACTGTTTGTGCATTGCTAATAGCTGGCAGTTTTTTTACAGCATTAAATAAGGTTTCCTTAGTATACAGTATCTGAAGTAATAGATTATGACTTTATTTTTCGTAAAGACATTTGCTATTTTTTCAACTGGCTTTCCTAGTTGAGCCCAATAGATGACTTGCATAGAGTCTACTAGAACAATGCAGCAAGTCTTGTTGCCGTGATCATTATTGCATACTGTATACCTTTACAGACATATTTGTCAAACAGTGATCTCATTGGTTTCTCAGGGCTATTGACAGCAAACATGGAAAACTTTTTATTTACACTATTTAGTGGAGACATCAGCTATTCAACAGATACATATGCATACTCCTCAAAAGGTTTACTGGATCCTGTGATTTGCAGATACAGCAACATCTGATTGCAGATCAGAATCCCTTGCAATCTGTTTATGTATCCTGTTTGTTTTTCAATGGTTCGTTTTTCGTTTATTTTGATGCCATTTTTTACATATACACTGCTTCTGACCACTGCTCTAGACCTACAATCAGCTCTGACCTGCAGTTTGTACCTGAAGCTTGCTCTTACTCTCTCAGAGGGTGACCAGGTTACATAAGGTAGTTAGTCTAAGCCAGCTTTTATAGAGACTACAAGATCTGCCATGGAGCTGCTTTGTACCTAAACCTGATCCACAATTAGACAGTTAGATCAAGAACCATTACATAAGACCTAATTCATAAACCTTGACCCACCCATTACTTGATCCCAAAGGCTGGTATCCAGGGGTGAACTGATTAACACGCATCACAAGTGCATAATGGGGCTGTGGCTAAAACCAACAAAACAGTTTATAGTACAACAACCGTTGACCAATGTTGTCCACTTAATCATGGTATCCCCATCCGGACCACTCCCAACCTATGCTGGCAATTATAGATGGGAACTGCATGGGTAGCAACTCTTACCACTCGTGTCTGCAGCCGATGACATACACAGGTCCCCATCCCCTCCTCCCTCCTTTTCTTCATCCGGGAGACAGCTGGGGGGCATTGTACGCTGTGGTCATAGTGATCATCACCCTGCTTCCAATCATTGACAACTTGGAGACTCTATATACTGTATATATGTATATTTATAGGGCACAACTTTTGTAGTTGTTTGGTTGGCTTTAGCCACATTATCCAGTTGTGGCTGGTCTCTATATTAGAGCGAAAGCACTGAGCTAGCATTTAGAAACTACCTACCTCACCCCACCTTTTATGATAGTTTGTTTAGTGGCATCCAGGGGTAGAAACGTTTGCACTGCACTTGGTTGATAGTAATATTTGCTGTCTCATCTGTTACCTTAAATTTGTTCCTAAATTTGACAGCAGTTTTGCATATTCTATATTTTCCACCCCTTATCTTTAGTAAGCTATAATTATTTTGCAATTAAACATAATCATCTTCTATTTCTGAATTTATGTTAAATGCCTCAGACATCCCCTAGGCACACGATTTCCAATAACATATGGAACATTTTGCCTTCCCTGTAAAGTTACATTTAGAAAATAAAATCATTGCGTTTTTGTAACTGAAAGGAAAGAAAGAAGGTGTGTGATTTAGCATCTGACATACGACAACATATTATTTGTTCATAAATTAACTCTCTCTTTCTTCAAAATTTCAGTAAAGTGTTAAATATATATATATATATATATATATATATATATATATATATATCTAAGTCACTGCTGCATTTGCTTTGGCTTACTCTACACAGCAAAACTGAGACAGCCAATAGGAACTGCATGAACCCCCTGTGCAGGCCCACAATTTCTTACCGTTCCAACACTCCCATGTTACGTTCTCGGGTTGCGGCCACGTCCCTGGCCTCTCTGCAACCAAGCGCACTCCTGCAAACAGTCATTCAGATCTGTTGGAGGGCGGGTGCACGTCGACGACCACAAGGAGACTCTGTTTAAAACAGCATAAAGTGCTGATTAGACAAGAGCCCGCTGCTTGTGCTGCGGGAATGGTGGAAAGGTGACTTGTCTGGCTGATCTGGGGGGGGTCTGCTTTAGCAGAGTATCCCAAATCAGTACGCCCCAGAAAATCTCTGGTCTTTTGAAGGTTTGTGTGTCTAATTGCTAAGTGTATGCACTGTTCCGGGCTTTTCCCTGAACACATGCTTCACATTAAGTTACCCTTCGAAGGGTATATTTATTTCACAGTCAAAACCTGAACCTATTATAGGGGCTGAAATAAGACACAACATTATTTTTTGTTGCAATTTGTGCTCTCAACTAATATTTTGTGTATTTTTTGAAAGTCTGTTTTTAGAAATTATGACCATGATCATGATGGGTATATTTCTCAAGAGGACTTTGAAAGCATTGCAGCAAACTTCCCATTTTTGGACTCCTTCTGTGTTCTAGACAAAGATCAGTAAGTGCACTTAACCTTATGACTGGATAGTCAAGTTAAAATCTCAGTGTTGCCATGGGTTTTAGACCACAAAAACAAATGGCAAGCAAAGCTGTTCTTGGACTGCTGGCTCCCTAGAGGAATCTTTCTGTGCTAAGCTAATCAGCGCAATGCAGCATTAGCAACCACCCAAGTTCTCTTCGACAGCTCCCCGCATGGTAGCCACTAAAAATCCAGGTAAAATAGTCCTTTAGGTGCCCCACATTTGTCATGAAATCGGGTTTCCTGCATCAAAAAGGCTTAGCCTTGAGGGAGGGTTGGGAGGAGGATAGGATCCTTGAAAACACTTGGAGGATTTCCTTGAAGAAACACTTTCAAAACCTGCAGCTGACAATTAGGGCTGCTTCCAGACTGATCTTTCTATAGGCTCGATTCAGAGACACATTCATCTGGACTTCCGTAGCTGTCTGTGAAAGTTTGGGTGGGTGCTTGTCATTTTTTTGCTTTTTTTCGTTCATTTTTCATTCGTACGAACGTTCGGGAAAATGTGTATATGCGATTTCGATGAACGAAAGCAAATCGGAACATTTCCGTTAGTTCGGATCATTTTCCAAACAAAATCTGATATTTTTCGTTCGTTCAGATAACTTACGTTGTTGGGATGGGCTTGCGTCTGATTTAGAGAGCTGATTTCCGACGGACCACCACCCTAGAAATCCATTTCATTTCCGATCCACTTACGGGGCCTTTTGAAGCCTCGGATTGCTATTGCTGAACATGTTTTGCGGCTATGTGGAGGAGTCTGCGCGCCTTTAGCACCAAGGCATTGCATGTATCAGCATGGCCGAGGACATAAATTGTATAGCAATGCATACCTAAACTAATACATTTCATGTATGCCTTATCGAAGCATTTTAATGTTGACCTTAATTAGTCCTTAGCATGTAAACCTTTATTTTCCCACACATCCATATAATTGCTATATTTTTTTAGACTTATGTCCTTTGTGAATTATATTTGGATTGTTGAACTTGAATCTTAATTTGTTGTAGGAGGTCTTGTTTTAGTCGGTTACCTTTGCTTTGTGTAATTATTTTATATTTGGTTGCAGGTCGCAAGATGTGCCACTCGCACAACATACAAGCAGTGTTTGGTCCGGATATGCGATTCCTCAGTGTTCTTGCAGGGCATCCAGGGTCGTCCCATGAAACTTATATATTGCAGAGCTCCGGCTGATTTCGTCAGTTTGAGTCTGGAGAATTATCTGGTGGATGGCTCCTGGGTAAGTTTGCTCACATTCCATCAATCCATTTTCACTGCATGGCAATGAATATAGTTGATGACTTATGTCTTAACCTATGGCTGTTTTTAGCCCTTTATGACATGTTAAACAATATCGTAGCTTAGAATGTGTATTTTATGTTAGTATTTTTAAATTATTTCAGGGGATTCTGGATATCCACTCCTGCCCTTGCTCCTGATGCCCATTCTTTGCCTGCAGAATGCGGGCCAGGGGTTCTCTAATCGGGCACTATGCAAAACCCGGGCCGTGGTGGCGAGGGCCTCTGGCTTTTGAAGTCCAGATTTAGGTGTTTGGACCATACAGGGGGGGGGGGGGGGGCACTGCAGTATGACCCCAACAAGGTTATACCAATAATTTAATTTACGTTTTTTAACAGGGACCACGTGTGCTAGAGTGGCACAACTGAGTGTCAGGGTCCTTCAGTTGGTGGGCGAGATGCAGGAGCTGCGCAACTCGTTGGGGACCACAGATGAAGAATAATGTTCTGTGGCCTGCCATTGCTATGTATTTTGTTTTTTATAGTTGTAAAAATTTGAAATTTTCTAACTTTTTTAAGATTTTATATTTTATGATGGAATAAAAAAAAAATGTTTCAGTGTCATTTCATTTACAAAATACATTAACACAAAACTAATGGGCCTAGAAATAAAGATGAATATTCACATGACCAAGAAGTGATTTGGGTAAGTTTTAGGGGGCTAAAATGGAAGAAGAACCTAACCAAGAAGTGGTTTGGGTGAGCTTTAAGGGTCCAAAAGGGAAGATGGAGGATAGTGCTAAGTGGTTTGGGTGAGCTTTAAGGGTCCAAAAGGGAAGATGGAGGATAGTGCTAAGTGGTTTGGGTGAGGTTTAAGGGTCCAAAAGGAAAGATGGAGGATAGTGCTAAGTGGTTTAGCTAAACATTGTAGTAGAAGTGAGGGTGGCAAATATGTAGGCGAGCACTTTAATGAGTTAAGTTTGTAGTGCGCAGGCGCAAGATCGTAAGGATTTCCGTCTGGAAGATTATTTATTGAAAAAGGGAAACAGAAACTAACGGGAAACGTAAAGGATTAGTGGGAGGATACGATGGGAAAAGGACAAAAACGAAAGCCTACGTTGTAACATGTGAAAATGAAACGGAAAAGTCACGCTGGAAAATGACATCCTCGTATTCGTAATCTGCCGTACGAACGGACGGAATCTTTACAGAAGGATTGCAATGCATGCATAGAATCGCTAGTACACTCATACGAGAGCAGAAACATTTAAAAAAAAAAAACAGATCGGCACTAAAACGGAAGTATTTTTTTTGTCTCTCTGAATCGAGCCTTATGTCCTCGCAGGTAAACTGGCCAAGTGGGGAGGGGTCACTAAACACATGCTTGTCTCAGGAATCCCTAGGGCTTAAATGTTTGGCCGGTTGGCCTACACTGGGACTGCATTGGGGCAATGCACTTAATTTGCTGGACAGTTGCTCATAATAGACTATTGTGATTGCAGAGTGATTGTTGCCTCGATTGCAATTCAATTTCGTCCATGAAAGTGATTCCACTCCATTCTATAAGAAATCGCTACCACATCACATTACATGGCCCCAGCGTGACCCAAGCCTCAAGTTCCCATCAGACTGGTTCAGGATAACAGCGATTCTTAGGGCAAGAGGTGGAAAGATAGAGTAGGCAGTTTTGTCATCCTGTTATTTTTATGCAAGTTTAAAGGACGATTAAAGAAGAATGAATGTTTTAAAATAATAGTTAGCTACAATATGTTAATATGATAAAATCTATGTGAGATATCCATATTACTATATTCTCTTCCCCTCTCCTTACAGAGATGGACTCATCAGCAAGGATGAAATGATGGCCTACTTTCTGAGAGCCAAGTCCCAGTTTCATTGTAAAATGGGTCCTGGTTTTGTTCACAACTTCCAGGAGATGACCTATCTGAAACCAACCTTCTGCGAGCATTGCGCTGGATTTGTACGTATGTTTTATTGTACTTTTCCTTTAGCACACCTGTAATAAAATCCTCTGAAACAACAGCGCATTCTAATACTTAGCTACTATTTCTGCTTTTATGAGCATTACAAAAATGATACTTGGCTTACCTTCACCTCCTCCATTTATCAATGCTCTGCTGCCATGCCAATAGACAGACAGAGCCGGCAGTGACTGGTACACCCCTACTTGACTTAGGAAACCAGCCATCCTAATCCCCCCACAATATCAGTGAGCCCTACTCACAGGAAACAGCCACACAAATGTGCCACAGCCCCTCCTGCCCCTACTTGCATTATGGCAGTGTAATTAGTTACACCCGGCCTGGTTTCGGGCTCCCTAGGGATCTTTTTTTATCCACTGCTAAGGCTGATCCTAAAGGGCCAGTGCAGACCAGGATGGTCACTTTTGGTGACAGGTGGCACATACGGAAGATCAGACTTCAGACAGAGGTCCTCTTTAAAAAGGAGTCTGATTACACCCCAATCAGGTTACTGGCTTCTGCTGCAGGAGTTGAATGACTTACTTTGCAGCAACTGTGAAACGGGGTGCTTCCACAATGATCTGCACAGAATAATGGTGAAAAGTAAAGGCAATTTTTCTTTCTGCCCAGAAATCACTATTTCTCAGCTATTTCAGCTAGTGCTGTGCCTGCTGCCGGTATGGACTATAGATAATCTCAGGCATATGCTCCGCTATAGGCAATTACTATATTGTGATGTACTGTACTTGAAAGCCCTTAGTTTGTTTAGCCATTTGTTCTGGAAAGACTTCAGACACTGGAGAGGCTGATGACAGGAAGGGTGTTGGTATATCCTGTTTATGTTAGTATAGCAATTGCTACTTCCTTTTTATGACTAGGTTTTCCTTTTGGCTTCTCCTGCTGCATCCATTAACCTAGTTTGTCTTTTATTTCAGCTGTGGGGTATTATCAAACAAGGATACAAGTGCAAAGGTATCTTTCTAGTTGTGTGTATTTTAATAGTAGCATACATGGGCGGACTGAGGCTAAAAAATGGCCCCGGACTTTTCAGGGCACATCGCTGCTTTACTCTTCCTGGCCCAGTATAGTATATTAATGTCACATCATATATATATATATATATATATATATACACTGTATTTTCCCGTCCCGTAAGACCCACCTGATCATAAGACACACCCAGGGAAAAAAAAGGAAAAAATATATTCTGAACCAAAGTGTCCTAAATTTCTTCCCAATCCTCCTATTACTGAGAGTGTTCAGAATCACCCCATTACAGCCAGCGTGTGGCATCCCCCATTACAGCCAGTAAGTGTCATCTCCTACTACAGCCAGTGTGCAGCATCCCCAGTTACAGCCAGTGAGGGGAATCCCTCATTATAGCCAATGTGCAGCATCCCTCATTACAGCCAGTGAGCGACATACCCCATTACAGCCAGGAGGTGTCATCCTCTATTACAGCCAGTAAGTGTCATCCCCTGTTACAGCCAGTGTGCAGCATCCCTGATTACAACCAGTGAGGAGCATCCCTCATAACAGTTTGCAGCATCCCCCAATCACAGCCAGTGCGCAGCATCCCTGATTACATCCAGTGTGGGGCGTCCCTCATTACATCGAGTGAGCAGCATCCCTCATTACATCCAGTGAGCAGCTTCCCTCCATTACAGCCAGTGAGGGGCATCCCTCATTATAGGCAGTGAGTGCACCCCCCTCCCTTACAGGTATCACCCCCCCTCTCTCCCTGAGAAAGCAGCACAATATAAAGGCAGCTGATGGGCAGGGTAACAGATTTATGTCTGCCTGCCCACTCCGCTGCCTTACACACACACACACACACACACTTAAAACGTGTGGGTCATGGTGTTGGTCCTGCCACATTAAGATAGGCTGGGGGGGGCTGGAGCCCCCAGCACATAACCCCCAAAGTGCCCACTATTCTTACCTTACCCTCGATCCTTGGGAATACAGTGGCACGATTGGCTACACAGCGCTCACATGGGCAGTGATGTTCCGGCCGCTGGAAAGCCTCATCCATTTGAGTACCGGCGGAGTTTTGGGGGGTTTTGTGTGGGGCTTCCAGCATTTTGGAGCAACACATTGAGGGTGTTGGTCCTGCCAGTCTTATTGTGGCGGGACCAACACCCTCACCCACATGTTGGTCCACTTTAACTTACCCACCACCCTGTCCTCACTTTTCCCTTCCTTCCCACTTCCTTCTTGCCCTTCATGTATCATTGCTCTTGTTTCTAGTTGAAAAAAATATTGAAACCTAAAAAAAACGACATTATTTTAAACATAGCTCTAGGTATTCCATTAAAGTGTACATATACCCAGATAGAAAGTTTATGTCATCACCTTCTATCCCTAGCCCAGTGCCCCAAAACAGCCTTTGCCCAATATTCATAAAACACAGTAAGCAGTATGATGTCGAATGTCAGCCATAAGCTAATTCATTCAATTCCAAGGTAAAGTGCCACATAATGGCACTTCCGGATTTATTGGAACTATTATAGCTGCTAAGGCTGAGCTGTGTTTAACTGAATGTCTCATTGCTGGAAAACACTAGGGAGTAATATGGCCAACCATTCAAGCAGCAGACTGTATCCGGTTCATGTTTTTATAAATATAGGGCAAAGGCTTTAGTAAGAAGAAACACAGGTTGTTTTAGGACACTGGCCTTTGGATAGAAGGTGATGACACAAACTTAATTTCTGGGTATAGGATCATTTTAATATTTCAACTGCTGACTAAAAACAAAATTGGACATGTGGCAATTCTGTAGGATGGGTGCTGGTCCACAGGGCCTTTAACCTCTGCAGTTGGACCCTGCAATGCTGACATACTTACCTTCTCCTGTTGTATAGCCATGCGCCTCCTTTTGGAGTGCAGCTATTTCAGGGTCGCCTCACTAAAGAGAAACACAAATAGGTATTCAGCATTGCTGTGTTTGTGGGGGGAAGGAGGGAATGGGTTTGGGTTCCCACAGGTCAGCCCTGCACTCATAGCACTCTCTTAATGATTTATACAAGGCTTTTTTCTTTTTCAGATTGTGGGGCTAACTGCCATAAACAATGTAAGGACCTGCTTGTTCTAGCTTGCAGGAAACTCTCCAGAGGAACCTCGATTGGCAGCGGTCATGGCTCCCTTCCAAGCAGTCCATCTTTAGCTCCAGGTATTTTGTGGCATGAAACAATTGTGAGAAATACAATCCACCTTTAGGTATTTCTTTATATACCAAACTAAATATTCATTGTACCTTAAAGGGGAACGAAACCCACCCAGCCCAGCCCTGGAATCTAAAACATTCTAGGACCGCACACTGGCCTTCTCTGAGGGCATCCTGGATTGCTCTGCTGTGTGAAACCCCCATAAACACTCACCTTTCCCCACTTCAACGGGGGCATGTGCGGGCACTCGGCCAAATAAGAGTCGTCTGCCATGACTATGGGGTCGTCTCGGAGCCAGATGAGAAAACTCACTCCTTTTAGGAGAGAAAACTGCCATTCACTTTTTTTTGTCTACCTTGGAGCCGATTCAACACCAGGTGCAAATTTACATCCAGTTGTTGAATAAGCCCCAAGGCAGACATTGAAAATGAATGGCAGTTTCTCTCCTAAAAATGAGTGAGTTTTCTCACCAGGCTCCAAATTGATCCCTATGTCATTTGGCAAGAAAAACAATTTCCACTCCATTGTAGTTTTCTGTATGTGTGTCTAAGTTACAGATCTGTATTATGCATGAAGAAGAAGCTTGAATCGCTTTGAAAGCTTGCATTTTCAATCTTAGTGAGTTAGACAAAAAATAGTATTACCTTAACATCAAGTAAGGCAAAACTCCCACCATGTGGGAGTTCAAGAAATAACCATAACTAAAAATCAGAATTGGTTTATCCCACTGGTTAAACCAATCTGACCCATTGGTGACCCTTCCTTTTATGATTAGAGGGGGTTTGGTAATAGCTGGTCTACTACAAACTACACAAACAAAATTCCAGGACTAGGTCCGGTCCCGGCTGAGAACAGGCTGACCAAGCATACCCACCTATAGATAGGTTTTTGATTAAAAGACTACCATCTTTTATGGTAGAAAATATTAAAATCTCATAATACAGGAGTGCATATATCTAATTTGTACACATTACAGTTCATTTTATATACAATGTCTAATTACACACTTATTACAATTACATACTTGCTTATCAAAACAATACATTTAGTATGACAATATTAGCATGAAAACATTCTTAAAACCAGGGTGACTATTTAATCTTACTGGTCCGAAGATCGGCCAGACAGGGCAGACATGTTTCGCCACATAGGCTTCTTCAGTGCCCTGGTTTTTATTGTGTGGTCAGAGAATGTCAGATACTGATAGAGATGAGGAATCGCCGCCTATCCCTCCTTGTATATTGATCTGGTGTCTCAAACTTTGTATCCATTCACCTATGTCCCCACTGGGATCCCATGAATGGAGATGTTTGGAAATCCTCAATTTATGCGTGCAGTACAGCACCATAAGTATGCTCTCTTTTTTATATATAGTAGTATAGAGGTAATATAAACTTCTTTGGTAATCTCCAGCAATCGCCTCAGGAGAAACCACAGCGCAGCCAGCGCGTTCTCGAGATCAAAGGGTATGTAATCCACAGTGTTCCTGCGGGAACTACCCGCTATTCACTCGGCCGCCCGCTCTGCATAAAATAGTGTGGATGTAGATGAATCAACTGGGGAAGGAAAGCACCCTCCATTCGCGCTGGCTGACAGCGCGAATGGAGGGTGCTTTCCTTCCCCAGTTGAGGGAAAAAGAGCATACTTACGGTGCTGTACTACACGCATAAATTGAGGATTTCCAAACATCTCCATTCATGGGATCCCAGTGGGGACATAGGTGAATGGATACAAAGTTTGAGACACCAGATCAATATACAAGGAGGGATAGGCGGCGATTCCTCATCTCCATCAGTATCTGACATTCTCTGACCACACAATAAAAACCAGGGCACTGAAGAAGCCTATGTGGCGAAACATGTCTGCCCTGTCTGGCCGATCTTCGGACCAGTAAGATTAAATAGTCACCCTGGTTTTAAGAATGTTTTCATGCTAATATTGTCATACTAAATGTATTGTTTTGATAAGCAAGTATGTAATTGTAATAAGTGTGTAATTAGACATTGTATATAAAATGAACTGTAATGTGTACAAATTAGATATATGCACTCCTGTATTATGAGATTTTAATATTTTCTACAATAAAAGATGATGGTCTTTTAATCAAAAACCTATCTAGAGGTGTGGTGGGTATGCTTGGTCAGCCTGTTCTGAGCCGGGACCGGACCTAGTCCTGGAATTTTGTTTGTGTAGTTCAAGAAATAGCTAACAAATACCAGTGTGGAGAGGGCAGAGGCCATGGCAACCAGCAGCGCCCTCCAGTGTCCGGCTTCCTTATGCCTGTTGGGTCTATGGGTGGGATATCTTCTGGTCACCTGGTGGTTAATGGTTTTCTCATGGGAAACTCTATACTTACCAAGGCCAAGCCTCCCCCCAGCATTCCTCTTCTCACAAAGTGTAAGTCTGCAGCTTTTCATTCACAAAAAACGCCACCCCCTGATTATTTCCAGCATCACCCCAACCATTGGGCCATTATTTCTCGATAGTCCTCCATTATGTTTACTAAGATTTATTATTTCACTTAATATGCCCTTTATAAAATATTTCTACTCATTTATTTTGATGTAACTAAACAGGATTTGTTTTCAGCCCATAGGGAGAACAAGAAATAAATACACTGACATATGAGATTAAGTGATATACTTATTTTCTTGTAGCACAAGATGAGGTTTTCAATTTTCCATCTTCTGGAAGAGAAAATCACGAGCTAGACGGACGGGCTATCACGCTGGTCACTGGCTCCTCAAGAAAGATTTCAGTGCGGTTACAGAGGTCCACGACCAGCCAAGCCACGCAGACAGATCCAATGTGGCCCGATTCTTCCTGGAGTGACTCGGGATCACATACCTTTCCTAAAATGAAGTGCAAGTTCTATGGCAAGTCTGCAAAGAACAAGGGCTTTGCAAAATGGGAGAATGAGAAGCCAAAGTTTCATCCCAATACGGACATTATGGAGGTACAAGTTAAGGAACAACTTCAAGACCACAATGGACAGGAAACTGGAGAGGAACTAAGCAGTACAGAGGTAATTTAGAATAGGAATTCATACAACAGGCTACTAGAAAAGGAAAATGAGCATACGCCAATTACCTCTATTCCTAAATTGCTCAGGATTTTCAGGTTACCATACATGTGCAGCAATGGGCTATGGTGCTATTTTGTCATTGCAAAAGGCTATTCTCTGTATATTCTTTGGGTCTGAGGCAGGCATTTGCTAGGGGTTACTTGAGCACATATAGCACATGACCAAATAGATAAATAGAATGGACATTCACTTTAAAGGGTAAGTCCACTTTTGACTGAATTTTTTAAGTTGTATATTTTCGTGAGGCAAAATGATGTCTTAACGGTGCTGAGCTAATCTAGCATTTTTTAATTTGTGTTAGCAAATGTGTGTTTTATGGAAGCAGTTTTCAGCTGTTGCTATTGACAGTGTACACTAAGCGCAGACTTGGTGTACATTGCCAATAGCCACAGATTGCAGATAGTTATTTGCACAGAACACTGCTGCTGGGCATGTGTAAGTGAGCTCCCACGCCTCAAAAGGGACCATAGCAGCAGTGTCCTGTGTGTATAGGACTCGCTTCTTGGTTTACAGGCTTTGTGTATGTTGCCAAAAGCAGCTGATTGTAGACGAGAGGGAAGAATCACAGTCAATATTGAGCTTTGTGGCATGTGCGCTTTAGAGAATTGCTTAAGCCAGATTGTATGCTTGTCTGAATAGGTGGGTTTTAAGGGCATCTTTGAAAGCTTTGAGGGTTGGGGAGTGGCAGATTGGGTGAGGGAGGGCATTCCAGAAGATTGGAGTAGCACATGAAAAGTCCTGGAGGTGAGCATGAAAGGAGTTGACCAGGGTGGAGGACAGGAGAAGGTTGGCAGCACACATCAGCTCAGCACAGTGAGCACATCATTTTGGCACAAAAAAAATATACACTTTCAAAAATTACATTATAAGTAGACTTACTCTTTAACTACAGCCACAAATTGCCGCAGCGTGTTTTGTGCACTGCAGATCCCCTTTGTAGTGCCCCTAGTCTCTCCAGGTCCCTTTGACCGTAGTTGGGCACATGCAGCTTGTTTCTAGGCATCTGCTCTAGAGTAATATAGATGTTCGTGCTCTAGAGGGTCCTGATCTAGAGGGTTGTTAATATTGGCCAAAGCTATGAAAGCATACATAGATTCTAAAGCTTATGAGCATCCCCAACCTGGAGTCATGGGGGTTCCCTTTATTCGTGACTAGGAGGGGGACTCCCGATTGGGGATGCCTCCCCCACATATATCCACCTGCAAACACCTAAAATGGGATCTCACCTCTTCTGCCAATGTCACGTCGACAGGGAAATAGCAGTTGGCCTCCAGCAGTCACTCGGGTCCGGGGCCAAATGCCCTTCGCCCCAGACACAAGCAGCGGTCCTACAACCTCCTGTGGACTGCTATATTAGACAGAACTGTTATGCCAACAAAGCTTAGAGTCTGTGCGCACATATCAGCATGCACCATAGAATGCACATCAGTGGAGGTGCACACTTGAGGGGGAAGTCTGCTCCCTCTTGACTGGCAGCAGAATATGTGCACTGAGGCCAGCAGCGGAGCGTGTTATCAATACCATAGCTGATATCATGTGAAATAGAGACTGCAGGCAGGGGTAAGTGCAGTGTTTATTTTTTTACTTTCTTTACATGTACTTTAAAAAAATCACACAAGATGTACCAAGAGGCACAAAGCAACCACTTATCACCTGCAAAGAAATTGTAGAATTGTGTGGGCGTGGCCTAAGTCTGGAGCTTTCCTGTTGACTTCAATGGGCATCTCTGTACACCAAGAACTTCTGGTGTACACCTGACTGAGGCCATGTTCACCCACCAGATGGACTTGGTCATCTAGTGGCTGTTGGCACATCTGGTTTGAGAACTTTTATGGACTTTTCCTTTAAGTCACGCTCTAACCCCACTGCCCCTTGGTTTACAAAAATGTAAAATTGAACTTACTTCTCCAGTCGCATCACGTTCGGCATCCCTCCGCTCCGCCATCGTCCTCCGTTGCGCAGCTCCATATTGGAATCCCGGCATGCACCACGCCGCCCCTCAGATCACACGCATGCGCAGTGTCACTGCATAGCACGATATCTGAGGAGCGGTGTGGGACATTTGAGGAGACAACAGGTAAGACTGGCTAACCGTGTAGCCGTCACTCAGGGGCATCATCCAAAAGGCAGTGGGGGAGGGATGTTTGAAAAGGAACATCAGAAAAGGTCTGATGTTCCTCTTTAAATGGGCAGATAGGAGGGAGAACATGGCAGAAGATGCCGCTTTGTGCTCTGTGTGGCAGCCGCATGGGTCCGGAAGAATGGTGCTTTTTTTTTAACCCCCCCCCTGTCCTGCCTCAAAGGGGGGTCAGGTTGTATGGGGTGACTGGACCTCCACTTTAAGCAGCAGTGCTCATGTTTGTTTCTTTTTGCAGGAAAGTTAATGTGAAGCAACTGTATTGGAAAGCCAGCAGTAGCAGAACAAAGGATCTTGTAAAGTTTTTGGGATGTCAGGAAACACTGGACTTGTTCAGAAAAGACTGAAGATCTGTAAGAATGCACTATATGTTCTCAACAGGACCAATGGGCAATACTGAAGGATATTGTTTTCTAATATATAATGAGAGGGCACAACGAATAGACTACACCCCTCTGATCTCATTACCCCATGTGGTTCCTTCCACTACATTCCCATAAGTCTGCTGTATATATTGCTCAGTGCCATTTGTTTGAATGTGGTCTTGTAAAAAGATTTGACTGATATTTATTTTTAGAAGAGAAAAGACTACTTTTTAAACCCAATTATTTCCAATTGTTTATTCTCTCCAAAGTTGAAGAAACAAGTTTTAAAAATGAAAAGACAACCAAAACAGCACAATATTTGTGACATCATTTACAGAGCATCAAGCCACAACCAGGAGCCAAACTAAAAGACCTGACTCCTGTAGGTTTCCCCTAAGCAATACCCACAGAAGGGAAGGCGAAATGCGAAGATGATGGTAGGTCACTTCACTTTCTGGTCATTTTGTCTGGACAAGAGGATCATAGCTCCGTCATACCTTGTTACTGTACCTAGCATCAAGTGTTCATCTTACCCCTGCAACAGCTCATAAATATGTTTGTACAGTTTTCTCAAGCTGCAAATAAGAAGCTGGCATTGTGCTTCCACAGGCTTCGCCAATGTATTAGAGGCCGTACCATAGCAACCTCAGAAAGCACCAGTTTTGGAGGCCGCCGGGCAAAACCTTGTAGTCCATCTAGCACCTTCATCAGTGTTCACACTACTCTATTTACACAAACTCCTGAATCACTGGATACTGACCTTGCATTGTGTTTGTTCTTTCATATTAAAGTGAACAGTGGAAAATGTCTCTTTTGTGGGGTTTTCTTATATAGTGGCCATGTTGACTTTGCTGATAACGTATGTGTACATGTGTTATAAGGAATAGTATAACGTGGAGTCCTGAAATGTTTTTCATTTCTGGTTTTAATTGATGTGTGATGGCAGCCGAAGCCTGGGATGTGTCAGATTCTAGATGGTGGTCTGGAGCTTCTGTCACAGCACTGTACCCGATCCGGGGGATGAGACCATTTTCACTCTTGCTTGCCATAAACAGATCTGTTTACTGAACATTACATATGCATGGCAAATGTCTCTGATTGGACAGTAGCCTGTGCAGGCAACGTAGGATCGGGGAAAGGTGAGTTTGTATGGACGATCTGGGAGGTGTCACACAATGGTGCATCTCAAATTCAGATGCCCTGGGGGCAACATAGTTCGGGAGAGTCTAAATCTCAGGTTTTGTTCAATATTAAAGAAAAACCAAAGTTTTGGTGTTCTATTTTATAGTTTTCCTCTTCTGGGATGTCAAATAAACCCTTTGCGTTAGGTTTGTGCCTTCAAACCTGTCATATACTTTCTTTCTTTATGCTGTTTCCAAGTTTATTCTTGTGGGTCTGTGTTTTCAAACTGGGTGTGACTTTCCTGGCCTTGAGTAAAGATGCCTACAAATCCCACCAACCTTCCACTGTCAACGGGGGCCTGTCAGCAGGCAGCGGTAATGACAGAGACCCCTCCCAAGGTGAGAATGCTGCTGGTGATCCTTTAGCTAGCAGAAAACTAGATTGTGATCCCCTCATCGGAAGAGGCTGAATTAGAGCAGGAGGGGTTAAACGTGTGAGCTCACAAGTGTGGAGCGTGGTCTCGACCTCACAGATGAATATCAAGAAAGAGGACGTCCCTGCTCTATACACCAAACACACCACGCTGGCGTATGATTGCTAACGTAAACACATTGTTGCTAGGGAAAATTGTTTCTTTTACACCACAGAGTTGCAAACAAATGCAATGAGGATATTATTTTGGCACACAATAATGGAAACCTTTAAATATGCCATCAAAAGTAGAACTGCCCTTCAAAGTTGGATCATTTTTTCCTGGAGCTAGACTTTAAAATCTAATCCAGCCAATGAAAAAACACATCTCTCTCTGCAGCACCAGCCAAGTGCTGGCACCCACATGATCGCAGAGGCCAATCACAGCACTGGATTTCTATGGGAGGAATGAGGAGAAAGGTAAGATTTCTCCCTGTCACCAGTAATGTGCAGGATTATATCTGGGGGGAGGGTGTGTCTCGATGCTGTTTTTTTTTTTTTGTTTGTTTTATTTTTGACTGTTTTACCCTGCACATTATGTCCTACCAAATACACACGCTTAGCCATAAATCATAGTGTCATGTTCCTGTGATGCTGAGTCTTTTGTGACCACTGTGGATGTCTGTCCCTGTCTACTGCCCCTTAGCAGACCCAGAGATTTGCATCTCAGACACTTCCTGCCCCGTTTCCTTTATTGAGATGGGATTGTGGGATGAGAGGCAAGATGCTTGGGAGTCCGGCTTATATCAGATTCGGCATATCATATCCATTTTTTTGTCAGGTATAATATCAGTTGTTTATTGATCAAAGGTCCACAAACAATCATCTATGACTGGCTGTCATTCTATTAAATCTACCTGGGTGTGGGCACATACAGTATAACATTTGCTTTTGCTTTGTTTCATTTCCTGTTTTCAAACAAAGAAAAAAACTGCACCTGTGTTAAGAGAAACCACTTTCAGTGCGGTTCTCAATATTGTTTCCCACATGCATTTGTTTAAAACCCAGAATTCCCAGTGTCAGGCAAGCACTGGCCGGGATAACTATTCTTTGCTTGCTTTGTATCATACTAGTAAGAGGATTGCACCCAATATAGTTACACATTTCCTGTTAGAGAGGGTGCTTCCTGTATATTATCCACTTCCCTGCAGACCAGTAAAACACATGACAAGGACCATTAACATTTACTCAGGATGACAAAAATGTATGTGCATCAAAACCTTAACTAAAAATGTAATTGCATTATTGAAAAAAAATGTGAGGTCTACAAAGATTAACTGCAATAGCAGAGGATGGCAAAACAGAAGCAGCCTCCTGCTCCATGGAAGTCATTCATCTGGAAAGGAAGCTGAGAAAATGATTAATACTCCAGATAGCCCCATTATCACATGATACACTTTCATAACTTTGACGGTAAAAATGTGACACATTATACTTCAAAATCCCCTGCTGGTTCTCAAAAGGCTTTTCTGTTTCTGTGCACTCTACTGGAGTATACAACAAAGTATTGACAAAGCCAGGATAAGTCCAATTGTCTTGACTGAATTATTACTATTATTATTACTATTTAAGTTGGTCCAAAATGGCTCTGACTTGATACAAGAATCTATTTTGAAATGTATATAAACAGCAACATGTTGTTTGGTATTTAAAATAAAGAAATGGCAAGCTGCTCCGTAAATTAAATAATGTGGGAGGCCCTATATGGGCCCCAAATATCAGTCTCATCAAAATAATGTGGGAGGCCCTATATAGGCCCAAATATCAGTCTCATCAAAATAATGTGGGAGGCCCTATATGGGCCCAAATATCAGTCTCATCAAAATAATGTGGGAGGCCCTATATGGGCCCAAATATCAGTCTCATCAAAATAATGTGGGAGGCCCTATATAGGCCCAAATATCAGTCTCATCAAAATAATGTGGGAGGCCCTATATGGGCCCAAATATCAGTCTCATCAAAATAATGTGGGAGGCCCTATATGGGCCCAAATATCAGTCTCATCAAAGTATTAAGCAACAAACATGTCTAACAGTTAAAAAAAAAACAGGCTAATTGAAGACTAATGGCTTTTATTGCCATTTGAGCGTCTATGTAGCGGCGCTAAGAGCGGGTGTCTGGCGCTATAACCTAGCGTAGCGGCTGGACAAGTGACGCAGTAGTATCCTGTCCAGCTTTGATAAATGTGATGTCTGGTGGGTGTAAAAGTGCTGTCCCTGAATCAATGCATATGTGGCACCCCAAGGAAAAGCCATTAAGAGCAACAGCACATATAACAACAGGATAACGCTGCAGCGAATGATAGGTAGCACCAGCTAACTGCGTCCGACGTTCAGCGCTGAAGCAAATATTTAAGAAAATCAAACACAAAACCAGCGTCTATGCTCTAAAACTGGGCGCTCTAGCATCGAGCACTGGAACCTATCTGAAAAAAGTCTGTTTCTCAACATATATACACCAGCACCAGAGTGAAACCCATAGAATGACATTGTTTTAACACTGCATCAATGACACTTTAGTGCCAGACCTGCACATACAATTCTGCATACAAATGTAAAAAAAAAAAATCAAAAAGTAACAATATAAATGTTTGGTTGCTGGGCAGGAGATGTCACACAATAATTATATCCTAAAATTGAGAAATTAATAATTAATAATTAATGAAAACACTACTTATACACAAGCAAAAAACACCATTGAAATGTATGGGATAACGCTGCTGAGCAACAGGTGCTACATGGCGCTGCTGAACCTAGAGCGCCGGCGCTTTGCACTGAGCCACCGCTAGTAATTTGATGCTACACATTGATGCTTTCACATTCTGCGCCCGGCATTCACCTGACGCTACGTGGTACTACGTGGCATTAGAGTTTCATAAATAACCCCCTTAGTGGCATATGTCTGGCCTATAGTGCCTCCAACGCTAATTATTTAATCCCCAAAGCAGCTTGCCATTCCTTTCCATTTTCATGTAGCCAGGTGCACGCATGTGGGCTGGGGTCTACCCGGCACTAGCAGGCTGTGACCTTCCTCCCATGTAGTGCTCCGAATAGGAGTCGGCAGCTCCCGGTGAGTAGCTCTATATTTTATTAGCTGCAGTACATGTCCCTATTATGAGGCTCATATATATAGAGTAGGAGCCACACTAAACACGGGTGTCTTGTCGGGGCGGTGTGGCTTCAACATGTGTCTGCAGATATATGCAACCAAGCCTCTGGCTTTCTGTTAGATATGTCTGTTGTCTAATACTTAGGCCCTTATTTATGAAGGAATAGCGACTGGTGAGCGGCCGGTAATGACGGGCCCCGCCACGAGAACGCCGGCTCCCCACCACAATCACACATTTATCAAGCCAATCCTGCTTAGCAACTGAGATAGCGCCATATAGCGACTCATTCATCATTATTCCAGCCTCAGCCCACAGCGCCAGCGTCCGACCTTGAACAGCGACAGGTATGACCTCTCGCTACCTGGCGCTCTCCAATGCATTTCAATGGAACAATCTTTAAATATTAATAATTAATTGTTATTAATTTTTTTTTTTTTTTTAAATTGACCACATCTGCCATTTTAGATTTAAGGTAAAAAAAAAAATGTACAGAATTGATATTACAGGTCTGATATTATTGTATTCATATTACAAAATTATTTAAAAAACTTGTTTTTTTTTGGTTTCCAAAAATATGGTTGGGGGTTAAAAAACTACTTTTAACCCATCGCCGCCAGCGATCTGGGATTTAAACATGCATTTTACAGCGCGAGAATTTTTTGAGCGTGATTTTTTAATGAATATGGTGGGAGCCGGTCGCTAGGGCCAATATTCAACAGTCGCAATCAACTACCGAACAACGGCCAGGCACAGCGACTACTAGCGGGCGCTCTGAAAATGCCGCTACAGTCGCTCAACTGTCGCTACCTGCCGCTATTAATGAATCGGCCTCATAGATGAGACTGGTAGGTGGGCCCATATAGGGCCTCCCACACTAATTATTTCATTCCCAGAGCAGCTTGCCATTTTTTCTCATTACCTGGGGTGGGAGGATGCACAGGAGGACATCAGAAACCTGGTGGAACAAAATGGATGCCAGTGAAACCCCCCCTCCCGGCTTTTCTCATTTACTCCCTTGTCTGATTAACACAAGTGGATCGGAACCATATGAAAAAAATCAGATAGAAAAAGCAGAAATACCCTAAACTCATCATTCTAGATGATATAGACATCTCTTAAAACATGTTTCCCAGGCAGAGATCTGAGTAATGAATGCACTCTAAGGTGATATTCAAGCTGTTGCCTCTGATGGTTCTTATTCCCTAAAGTTTTACTCAAGCTGCCTTCAGATTGTGAAAGTGAAAATGTTATAGATGTCAGGATCAGTAACCGGAAAATCACCCAGTTAGGTGCCATCAGATGTGCAAGGTGACCTACATACCAAGCCTCTGGTGAGCGTGTGTGTGATGTGACCTTGGCCATCTGTGGGCTGCTTGATGGAACTGCTCAGAGATTTCAAGCATTTACTTGTTTTATTACATATGGTTTAAATACACACTTAAAATGGACCAAAACCTGGGATTTTGACTATCCTGGGTTTTGGTTCTTGCTCCTAGGGCATCCTGATTAGGGAAGCCCCACTGTGTGAATTCCCCCCCCGATCGCTACTAAAACAACTCACCTTTCCCCAGTCCTATGGCACATGTGAGGATGCGCAGCCAATGAGTGCGCTCAGCTCTATTAGTCATTTTCAGGGCCGAATAAAGCAGAATGTAGCAGATTGCCCAGAACAATGCTGGCCTCTAGCAGGGGGTGTGCCTACACCGGCCTTTGAAAAGTGCTTGCCGTGGTCATGCACATGGCTAAAGGTATAGCTTAGGGTACCCCTATCTGTGCCCTGCTCCCATGCTGCACCCCTATTTCTGCCCTGCTCCCACATCTCTGCCCTGCTTCCATGCTGCACCCCTATATCTGCCCTGCTCCCACACTGCACACACATCTCTGCCCCGCTTCCATGCTGCACCCACATCTCTGCCCTGCTCCCACACTGCCCCCCTATCTCTGCCCTGCTCCCATGCTGCACCCACATCTCTGCCCTGCTCCCACACTGCCCCCCTATCTCTGCCCTGCTCCCACACTGCACACACATCTCTGCCCCGCTTCCATGCTGCACCCACATCTCTGCCCTGCTCCCACACTGCACCCGCATCTCTGCCCTGCTTCCATGCTGCACCCACATCTCTGCCCTGCTCCCACACTGCCCCCCTATCTCTGCCCTGCTCCCACACTGCACACACATCTCTGCCCCGCTTCCATGCTGCACCCACATCTCTGCCCTGCTCCCACACTGCACCCGCATCTCTGCCCTGCTTCCATGCTGCACCCACATCTCTGCCCTGCTCCCACACTGCACACACATCTCTGCCCTGCTTCCATGCTGCACCGCCATCTCTGCCCTGCCCCATGCTGCACCCCCATCTCTGCCCTGCTCCCACACTGCACACACATCTCTGCCCTGCTTCCATGCTGCACCCCTATCTCTGCCCTGCTTCCATGCTGCACCCACATCTCTGCCCTGCTCCCACACTGCACCCGCATCTCTGCCCTGCTCCCATGCTGCACCCACATCTCTGCCCTGCTCCCACACTGCACACACATCTCTGCCCTGCTTCCATGCTGCACCCGCATCTCTGCCCTGCTCCCATGCTGCACCCACATCTCTGCCCTGCTCCCACACTGCACACACATCTCTGCCCTGCTTCCATGCTGCACACCTATCTCTGCCCTGCTTCCATGCTGCACCCACATCTCTGCCCTGCTTCCATGCTGCACACCTATCTCTGCCCTGCTTCCATGCTGCACCCACATCTCTGCCCTGCTCCCACACTGCACCCGCATCTCTGCCCTGCTCCCATGCTGCACTCACATCTCTGCCCTGCTTCCATGCTGCACCCACATCTCTGCCCTGCTCCCACACTGCACCCATATCTCTGCCCTGCTTCCATGCTGCACCCCTATCTCTGCCCTGCTCCCATGCTGCACCCCTATCTCTGCCCTGCTCCCATGCTGCACCCACATCTCTGCCCTGCTCCCACACTGCACCCATATCTCTGCCCTGCTCCCACACTGCACACACATCTCTGCCCTGCTTCCATGCTGCACCCACATCTCTGCCCTGCTCCCACACTGCACCCATATCTCTGCCCTGCTCCCAACACTGCACACACATCTCTGCCCTGCTTCCATGCTGCACCCACATCTCTGCCCTGCTCCCACGCTGCACCCATATCTCTGCCCTGCTCCCAACACTGCACACACATCTCTGCCCTGCTTCCATGCTGCACCCGCATCTCTGCCCTGCTCCCATGCTGCACCCATATCTCTGCCCTGCTCCCATGCTGCACCCCTATCTCTGCCCTGCTCCCATGCTGCACACCTATCTCTGCCCTGCTTCCATGCTGCACACCTATCTCCGTCCTGCTCCCACACTGCACCCACATCTCTGCCCTGCTCCCACACTGCACCCCTATCTCTGCCCTGCTCCCATGCTGCACCCACATCTCTGCCCTGCTCCCATGCTGCACACCTATCTCTGCCCTGCTTCCATGCTGCACACCTATCTCCGTCCTGCTCCCACACTGCACACACATCTCTGCCCTGCTTCCATGCTGCACCCCTATATCTGCCCTGCTCCCACACTGCACCCACATCTCTGCCCTGCTTCCATGCTGCACCCCTATATCTGCCCTGCTCCCACACTGCACACACATCTCTGCCCCGCTTCCATGCTGCACCCACATCTCTGCCCTGCTCCCACACTGCACCCGCATCTCTGCCCTGCTCCCAACACTGCACACACATCTCTGCCCTGCTTCCATGCTGCACACCTATCTCTGCCCTGCTCCCACACTGCACACACATCTCTGCCCTGCTTCCATGCTGCACCCCTATATCTGCCCTGCTCCCACACTGCACCCACATCTCTGCCCTGCTTCCATGCTGCACCCCTATATCTGCCCTGCTCCCACACTGCACACACATCTCTGCCCCGCTTCCATGCTGCACCCACATCTCTGCCCTGCTCCCACACTGCACCCGCATCTCTGCCCTGCTCCCACACTGCACCCACATCTCTGCCCTGCTTCCATGCTGCACCCCTATATCTGCCCTGCTCCCACACTGCACACACATCTCTGCCCCGCTTCCATGCTGCACCCACATCTCTGCCCTGCTCCCACACTGCACCCGCATCTCTGCCCTGCTCCCATGCTGCACCCACATCTCTGCCCTGCTCCCATGCTGCACACCTATCTCTGCCCTGCTTCCATGCTGCGCCCACATCTCTGCCCTGTTCCTATGCTGTACCCCTATCTCTGCCCTGCTCCCAACACTGCACCCACATTTCTGCCCTGCTCCCACACTCACCACTATCATTGCTCTGCTCCCACACTGCACCTCTGCCCTGGTTCCATGCTGCACCCCTATCTCTGCCCTGCTTCCATGCTGCACCCCTATCTCTGCCCTGCTTCCATGCTGCACCCCTATCTCTGCCCTGCTTCCATGCTGCACCCCTATCTCTGCCCTGCTCCCACGCTGCACCCATATCTCTGCCCTGCTTCCATGCTGCACCAACATCTCTGCCCTGCTCCTATGCTGTACCCCTATCTCTGCCCTGCTCCCACGCTGCACCCATATCTCTGCCCTGCTCCCACGCTGCACCCATATCTCTGCCCTGCTTCCATGCTGCACCAACATCTCTGCCCTGCTCCTATGCTGTACTCCTATCTCTGCCCTGCTCCCAACACTGCACCCACATTTCTGCCCTGCTCCCACACTCACCACTATCATTGCTCTGCTCCCACACTGCACCTCTGCCCTGCTTCCATGCTGCACCCCTATCTCTGCCCTGCTTCCATGCTGCACCCATATCTCTGCCCTGCTTCCATGCTGCACCAACATCTCTGCCTCTTATACGCTAGTATATGCCAATGCTAACTAATCCAGCTCTCCCATTCCACAGTAATAGTGGATTGCAAGCACAGACACACTTAGGCGCTACTACTGTCGGATAGGACTCGCTGACCACAGCCAGCAAAAAGGCAAAGCCAGCTCTCCCATCCTACTGTAGTTGCAGATTGTAAGCGCAGACACACTTAGGCCAAAAGACGCACCTACCGCTCCACTCCGCTACTTTTATTGGATAGGGCTTGCTGACTGCAGCCAGCAAGAGGCAAAGCCAGCTCTCCCATCCCACAATAGTAGCAGATTGTAAAGAAATGTCAAACATAAATCACTTAGGCACCCCTGTGTTGCATACAAACATGCCGAGTGGTCCATGTGACAGTGGTAGCAAAGTACTGTGGCCCTGTAACGTTGGAATGGCAGGCCTCAGCCATTACTGTGGCGCCATGTGCCTTCGCTCATATTTCGCGGCCACTGTCACCTGCTGGCACGTTGGCAGGAGTGTAATGCAGCACACATGCGTAGGTGTTTGGCATGAAACTATGACTTACCATCATAATATCCTCCTGCTGCTCATGGGTAAACACGATGGGTGCCTTGCTAGACCTTGGGATGTTGTCAGTATGAGGCACATAAGCAATGATGTGCCCTGGTGGACCCCGGAAGTGTGCTTGCATCCATACGCACATGAAGCCTATAGGTTACTGTTAGTTTCTAGTACAATTACCCACTCAAATAAGTATAAAAGAACACAGCTGAGGCTCAGCTTTTCTTACCCCTGCTGACCTAGGAGCTCACACCATAGATGCCACCATAGGTACCACAGCCCAAGCCCAAGGACCCACCATCCCTCCCGCAGGCACTCCCCTGCCTCCAACACTATGCACTCTGAGAAGGTCACCCGTAGCAGTGTGAGGCAGCAGCAGTGGGATACCCACACCCAGAGCTCCCTGGGGCTCCTGGCACAGCCCACCACACCCAGTAGTCGGGACACAGGAGCCCTGTGCGGACCCCAGTGCGTGCCCCAGTACAGAGTCCACAGCGGAGGCCCCTGCAGAGCCAGTATGGAGTCCACAGCAGAGCTCCTTGCAGAGCCAAAGGCCCAACAGTAGACCTACAGCTGGGCCTGCTGGCTTCATGGCCAGTAGCCTGTGATCTAGCCCTTCTGCCCTGGTAGTACCCACAGTGGCTTCCACTCCACCCAACACACCACCCAGCAGACCCCAGCATCAGCCCACCAGACTGGTCGCAAACTCACCAAGGGAAAGCTGAGTGGCTGGTTCAATGACGCCCAGTGGAGGTCCTGCTAGATGGTGTTTTGGCAATTTATGATTGCCTGGCTGGCTCATGGTCCTGCACTACCATCAAACCATTGTGGGAGCAGATGTGGGCAGATAGTTTGGGGCCTGAGCCCAAGGATGCTTAGCAGGCCAAAGAGAAATGGGATGATTTAAAAACGATTGGCCGAAGGAAAATTAGCACCACACGTGCTGAGGGGTAAGTGGGAATGTTTTGGCATCATAAAATCCAACACTTTCCACATCATTATTTTTTGGTATTTTTTAGGTTGCAAACTGGGGAAGAAATTCCTGAAACCCTTCAATTTACACATGCTGAGAAGCGGGTTGCGGGGATTCTGCATCCCAGCACCTACCGGAGGGTGTTGGGGACCAGCGACACTGATCGCCGGCATGTGCCCACCAGTGGTAAGAGTTGGCTGCAATATGCAGATTGGCACAGGGGGGTGGGGGAGGAACCCAAACAAAATACAGCAACACAAAGTAACACAAAATTGTTGTGGGCAACTTTTTTGATGTAAGGTGGACCATTTCATTGACAGCAAAGTGATTTGGACCCCGCATAGATGTGGTGCCCATAGTGTAACCCTGGTGGAGTATTGGAAGGAGTCCGTACAAGTTATGCTTGACCTTGCCATTGCTTTTCCCTTGGCTTTGCAGCAAACAACCAGACAGCATCTACCAACAGCTGTACCCTCTTCCATGGCTGCCCTGGATGCACCATAAAGGCCATGGCCACACAGAAGGCACCCACCCAGTGAGGGGAGCAGACACTGACAAGGTAATTGTGTGTCCGTAATGAACCAAGGGCAAGGGGCGGGGTGGAGGAGCCCATATTACTTTTAGCTTTTTGGGACTGTGTGGGCACATTCAGGGACCCATTAATTAAAGATTCAGTCCTAAGTGGAACCAATGGGAAACACATTTTGTGAGAGGCAACAATTTAGTGTTGCCTAAGGCAAACCACTGAGAATTAAGCAAAATAGAAGGCAGTATGCATAAAGAAGGGGTTTGATTAGCTACAGCGAGCAGGGTCATTTTTAACTAGCCACATGAGCACAGTAGTAGTAATGTGGGGCAGGGATAAAGGCATCCACAAAAAAAGTAGCAACTCAACAAAAATGTCAAACACCTTTAAACTGGATAAAACAGTGGAAATGCAATGCTAACAATAGACACGCAAAGCCAAGAGAAGAATAGACACTTATCCAGAAGCCAATCACCACTCAACTCGCCACTCTCAAATATAAATGCGAACTCCGCAAGATGAGTCATGGGATAAGCCTGGGAAGCCAGCCAAAACGCTCAAAAAAAGAGCGTCCCATAACACATTGGACATTAAGAAAGTGTCCCATCTTACAGTTTCTTAAACTAAAACCAAACAATTAGAGTATAAGTAGAGGGGGTCCAAGTAATTAAAATAAAAATACCATTTTGTGAATACTCACCTGTAAAATGGGTATTATAAGTATGTCACACACCCCGCTTCAAGAAATTCATAACGTGTGGGTAATACTGACCTGTAGAGGGCGATATGCAGAGATGCCAGGAAAAAAGAGAGCCCCTCCCGGTCCATAAATACCTGGGACCTCCCACTCATTACCCAGTATAAGAACAGCAGTAAGGTAAGGGACCAGGAAGAGCCCAACACAAAGCATAAAAACGCAAAGTTCACCATATAAAGGATCCAGAATACAAAAGGGCAGGGTGAAGCGGGGTGTGTGACATACTTATAATACCCATTTTACAGGTGAGTATTCACAAAATGGTATTATTCTAAGTTTGTCACACACCCCGCTTCAAGAAATTCATAACGTGTGGGACATCCAATAGCAGTGTCCATAAAGGGCGGGGATCCAAAACAAGGCAACAAGGCACAACTTAAACCACTGCAGCTTGCAGAACTTTGCGGCCAAACACAGCATCCGCTGAGGCCCAAACATCAACCTTGTAAAACTTGGAAAAAGTGTGAACAGAAGACCAAGTAGCAGCCTTACAAACTTGCTCAACAGAGGCCTGGTGCTGAAAAGCCCAGGACGCCCCAACCGCACGAGTAGAATGAACAGTAACACAAAAAGGGGGTACCGTCCCTTTGGCAGAATAGGCCCCAACTATGGTCTGACGGATCCATTTACTAATGGAAGACTTGGCAGGCGCCAAGCCTTTTCGGGGCCCGGAGGGCACCACAAAAAAGGCATCCGTCTTACGAAAGGAAGACGTTACCTCCAAATAATACTTCACAACACGAACCACATCCAAAGAATGCAGGGTCCTCTCCTTGTCATTGCTGGGATTAGGACACAGAGAGGGCAGAACAATGTCTTGGTTTAGGTGAAAGGCAGAAACAACCTTAGGAAGGAAATCGGACTTGAAACAAAAAACCACCTTGTCCTGATGCCCCTCAAAGTACGGGGCTTGAATGGACAAAGCCGCCAACTCAGAGACACGCCTAACCGAAATGATGGCTACCAAAAAGGCCACCTTCTGCGTAAGTGAAGACAAGGCAATATCATTCAAGGGCTCAAAAGGAGAATCCTGAAGAGCAGAAAGAACCAAATTCAAATCCCAAACAGGGAGCAAAGGTTTTCTAGGAGGCCACACGTGCGTGACTCCCTGGAAAAAAGTCTTAACCAAAGGATGTAGGGCAAATGACCTTTGAAAGAACACCGCCAGGGCAGAAACCTGCCCCTTCAGAGTACTAAGCTGGAGCCCCAGGTCCAGACCATGTTGAAGAAACTCCAGGATTCTGGAGTTGGAAAATTCCCTACAAGGCAACACCCTGATCTCACACCAATCAATATAAGACCTCCAAGTCCTATAGTAGATATTAGAGGAAGACTGCTTCCTAGCACTAATGAGAGTTCGAATCACAGCATCGGAAAGACCTTCCTCCTTCAAGATGGAAGTTTCAGCAGCCACGCCGTCAAAGCCAGCGTTGGTAAATTGGGATAACGTAGTTGACCCTGGGTTAGCAGATCCGGCAGCAGGGGCAGAACGAACTGATCCTCTGCTAACCTTACCACATCTGCGAACCAAACCTGTCTTGGCCACCTTGGAGCCACCAGAATTGCTGACGCACCCTCCAGGTCCAGCTTGCGCACCACTCTGGCCACCAAGGGAAACGGAGGGAACAGATACAGAAACCCCAGATCCCTCCAGTTCAGAGACATGGCATCCACTGCCAGAGCCAGTGGATCCCGAGAGATAGACACAAATGTCGGAAGTTTGTGATTGTGACGAGAGGCAAAGAGGTCCACCACCGGGGACCCCCACCTGAGACAAATCAAGCGAAACACTTTGGGGCTGAGAGACCATTCCCCCCGGCGAGCTGAGAACCTGCTCAGAGAGTCCGCCTCCGTGTTCTCCGCTCCCGGAATGTAAACTGCTGAAATGCACAGGACGTGGGTCTCTGCCCAGGCCAGAATCAAAGACACTTCCTTGAGGGCACTCCTGCTGCAAGTCCCTCCCTGGTGATTGATGTAGGCGACCGCCGTCCGATTGTCCGACCGGACTTGAACCGGCAATCCTTGCAACTGATGAGTCAAGCGAAACAGAACCACCCTGATGGCCCTCAATTCCAGAACATTGATGGACTCGTGAGCCTCCTGAGGCCCCCACAGTCCCTGAAACTGACGATCCTTCCAGAACCCCCCCTATCCTGATAGACTGGCATCCGTGGTGACCGTCTCCCAACAAGGGGCCAGAAAGGATCTGCCCCTCGACAGATTGATTGGATCCAGCCACCACTGAAGGGAGCACCGAACTCGGAGGGTCATCAGGAAGGACTGATCCAACGACAGTGGCGACCCGTCCCAGGCCGCCAACAGATGGAGCTGGAGTGTCCTTGTGTGGAACTGAGCAAAGGGAACCACTTCGAAGGAGGCTACCATCAATCCCACCAGCCTCATCCCCAGTCTGATGGCCGGACGAGGGATAGACAGGAGGAGTCGAACCAACTCCTGAATCAAGAGAACCTTGGACTGAGGAAGAAACACCCTGGCCTGGGAAGTATCCAGGGACATTCCCAGAAAAGACACTAACCTGGACGGAGAAAGGGAGGACTTGGGGTAGTTGATCACCCACCCGAATCTCTCCAGAGTGGAAACCACAGTTCTGGTGTCCAATACCGCTTGGCTGAAGGATGATGCCATCATGAGAAGGTCGTCCAGATAAGGGACAATGCGAATACCCTGGGCTCTGAGGAGAGCCATCACCCCGGCCAGCACCTTGGTGAAAACCCTTGGAGCCGAGGTAAGACCGAAAGGAAGTGCCACAAACTGAAAATGCTGATCCTCCACCACGAACCTGAGAAATCTCTGGTGCGCTGGAAAATCGGCACATGCAGATAGGCGTCCTTGATGTCTACGGACGTCAGAAAGTCCCCCTGCCGAAGAGAATGGATAGCTGAACGCAGCGTTTACGCGTACAGACGAACCTGTAGAGGATCTTTAGATCCAGAATGGGTCGAACCGAGCCGTCCTTCTTGGGCACCGTGAACAGATTGGAATAAAAGCCCCGACCCCTGTCTGAGGGGGGCACTGGGCAAATAACTGCCATATCCAAGACTCTTTACTGCCGCCTGGAGCTCCTGCGCGGCCAGAAGGTCCGAAGGCACCCGAGACCTGAGGAATCTGGGAGGGGGCCGGAGCTCGAACTCCAAGCTTGTAGCCGGAAGTCACCACTTCCCGGATCCATCTGTCCGAGACCTCCCGGTCCCAGACCTGGGAGAAGTGTTGCAGCCGTCCCCCCACCTACATGGGTGAGGGCGCCCCCTCATTGCTGAGCTGGCTTGGCAGCGGGTTTGGGCTTAGAGCCCCAGCTGTATCCTGGGCGGGCACGCCCTCTGCCCCTGTTCCAGGAATCTCCTCTGGCTGCAGGGAAAACAATTCCTCTGCCAGCTCTAGCCCCACGAAAGGAAGGAGCAAAGGAACCCTCCCCCCCAAAGGGACTACGCTGTTTTTTGCGTTGAGGTAACTTACCACCCTTGGCAACTGAATCCAACTTCTCACCAAAGAGCCGTAATCCCACAAAGGGAAGAGCGGTCAGCGACTTTTTAGACACAAAATCAGCCGCCCACTGGCGCAACCAAACCGAACGCCGAATAGTCACCAATAGAGCCGACGTTCTGCCACACATCATCTGTGTGTCATCCAAGGCGGCTAGTACAAATGACAAAAAACAATTCACACCTTTTAAGGCCAAGGAACTCGTCACTATCCGGATCTAACCCGGAAGAAGTCAACAGGTCCCTGACCACCGACCTGGTAGACACCACCAGCAGCGCTGAAGCACAAACCGGCCTCATGGCTGACCCAACACTGGCAAAACCATGACAAGCCATTTGGTCAATGCGTTTATCCTCACCATCTTTAAGCGTGGAGCAATCAGGAGAATTTAAAACAGTAGTGTTGGATAAACCCAGAATCTGTGCATCCACTTCGGGAGGGGACGCCCAGCGCTTAACCGTATCCAAGGGAAAGGGATATTTTTTGTCCCAACCCTGAGGGACACCTGGGAGCCGGGCAGGCCTCTCCCATTCCTTAGCAATAATCCCATCAAAATGCTTTTGGTTAGGAAATTCCAAGCGCGGCCTGGATTCTTCGAAAAATTCCCCCTTTTGCTGTGGAACCACCTCAGGAGGAGAAATAGACAAAACCTCAAACATCTAAGCCAGAACATTAGGAGTATCCGAAGACCTCCCCAAGCCCCGCTCGGTATCAGCATCCACAAACTGCTGATCGTCTGAATTATCTGATTCTTCATATACCTCCCCTTCCTCAAGTTGGGAGTAATCAGACCAGTCCAGATTATCAAGATCATCCAAGTCGGCCGCCGGTGAAGACGGCGACAAGTGCTTTCTCTTAGCCGGAGCCTTTCTGGTGACCGTGCTGGAGAATAATTTTTCAAGATTGGCCAATCGGGCACACATCTCCGATTGCAACTGCCCGCCCATGACAACGTCAGACTGGGTACGGATCAAACTGGGAGGGAGGGGGAGGAGAGACCGGCGGCGCTGAACCAGACGCCCGGGGTCCGGACTGCCGCGTAATAGTCTGCTGTGCGCATGGTATACACAGATATACATCATCACCAGTAAGGGATGCCCCATACACTTCCGGGATTGCCCCGAGGGGAGCCCAAGCCCAGTATCCGGGGATGCCTCCATAAGGTGAACTTATAGTTGGTCGCAATGACCGAGGGAATTACGCATATAAGCAACCCGGGATGCCCCTTTAATGTCCCAAGTGGGAGGATTTGCAATAAGCCAATTAAGAACCCAGGGACCCTAGGACCGGGAGAAACCCCCTAACACCACTGTAGGTTATATCTGAAAGACATAATAAAAAAGACTAATAAGAAAAGCGGAGTATAAAATATATATATATGACATAAAAATATATAATTATATTATGCAAAAAGGCCGGCAACGCAGCCGAGACAGAAGGAGGGGAGCGGGCCGTGGCTTTGACCCTGACGCCCGGCCCCTCCCCTTTTACCTCAGGGAGAAAGCCTGCATAAAAATGGCGGCCACAGCGCCGTTTTGACAGAGAAATACACGCTGTTATGAAGTAATAAATTAGTTAATAACTATTGGGAGGATAATTTAATAAATTAATACATTAAAACATTATTAAGAATTAATGATTACAAAATTTGGACCTAACACCGAATAAGGGGCCCTGCTCCTACCCTCCGCTATCCCGCTAGAGAGAGGGGCATTAACCAAAGGGGGGACCACCCAAAGTGTAAGGCCAAGGGACAGGGCATCCCAAACCGGGGTCACCGTCCCGGATGACCGCCTACCCTCTTATATAGGGTCTCACGGGAGAGCATTTGCTCTCAAGCACCAAGGGTGCTTTTCTACCCTCACCCGGACCGTCAGCCTAGGCTGGGAGGCATGAGGTAACAGAAAAAAAAGATCCAGGCGGAAATAGATAACTAAAGGGTCGGGAGTCATCCCGGCTACCTGAAATCCCCCTGTGCAAGGAGGAGACCACATCTTCTGACTTGCTCGCCGTCTGCAGAGATGAAGACTGGGCAATGAGTGGGAGGTCCCAGGTATTTATGGACTGGGAGGGGCTCTCTTTTTTCCTGGCATCTCTGCATATCGCCCTCTACAGGTCAGTATTACCCACACGTTATAAATTTCTTGAAGCGGGGTGTGTGACATACTTAGAATATGTAAAATTACAAAGGCACAAGGACACGAGGAAGCTGGATTAGGGGGGCTGAGGCAAGTGTAGAATAAAGACATAAAGACAGGAGAGGGCACTGGAAGGCCAAAATACAGGAGAGGGGGCAAGAAGGTGCAACAATAGTGGCCCTAAACATACTGAAACATATACTCCTGAGCAGTTGCGGCACCAATGACACTTGGCATATTTGCAATGTTGAAAAAATCCAATCTCACCGCGTTCCAGGCTGCCATGCTGTTAGGAAAAGAGATGTATTTCTCTTGCAGGACAGCCATGCCATCAAGAAATTTAGGCCAGGGCACGACTCAGCGAAGTCTGGGACATGCCAACTGACAGTGCCTCTGGAAGGAGCCATTCACCAAAAATTGAAGGCAGTCAACCAAATTGGTCACACCTCCAATTGCATGTCCCTTTCTTGTGGTGGGGGCCAACCATGGCCGCAACTCTGAGTAAAGCTTTTCAAGAGAAAGGCGGTTCAGACGGGTCAATTCGAACACCTGCTGACATCTGATCGATATCCAGACAACTGTGGGTATTCCTAAGCTCTGGAAGGTAACTGGTTAGCAGCCCCCCTTGCTGCAGATGCTCGTACTCTTCATAGAACTTGTCAAGGGGCTCCATCATTAGCATGTATGGTATGGTGGTTCCTGCTTGCTTGCTTGCCCCCCTGTGGGGGGGGGGGGGGGGGCTTTGATGTTCTTGAATTTAAGCTTATAAATACAGATATACTGAAATAGATACACCCCTGTACTGTACTGTATGAGAGGGTCTGCTACCTGTTGGTTGCCTGGGGCATAAACAGAGGTAGGTGGGCCTGTTGGTCACCTGCAGCACAAAGACTTATAGCCCAAATGCAGTGAGTGTGGTAAACATCTCAGTTATTCACAAGACTATTTGCTTTGTACACTCTCATCTGCTCATTAAAGCGGACCTTCACTCTGAATAAGAGTCTATCTTATATGTTTCCCCCACACTGTACATACAGATTGCTCACATTAAAAATCATCCTACCTGCATCTACTGCATGTTATGAGCCTTTAAACATCCAAGATGGCGGCTTATGGAAGCCGCCATTTTATCAGGCAGCCTGCAAACAGGAAGTGCCTGCAAACAGGAAGTGACTGTGCTGCTCTGCATTCTGGGGCTGCTGACCTTTCCCTGACCCCAGCTCTGCTCTGTCTGAGCAAAGCACAGCTATAACCTGCCCCCCTGTACCTTATCCCACTCTCCTCTCCTCAGTAAGTGTGAGGCTTCTGAGTCAAGATGGTGGCGCCCGTATCCTAAATTCCTGAACAGAGTTGCAGCCCAGTGGGGGAAAGAATAATAAGTTAGTGACTAAAAATGTAAAATATATTAATTTTAGATGCTGGGGAATCGTTTTTTAAGAGTTTGGGCTTTTCATTAAATCATGGTGAAGGTCCGGTTTAAGGAGGGCAGTGGCACACACAAAACAGGGAAAGTCAATCTGTATTTTCTCTGCAAGATGGCGATGTCTAGCACTTGGAGCGCTGGGCTGGATCCTGAGCGAGGTAACCAGGACCAGCTTTAGGTTTAAAGGCACCCTGTACGAGACTACTGGACGGGTGCCTTCCCTGCATACTTCTGCTCTCCATTGCTGTTGGCCTACCACCTGATGTGAAACCAGCATGGGAAGGTGGTATTGGTTAATTAGCATGGCCTGGCTTCCTGTTAGACTATTTGTGGCAAGGTATCCCAAACTAAGATGCTCTCCCATGAGGGAGTAAGGGAACTAGCAGCTGGTTTGTCTAATCTGGACAGGGGGAGGGGGAACAATGTGGGACCCCGCAGTGACACACAACTGCAGCGGCTCTGGTCAGACAGTACTTTGCTTCCTGGTAGCAGGTAGGAAGCAGGTTTGTCATGGCTAAATACATCTTTACACACATTACTAAGGATAGATTTAAATAATAAAGGACTGTCTGTAGGGATTTTGGGAAAAAATTGAAATACAGTCGATTGAAATAAAATCACAAAGGTAAATCGCTGCCCGATTGTGGAAAACCTAAAGTTAAGGGCACTTATGTAAGGGCAAGAGGACCTCCAATCAGTTTTGACTAACCAACAGCCTGGCACAGTTGAATAAAGGAAGGTAGCGGCCATTTTGAAGCGTCCTCGCCCAACTGACATAACTGACAATGCACAGTAAGAGGAAGCCCAGCAGCACTTCCTGTTTGCAGGTGGCCTGCAAGTCCACGAACTGCCATCTTGTTTTTAAAATTTACCACAGCATGAGTTAGAAAATGGTAAAATAATTTTTATGTGCAGCAATCTATATTGCCCTGGGAGGGATGCATATGAGCACTGTTTGTTGTGTCGGTCTGGTTTAAGTAAATGCTTTAAAGCAGACCACAACCCTCGTAACCTGGCTCTAGAGTCCAAAAGACTCCAGGTTTGAGTTACAGCTTGCCTTGCTGCATGAAACCCACCTGATGCGCATATCTCCGAATAGCTTATTGCTGGCCATATGCATGGCAGCAAGTTCTGATAGGACAAGAGCCTGCACATATGCCATGGGAGCATGGCTCAAGGTGAGTAAACAGGCTGAAAACTTTTCAGTATGCCTCTGTAATGCAGATCAAAACCCAGGAAAGTTAATTCCATTGGTTTGTTTAATACACATATACATGAAGAGCCAGCATTGGGTTACTACGTTATAGCAGAGCTTTTTGATGAAGAACTGAAAACAAAAGCGCCTCTAAGTGGACCAAAACCTGGCACTAGGGGGCAAATAAAAGGGTTTTCACACTATAGCGAGGGTGTTAAATCTATGGAACCACAGAGCTGGCAGCTCATTTGTGTACTGTTCAGCTGCTTTCTAATCCAACAACCATTCCATTTTTATGGGTTAATAAGAGCCCAGCTCCCCCACAACCTGTGTGAGACCTAGTGCAACCTAACTCCCATTCTCAACATTAAAATGGAACAAAACCCACCAGCGGCCGGGCTGCAATCTAAAAGATTCAAGTGCTGACTGCTGGCTTTCCACCAGGGCATCCTGAATTGGGGTGATGCTGATCATCTCTCTGCATCACTGAAACCCCACCCACCTCCCACCTCTCAGTGTGCTTACATCACATCGCTGTTGCCACACCCACTGTTTCTCCTCATTTTCTCTCTGCATCGCTAATGCTCTAATACTTTTACGAATAACTTAGGAACTACAGGGTCTTTTTGAAAACAAACTGAAGTTTGGGACAGTGGAATGTGTAGCCCGAGACAATGGGACAACAATCAGGCCTGCCTTTAGTATAAGATTAGAACTTTCCATAGGGCTAAGGGTCATTGTCTTGTCTTGCTGCATGAGCCAGTTTCTTTAAACATTCAGCTCAATATAGACCTTGATGCAGCAAAGGGACCCAAATGAATAAACTCCTGTGTTTTACAGATAGTATGAGATTGTTATTCTCAAATTTAGTGTTTCTGCTTGTTGTCCCATTGTCTCGGGCTACACGTTGCACTTTCCTAAACTTCAATCTGTTTTCAAACTGATCCTGCAGTTAAGCAAAAGTATTAGAGCATTGAAGATACAGAGAAAAAATGAGAAACAGTGGGTGTGGCAAAGGCGATGTGATGTAAGCACACAGAGAGATGGGGGAGGGCGGGGTTCCATAGGTGCAGAGAGAGGCAGCCCTTCAGGACGTCTGGGAAAGGAGTAGGGGGGTGTTTCGGTTCTTAGTGGACCAAATCTGCGGGGTGGGGATGGAAACCAGAATGAGGAAGTGATTTCCTCACTAGGAAGTAGACAGGATAGAAAGGACATTACTGGAGCCATTCTATAAAAGGAAGGACCTGAAATTAGCATTTCCTGGGATAAAATCCACCAATATAACAGCTGAAGATGATTAGTAATTGGAATGAACTAGAATTTATCCAAGCTAATGTGCAGGATGATTATACAATCACCATGAATGTCTGTACGCAGCTATTATACCGAATGCACATACACAAAAGTTTAATATTTTTAATTAATCTGTTTGATATGGTTCTCCATCCAATTTTAGGTCAAATGTATGCAAAAATATAGAAAGTTCTGAAGGACAGAACTATAAATGTACTTTTGCACAATTAGGAACCATTTGAAATTCTTATGTAGTAGCAAATACGCAGCTATGTATTATTATTTGCATGTGATTTTACTAAATCATTGCATTGCCATTGATCTTTATATAGCGGTCTGGACCTTTTTCAATCAGGGATTTTTGGTATACGGTATATGGAATGTGTTTCAATCAGTCATTGTGGTGGTGTTTTGGCTCCCTCTTGTGATCTCTTGTTGTATATGTACATATGTATATGTGTTTGTTGTCTTTCACCAATACAACAATTGTATTTGATTGTTACACTTTTCTTTGGTGGTGCTCTCAAGTAAATACCATACCCCAAATTAATGATTAATATCATGAGAAAAAAAGATTTGATAGTGAATAATCACTAAAATTAGATTTCTGTACTTTTACTGAAGGCCTGTAGAGGACCAGTAAATCTCAACAAGTAGGTTATATGCTATCAATCAAGAGCTGTAGACACTGACAGAAAGGTGATTGGGCTCCAAACAGAACTGCAAGCAGTATAATCCAAAGTTGGGTCAATTTTAGAGGAACAGCCTACATTCTAAAACACAAGGGTGGACTGGTCATAGGGAGTCCCAGGAGAATTACCGGTGGGTCACACTGCTGTAGAAGCTGGTTGGGCTGCAGTCTCTTACACCCTCAGCCAATTTCTTAGTCTCACCCACCCCTGTACCTGGCCCAACTGTATTCCTGAGCCAAAAAAAAACCCCGGCCCATGTTCTTCCCCCAATGCCATAGCCTCAGCATCATGGTGACATATTCTGCCCCCTACAATACTAAAGCACAATTATGATTGATTTGACCATATCCACCCCTGCGCCCACGACCTATCCCTGCAATGCAATTGCCTTGGAGTACACTTACTGGCTGTTCAGGAAGGGGGGTGTGTGTGTTCAGTAAGGATGTCACAGGCTCATTATGGGCTGGTCGGGCTGGGCTGATTTTTGGCCCAACTCCACCACTACTGACATATGCCAAGGAGAAAAACGCAAGACTTTAGGAAAAGGATTTTATGGCGTTTTAGTATTTATTAGTAAGTAGAAGGGTGGGGTTTCATAGTTGCAGAGAGGCAGCTAATCAGGACGTCAGCGGAGGGAGTGGGGAATGTTTCCATTCTCAGTCCACTGAAGGTTGATTGAAGGACCAGGTCAGCAGGGTGGAGACTGAAAGCTGAATGATGAAGTGATTTCCTCACTAAGTAGACACACATAGCAGGAAGGAGAGCATTGGAGAGACTCAATGAAATGGTAAGCTACTGATATTTATTTTTTAAATTTCGACTTGCCAATCACTTTTAATATGCAGTGTTCAGTTCTATTACCAGAAAAGACTGCGTCAAGGCCAACTTGGGTGGCTGACCACCCTCCTGAACTGTTCCAGTTCACTCACACTCCACCCCTTGACTGTCCTTGTACATTACGGTAGGACAGATTCCTTAAGATCACAATGTGAACAGCGAACAAAACATTTGTAAAAAGCCCGGGTGCTGCAGCAGCCTGAGGGGGAGGAAAAAATGAGCCTCTGTCACCAAAAACAAGTAAACCTCTGTTGGGCCTGGTAGATTTAGACATAGAGATAGGCATCTGTTATGTTCACTGAGGTTAGGAACTTGCCCTATTCCAGCACCAACCCAAAATACTTCATCCTGAACCTGGTGTGCACATAGCTGTTTAACATCCAAAAAGGAAGGCACACAATTATCCTACTCTATATACAATTTTATTAAATCAAATAAATGCCAAAAAACATAATTACCCAGACATGTTAAAACATGGTGGTAGGCGGTGGGGAGACCCTGGTGATGATTTGTGAATCATTAAATCTGTTTCCACATAGAGTGGTATGACTATTTATAATTGAATTGGCATTGGTGTTATTGTTGTTGACATATTTGTCTTTGCTGCTTCTATTATTCTTGCTGATATAGTGCTCTGCTGCTTTTGCACATATTTTGAGATACAAATGTGTGAGTCATTTGTGGATATATTATATATATTGGTATTTATATTAGTTTGGGTTATGGATTTTGGCACTTGCACCTTATAAAGAGATTTTTGCTGACCCCTTTTTTCACTTACACACTTTTACTATTGCACATTCATAGGTAGCTTTATTATTTGTTTAAATATGCAGTGTTGAGTTAGGATTTAAATGGCTAATAGATATTGGTCTCTCCCCACTGCCTATATACCTGTCTATGTTGGTATGTCCTGTATTCATATGTTTTTAACATGTCTGGGTAACTGTGTTTTTGGCATTTATTTGATTAAATAAAATTGTATATAGAGTAGGATAATTGGGTGCCTCCCCTTTTGGTGGTGTTCTCTATTGGTATTGCGGATTCACTTGGGAGTGGCACTTTTAGGCTTATGTATAGGATATTTAAGGGGGTTGTGCATGGTATTGTGCACATAGCTGTTTAACCTTTTGGGACCCAGGGTAGGATGAACCAAGTTGTACCCTTTGGACACTATATACAGATTGAGGTTGAGACGCAAGCCAATGCTCCAAGAGAAATAAACCCCAAGCACCTCTAAACCATGTACTGCCCCCAAAGGGTCAGCTGTGGGGCAGTGGAAGAGCATTTACATTGGAAGGAAAAGAGTGGTTTTGGGGGGGGGGGTTGAAAAATGGAAGCCTCTCTGGAGGGGGCTGGAAAGGCTCCTTGTGGTAACATGGAATAAGAATTCCTCAAGCAGAAAGAGGAATGAATGCAGGCACTTAAGGAACCTTCTAAACCCTGGATTAGCTACCAGCACCTTCCCATTCATCTTTGTCCTGGAGAAGACGGGACAAGGGGGAAGACCCCAACAGTGAATAATCCACTGGTGCTGGAATTAGATGGTGCTTGGAGAAAAGCAGTAACCGTAGTAGTAGAGTCATTGATGGGCATAGGCGGCTGCTGTCACACCCTTATAACAACTTACTGGTGGCGCAGACTCAGCACTCCTCCATCACTCCCCACCACAATGACCTGGTTCTGGGCGGAAGAATTACTCATTGGTGGGGCAACAGGCCCGGAACTCCCTGTACTTACCCTGCGCCGCGCTGAAGATCCATTAATTGGTGACACAGCTGCCCTGTCCCCAAACCCCCAGAGTGTGCCAGACCCACTGCTATCATTGGAAGGATGAGGAGTTTGGGGGCAGGACCGCTGTGCCACCAATAAATGACTTTTCAGCACAGCGCAGGGTAACTATGGCGAAGGGGGATATCGGCCACGCTGCACCGCCAATGAATAATTCTCCAGCTACGGTTCAAGGTAACTACATGTGGCTTGGGTTTGGGCACGCTGTGCCAACAATAAGCAGTATACAAATAGGATGACAGGCCAGCGGGGGTTGGACACATCGTTGGTGCTGCACTACTAATGCATATAAAACTATGCCAGCGTGCAGCAGGGGACCATTCCATCATTGAAACTGCTCACAGGATTAACAGGTGTGCTGGGGTATTTACTGTATGTTTCTGCACTGCCTATCCAAGGGGCATCCCAATTTTGGACCAATATGAACTCCCCAGGACCACCCATAAATCTCACCTTTCCAGGGTCTAATGGCACATGCATGACCTGCTGTGACACCAATCCATAGTATTAAAGTGGACCAAAACCCAGCTTGATCGATAAGATTCCCGGGCCAATCCATTCCCTCCATCCAAAATCGGGATGCTGTGTGAAACCCCCAGGACGCCCGCTGCACTTACTTTAATCCCGGTCCAATGGCGTATGCGCGGGCCACGGCCGAATCTTGCGCTTCTCTCTAGCAGGGCGCGTGCCCGCTCCCTCTTAGAGGGAAGCGTGAGATGTGGCCACCAGCGCGCTCGGAGCTGCTGAGCTAAGACGCTGCTAAGACGTGCATAGCTCAGCGGGTCCAAGCGCGCTGATTGGATGAGCGGCCGCGTATGCGCCGTAGGACCACGGTGAGGTGAGTTGATCTGGGCGATTTCACAATCCTGGGTTTTGGTCCACTTTAACCCGAGACCAGGGGCTATTGGTGCAGACTGCAGGGGGACCAGGGATGCAACTGCTCCTTTTTGTAGATGATCCTGGGGGTTTCAAATAGCAGGACATCCCAAACTGACATGCCCCAGGGACCATAACCCGGGATGGTTACAATTCTGGGTTTTGGTCCACTTTGAAGAGGAGGAACAACCCCCCTTGAGTCTCAAGGGGCAGTGGTCTCCCTCTTTATGTAGCATCCCAAATTGGGATGCCCTGTGTGAACCCCCCCTGATTTACTCACCTCTTCCCAGATCCCTCACCACTGTGACCACACATCTCTCTGTGGTGTGTACCCTCACCAGGCCTTTCTGAACATCCAGAGGTGGAAGCAGGGACGTGGCAGCGCGTGTGTGTGTGTGTGTGTGTGTGTGGGGGGGGGGGAGGAGCCTTGCCTGTATGTGTGTGTATGGGGGGGGGGGCTTGCCTGTTTAATTTATTGTTATTATTTATTATTATTATTACATTACTCTTAGGCAGTGTTTCCCTTTAAGGGCTTGCTTTAGTTGCAAAACTATTTCTGTGACGCGCTACACATGCTGCCACACGTGTGCCTCTTTTCTATTTTTAAAAGTTGGGAGGTAAGGGGTTAACTGGATCAGAGATCACTAAGGGGGGTCCCATATCTCAGATAGCACCTGGAGAAAGGACTACCAAAAGGAGCACAGAGCCCAAGTAAGCATGCACCCATAATTTGCTTCTAACTGCAGATGTCAAGGCCAAGCCATTTGCCACAGCCCTGTCTGTACACTTGCAATGCAGTGGAAGAGAGCAGCTGGTATACCAAGAAACACATATTTTGGAGCAATATAAGACCTGACATATCTCAGGGAAACAGGGTGTTTAGCATGGACCTATGGATCTAACAAAGTCACCCACCTCTCTTACTTGCCATAGGGAAGAGGCAACATCCTCAGTGGAGACTCCCTAGGAAAACCATCTCTTGAGAGCCATACCAACTAGGTGGGTGTGGCTGCTGCATCTAATGTTTTTAGTTGGCATGGAGATATTTCTGAAGAACTAATGAATCCTAGAAAGCACACTATGGCCCCTATGCCAGTGCACTAAAGTGGTTAGCCATATAAGGATCCAGTTCAAAAGGAGAACTCTGGGAAATGGATAAAAGTCCTTCTAGATTTCCATAAAAGCTCCTGGCTCTTGCCAATTTGTATAAGCCAGGACACCATGCACAGCTTACTGGGCAGCACAGACCTGGTCAAAGGAGCAATTAAGGATTTTGCCATTAGATGACCCGTGGGCAAATGATGTGAAGGTCCCCCCTCCTCAACCTCCAGCCAAGGGTAGTAACAGTTAGGTCAGGGAGAAGGCCTCTCTGAAATCTCCCCCATGTGACCAATATGCCACTAGAGGGGAGGGGTATGCCGGAGCTTTCCCCAGGAAAACGGCCTTCAAACGCCTCATCTCCAGTGAAACATAGAAGGTTGACGGCAGAAGACCATACGGTCCATCTAGTCTGCCCTTATGTGTATACTGTATGTACTCTTTATCTTAGGATAGATGTGTGCTTATCCCAGGCATGTTTACATTCAGTGACTGTTGATTCTTCAACTACCTCTGCTGGAAGTTTGTTCCAAGCACCTACTACTCTTTCTGTGAAATAATATTTTCTAACATTGCTCCTGATCTTCCCCCTGACTAGCTTCAGGTTGTGCCCCCTTGTTCTATCATTAAGCTTCTTCTTAAAAACACTTCCCTCCTGAACCTTATTCAATCCTTTCACATATTTAAAGGTCTCAATCATGTCCCCCCTCTCCCTTCTTTCCTCCAGACTGTACAAATTAAGTTCTTTAAGTCTCTCCTGATAAGTTTTAAGTTTAAGTCCTTCCACCATTTTCGTTGCCCGCCTTTGGACACGTTCTATTTGAATAATGTCTTTTTGCAGGTAAGGTCTCCAGAACTGCACACAGTATTCTAGCTGTGTCCTCACCAGGGCTCTATACAGCGGCATAACAACCTCCCTCTTCCTACTGGCGATGCCTCGAGCTATGCAGCCGAGCATCCTGCTTGCTTTTCCCACTGCCTGGCTACACTGTCCACTCATCTTGCAGCTATCAGTAATCAGTATCCCTAAATCTCTCTCCTCCGAGGTCCTGGCTAACACAGTGCTGCCCATACGGTACTCAAGAGCAGGGATTCCTTCTACCCAAGTGCATGATTTTACATTTAGAGACATGAAACTCTAGTTTCCACAGTTTTGACCATCTATCCAGTAAAGCTAAATAATTTTCCATGTTGCAGACACCTCCCAGAATATCCACCCTATTACTAACCTTTGTATCATCAGCAAACAGAAAAACTTTTCCTACCAAGCCTTCTCCTATGTCACTTACAAATATATTAAAAAGAATGGGGCCCAGGACAGAGCCTTGCGGCACACCACTTGTAACTCGCCTTTGTTCAGATTGCTCACCATTTACAACAACACTCTGATACCGATCCCTCAGCCAACTGGAAATCCACTGAACTATCCAGGGATTGAGTCCTACCTTCAATAACTTATCTATGAGCTCCTTATGTGGTACAGTGTCAAAGGCTTTGCTAAAATCCAGATAGGCGATATCCACAGCACCACCTTCATCTAACACTTTAGTGACATTGTCAAAGAAATCAATAAGATTGGTCTGACATGATCTGCCCTCAGTAAAGCCGTGCTGTTTTGGGTCCAATAGGTCATTAATTTTTAGATGGGAAATTATCTGTTTTTTTAAGAGTGTTTCCATTAATTTGACCACTATAGATGTTAAACTAATTACTAGTAATTACTGGCCTTTGAGTCTTCCACCTAAAGAAGACATTGGGGACCAACAGCAACCTGATTTTTCAGAGGAACCAATGCATCACAGGAAGTAGAGGAAGGCATACATGAGGCTAAACCATGCCCAAACTGAAGCATCCTTACCCCCTGGGCAAGCAAAAGGATCTCTCTCCTGGCTCACAGATTGTACATACAGATTGCCTACATTAAAAATCATGCTACCTACTGCATTTTCTGTGATTTCCAAGATGGCGGCACAAGGACTCTCAGGCTGCCTGCAAACAGGAAGTGTCTTCTGATTGTGCCGCACTGCATTCCGGGATTGCTGTCCTTTTCTTGACCCCAGCTCTGCTCTGTCTGTGCAAAGCACAGCTATAACCCACCCCCTTGTACTTTTGTTCCCTCTCCTCAGTATGTGATGCTTCCGAGGCAAGATGGTGGAGCATGTATCCTAGAGTGTTGAAGCCCAGTGACAGAAAGAATAAAAAGTGACTAAAAATTAATTTTAGATACAGATACTGGGGAATAGTTTTTGAGAGGTTTGGACTTTTCATTAAATGATGCTGAAGGTCAGGCTTAAGAGCCAGGTGAAGATGATCAAGGAACCTAGCCACCCCCCCTGCAATGTTGACATACTTAATATCGCACACTTACTCTCTCTGTTTCAACAATCAGGGATCCAGAAATGGCAGCACAGAAGTCGCTGTGGCAGCTACAAATATATGAAGTCATTTTCAGGCCTCCAATGGCACAGAGTAACGGAAGGAGAAGATAAGTTAGCACTGCAGGGTTTGAGGGCAGTGGAAGGGTGGGTTAGGGTCCCTGCAGACCAGAAAGTATAGTTCTTCTTCCCTTTAGGGTAAATTGTGCCAGGAAGGTCATTAACATTAAAAAAAAGGCGATTGGCCCCTGCCCCTGCCTACTTCCCAAAGATTTATGTAAGGCTCAGGGAAGCTTATATGAGCTTGTAACTACAATTCTCCTTTTCAGTCCCATAAAATTTTACATGTACTTTTTTTTTTTTTTTAACAATTACAGCGGTGAAAGAGGAAATAACTTTTTGCAGCCTAAGGTTTTCTAGAATGAGAGGCCAAAAAAATGTTTTTTTGGTTTGAAAAGCATATTGAGGATTTGAGAGGATATGTCCTGTTCTCCTGAACCACTGTAATGAAGAAGACAGAGTAGAAGGTGGCCACATGGTAAGAGATCTTACATAAAACACAATAGAACATTTCCCACAATAAAACACTGACTTGACTTCTATTATGCTTAATATGCTCTATAATGCTTATTTCCTAAAGGACCTCAGCTGCGAAAATTGGCCAACAAGAATATACAGCTAGATGGCAAGAGGAGGGGTTACATATGCATCCTGCCTTAAAAAATCTGGCCAAACAAAAGGAAGAATCTACAGTCTGTAACTGTACCATTCGGCTTTATAGGGAAGGACTACAACCTTCCACTCCTGTGCTGAGTAACATGTAATGCTATTACAATTTTTGTGCAGATGCTTTTACCAATCATGCATTGCTTTGAACAGATACACTAATGCATAAAAGGGTAACAAGGTTTTAAACTTTTGACTATCGGGCTCCATATCTCATCATCCACTACAGCTTTAAACAGGAGACTAACACCATATTAACAATCATCTTCGGTATCTTATACATAAATTGGAATAGCAACTATTAAGCATATACCTTATTTTCGCCCTATAAGACGCACCTAGGATTTGGAGGAGGAAAATTAGAAAAAAAATATTCTGAACCAAACACTGTGCTCAAATATAGGCTCTGTAACACGAACAAAAAAAATTGAAATTGTGTACTTACCAGTAAATTTCCTTTCTCATCCTCTTCCATTCCAGGGCACCACACCCACCCTCCTTTTGTGTTACGACTGCGTCAGTGGCGGTTGATGCCTTCTACGCGGTTTTAGTTTTATTGCACCTTTTTCTAGTTGCACGCAAGTTAGCGTTCTCCCCTCCCTGGGCTGTGGCAGAACTGCTATTTAATTAACTGAGGAGATCCTGCACTATATAGGCTGGGAGGAGCTAGTTTTTTTTTCTATCTTGCAGTCCCCACCTACGGCTGAGATTAACCCTTGCCTTGCTACTGGCAGTGCCCCGAGATGGAAGAGGATGAGAAAGGAAATGTATCCATGTATCTGAAGACCTCCATAGCGAAGGAGTTCAAACGAAGTGCAGAGGAACGCGAAGCTCCATGTCACAAACACCTCTTTTGCTGCTTCATCCAGACCTTGCCTGCCATAGCCAGCATGGACATGGTGCAAGCTGGGTGCATGGCCAACCCCACCATGGAGAACGCATGTCTGACCACCTGGTCCAACCACCTGTCTGCTGGGTCACTCAAGGCCGCACTATCTGAAGTAGGGATAATGGGTGTGCAGAGCCAGACCAGACAACGGTTCGTCTACCTCAGGTGGCGAAGACCAAACCCTAACCGTCTCACCCAAAAGGGGTACTTGGCATCCAAGACCTTTGGAAGAGGTGGAAGTTTATCCGGTTTCTCACACTCCTTTCCCACCAGCCTGTTGAAATGGGCATGCCTGGGAAAATCCTGCCTGACCTTCTGATGCTTGTAGGGTTCACACTTCTTCATCTGCTACTTTGGCCAAGGACCTCAACCTGATCTGTCTGGTGATCTGGAGGGTTCCCCAGCGTATGCACGGCTTCCGGTTCCTCTCCACTGCCGGACACCCCCCCTCAGGCTGGAACTAGATCCAGAACCCCTATCTGAATATGCCTACGCATGGCCGTAGCCTTCCCGCCTGGGTGGGCAGACAGACTTGGGATGCCCCTGCTGATGAAGGCCACTGACCATTCTCTCCAACCGAACCACCCTGTCTGCCATGTCCGAAGGAGGAACCCCATCTGAGAGTGGACATTTTGAAGCTGTAAAAGTTGGTAAGATATGGAGCTTGAGATTAAAAATTCAACTTTTGTGAGTCAGTGTATGAGTACTGTTTCTCTTTTTTTTCCTCTCAGGATAGCTCAGGGACAGGTAGTTCCGTATAAAAGGGGAGTATCACGTTTGTCTTAGTTCAAGCGGGCCCACTCCAATTACCTAGCTATTATTACTGGAGCCCCCCCCCCCCCCCCCCCCCCCCCCCCCCTGGCTGGAAATGTAGCCCTGTGATTGATGGGCGGAACCAAGAATGTAATACCGACCCACATGATCGCTGGCAGCCCAACCAAGGTTTGCAGTTCAGGTAAGGATTGCGGGCGTTGTGGGGTGGATATGGGGGGGGGGGGGGCAGATTGCTGGAGCCCCCCCATGACCATTGGCTGGAAATTCAGCCCTGTAATCGATGGTCAGGACCAAGAAAGCAACAACCCACATGATTGGATGTGGCTGCATTTCCAGCCAAGGATCGCAGTTCAGGTAAGAATTGCGGGAATTGCAGGGGGTGGAATGCCCCTCCTGAGCCTGTAGAATGCTTTCCGACCCTGCTCCACACTCATTAGCTAGGAAATGGGTGTGGGTCTGCATTAAAACCTAAAAAAAAACATTATTACAGCAAACCCCTCATATTACACAATATAGAGCGAGTTTCAACAATTACTGCACAGTACATTTTCATACAAAAACACATTTCATAAATGAAAATACAGCCAGCCAAACTTTATTGCTCACCCTTCATACAAACAGCAGGTCTCCAGCCAGCTTTGTTCACAGCATGACATTGCTTCTGTACACAGTAAACCCAGCAAAAAGCATTATGGCTCCTGCAAAGAGAATACCCGCCCAGGCTTTGCTTTCTTGCAGCATTAATAAAGAATAATCGGGCATGAGTCCAATCTCAAACATATAGTGCATTTGTTTGGGCACAAGGGAAGAAAAAGAAAAAAAACAATACAAAGCTGACTTGGTGGTGGACGCCCCAAAGAAAATAAAAGTTAGTTTTCAAGTAATTTTAGACCAAGCCATCTCAAAATTAGTGTTGTATGGCGCATAGTCCTTAAGTCCACTGCTGTGACTTGTTGAAGCAGCACTGACCCCCTGGAGCTGAATGTGAAGTGCATTTGCAAGATGCAGCATGAAAGATTGACTGTCCTAAAGTAATGTGGTAGAGCTCATGTAATATTGTTAACCCCAATCGTAAATCAATGGCAAAACAATTATTTTACTCATAAGTGTGCAGCATATGCACCTGAAAGTACTGCAAATTCACTAGCGAAGAAAAAAAAACACACAGTTACTTAACCATATTTAAAAAAGAAAAAAAAAATGAAAGGTTCTCCTTTTTGTAATAAATTGGGCAATAACATGAAGGTTTGTTCAGAAAGAAAAGAGATGGGACAACACTGGTGGCACAGAGGTATATGAAAAGCAGCAGGGTTCAATTTCCTACTGCAGCACACATACCTATATCTGATTATTATATTCATTTTATTTTACCTCTGAGACTGTCACTAATCCAGCATGCATCCTCATCACAGCAATATTGCCAAATTAATTTTACCCTGTCCTTTTGCATTGCTTAACATTGAGAGGTTAAATCAGGCCTATATCCTTAAAAGAGCAAATGGGAAGCCTGCCTCTGCTCTAGGCCTAGATGCCCCCCCCCCCCCAGGTGAATGATAGTCCCCATTTCCAACAAGGCCACATGTAATGGGGGATAAAGAGACACAGCACATGCTGAAGCAGGCAATGTTCCCTACTGGAAGTGCCGGCTGCAGAGTGTAGGTCTTCTGGTCCCCCAATGCATAGAAATCAATTGTGGAATAGTATCATGGGTAATTCGGTGGCAGGAGAGAGGTGCTTAAAACTGGTGAAGATAATTGGTCCCACAGATATTCATACCTTTTTAGAAAGCCAAATACATATAAATGTAGGAGTGGATGTTTGCTTATTAACAATGATCTTATATTCCTGAAGTTTAGCTTTGAAAGAAAACCAGCAGTCAAATATGACATTTTACATGTATCCCAATTGGTGATGCCCACCATGTATACCATCCTGCTAGCCTGATACTGGGCAGCCCATATTTACTTTCCTCTTTCAGGTACAGTCTGCTTGAACACTGAAACCCCAGGTGACTTCTGGTGGGCAGGGCAAACAGTGATGCCCATCCAATGTTCCCAGTTGGTCACTGGCATTTACATGTGGCAACATGCCACCAAGGGAACCAGGAATAAGTATGTGCTGACCGTTAACATGCTTTCTGTTCACGGAATTCAGTGATTAGGGATGCCAAATGAAAGAAGCAACAGTCACTTTTGACCTTTTGGTCTGTTATAACCCTCTTTAAAGGAGGCTTATTGCGATAAAAATGTCCCAGTGATAAAAACCCATATAAATATACTGGATGGTGGGAGGAGGGGTTATACACCTGGTTTCAAGAACTAACCAGCCAGGAAAGAAGAGGACATCAGGACGGACAGGTTCTGTCCCCCTGGATACACTCAGACCTGTCAACCCTGGATTTTACTCCTATTAGAAGAAACCACAAGCTTGGCAGGAGTTTATTCAGTTCAGGTATATACGTGAGCCCTCCTCATTAGCAGATGTGTTTATATAAAACTTTAATATTATACAATTTCGCAGTACACCTTCTTTAATTTACAGAATATACTGTTTGACCATTGTGGATCCTAACTGCTACTTCCAGCTCTTGTGACAATATTTGTTTCTAGAGGCTGTAAAGCTGAATAATTACATTATTGACTGTAGGGGTTTCCTTTTCTTAAACCTAAAATAAATGGATACTCAAAAGGGAGACTAAAGATTACATGAAAGCCTAGTGACTCTTCAACAGGACATAGAAATGCTGTCTGTCAAGCTCAACAGATTTTACTTTTCTTACTGCATGTATTCTCCTGGCTCTTCTATTGTAGAAGAGTATTGGTCAGAAGACCACGCTGCAATGCTGTCACAGTGAATAGAGCCTTCAGGCCCATTTAGCTCTATGCAAGGTAAATGCGCCCGACACAACCACTGTGGCATGAAATGGGACCTGGACTGCCGTAACTGGTATACTATGCAGCTTTTCATGCTACACCTACATATGTCCTTTGAGAATTTATTAAAGCACTGGATATAAGTAGATATCTGCAGTTAAAACAGACCAAAACCCACATTTTTAACTAACATCCCCTGAATTGCTTCCCCCATGAAAAGTAACGGCAATTTTTGCTGCTCCTGCTTCACTCTACTCTCTGCTCTATGCTAATGATACTTGTTTTAGCAGTAAAGCCAGACCTATGCAATCACTGATCGCCTGCCATCAGTGTTCCATGACAAAATGCAAAATGGTAGGTGAAAATATCCCTTTTTAGTTCTACGCGCGAAGGAATAAGTATCGATAGGGGCTTTGGCCAAATGTATTTTACAAGTCCAGTGGATTTTGGTCCGCTTTAAAGTTGAGCGCATCAAAATTAAGTTGGTCAGTGATCTTATAGCGGTCATATTCACCAGTCAGCGCTCTGGTTTGTCACAGAGCAGAAGGGAGCACAGGTATCCCTTTGTTTTGGCCCAAAAAGGGCTGTTAAACCTTTGCAGGTCTTCAAGTAAACCCCCATTAATATCTAAATGGCGACTGCAAAAAGTGTATTTAGAGGTGTTTCAATAACGAAACACCTAAACTGTATATTCAAACAAAAGGCATTGTGGGAACACAACTTTATTGGTTAAAAACCACACATGCATCAAAGCTCCTTTGTAGCATATGCATGTATACCGGAAAAGAAAATCTGGCTGGGTGTCACATCTATTACCTGAGCTCTACTGTATTTGAACATTGAATAATCTTAGCTGGTGTAATGCCTTCCTTGTCCAAAACCAGACTGATTATATTGATAACCTCCATGTTGAAAGTGCTGCTCAAACTGACCACCTTGATTATAGTTTTGTGCTCCACGACCACTCCAACCCCCGCCTTGTCCTCCTCTTCCACCACGGCCGCCTCGCCCTCCTCTTCCACCGCCACGGCCGCCATCTTGAAACCTGTTGTCTTGCTGGTAGCCACCACCGGAATAAGATGAACCTTGGTAGTTTCCATATCCTCCTCCTCCTTGGTATCCACCGCCACCTCCATGATATCCACCACCTTGGTACCCTCCTCCACCACTTTGGTAGCCCCCAGTTTGAAATCCAGAATCTCTGTAACCTCCATCTTGATAATGTCCACCAGAACCACTGCTACCTCCATCTGTCCAACCTCCTTGCACTTTATTTCCTCTACCACCTCTGCTTCCTTGATCATAGCTCCCACGTCCTCGACCACCACCTTGTTCATAGCCACCATGGCCTCTATGTTCATAACCACCTCGGCCACCTCCATGCTCATAGCCACCTCGTCCCCCACCATGCTCATAGCCACCACGACCGCTCCCATGTTCATAGCCACCACGGCCTCCTCCATGTTCGTAACCCCCTCGGCCACCGTGGGACTGTTCATATCCACCTCTTCCTCCGCCTCTACCACCTTGTGGTGGTCCATCTTGTCTCTTCTGCCAGGGTGGCATTTCTGGTGGTGGTGGCTCTATTTCATTGGGTCTTCCACCTCTGTCAGGAACTCGCCCCATTAATACCTGTTACAAAAGAGAGAAAAAAAAAAAAAACATGTACAGTCAAAAATCACGTTTGCTTATATAAAAAAAAAAAAAAAAAAAAACACAAAAAAAATTTGATAAACTGGTAAAGGGAACATTTTTTTTAAAAAAAGTGGTAGTGGGGAGTCAAAAACATTACTGTAGCAATCTACCATGGCTCTTGAAGTAAGTGAATATTAAAACTGTACAGCACTCCTGAAATTTTACTTTACTTACTTTACTTTAGATTTTACTTGGAGCACAGGATAGGATGACAGACTAACATATTTTAATGGCCACATTTGTTACAAGTTTACTTTAACTAATAGATGAATAAGATGACCCAGGACAGCAATCTTGGGAGAGTTTACACGTCCTGCATAGACCTAATTGGCACCCCCCCCCCCCTCAAGAAAACAAAAAGAAAAAAATATAGCAGTAGAAGAAATCCCTAATTAAAATGCCAAAGGGTAACAGCAGAAATATATATTAATTGAAATAAAAATTAATTTGCACCTAAAATGAAAACCTGTACGGAGACCGGAAGAAAAGGAAACCAAAGGATTGCAAGATTAGATAATGTATATTAAAGTGGACCAAAACCCACGGTCGCTGGCCCTGGAATTTATAATATTCCAGGGCACACTGGATCAGGATGCCTGGCTGTGTGACCCCCCCACCCCCACCCCAGAAAAACCTACCTTCTCCCTGATCCAACACAAGCACGTTCCGCTGTGAGCTATACCTTTAGCAGGAATTCGTGAATGACTGGTGCAGCATACACCCTGTCAGAAAATAGTGGGGATGCAGCCGTCAGCACACTCGGCTGCTTTCGGTCCTTAGCCGATTCCTAGCTGAAATTGACAAGCGCAGCCGAATGTGCCGACTGGACCAAAGCCGGACATCCACTGTAGGACCGGGGAACAACCTGGGAGATTTCACACCGTGGGGAATCCCACATCAGGGTGCCTCAGTGCCAAGGATCAAAACCTGGGAAAGTCAAAATTCTGGTGCACTTTTAAGTGCTCTTAAATCAGAATTGTTAATTTTCTGAACTATCACCAGGAACATGGCAAGTAGGGGCATAATGCTAGAGCATTATGTAAAACTATGTTCAGTACGAGTTCGCTAAGTTCAAAACCAGCTTAAGTTCATTTGTGCCACTTTCATACAGCTCAAAAAGGTACAAAGCTGCATGCCCAATGTTGCCAACTGAGTGACCAAAAGTTGTATAAAATTCCATGCAGTGGCTGGCCAAGAAACCGGAATATTTTAAAAGGATCAATAAGTTGTGAAATAGGCTTCAAATAGATTTTAAAAGGGTCAATAAGTTGTGAAATAGGCTTCAAATATATTTAGACTTTCTGATCGAATGCATTGAGTAGCTAGATAGTACTCCACTATATTTTATCCATTATAACTATTACAAGTCAGATTGGCAGGCCTTGCCAACATTTGCTTGGTATAGAAAAGGCATAACGCCTAAAAATATGCAGCCACCGAAACACCAATTAGCCTAGAAAACAAACCTTATTTATAGCACAAGCCGTCTTCTCCCGAATCGACCCGCTGCTAGTTCTCAGAATCTTTGACAGATCATGCCGAGCAGCCAGAAGGTGAGCAACAGAAACAGAGCCTTTGCTTGCTAAGGCCGCACGCTTTGGCTGGTAAACTTTGGCTAGTTTGTCAGAATGACTCTGTTGAAAGTAAAAAATACATAATAAAAACTTTATAACCAATCTAAGAGAACCCCAAATCAGGATGTCCTGCTGTGTGAAACGCCAGTAATAACTCACCTTTCCCTGGTCCAACAGCACATGAACGAGTCCAATCAGAGTGCGCATACCTCACTGAAGGCAATCGGAGCCCTTTGCCAAAGGTTGTAAACATGATTGGACAAGAACCCGCACATGCAGTGTTGTACCGAGGAGAGGTGATTTTCACTGCACTAACTGGTGGGTTTCACATAGTGGGGCATCTCATGTCAGGATGCCCTGGAGAAACAGAACAAAACCAAGAAAAAAGTCAAATTCCTGGGTTTTTGTTTCGCTTTAATCCTTATGCATGGTAAAAGTTAAAGGGAAAGTCCACTTTCAATGGCTTTTTTCTTATGTTAGCAAATGTGTGTTTCGTGAAAGCAGTTTCTACTATCTGCATTCTGTTGCTATTGGCACCTGTACATCATGATCAACAAGAAGAGAAAGTAGTGAGTCCTATACACACAGAAAACTGCTGCTATGGCTGCTGCTGAAGTAAGGGAGCTCAGTCACACATGCCCAGCAGCAGCATTCTACTTGTACAGGACCCCCTTATTTCTTCTCATAAATCTTAGTGCAAAGATTCCAAGTTGGAAGTAAAGTAACTGACTAATCTGGGGTAGGAAATGGATAGACTGGAAAACTCCTCATTGAGCTGTGTGTAGGGCTTTAATGGGCACTGAGAGAAAGTTATTTACTTGCTTTAAAGCAGAACAAAACCCACCAGCAGCCAGCCTGGAATCTGAAATATTCCAGGGCCAGTCGTGTGAAACCCTCCGGGGCGCCAGTAATAACTAACCTTTCCTTGGTCCAACAGCGTATGCACAGGCTCTTGATCATTCAGAGCCATTCGCCGAAAGATCTGATTGTTTACAATAGGGGAAGCACACGCCATCAGGGGATGCAGCAGCGCACGCTCCCCATTGAAGGTAATCCGAGCCCTTTGCCGAAGGATGTAAACACGGCAAAGGGCTCTGACTGGACAAGAGCCTGCACATGCATGTTGGACCCAGGAGAGGGGAGTTTTACTGAGCAGCTCGCAGGGTGTCACACAGCGGGCATCTCGAGATGCCACAGAGGCTCCGAACAAAATTTGGGAAAGTCAAATACCTGGGTTTGATTCCGCTTCAAAGCATTATGATGCCTGGGAGATGGTTAGACAATTTCTTTAACTAGAGGTCTTCTTTCAGACAAAACATAATTTAACAAAACTAAAAGTCAAAAATGACTTCTCAATCCCCCCTATCTAATCTGAGATGCCCTCAGAGCCTAAACTCAAATATGGAAATCTGTACGATGGAGGACAGACTTCCACACGGGTGTTAACATATTTCGTTTCGTTTTCCCATGACAATGGAGAACTGGTAGAAAAAGGGAAGCACCTATCAAAGGCAGCGCTTACTGTAGGCATTAAGGGAATTCAGGGTTTAGGTCAGCTTTCAAGTTTACAAAGGGAAGGGCTTAAATAAATTGTGCTGGCAGGCCTTAAAGACAATTTACAGGGGGTAACTAGCAGGGAAGTTCTATTTCAGAGAGAGATATGTAGGTTCTCTAGCTTTATTTCTCACCTTTGCTCTGTCTGACCAACCAAATGACTGTACAGTCACATCCAGACGTTTTATCAACATCTTCCTTCGGACTTCATATTCATTAGCTATGGCCTGATTGATTGCTTCAATTTTTTCCTGCACAAGAAAAAAAACAAAATAAAATGATTATCTTAGTTTTTAATATTTAAATGCTGGAACCCTTACAAAACCTAACTTGGTCTATCTAAACACATAGGTATAGCACTCCAAATAGCCACCCTAACACAAAAGCACACTCCAGTCTACAACTAATTCTAGTGTAAGACTTAAACCAGACAAACAGCCAGCCTTGAAAAAGAAAGGTAGCAGCCATTTTCCACTCCTAACAGACAATGCATAGTAACGGGAAGGCTAACAGCATTTCCTGCTTGCAGGTGGCCTGCAAGTACATAAACTGCCATCTTGTTTTTAAAATTGACCCCAGCAGGAGTTTGAAAAAAAAAAGGTAAATGCATTTTTATGTGCTGCAATGTAAACTGCCCTGGAGAGGGATGTATATGAGCACTTTTTGTTGTGTTGGTCTGGTTTAAATCATTTTTGACTGTTGGTCCACTTTAGGTAAGGTTTGTAGGTCAACTGTTCTGGGGACATTTTCAGTTTGGTCACAGGGTTTGGGCTTTTCATTAAATGATGCTGAAGGTCCGCTTTTACGTGGTCACCTTCCATCTCCAGCCCAGTGCCCCAAATCAGCCTCTATGTTTTTTTTTTTTTTAACCTCAGTCTTCGACCCAATAGCCATAAAAAACACCAGGAAGTATTATGGTGAATGGCCTAACATATGCCGGTTAGTTCAGTTAAAACCAAACTGTCACATAATGGCAGTTAGGCTGAAGTGCTCCCCATTACTGTACTCTAACTGATTGCATCATCACTAGGGGTGGGGCTGCTCAGCCAGGGAGCAATATGGCCGACTGCATCCAGCTCATGTTGTTATGGATATTGGGCAAAGGCTGAGGTAAAAAAAAACACAGGCACTGGGCTGGGGATAGAAGGTGACTACATATACTTTCCTCTGGGTATAGGTGCCCTTTAAGCTGCCTTGGCTTTAGAAGTTATAAAAGGGACTGCATGTAACACAGATTTTGGCCTGGAATAGGAGACTATAGAAAGCCGGGAAATTACATTTTGGCACATAGTACATGTAGTGTTTAACACTGCAGAGCTACTGAGCCATACAGTAACTTACCCAATGAGCTGGTCCCAGAGTTTTGCTCAGAAGAGGCTTTGCCATGTGATTGGGTGGCACTTTTGCTAAGGTTTCTTTTAACTAGAAAACAAAAACATATTAACATACATTTTAACCAGATACACCAATATTTTAAAGCAGAGGTAAACGTTCAGAACATATTTGCACTCTTTTTACCTCGGAGGGAAAAAAAAGCCCTAAATGCCATTTCTCATGTAGCAGCTGAGCAGCATAGAGCGGGGGCAGAGCAAGTCCCGTTCCAGGCACACACCATCCCCCTTCCCTCTTATCCCCCTTGGGAACAGTATAACATTAGCCAGATTACATGTAAACACCTTATGTAATCTAAGCAAAGCCACATTCTTTTCCACATTTCTGTTCGTGGCTGAGCTGGGAAAAGGGTGTCATGGCACAGCTTTAGGAGCCATGGGCATGCTCTGATGTAGTCCGAGACAGCAGTCGGACCACTGTTACTTGCCATGCTCACTCATGCCGAGAGATCCAAGGGACAAAGTGTCTGTTAGACCACTTTTATACATAGTCCTAGAGAAATAAAATTTAATGGAAGGGCAAACTTTTCAGCCCTGCACAGCTTCTGCAGGCACCACAGATAATAGAGAAGACATAAATGGGACAGGCATCAGGAAAGCTTGTTGCTGTCTGATTATTGCCACTGGGTTTACAGTACCTTTAAAGTGTAATCTAAAGTCAAAGGAAGCCAATCTCCAGCAGCAACAGCAGCTTCTGACTGGGTGAGGGATGTGGCAGATTGAGGTGGGGGCGAAAAATACTTCAGTACTGATTGATTTTAGCATCTTCCCAATGCAACTGAGGGTCCCTGCAGACTGAATAATTTTTTTCTCCAGACAGCTTTTCCTTAATGATTGTAATAGGTATTTATATATTTATAACTTAACCATGTCTCCCTATAGACATTTAATATCTCCTTCGCTGCTATAAGGGACCAAGAGAGAGAGAGAAGAAGAAAAAAATAAATAAATAAATAAAACTTACTTTTTTCTCAATTCCACTAAAAAACTGGAACATGCTTATATTGGATGGTGGTTTCGACATTCCAAGAGTCATGCACACAGTCTTGAGTTCTTGGAAGACCTCACTGCCTCCTCCCTCTTGTTCTTTCTTTACAGGGATATTAACACACAACATTCGTGCAGCTTCAAGTTCGGAGATCAAATATGCTGTAAAGTTACAACACAGACATGTTAAATTAAATCAAAACAAGTTTTTCCAAAATAATAATGATAATAATAATAACAATAATAATAATATCCCAATTATAAAATCTCCAAAAAAGAATAAAAATGGTGGACCCAATGCCAAATCGTTTTTCACAGTATTCACTTGAGAACATGGACTGGGTTGAACCCAGAGGAAACAGAGAAGGGGACATCAAACCAACCAAAAAATTAATTTTTTATTCTGCTGGGGACACAAATTATGCTTGGGCTGTCCCAAAGCAGTACCGACACCTGAGCCAAGAACTGTTAATCTGACCGTAAAAGCCTTGTGTCCAAAGCAAGAACATTTCCAGCTTAAAAAAAGTTAAGGTATACATGGAAAACCAGGTAGTTGCTTTGCAGATCTGTTCCTGTTTGCAGCTCACCTACAAGGTCAGTCCGCCATACGTGGTTTTGGTGCAGAATCCTGAAGTACATAAGCCAAGGAAGTCCAGCAGGAGACCACCGGCAGGAAGTCCAACAACAAATTTGAAGTTAACACTTAGCTTTTACGTTTGTCCATTAAAAGATGCATGGTCCCCGGTGAGTGCTGGCAAGCGTCATTTCAGGGGAGGTGTTCCCCCTTATTCATGCAAAGTGGGGGGGGGGGGGGGAGGGGGACACCTCCCCTGAAAATGCATAACCTGGCAGCACTCACTGGACTTTTTCTTAGATCTATTCCACTAAAAGCTGTTGACAGAAGGCACAGCAGCCCACTGCAAGAGCCCTTGTCATTAAATTACCGATCCATTTGCTCAGTCCCTCCTCAACCCTGAAAAAAAATAAGATACTTATCACCTTGTTGTTGTGGAGGATTAGAGTAGGCAAACGCCAACGTTGAGTTCCTACGAGAATTTCATGACTAAATATCACCCTGAGGCTCAACAAATACAACTGAACTTTCACTTTTGGCTGAAAAAGGTGAATCATGCAACACCAAGACTAAATTAGATTAAAGATTAAAGGTGACATCCTTAAACCGGACCTTCACCCTGATTAAGAGCCTATCTTGTATGTTTCTCCCACCCCCTACATACTGATTGCCCATATTAAAAATCATCATACCTGCACCTATTGCAGGCTTTTTAACATCCAAGATGGCGCCTCAGGCTGCCTGCAAACAGAAAGTGTCTTCTGACTATGCCGCTCTGCATTCTGGGATTGCTGTACTTTTCCTGACCCCAGCTCTGCTCTGTCTGAGCAAAGCACAGCTATAACCCGCCCCACCTGCACTTTTCAGCCCTCTCCTTTCCTCAATATGGGATGCTACTTAGGCAGGATGGCAGCGTCCATATACTAGAGCCCTGGAAAGAGCTGAAGCCCAGCAGGGGAAAGAATAATAGGGAAAGCTACCAAAGACTTAAAATATATACATTTTGGATGCTGGGGAATAGTTTTTTAAGGGTTTGGGCTTTTAATTCAATGATGCTGAAGGTCCTGTTTAACTAACTTGGTGATGGGAAAGGTTTGCACTCGAGGTAAAAAAAAAGTGGAGGAAAGCTTACACCAATTCGAGCAGAGCAAAAGCCACCAGATTTCCAGTCTGTCCTACAAAAGGCTCTTTACCTTCCTGTTGTGATGTAGTAAAAACATGCCCACATCTGGACGGCCCAATTGGCCACACAGCTAATATATCTGTCACCACTGTCCGATATTCTGTCTTGATCTGCTCTGGCAATCCAATGCAATTTGACGGGAACTCTGAACCAGTGGCCAATTAGAAGGCTAGATGTCAAAGGGGTATGTGGTGCAGATTAAAGGGGAAACTGGGGTTGACAGCATTGTATGCTCGATGCTTGGGGGGGAAGATTTGTGGTTGGTATAGGCAATCGGGGATGGGCTACTGTGCCGGGACAAACACCTATTTTGTTGAACATGGTTGTTGATGTGCTTTAAAAAGGTGGCTCTGCTGAATCATGGGTCAGAAAAGCCACAGCATAAGCAAACCTTCAGTCCAACAACTCCATCCACAGAAGGGTGCAGCCTAGACTGTTGGGGGTCATCACACCTAATAGTTTCAAAAACTGATAAGAAGCAGTAGCAAAATGCCCGTCTGCAGAAGGGCTTATTGGTCTCATGGATTAAGAGCCTTCACCTAGACTGTGTTCAGAATCATTCCGAAGAAAAATAGAACTCTTTACAGAATTATTAGGGCCAACGCCTCAAAACCTTACATCCGACACATCCCCAGAGGCTTCCCCTTGAGACAGGGACCTCACCAACAGATGCATATATGGTTTAATACTTTCAGAAAATGCCAAAAGCAGTGTCAGGATTTTCACGAACATCCCCAATGGGAGGGCTAAGCAGGCTCATGGCAGGACTGGAAGAAAAATCAGGACATGACTTCAGGATCACACAGACATCACTGGATAAAGATAGAGCCAAAGCAACATGCATGCTTTACCCTGGACACGCAGGGGGCAGGAAGTGCGTCTGGAATGTACGTGGTTCTGGGAGGAAGTGACCCCACAGCCCCGGAAGTGGTCACTGGTGGCACAACAAGAGCAGGCTCCGCTCCTCGACCGGTCTAGACCCCCATTGAATGATTCAATTCCAGGATGTTCTCCCACATCCTCTCAAGCACTGAAAGGAAAGTATCCAATCTGCTAAACTACATGAGACTTGGACTGATGTTTCCAAATCTTGTTCAGTTTAGTGAGAAAACCAGGAAAATTATTCTTATGTACTTTTTATAGTGCCATCATCTTTCTTAGTGCTGTACAAGAAGTTACAGAGAGGGTAATAGATAAAGCAGACTATAAAAAAGCTTGATAAAACAGAGTTTACGTAATGCATTATGTACTTAATATATGGCAAGTCCACTTTCGATGGAATTTTTTAAAAGGGGGTAAAAAAATGTGTTCAAGATGCTAGGCTCAGGGTTTTTTTTAAAGCTTTCCTATGTTAGCAAATTTATATTTTATGGAAACAGTTTTCATTATCTGCATTCTGTTGCTATTGAGTCTGTGCACCACGTCTGTGCACCAAGTGAGAGAGAAGCGAGTCCTGTACACACAGAACACTGCTGCTATGTTGAGGAAGCTCACTAAAACCCTGTCTTTAGCTCCCCATGGGAAGTTCTCCTCAAGACAGGGTATTGGAATTAAAGAGCTGTGTGCATGTGCCTCCTGCTCTCAAAAGTCCTCCAATACCTAGGACTGAGGTCACTAGAAGATGGGGGGACTGTAAAACTGAATGTGTGGGAAAACCAAATCAGCGGTTACTGGAGTATCTTCTCACAACAGGTGAGCTGCAGTATCCCTTACCCTATTAGCAGCAAGAAACATAGGCCCTTATTTATGAAGGAATAGCGACAGGTAGCGACTGGTGAGCGACCGGTAATGACGGGCCCTGCCACGAGAACGCCGGCTCCCCACCACAATCACACATTTATCAAGCCAATCCTGCTTAGCGACTGAGATAGCGCCTCATTCATCATTATTCCAGCCTCAGCCCACAGCACCAGTGTCAGACCTTGAACAGCGACAGGTATGACCTCTCGCTACCTGGCGCTCTCCAATGCATTTCAATGGAACAATCTTTAAATATTAATAAATAATTGTTAATGTTTTTTTTTGTTGTAAATGTGAAAAATTCTGTGCCCACTTCTGCCATTTTAGATAATTTTTTTTAAGGGAAAAAAAATTTAAAAAAATTGTACAGAATTGATATTGAAAAAACTACTTTACACACATCACCTCCAGCGCTCTGGGGTTTAAACATGCATTTCACAGCGCTTGAATTTTTGGAGCGTGATTTTTTGATGAATATGGTGGAAGCCGGTCGCTCTGACCAGTCGCTATTATGCGCACCCATACATCGCGGAACCTGTCAAATAGCGACTCGTAACCTTGTATTCAGCATTACGTCACACCGACTGAGTCGCTGTCAACAACCGAACAACGGCCAAGCACAGCGACTACTAGCGGGCGCTGTGAAAATACCGCTACAGTTGCTCAACTGTCGCTATTATTAAATCAGCCTCATAGTCTTAATCAGGCCCTGTCCAAGAAGCCTACTGAAGAAACTATAGATGGGACTCTTTTTGGGCTCATAAACAGGACTGGGGGAGCCTCACTCTGTTCAAGCACTGCAGTCACTGCATGTCTTTTTGTTCTTTGTGAAGAGAGGCTCTGTCAGCTTATGCACAATCACACAGGGACTCTAGGTCTAGTGTTCAATACCGGTCTTTGAACAAAGTTGTCTGGAATTGTGCCAACTACTTTGTCACAGCCATTTAGCAATCTTCTCTGCAGTCAGACTCTTATACCAACTGCCACAGTCCTAAACTCATACAATCCAAATAATAGGACAGTAACCACTGATAGAAGAGGGTTGCTGCCTATCATTCCTTCCTCAGTACAACCAACAACATAGAGGGCAAATAGACCATCTTGGATGGCAGCATGTGGAGTTATTTGGGCTATGCAGGATTTTTGCGCCGTCATCCTGGATGACTTACGTTATTAGCATAGGCTTACCTTACCAAAACTGTATGGCAGAAAAACTGGCATCCTGAGTGCATTTTATTGGGCATGCCAGATTATCAAAGTCTGTAGCCAGGTTTGCTAAATAATAAAGCAATCTGGATCACAAAATATAAAAGAACGATCACTTAAAGTGGTCCTTCAATCTGAATAAGAGTCTATCTTATATGTTTCCCCCACCCTGTACATACAGATTGCCCACATTAAAAATCATCTGCATCTGCTGCATGTTATGAGCCTTTAAACATCCAAGATGGCTGCTCATGGAACATCAGGCAGCCTGCAAACAGGAAGTGCCTTCTGACTGTGCTGCTCTGCATTCTGGGATTGCTGACTTTTTTCTGACCCCAGCTCTGCTCTGTCTGAGCAAAGCACAGCTATAACCCGCCCCCCTGTACTTTATCCCGCTCTCCTTTCCTCAGTATGTGCGATGCTTCTAAATAAAGATGGCGGTGCCCGTATCCTAAAGTCCTGAACAGAGTTGCAGCCCAGTGGGAAAAAGAATAATAAAGGAATAAAAACTTAAAATATATTAGTTTTAGATGCTTGGGAATCGTTTTATAAGGGTTTGGGCTTTTCAATAAATCATGATGAAGGTCTGGTTTAAGCATATACAAAGGAAGCATGCAACTTACTTAACAAAAGCAGGCAGTTCTTCCTATCAAGAAGGCGTTTGGTGACATCTCCAGATGTTAGTGAAGAGTACGGGCAATTCATCTCTGTCAAAAGGCCACTGATTTCTAACATAAACCCTTCTGCCTCAGCGGGGCCTAAAAATAATAGTAAAGGTATAAAATAAGGTCTTTAGGATAAGGATAGGTTACAATAAAGTCTCATTTCATATTTACAAACAGGTTTATGATATGACCTACAAAACAAAAAACATTCACAAGACAAATTATTATATTCCTTAAAGCAGATGGAAAACCATTTGGGCTTCCTCTGTTGATCCCCCGGGGCCCAGCCCGTCCCAGCAGCCGGGTAATGCTATTGTCTCAGTAGTGTTCCCACGCCTAAGCTACATCAAGCAGCACTTTGGAGATCACCGACTGGCTGATCTCCAAAGTGCCGCAGTGGTGTGAGCCAGTCAGTTGGGTGCATCCCCAGGGGGGAGGCGGCAGCCGGCGACCACGTCGCAGGACCCGCCGGAAAAGGTGGGTTTGGGGGGGGGGGGGGGGGTGTCACACAGCGTGGCATCCTTGTATAGCGGCCTGTGCTGAGCGGGTTTTCACTCGCTTTAAAGTAGAACAAAACCCAGGAATGTGTTCTGTTCTCAAGGGCATTTCAAATTGGGATGCCCCGCTATGTGAAACCCCAGAGAAAAGCCATAACTCACTTCTTCTGCATTCCTATGGTGCATGTGCGGGTTCAATGAGAGCTGTCTGCCGTGACCATTCCAACGGCCCTTATTGACTTCAATGCGGGGGGCACATGCTGCTGCATCACCGATGGCGTGCGTCCTCCCATCCCAGCCTATTTGAATGGCCAGGCCGGGAGTGCACGCATGCCAGCGGGGGTGAGGTAGAACACGCAGGTGGCTCTCATTGGACGACAACCTGCGCACCTACTATTGGCCTGGGGAAAGGTGAGTGATTACTAGCGCACTGGGGGGGGGGGGGGGGTTGAATCAGGATGCCCAGGGGCAAATCTTAGATTCCAGAGCAGCCACTAGTGAGTTTTGTTCCGCTTTATGGAAGGCCATTCTCTATGCAACTCCTTGCCCTGCCTCCCGGGTCCTGGGCACAGTCATTTGAAGAGAATGCTCAGAGTGGCAGGTCAGTCACCCCATCCTGTGCAGCAGTGTAACTGTACTGATCATTCAGTTAAGTCCAAGTATCACTCAGGTCTACAGCTGCCATTCAGACTCCTGCACCCGGCCGCAATCAGGGGAGGATTGTGGTGAGTTTTTATTATTTTAAAACCCAAATTTGGGCATGGTGGCGGGGGGTTACAAAAAGCTTGGAGTTTCTCTATAAATTCTTGCAAAAATAATAGAAGATTTTCAATCCAAATGTGGTGAACTCTAGTTTACCCAATTCATTTGCTTTAGAACTGTAGTGAACAATCTAAAACATTGACCAGGAAAGTATATGGCCCCACACTCTCACTAACATTGAAGGTACATTCGAAGTACTTGTAGATTATCTTTATTATAATTATTATTTAAATACCATCAATTCTTGTAGCACTGTACATGGTGGAAATTACAGACAGGGAGAAATAAATAATATACTTGTAAGGCACAGGATATTATTAGTTGGATGTGAGGTGTAGCAAATATGCATTGATACTGGAGTATAACAGGAGTGAGGGCCCTGCCCTTCCAAGCTAAAGAGAAAAGGTGGAGGAGAGGTTGGGTCACAAGCAGTGTATGCTAAACATGGTGGCAAGTGCTTTGAAGGTTGTCAAGAATTTAAGCAACATCATATTGGGCAATCTTGTACTTCCACTGTACTACTGATGCTGTCATGGACAGAAACTGGAGTGGATGACATTTGATTTTAAAATGGACAAGAAGGGAAGATTCTGACTTTCTATATTTAGAGAGGTCAAGGGGTAACCATTTCCATACAAAAATTAATGCATCACAGCCTTTCTGCAGTTAAAAGGGAACATGTAAAATAAAAGGAAATGAGTTCTGAGCTAAGCTGTCACACCAATGCCCCAGGGGCTGTCTGCATTTTTGTTGGGGGGGGGGGGGCATAGATGGCCATTGTATGTTTGAACACACTTAGGAATTCTTCATCCACATTTAACTCATCCGTTGGAGTGTACACATGGAGTACGGCACCCGGGAAGCATTTGGGGGGGGGGGGGGGCAGGTTAGGCGTCTTGCTCAAGAACTCAGGTACTGATCGGTTCTGTTCATCCAACCTGCTCATAATGCACCTGATCTAAACCAGTGTCGCGTCCACCTTGTATGGTGGTATCATGGTCCAGACATTTCAAAAGGTTTACTTTATGACTTACTATTTGTTCCCTCAACGCTTTCTTCTAGTTTGCAAAACTGTTTCAGCTCAGCAACAAGCCATGCACAGAGTTTGGTATATTCTGGAGAAAGGGCTCCTTGCGAAGCAGCTTGAAGCAAGGCACCATCATCCATTAGGGATCCTTTGTACCTGAAATACAATAATATATGCTAATAACACTTGACAATGGTGGGAAATCAGCTGCAGTAATTGTGGCTTTACCAGACCTAAAAAATATTGAAATGGTCCCTCAGAAGATACATGTGTTTTGGTTTTCTAAAACACTTGAAAACATGCTGGTTAGTCACACCCAACATAAATATATTGTGCACCTGCTTGATGTTAGAAGCATAAGAGTAAACCGCTTCATGGAAGAGACTTACATTAATAGTTCTATGTTGTCTGGGTGGTTGTGAAATGCCAAATAGACAATATAGTCACCACTGTGCTTAATTTATTTATTTTATTACAGAAAAGCCTTAAAGTGATACTGCAAGAGCAAAGCAATGGGGCATCCCCAGGGGGCTTCCTTCTCCCCCACCAGGTATCGGCAGCCGAGGAAGCACCGGGTGCAGCAGCGCCGCTCTGGGTGTCTCCCAGCTGCGGGGAAAGCTCTTGGGCGCTGCTTGGAGGTGGTGGGGCAGGGAGGGATTAGTTGGGCTTGATGGCATAGAGCCATACATGGGAACCTCAGCTCTGACTTATGGACCACATTGTAGGGTGTGGCTTCCCCAAGTGAGGAAAACCCACTTCCTCACTCAGGAAGCCAAGCCGAGAGGACTGACAGCGCTGGAGGAACATTTGGCAAGGTAAACTGCTGCTTTTTTTTTTTTTTTTTTTTAACTGTTTTGCCTTTACAGTCACTTGAAAGCGGAACAAAACCCAAATTCGTCTTTACCATGTTTAGTTGAGTTCCCTTGCGGCATCCCAAATTGGCATGTGTGAAACGTCCAAAGCGAGCCGTCTGCCAGGACTTTGTCATTCGGCAAATGGCCTTCATTGACTAGATTGGAGAGCGCAAGCTGCCGCATCCCCCTCAGTGTACATGCGTGCTCTCTTCCCAGCCTATCTGAATGCTCTCATTCACAACAATGAGAGCTATTTGCTGAATGTCACAGCAGATGGCTCTCATAGAATGAGAGCCCATGCATGCACCGTTGGGAAAGGTAAGTGTTTACGTGTGCCCCAGGGTGGTTTCACACCTAATCAGGATGCCCTGGTGGTAGGCCAGCGACTGTCCCTAGAAACTTTTAGATTCAAGGGCCAACCCAGGTGAGTTTTGTTCCACTTTAAAGCAGCACAAAACTCCCTACCCCCTATATTTAATAATAGAATTTGGACATTCTGATAGACCCCTAATAGTTGGCACTATTTTTATATACATGCTCATCTCACCACATGTATGACAAACACTGCGGTCAGCTTACTATACTACTATCTTGTTGATGGTGCAAAATATTTTTCTCTTTTGTTGGACAGCTTACTATAGTCATTTTCAGTTTCCCTGAGTGCACTTCCTTATGCTTCCTTAGTACCCACATATTCCTTGAGAAAACAACATAAGAAAAAACAACTTCTTTGGCTGTGTACACTGACAAGGAACATTGATTTAACTATTCTGTTTTCAAAATATTTCCTTATGCCACCAGACTCTCTTCCCGCAAGTGTGGGAAAGGAGAGCAAGCTGGTGCACAGTAAATCTAAGGACACGTTAGCACCTAAGCACAGGCGTTTTGTGATGGATTGGGCTAGAGAGGTGTTCTATCAAAGTATGTTGACCATTTTTATTGCATTTGCATTGTATTAATGAAACAAACATTATTTGCACATTGAGGGAATAGCGTCCCGTTGTTCAGCTAATTCAGTTGTAGTGCAGTAAAGTGAATAAGTCACTGCAGTTGCAGTATCTGTTCTAACCACATTCAGGTGCAAAGCCAGGACGGATGTGAAGGTAACCAAACTGTAAGAGAAACCGCATTCTGTATAGGTGTGAGCGCAGGCATTTTACCTGCACAATTCTCCTTCAATGCAGTTTTATTCCTGCTAAGGGACCATGTGGCAGATTGGCTGGTCTCAAGAATGCCGACATGACTAGCCTGGTTTTCATGTAGTCTGGGAAACGCTCCCTCTAAATCTAAAAAGCTGGGAGTCGGAGCACCTCAGAGATAAAGAGAAGCCGAGGATGCGGGCACTGGCAAAGACACTGTGGTGGGAGGCGCTAGTAAAGATGAGTTTACCTGCAACCCTGGGGCTTTCACACAGTATGGCAGGCTGGTCTTTTAGACTCCAGGGCCACCCGCCGCAGCTAATGAATCGCTTTAACTGTTGGGCATGGAGTTAAAGCAGATGGGTCCACCGCTAAATGTGTAGGTGCCACCCCCCCCGAGCAGCGACATTCGTATTGCGAGACCTGTCAGGATCAGGTAAGAGCACCCGCGCCCTGGGGGGGGGGGGGGGGTTCACACAGCGGGGCATCCGGTGTAGGATGTCCCAGGGGTAGGCTAGTGGCGGGCCTGGAATATTTAGATTTCAGGGCCCGGCCACACAGGCTTTGTGAAAAGGACTGTAGTTCCGCAGTACTACTGAGCAGCAGGTCAGCATGACCAGGGTTGCACCGCTGCGTATCGCTGCCATTAGGACTATGAAACCATGTGCCAGGATACTTATCACTTCCGTGGCCACTGCAGAGGAGGCCCGGAATTGGTGAGTATCCCAGCACACGGTTTCTTATTCTAACTGCAGCGATACACAGAGGTGCAGCCTGGGTCGTGCTCCCCTGCAGATAAGTAGTACTTCGGAGCTATGGTCATTTTTTTTACAGTAGTTCTGATTTAAATAGAGCTTCAGAGTGAAGTAGTGCTTATAGTGCCTGCAGCCCCACTCCTCCTCTCTCCCCTGGCACTTTGGAAATGCACGCATGGGCCTTCGGGAGTACAGGTCTAGGCTCCAATGTCGCCTAGGAACAGGGGGAGAAGCGAGAAGCACAGCCAGGGTGTCTTATGCAAGTTATGGGAATCTTACAGACCACGCCCATTATGCAGCATCACAGATCCAAATGTATCACATCCTAATTGCAGACAAATGTTTGGTCCTAGGCTCCTTTCCTAGTTAACAAGAAACAGGAAGCAGACTATTCAAATCCAATTGGATAGATCAAAGGAGGAGCTGTGTTTACTTACAGCCCCTAACTCAGCAATAGCTCACACCCTAGGAGATCTCTCATGTCCAGTCTCTAGGGTCTCTGCCTCCTATTAGGGGAAGATGAAATCTTGCCAGGCCGGAACATCCACTACTGGTAGTCAGCTGGACTAGATGCATTATTAAAATCAGATACGGGAATCCTTACAGGTAAGCCATCACGGAAATATGGACCAATAATCAAAATCCACAAAAAAGCTGGATAGCAAGATGGGGGGCTACATGAACCCTGCATCAAAACAAATTCAAGCCAAGCTTTTTTTTCTGTTTAATGGAGAAAACAAGAATAATGGGCAACAGATTTAAAACAAACCACTCTGTGTGTAAAGGGGAGACCTGCTCAACTCAAACAATCAATCCCTAGAGCCAGTTCGTGCTGGAAGAACTGCTTATTCTGATGTCTGTAGATGATTTTACCCATCATAAAATGCTTTAGACAGATATTTAAGATAGTTAATGCTGCTTCTTTCAACAGGTATAACATGTTATACTCGCCTTTTGTCCCAGGAGTAGGTGAGGACAATAGCTAAACTGGACTGTATTCTGTGTCAAGTTAAAAAGATGAGAGAACCACCTCTCTAGAGTCTATAGGACTCTAAGTCTGGTGGTCTCCCACTTAACTGGGCATCTCAAATAGGGACGTCCCAGGAACAGCCCGGGAACCTTCACCTTGCCGGCAATCCCACACTGTATGCTTGCGATAACCTTTAGCTGGGGCTTCTTGATGCGCTAACCCAGACTATTAAAAATCTTGGGTTTTGTTCCTGTTCAGCTGTTTGCTGATCTCAAAAGTGCAACACCCCAGATTCTCCTTTGGGGTGTGCGCACCATTTAGAAAGGCTAAGAGAGGTAGCGCCCACAACTACAAGGAAGCCGGGAATGCGGTGGCCAGCGATTGCAGCGATGTGGGAGGCGCCGGTAAAGGTGAGTTATCGGCAACTCCGGGGTTTTCACAGAGCGGAGCATCCCACTAAAAGGAGCAGGCTAGGGGTTGATCCGCTTTAAAGAATTTGCACTATCCCTGGTTCTGATCCTTGCCTCCCAGGTATATCCCGATGTGGGATGCCCTGCTAAATGAAAACCAAACGATCGTCAGAAAAACTTACCCGTCAGATAGTCACACAGCGCATGTGCGGACTCTCGTCCAATCAGCCTACGTCTTTGTTTAGACAGGCATTAGGAAGCAGGCGCATTCCAAGATTCCCTTTAAATAGGGGGCGTGCTCCTGCACCCAGCCTATGTAAATGGATCAGGAGCATCGATCTGCCCAAAGATGCCAGGGATGCAACCAGCGTTATTTAATTCGCCATGGGAGTCAGGGAAAGGTAAGTTTTGCAGCGACCCAAGGGGCTTCACACAGCAGGGCATACCGATTTGGAATGCCCCAGGGGGGGGGGGGGGGGGAAGGCATCTGGCATAAATTCTCCCCTGGCCTCGCTGAGCATCCCTGCTGCCATTCATATGGGAGCAAGCTCTCTCATTGATTGCCAGCAGTAGACACATCGCCTGACAGCACAGTGTGCCCCTCAAGGCCAGAAGAAAAGCAGATCGTGGTAAAAAATGCAGGACAGCAGCTCACAGGACGTTGTGGGATCGAGCCTCAGGGCTTCTTTTTATTTTTGGGACTGTTCCTGTATTACACTTCAGCGAGGGGAAGATGACTTGCAGCTTTCCACTCGCTATAGAATATAAAGGCAAAGCTGGCTGATGACTCAGCCGCCCCATGTACAAGCTAGTTATTGTAGTGCACCGGAATCACACATAACGATGAAGCCAGCACAGACAATAGCACAGATCCCCCAGCAGCTGTCATTCTGGACTCAGCCATACCCCAGATCTTCCAGGGCCTCCAGGATGTCATTCTCCATGTCACTCTCCATGGCGTCAGCGCTGTCTATGGAGCGGCCTATGAACGGCGACCCAGCTGGCAGAAGAGGGCGGCACACACGGTATGAAGCGAGAGGAGGAGGGCGCCGCCTGTGTCACCGGCCCGCAACTGACAGCACACAGCGGCTGCCGGGCTGGCAAGGGCGAGGACCCCTCCTGCAAGCTCTCCTGTCCTCTTCCAGCCGTCGCTGCGACGTACACACTGCCTGTTCAAACACATTCATTTCACTTTAGTTTTATCAGTACCATTATTAGAATTCATACACATAGAAAACCATATTTCCATATCAATGAATACATTCATCTAGCACACTAAAGTATTTTGTGACGATAAACAAGATGTCATATTCATTGTCTCAGGCAAAAGGGAAGGCAGCCTCACTCAGTTGACCAATAGATGTGCTAGGTAACACGTGGAGAGGTGAGGCCTGGTCACGTGGGGTCAGGGAGCGATGCCTTTGGAAGCATTGTGACACACATGGGGACTGGGAGAGTTGGTAGCGTGTGGTGTTCTGTGGGCTCCAATGGCGATGCTGGAGGGGGGACTGTGATTATTATCGGCTGTGGTACTCGGTTACCTCACACTGCGACTGTTTCATGCGGGGGAAGGTCCCATAATGGTGTCCTCACTGCCTTATATCAGCAGTTTATAATTAGTTATCAAGCAGTTGCATTATTAGGGCCAGTGACTTTATTTTTTATTTTTCTATTGCTTTTTGTTTTGGAGAACTAAGCACAGACTACAAAAATATATGCAAGCTGTATTTTGTGTAAAGACAGGCTCTGTATGGTGTCAGCCTGTAAAAGTGCCTAATGCAGCAGCTTCAACTGTGAATGAATCTACTCTATAGTAAGCTTCTATTATATATTAATAAAGTGCCATTGTATTCCTTGCTGCTGTACAAAGGATAAATTACAGGGGGGAGGGACATGTAACACACTGGTATTTAGGAGTTGCATGTAACAGAAATAAAACAATGAATGCATATAGTCAGAAAACAAAACAAATTGGTACATTGGGAGCAGGGGAGTAACTCGAGGGGGTGCGACTGCACTGGTGCCCAACCATTGTTGCGCCTATGCCTTATTTATTATATTTGAGCTCACTTGGCATAATTTAGAGAAAGGAAGCAGTATACATCTCCATTGTTTCAGTGTTTAGTTGTCTGTCTCCTGTCAAAAGACAGAAAAAAGTTTACTGTTTGAGCCTTGACAGGGCCCTCTTTAAAGGGGAACATCCCTCCCCACTCTTTCACTGCGTTATCTAAAACGCCAACAACCAGCAGCATTCCTGGCCCCTTTGCACACCCCCCTTAGTTGTCCCAGAGTGAAGGCTGCAAAGGCTTTGCCATACTTACTTCGCCATGCCTCTTTAAACCGGACCTTCAGCATGATTTCATGAAAAGCCCAAATCCTTAAAAAAATCCTTAAAAAATGATTCCCCATTTAAAGTGGACCAAAACCCACGGAGATTGGCCCAGGACTCTATAAGATTCCTGAGCTAATTGATTCCCTCCTTCCCTTAGACGAGCTCCTGGACGCAGAAGCTCGAGCGCATCCGAGTGTGCTGGATGAGCAGTTGCGATGTAGGACTGGGAAGAGGTGCGTTTGTTCAGGCGACGGGGGGGGGGTGTTTGGCTATCCTGGGTATTGGTCCTTCTCCCCGGGGGTGCCCTGCTGTGTGAAACCCCCCAAGCCACCTGAACAAACTCTTCCTGGTCCTACGTCGCATGCGCAGCTGCTCATCCAGTACGCTCGGATCCGCTCGAGCGTCTGTGTTCAGGAGCTCGTCTAAGACGAGCGGATCCCCTGCTTCCCTCTGACAGGGAGCGTGCCCGTGCCAGCCATTCACAAATGCCTTGGGTGGCACGCGTCCTGCTAGAGGGATAGCGGTGATGCGGCTGCTGCTTGCACATGCACCATTGGACCCCGAATCTGGATGCCCGGCTGTGTGAAACCCCTAGGTTGCCCATAAACTCACCTTTTTTCCCAGTCCAACGGTGCATGCGCGAGCAGCGGCAGCATCCCCGCTATCCCTCTAGCAGGGCCCGGGAAAGGCATTTGTGAACGGCCAATAAAATACAGTGCCAATTAAAATGCCTATAGCTTATAAAGCAGCAAGAATCTACAACTCTTTTCCAGTTCATGAGACAACGTCTAAAAATCCCAATAAGGTTTTGGAAAATAATTACAATTACACTATTCCAAGTGTGACATACACTCCGCTTCAATAAGTCTTGACAGTTGGGTTATTCTCCAGTAGAGGGCGAACTTCTGCAGAGATGAATGCAAAAAAGAAAGCCCCTCCTGGTCCATAACTACCTGGGACCTCCCACCAATTCCCCAGTGTCTTCTCTGCAGGCAGACAAGACAGAAGATGAAGACTACTCTCTCTTGCAGGTAAGCCGAGCTCGCGCCCGGCGCCCTTTTTTATCCCTATTGCTGCCAGGATTCTTTCCCAATTGTCCCCCATTGAGCCTCCCAGCTTAGGCTGCGGGTCCTGGCAAGGGTAGGAGCACCCAGTGGGACCTCAAATTGGGGCAGGCGGTACAACCAGGTTGTGGTGATCCTGGTATGGGATGCCCCCAGTCCCTGCTGAATATGGCGTAATTACGGGCAGGGGGTTCCCTTTTCCCCTCCGGGTCCCTTACTCCCTCGGGTGGGGGGGGGGGGGGGGCTGGCGCGTCTTAAGCTGGGCTCTTTTTTATTAGTTTTAATCTAATGGATGTGTGCATGTGTGTGTGTGTGTGTGTTTAGGTGTTTCACACTTTGTTGTTGGTTGATGTGGCTCATCTGGAAGTGATCCCTTGATGAATTGGTGCAATATGGCTTCCTTCAGCCTGAGTGAAGTCACTCAGGCTGTGTGTCTGGGTGGAGAAGGGGGCGGGGCCGGGCGCTCGGCGCGGCCGCAGTAGCCCCGACCCCTCGTCGCCGCAATTTGTGCAGGCCTCCCTCTGGCCAGATCCGTGCTGCAGGGAGGGGGGCGTGGCCTGGCCCCCTTCTTCTTCTCCCTTGGTCTGGTTTCCTCCTGGTCAGGGGCCATCTTGAAGATCTGCGCTGCCGTGCTGCTCTTGGGGGTCAGGTAGGGGCCTGATGGCCTGTTTCTTTGTGCGTTGGGGGTCACTCTCTGGTGGGGTGGGCCCCTGGTGGTGTATATTTTTACCATTTATTGCAGTATACCTGTATATTTATATGTATATAGTATGTGTGGTATGCTTGTGATTTCATTAATGCAGATGCCTTAATAGTAATTATATGTCTATTGTGTGTTGCAGATTGCTTCATATTGTGCATATTAAGGGGTTCCGCCTGGTCCTGGGGTCCCTAGTTTTAAAAATTAGTCCCCTCTAAATCCTCCCACCGGGACTTTTAAGGGGCATCCCGGGTTGCTTAAGCGTTATTCCCTTCGGTCTTGCGACTGACCACTAAATAATCGCCATATGGAGGCTCCGCAGGATACTGTGCTCGGGCTCTCATTGGGGCAAGCTCGCCCATGCATGGGGTGTGGGGCATCCCTTATGGGAGAGGATGTACCGATCTGTACTCCATGCGCTCATAAGGCCATAACGCGGAAGTCTGGTTCCCAGCCTTCTGGGTCGGCTCCTCCCGCTTCATCGCCTTCCCCTCCCCGCTTGATCCGTACCCCGAGTGACATTGGTGCCAGCGGGGAGTCGCAGTCGGATGTTGGTGCCAGGTTGGCCAGCATTGAAAAGTTTATTGTTAGCGCGGTGGGCAAGAATGCCCAAGCTAAAAAGAGACATTTGTCGATTATTCCTCTTTAGAGGAGGGGGAAGTGTTTGAGGAGACAGAGTCTGATTTTGTACAGTCTGGTGATGCGCCTGGGGATGCCGTAGATACGGCTGCTGTTTTGTCGCATATGCTGGAGGTGTTGGATATTGATCCCCCGGAGGCGCCTCCTTTAACGAAGGGGGAATTCCCTACGCAGGATCATTTTGATGCTCTGATCCAGAAAGAATGGGAAAGGCCCTGTCGGCTGCCTGGTGCTCCCCAGGGATGGGACAAGAAGTATTCCTTCCCGGTGGAGGCGGTCAAGCGATGGTCCTCTCCCCCTGAGGTCGATGCACCTGTCTTGGGCTTGACCAATTCTTCTGTGTTAAACACCCCTGACGCTACCTCCCTTAAGGATGGCGAGGATAGGCGCCTGGATCAGATGGCCTGTCATGCCTTTGCCTGTGTGGGATCGGCCCTGCGGCCGGCTTGTTCGTCTGCTCTAGTTTCGCTTGCTACCAGGTCTCTTATTAGGGACTGGGTTAATGACGGTCAATTTGATCCGGCTAGCGCTGAGTTCGCTACTCTTAAGAGGTGTGAACTATTCATGGATTCATGGATTTTGTGTTGTCTGCTATGGAGGATTCCATTGTCCTGTGTAGCAGGACTTTGGCTCTATTGGTGGCCATGCGCAGGTTGGTCTGGCTGCGTCAGTGGACAGCGGATTTTGGGGCTAAGAAGTCCCTTACAGCTCTTCCCTTCATGGGTACGTGGCTGTTTGGTGATAGATTGGATGCTGTTGCTAAGGGAGGTAAATTGCCTCAGCGGAAGAAACAGCGCCGTCCCTTTCGGGGGGGCGGTTCTTTCATCCCGTCCTTTCGTGGGGCCAGAGCAACTAGGGGTCTGCCTGTCTCTGGTGTCGGGCTCGTCCTGGAACAGGGGCAGAGGTCGGGCGCGCCCAACGGCTTCCTGGGGTTCCAAGCCTAAACCCGCCAGTAAGCCGGCTCAGCAATGAAGGGGCACCCTCACCCGCACGGGTGGGGGGATGGCTGCGGCTCATCTTCCAGGTCTGGGCCCGGGAGATCACAGACAATTGGATCCTGGAAGTGGTCTCGTCCGGGTACAAACTGGAGTTCGAGTACTGTCCTCCTCCAAGGTTCTTAAGGTCTCGGGTGCCCTCGGACCCTCAGGCTGCGCAGGGGCTCCTGTTAGCAGTAAGAAACCTTCTGGACATGGGAGTTATTTGCCCGGTGCCTCAGTCGGAGAGAGGCAGGGGTTACTACTCCAAGCTTTTCACGGTACCCAAAATGGAGGGTTCGGTGAGACCCATTCTAGATCTCAAGGTTCTAAGCAGGTTTATCAGAGCCAAAAAGTTCCGCATGGAGACTCTGCGCTCGGCTATCAATTCCCTTCGCCAAGGGGATTTTATGACATCCATAGACATCAAGGATGCGTATCTGCATGTTCCGATCTTTCAGGCACATCAGAGATTCCTCCGGTTTGCGATAGAGGATCAACATTATCAATTCGTAGCTCTTCCCTTCGGTTTGACCTCGGCACCGAGGGTCTTCACCAAGGTTTTGGCGGGCGTAATGGCTCTGCTCAGATCGCAGGGCATTCGCATTGTGCCTTATCTGGACAATCTGTTGATTTCAGCTTCTTCCCTTCAGCAGGCAGAGCTGGACACCCATCTGGTGTTGTCGACCCTGGAGAGGTTTGGGTGGGTGATCAACCGCACCAAGTCTTCTCTCTCCCCGTCTCGAGTGATTTCATTTCTGGGCATGAATCTGGATACCAGTCTGGCCAGAGTGTTTCTGCCCCAGGCCAAGGTGCAGGGGATTCAGGACCTGATCCGTCTTCTTCTGGACAGTCCTTGTCCCTCTATTCGACAGGGTCTGATGGTGTCCTCTTTCGAGGCGGTGCCGTTTGCACAGTTTCACATGAGATCTCTTCAACTTCTCCTATTGACTTATTGGGACAGGAGCCCACTGTCATTGGATCAACCTTTCAAGGTGTCTCCCAGGGTTCGGCAGTCATTTCGGTGGTGGCTGGACTCGAGCAATCTGGTGGAGGGCAGATCCTTTCTGGCTCATTGTTGGGAGACGGTTACCACGGATGCCAGCCTGTCGGGCTGGGGAGGTTATTGGAAGAGTCATCAGTTCAGCGGGGTGTGGGGTCCCCAGGAGGCTCACACCCCCATCAATGTATTGGAGCTCAGAGCCATTCATCTGGTTCTGGCTCGGTTGACTCCACAGTTACGGGGTCTTCCGATTCAGGTGCGTTCGGACAACCGAACGGCAGTGGCCTACATAAATCACCGAGGAGGGACTCGCAGCAGGAGTGCCCTCAGGGAAGTCTCTCTTATCCTGCGATGGGCGGAGAGCAATGTTCCTTGCCTTTCGGAAGTCTACATTCTGGGGGTGGAGAATACGGAGGCAGATTCCCTGAGCAGGGGGTCCTCTCGCCACGGAGAGTGGTCTCTCAACCCCGAGGTCTTTCTGGATCTTTGCCGCAAGTGGGGGACTCCGGAGGTGGATCTCTTTGCCTCGAGGCACAATCACAAGCTTCCGGCGTTTGTGTCTCTTTTCCAGGATCCCCTGGCCTTGGCAGTGGATGCCTTGTCTCTGGCGTGGAAGGACTTGGGTTTTCTGTACCTGTTTCCACCTGTCTCCATGCTGGGCAGGGTAGTTCGCAAACAGGTTCTAGAAGGGGCACCAGCGATTCTGGTGGCTCCAAGGTGGCCAAGAAGGGTTTGGTATGCAGACGTCGTAAGGATGGCTGTAGACCAGTGCCGGCTTTCTTATTGCCGGACCTGCTATCCCAGGGTCATCTATTTTACCCCAATTTACAAACGCTGGCTTTGACGGCCTGGCTGCTGAAACCTTCATCTTGAAAGAGGAAGGTTTGTCTGAGGCGGTCGTTCAGACCCTGATTAGGGATTAGGAAGCGGTCCTCTTCTGGCATTTACTATAGGACTTGGAGGTCCTATATTGATTGGTGTGAGGCTAGGGCCTTGCCTTGCAGGGTTTTTTCTGTACCCAGGATTTTGGAGTTTCTTCAGCATAATCTAGACCTGGGGTTCCAGCTTAGTACTTTGAAAGGACAGGTTTCTGCTCTGTCGGTTTTCTTCCAGAGGTATTTTGCTTTACACCCGCTGGTTAAGACTTTTTTCCAAGGGGTGGCGCATGTGCGGCCCCCTTGAAAAGCTGTAGTTCCTGTTTGGGATTTGAATTTGGTTCTTTTGGCTCTGCAGGGTCCGCCTTTTGAGCCGCTACATGATATTGCTCTTTCGGTTCTCACTCAGAAGGTTGCCTTCTTGGTGGCGATTACCTCGGTTCGGCGTGTCTCTGAGTTGGCGGCTCTGTCGATTCAGGCCCCTTACTTTGCGTGACACCAGGATAAGGTGGTTTTTCGTTTTAAACCGGATTTCCTTCCTAAGGTGGTGTCTGCCTTCCACCTCAATCAGGATATTGTTCTCCCTTCCTTGTGTCCTAAGCCTAACAATGACAAGGAGAGGGTTCTGCACAATTTGGATGTTGCTATTTGGTGACTACTTCCTTCCGCAAGACGGACGCCTTTTTCGTGGTGCCCTGCGGGCACCTGCGATTAGCAAATGAATTTGTCAGGCCATTGTTGGGGCCTATTCTGCTAAGGGGAGGACTCCCCCTTTTAGGGTCACTGCGCACTCTACTCGTGCTGTTGGTGCATCCTGGGCTTTTCAGCACCAGGCTTCTGTTGAACAAGTTTGTAAGGCTGCTACTTGGTATTCTGTTCATACTTTTTCCAAGTTTTACAAGGTTGATGTGCGGGCTTCAGCGGATGCAGTTTTTGGCCGCAAGGTTCTGCAAGCTGCAGTGGTTTGAGTTGGTGCATTCTTTACTGTTATGGTTCCCACCCTTGACGGACACTGCTATTGGATGTCCCAACTGTCAAGACTTATTGAAGCGGAGTGTATGTCACACTTGGAATAATACCGTTTTGTGATTACTCACCTTTAAAACGGATATTATAAGTGTGACATACACTCCGCTTCACCCACCCTGTTTGGTATTCTGGATCCTTTATATGGTGAACCATTGGTTTTTTGTTAATATTGTTATATTTGGTTCTTCCTGGTCCCTTTACTGCTATCTTACACTGGGGAATTGGTGGGAGGTCCCAGGTAGTTATGGACCGGGAGGGGCTTCTTTTTTTGCATTCATCTCTGCAGAAGTTCGCCCTCTACTGGAGAATAACCCAACTGTCAAGACTTATTGAAGCGGAGTGTATGTCACACTTATAATATCCGTTTTAAAGGTGAGTAATCACAAAACGGTATTTTCCCGTGTGTTACTGGTTACATTAGCAGTCTGTTAGGGGGAAGGAAACTCTGAGTCATCAAGCCATTTCATTTGTAGGTTACGGTGCCAGTGTCTGATATTATTTTCATTTGTTTGTGCTTTAAAGTAATCTTGGCTTATTGGTACAAGTCCAAACACAGCTCCAAAAGCTACTGTGTTTGCAAAATATATTCATTCCCAGTATACACATACTGTATGGAAAAGTGACTAAAAACAAACAAAAACAATAACCCAAAAAAATTATATACTGCTTAAAGTCAATATTCAGTCGCAACATAAAAGAAAAGCTATACTCACCTTTTCTTCCATGCAGACCACCGCTCCTAGTTCGGGGCTGCAGCACTTACCTGAAAGGCTTCACCTAGGTCCCTCGCTGCACCGACACCTCGCACAACTCTCATCGGGCTTCTCTTCCTGTCTCCCTCTGATTTGGTGACGCATGGTGAGCTACCCTGCCTTCCTCCATTACAGTGACTGGAGGGGGGCATGGTAGCTCACCATGACAGATGGAGGGTACTTCGCCATGTCATAGGGGGCTTTGAAGAGAAGTCTGAAGGCGGGACTAAGCACAATGATGATTGTATTACTCAGTCACCTCACAGCTACAGTAGCTGGTGAAAAGTGACGTGTGTGACAGTTAACTATTTTTTTTGCTTTATATAAAGTGCAAAGGAAGATTTTAGGCCCTGCAATAATATCCTCACTTGCTTACTAGAGTATTAGTATTGGCATTAGTATGTTAGGTTAGTTCCAGTGTATGATGGTGGCAGATACATAGATTCTACATAGCTTGCATTTTCCCCCGATCCTTAAAAAAAATGCTCACCTTCATCCAGTATTCAAGACCCACCTTTTCATTTAAGCACTGGGTTTTGTGTGCGACCTTAACCTACAAAATTCCTTTAAGTGATCGGTTTTGTTTGCGGCCGTAACCCACGTATCTCTTTAAGCACTAGGTTTTTCTCTCCCAATCCATTCCAGGCCGTCAGCTCCAGACATGGAGCCCGGAGGGCGTGGACTGCAAGATAGAAAGGTATGGCTCCTCCTGGCTCTATATACATCCGGCTGCTTCAGACCAAGCCAGTTTCATTCTTGCAGTAGGACTGGACTGTGAAGGTTGCTTGGATTTTCTTTCTCTCTTTTCTAAGTTTTGTCAGGAAGCAGGGATTTACCCTGTCAGCTACCTGCACGCCCATATTCCCACGGATTCCCTGACCCTAGCCGTTTCTCCAAGACCGCCGCGGCCGCCTCGGTCTCCGGCCACCTCGGGGGATAGTCTCCGGGCTGCCGCTGCCACTACCGGGGCTGGCCTGCTCCTTGCTTTGCCGTCGCAGGCCCCTGCCTCCGGTTCATTAAGAGGGCACTCCCGCGTGGTGAGTGATTATTTATTCCTTGTGTTTGTGTATGGTTTTAACTTCTATGTTTTTTACTCAAGTTTTCCCCTTTTTATTTTTTTTAGATTGTGGGAAGAAGAGATAGGGGGTTGTGGTTCCTCCCAGTCCCTCTGATTTTATCAGGGGCTCGTATATTTAGGTTAATTGACTAAGCTAATCACCTTGACGGAGGCATCTGGTATTTCAGGTTAGTCTCTGTCCTTTGTGTAGGCGGAATCCCCTGGGCAGCTTCAGCACAGTATTGCTTCCGACCATAGTAGGGCTGTTGCCACGATCGCCGGTCCCTTGGAACCTAAGGCTTCTTTAAATGTTCAGCCTCTCCAGGTAGTCCCTAAAATAAAATAAACTTCCTCCTGTTCCTAGGATCTTAGATTCTAGATATCCTTTTCCCTCTGATATGGTTAAGTAATGGTCACTGAGGTGCCCCCCCCCCCCGTCTCGCGACTGTCCAACACTACTGTTATGCCTTCTGCTTCCAATGCTTCTTTAAGAGATCCTACTGAGAGAGGCATGGATCAGTTGGCATGCCAGGCTTTTGCACTGGAGGGTTCTCTTTTTTGCGTCCTTCCTGTGCCACCTCAATTGTGTTTTGGCAGTTAGGAAGTTGTTACAGCAGCTTTTGGCCAGGGCTAGGTCTTGAGGGCGTTCTCAGGACTTGGGTTCCCAGGCATTCTGAACTTATTTAGAGATGAATAGCTATATCATCACTGCTATGTATGATTTGGTTAGGTTCGGTGCCAGAACCTCTGCCTTACTTATTATTTTACACCATTCTTCATCGCTAAAGCTATGGTCGGCTGACGCTGTGGCTAAGAAATCCTTTACGGACCTCCCTTTCTTGAGGGGGTCGATTGTTCGGGGAACGCCTTGACTTTATGCTTAATGATGTGACCAAGCTTCCACGAAAGAAAAGACCCACTCATTTTTTTCGTAAGCCCTCGACATTCCGATCCTTTTGAGGTGGTAGAGGTTCCTCCTTTTCGGGTTCCCGCAGGGAGTTTTGGAGCAGAAGCAAGTCCCGGAACAGGCCAGGAGTCTCTTGGGGAAGTAAATCAAAGCCTCCAGCTAAGTCCCCTCAGGCATGAAGGGACACCCCCGCCCGTGCGGGTGGAGGTATGGCTCCTGCAGTTTGCTCCGGTCTGGAAGCACCACGCGTCAGATCTTTGGATAAAAGAGGTGGTGTCTTCAGGCTACAAGATCAAGTTTGCAGCCAGACCTTCCACAAGGTTTCTTTGGTCAAGGGCATTCCAAAACCCAGTAAGGGCGGAGGCCTTGAGATCTTCTACAGAGTGATTTGTCAGGTAGCCCTCCTAGAAAGCCGCCAAGGATTCTATTCCAATCTGTTCACCATTCCCAAGAAGGATAGATCGGTGCGGACGATTCTAGACCTAAAGGCCTCAACAGATGTGTCTGGCTAAGACATTTTTGCATGGAATCATTAAGGTCGGCAGTAAGGTCACCTCAGCCAGGGGATCTCATGACCACTGTAGTGAATTGAACTACCTGCTGCTATCTTCGTTCTGGATCCCACCCATACGTAGGGGCTGCTTTTGGAAGTCGTGTCTAAAGCTGATGGCCTGGAATGGATTTGGAGAGAAATTCTGTGACACTCACCTGTAGAATTGTTTTCTCTTCTACATCCATTTCAGGCCGTCAGACCCTCCCTGTTTCTGGGTTGCGATTCTACTCCTTAGATGCCTTGTCTTGGTGTACTTGTATATATGTAAATAGTATTTAGCATGGGAAAAAAAAGATAAAATTAAGAAAGATTGGTGTGGTTTTAACATTGTTTCCTATACATAATAGGCCTTAGCTTCCCGGTAGGTGATTCTACTGCTTTTTAATTACTGGCTTGGTCTGAAGCAGCTGTATATAGGGCCATGCTATCTTGCAGTCCACGCCATCCGGGCAGGAATTAACCCATTCGTGTCTGAAGCTAACTGCCTGAATGGATGTAGAAGAGAAAGCAATTCTACAGGTGTGTGTCACAGAATTGTGTTTTGTTTGCAGCCTCAACCCACATATTCCTTTAAGCACTGGGTTCTGTGTACTGCTTAACCCACCTTTGTATTTAAGCACTGGGGCTTTGGTGCCCCCCTAACATGCCTTTTTTTGTTTAAGCACTAGAGTTTGTGTAGTTTGGATTTTGTATCCTATTATCCTACAAGAAGCTATGGGCACTGGGTTTTGTGTACCCACGTCTTCTTTTAGGCACTGGGGTGTATCTCTCTTATCCTACAATAAGCTATAAGCATTAGGTGTTGTTCAAGAAGCTATGAGCACTGGGTTTTGTGTGCCCACGTGTTCTTTTAAGCAATAGGGTGTATCCCCTTATCCTACAAGAAGCTACGTGAGTCTCACATAGTCGCCTCTCCTATCGTTAAGTGCCAGCTACGTGAGACTCACTCATGTCATTTTGGGGGTATTTTTAAGGGTTCTAACCCTTAAAATTCCAAGAAAAAATGGGACCCCCCCCAGGAGCTATAAAAGGCTTCCAGCAGGAGAGCAGAAGCCAGAGTGATTGGTGAGGGAAGGGGAGGAATGGGAGGTAAGTATTTAAAAAAAAAAATTTTTTTAAAAGAATAAACAATTTTTTTCTCAGTGTATGTTTTTTTTATATTTTTATATTTAACCTGTTGTGAACTGGTAAGGGGCCCATGAGACCCCTATATCAGTTCACAAGGCTTAGGGGCTGGCAAGTCACCTGCAGCTAGCGGGTGACTTTCTTTTAACCCCCAGCCCCCCATTACCTGAAAAATGACCTGTCAACAGAGGGTGACAAAACTTCAAGTAGGCTGGCAATTAAAAGGGTTAAAAATAGCTATGCATATTGGGTATTGTTCTGCTCGGGGGACCTTGTGCTTTCAGTCTTAGCTTGTGTTTTCTTATTTGCATATTGATATTTTAGGAAAACATGTTTTTTATTTTCCTTTTTTATAAATTTTTTTTAGAAATGCCGCAGCTGCTCCATAAAGTGTGTAGCATGTGCTTGCACCTTCTGCGTTCCCACCCTGCTGCCACTTGCCTGTCTGCATTGCAGAGGAATTCTGGCCCTCCCACCCACTGCCACATATCTGACTTGCCCACTAGGTGGAATTCCATGCTGTACATGCTGGAAAGGGTGTGTGAGCAGCAGGCAATTGTGGAGTTTCAGCTTCAAAATGCCTTGGTTAGTCGAAGTGCAGACCAACAGCACTTCACCACCAGTGAGTGGGCCTCCATGAGGGACATCTGCGCGGTGCTGCAGTGCTTCCAGCACGCCACCAATATGGTCAGCACTACCATCCCCATCCTCTGTCTACTGGATAAAATCATTCAGGCCATGATGGTGGAGGAAGCAGGGGGAAGGGAAGTGCACACATGGCTTGCAGGGTAGGTTGCTGGGCCGACAGCAGCCCGGTACACCAATGTCCAGCCAGAGGACAGTTTTGGAGGAATCAGAGGGGGAGGAGTAGGACTACTTTCTCTCACAGCAGGGTGGCACCCAGCGCATCTCATGGGTGTCACTGGAGCGTGGCTGGAAAGAAGAGAGACAGCTATCACTGAGGACAGATTCTCCTTAACTCAGTGCAGCCTGGCACACATGAGCCACTACATGCTCCAGTGCCTGTGCAATGACCGCAACATTGCCCGCATAGTCATCAGTGCTGATTACAGCACTCACCCTGCTCAACCACCGCTATAAGAACAGCATCACTTCCTTGATTCCAGCACTAAAGCGGGATCAAAAGATGAGAAAGTACAAACAGGCTGGTGGATGCACTACTGCCAGAGTTTCAAGCTGATTTTGAGGGTTTAGTGGTCGCACAAGGAGGAGGAGCAAGTCGCCAAAGCAGCAGGGTCACCAGCAGCACCTCACAGGAGAGGGTGATCATGGCTACAATGTGGAACAACATATTCCATTGTCCGCTACATCTACCACCATCGAATACTATGGCCCAAAGTAGCAGTAGGCAGATTTTGACTCGCATGGATAACTATCTGTCCACGTGTCTCCTGATACTGAGCGATGGGTCTTCTGTGTTCAATTTCAGAGTTGGTAAATTGGACACGTGGCCAGAGCTTGCCCTTTATGCCTTGAAGGTGCTGGCCTGCCCTGGCCTATCAGTGTGTTCAGCACAGCAGGGGGGGTGTCATTACAGACAAGAGGATCGATCTGTCCACAGCCATTGTAGACATCATTACATTACTTAAGATGAAGCAGGCATGGAACTCACAATACTTGATTGTGCCAGCACCTGAGTGACTGGTTAAAGTGCTTGCCACCTCCTCCTCCTCTTATCCTTAAACCGCCACATCCACCTCCCTTCTGGACCTCTGACCGCTGTAAAAAATGCAATATTTACATTAATTTATGTATATTGTGGTAAGGTGCAAGGTGCCGTCATGGATGGTAGGTATGTGGCACCAAGGTACCTGGCCTTGGTGCAGTAAAGCTGTATAGTTTTTTCCAGCATCAGCTGCTAATGGCAGTCTGCTGCTAAAACGTTAGTATAGCCGAAAGGCTAACCAGGGACGGCTTTACTGGGATGGAGTAGAGCAGGGTGGGACTCCATCCCCTACCCAGGTCTGGGTTTTGTGGGCCACATAAATAGCCTGGAGAGTAAGCTGTGCACTGGCTGTGTGTAGAGCTCACTTGTGGAGTGAGACTCTGTGTGCCTGGCCGGAAGCTCTTATACAGGCTATTTCATGCGGACCCGAGGTAGATTCGGCTACAAGTGTGCAAGCTTGGGCAAAAACTAAGAAAGGCAGTTGTCTGTCTGATGCAGTGCTATGGCATTTTTCCTGAAAAGGTGATGTAACCTGAAAAGGATATTTTATGTTATGGGCTTTATGTGTGAATAAACACGGACTTTACTTTGAACTTTTCGCCTCTGAGCTTCTATACTGCTGACATCCTGCTGTCTACCAGAGCTGATCCTCACAATATATTTATGTAAATATGTATTTATTGATGTATATATGTATAGATTTATGTATATACTTTTTGATGTAAACATTTACTGTATTTTTCGCACTATAAGACGCGCCCAGGATTTGGAGAAGAAAAATAAGAAAAAACATAATCTGATTCAAATGGTGTGCTAAAATACCTTCCTCCCAATCACCCTAGGCAGTGAGGGGCATCCCACATTACAGGCAGTAAGCGGTAACCCACATTAAAAGGCTGTTTGCAGGCATCCCAATTGCAGGCATGGTGTGGGCATCCCAATTACAGGCTGTGTGCAGGAATCCCAAATACAGGCAGTGTGAGACATCCCAAACACAGGCAGTGTGAATTATCCCAAATACAGGCAGTGTGAGGTATCCCAAATTAAAGGCACTGTGCAGCATCCCAATTACAGGCAGTGTGCGGACATCCCAATTACAGAAAGTGAGCAGGCATCACAATTACAGGCTGTGTGCATGGCATTCCATTTAAAGGCAGTGTGAGGCATCTGAAATACCGGCAGTCTGTGCACATCCCAAATACAGGCTGTGACTTCTGGGTGGGTGTGGCCTATGACTCCTCCAGTCACAGGCCATGCTCCACCCAGTGGCCAGAACCGGCTCCCTCTGAACTTGTGGCGGCAAAGGAGGCCGAAGACGGTGGACTACTGCAAAGGCGTCAAGGCAGCGCCCAGCAGAGGCAGTGGGTGTCAACGATGAAATCTGAGGACACCGATAATGTGTATGTGTGGCTGTCTGTCTCTCTCTTTTTAAATGGGGGGGGGGGCCCGGAATGTACGTTTTTTTTTTTTTTTCAACATTAGCCCAATAAGATACACTGAGATGTTCCCCCCACTTTTGGGTAAAAATAAGTGCATCTTATAGGGTGAAAAATATGGCATTTATTGATGTATATATGTGTAGATTTATGTATATATTTATTTATTGATTGTTGTATCAAATATATACCAAATATATACATATAGATTTTGGTATATATTTATTTATTGATTTAATTATCCATGTATTTATGCGTATATTGGTTGAATGTATTTTTTTTCTATGCATCTATGACTAAGGACCAAAGCGTGTCCAAAACACGTAAGATTTTTCATCTTGCCTTATCTGCTCAGGTACGAGTTGGGCTCTGATTTTTTGTCATTTTTGCTGATTTTAAATAACTGGAATACATTTTGGACATTTTAATAACTTTGGCTGTACTGGCTACCTCTTTCTATCTTAATGTGCTCTATGAACTTACACATTTTAATAGATCTGCATTGAATAAGCCATCTGCATGCAAGCTAACGATCGAAGCTACAACTGTAAATAACACTCACATTCACATATAAATGTATCCACAGAGCAAAGTCAAAACTACGAACTGTTAATCAACAAACCACCCAAAAAAGTGGGTTCAATTACAATAGACATACAGTGAACCAGTACAAAGCAACACTGCAAAAGTACATCACCCAGAAATTACACACATATGAAATGAAAAGTGCAGAAAAAAAGATAATTAAGGATGAACAATGCCGTACTTTTACACATTAATTATAAAGTCAGGAAAAACAAATTAAAAACTTACAAAGAACAGGGCAACAACAGATCATATAGCTCTACTACAAAATAAGCAGTAGAAAAAAATTCGCACACACAGCATTTTGTTATGGAATATTCGTGCACTTTATGTTTTTGACAGCACTTGAAGAAAAATTACCTGTAAATTTGAGCATATTCGAACAAATGTATTTACTTCAACTGCTTTTCTGAATTCCTCCTAAGTATTAAAAATTCTCGCATGTAATCCAATTTTGTAAGTGTTAATTTTGTTTTCTCCTGAATCAAGGCCAATGTCTTTGTCTTGGGATGTGCTTTATATTCTGGCCTATTATAGCTTATGAACTGTGCTGGATTTGCAATTTTTATTGCTTTATCGCATATCCACTCTCACTTTATCACTTAATACTAGTGATACCTATTTTGTGTTGAAAAGTGGGCCAGTTGAACACAATAATGCTGATTTAACCAGTGCATAGTAAACCAAAAACTCTCTAATGTTAGGGTTTCTGTGCAGCGTATACCCAGCTGTCGTGCTCCACGTGGGGACCAATGACAGAATTAATAGAAAATGGAGGATCCTTAAGAATACATTTAAGGAATTAGGCACCATGTTGAAGGGAAGGACCTCCAAGGTTGTATTCTCTGGAATACTGCCAGTGCCATGCGCTACCTATGAAAGACAGCGGGAGCTCAGAGAGTTAAACCCATGGCTCAAGTCCTGGTGCAGGGCAGAGGGATTTGGGTTCCTAGAGCACTGGGCTGACTTTTCATTGGGGTACAAACTGTATTCTACATATAATTTGCACCTGAATGGAAGGGGGGCTGCTGTGCTGGGTAAGAGGATACTAGAGGGGGTGGTGAGTTATTTAAACTAGAGATGAGGGGGGAGGGCAAGAGTGAAAACAAAAGTGAAGACAGGTTACGTAGGGGACAACACATGATGGTGGGTGGAGAATTTGAAGGGGGGAGGACTGCTATGAAGGATAAGGAGATCCATGTGTTGCAAACCAGCAGTGAAATTTTAGGTGGATGCATTACTGCAGAAGCTAATACTGTACCTCAATGTGTCAAACTAGATAGAAACACAAAGTGTATGTTCACAAATGCCAGAAGTCTGACAAGTAAAGTGGGGGAGCTTGAGGCAATGTTAAAATACAGTTTGGTGTAACCTATAGGCCCCCAAATATAACCGAGCAAATAGAGGGTCAACTGCATAAACAGATAGAGCGGGCTTCACAGGCTGGTACAGTGGTGGTGATGGGGGACTTCAACTACCCAGGAATCGACTGGAGACACGGTTCTGCTTCCACTACAAGGGGGAGAGCATTCCTCAGCTTGCTACAAGATAATTATATGAATCAGTTTGTGAAGGCACCTGCTAGGGGTGATGCTCTTTTAGATCTGGTGATATCAAATAATGATGACCTGATGGGGACAGTAACAGTCTGTGAAAATCTTGGTAACAGTGACCACAATATAGTTATATTTAACATAAACTGTAAGAAAGATTTTCTGTTGGGGAGGGCAAAAACACTACATTTTAGGAAGGCCAACTTCCCCTGGCTCAGAGCAGCACTCTAGGGCATTGACTGGGAGCATCTGTTGAGGAATACGGATACAGATGCCAAATGGGAGTGCTTTAAACCAGTTGTGAATACCAACATTGCAAAATGTATTCCTACGGATAACAAATATAAGCGGCTAAAATGTAACCCCTCATGGCTGACACCTGCGGTTAAAAGGGCAATAAAGAACAAAAAAAGGGCATTTAAACATTATAAGGCTGAACTCTCAGCTGTAACACTTGAAAAGTATAAACTAGTAAATAAAATGTGTAAGAAAGAAATAAGGTTGGCAAAAGCACAAAATGAAAGAGATGTTACCAAAGAAAGCAAAACTAACCCTAAACGTTTTTTTAAATATATTAATTCGAAGAAAACTAAATCAGAACAGGTAGGTGCCCTAATTAATGATAATGGGGAAATGGTCACTGGGGATAAAGATAAGGCAGAGCTGTTAAATGGATTCTTTAGCTCTGTGTACACAAGAGAGGAGCAAGGGGCCAAAACAGGAGATGCCGCTGATAGCAATAGCCCAAGTATAATAATTAACAAGCTAAACATGGATACCGTCCAAGAAAAACTAAATAATTTAAATGTGAATAAGACTGCAGGACCAGATGGACTTCACCCAAGAGTTCTCAAAGAACTCAGTTCCGTTATCTCATCACCCTTGTTGTTGATATTTAAAGACTCACTAGCAACTGGTATAGTGCCAAGGGACTGGCTCAAAGCAAATGTGGTGCCCATTTTTAAAAAGGGCTCAAGGTCTTCCGGGCAATTACAGACCTGTTAGCTTAACATCCATTTTGGGGAAGTTGCTTGAGGGGCTTTTAAGGGACTACATACATGAATATGTAACTACCCATAATATTATAAGTGACAACCAACACGGTTTTAATAAGGACAGAAGCTGCCAAACTAACCTGATTGGCTTCTATGAGGAGGTGAGTAGAAGCCTGGCCAAAGGGGCGGCTGTGGATATAGTTTTTCTGGATTTTGCAAAAGCATTTGACACTGTCCCCCATAGACGCTTATTGGGGAAATTGAGATCAGGATTAGAAAACACAGTTTGTAACTGGATTGAAAACTGGCTGAAGGATCGTGTGCAGCGAGTTGTGGTTAATGATACCTTCTCTGAATGGTTACTGGTTGTAAGTGGCGTACCCCAGGGTTCAGTGCTGGGCCCACTATTATTTTTCTCTATTTTTGCACATGACACAAAGATATGTAGCATTACAAGCCTACTTTGTTGTTTGTTTTTTGGATGTGGTGGTTTATAAATACCAACAGGACAATTATATGGACTGGCACAATCAATGCTCTCATGACATCTATCTTTAGTAGTAAATGCTATATGTAGTGAGTTAAACAACTATTTGTTTTGATCCAAGGCACACGCTTGCACCTCCAAAATGCAGGTGCACACTCCCAAATGTGGTTGCGTGCACTCCCAAACATGCGGCATCTCCGGACTGGGGGCTGTTTACTTTTCCCCTGCTGTGGGTGTCAGCTGTGGACTGGGGGTGCACCAGGAGCAGCAGCTAACCGCTGTGGAAAGTCTCTAGTGAGCAATAGGGGAGAGTGCTGTTAGGAGGAGGCGGGGCAAGGCAGCAGGAGGGAAGGTTAGCTGGGCTTGATGGCAGAGAGCGATTCAAGCCGGGGGGGGGGGGCATGGTTGTATTATGGGGACCTTAGTGCAGAATGATGGACCACATTGGCAGGGTGTGAGGAAGTGAGGAAGTAGAGTTGAGAAGAATGATAGCAAAGAAGGAACGTTTGGCAAGGTAAGATACTGTTTTTTTTAACCTTTGTCTTTAAATTTTTTGTTTTTAAATTGAAGAAGAAATGGCCTAAATAGTGAGGTTTACAGGTTCAGCTTATGAATTTTTCTTTTGAAAAAAGTGGGTGTGGCTCTGTGATGCTGCATAATAATTAGCTATCTGTGCTGACAGCAATGTGATGAATCATGTTGGAAGAGGGGGAGGGAGGGACCAGCAATCCTGTTCCGCTTTGCTGAGCTGATTGGGGGACGGGATGAAAGAGAATGTCATTGTACGAACCTGTAAACCACAATATCTTGTCCATTTCTGCTTCAATTTTAAAACAGAAAACAGTTTAGGACAGTGTTAAATGTAGCCTGAAGCAATGGTGTAACAATTATCTTTGCCTGCAGTATCACATTAATTTACTTGTTTCTTTATTTGGTTTAATTTATTAGGTCATAAAATTTGCCATGATAATTACACCGATCTCTTCCAAATTCAAACTTATGTTATGTTTTCAGAATATTTTTGGTCAACCAACAATAATTTTAAGATATTTTTATTGTCCAGCTTATGGTTGTGTTCAATAATTTGGAATATGAATAATTGACATTGTAATTTTAGTTTTTTCTGTTGCAATCCTGTTTTTTAGTAACTGTGTCAGATCTATGTGTATTAAAACTGTGTTATCGGTTACATTGACCTGGGCATCTGTTTGACCTTTGAGGTCAGTTTGACCTCTAACTCAAAACTCCCTCCTGAAAGGCCCTCAACAGATTGAGTAATTAGTGCTCATACAGAGCTAGAGAGCTAGCAATGTGCAGATTAACTAAACCTGGGCTGTTTCTCTCCCTTCATGAGCTTGCCATCCCTGACCTGACATATTAGGGTCGATTCAAAGAAACATGTAACAGCTTTGATTTGGGTGCCGATCATCCTATTTTTCACGTCCGCTCGTGCGTTCGTATGAACTTGCGAGTGATTCTATAAGCAAATACGTTTCTATCCTAAAATATACGTCCGTTCGTATGTTATCTCCCGAACTTGCCTCAGTCAGTTGACAATCGTAAAATTCACGTTCATGTGCTCACTTGTTGCGGCAGCAGCCTGTTTTTTGTGCTGCTTCCATCGTCCACCTCTTCCAATTACTTGCGTTTGCCTCTGGTTTTCATTGGTTTTTGGCCTCTTAGATTCGTTCGTTCGTATGTATATAAGATCTTGCGCATGCGCACTCTCACCACTACTGCCTCGCGCCAGGCTCCCACTTTCCTTTATGAACCATAAAAATTACCTAAACCCCTTAGCGCTTGCATCCTTCTTCATTTCTCGGTCCCTAAAACTTACCTAAACCCCTTAGCGCTTGCATCCAACTTCATTTCTCGGTCCCTAAAACTTACCTAAACCCCTTAGCGCTTGCATCCAACTTAATTTCTCGGTCCCTAAAACTTACCTAAACCCCTTAGCGCTTGCATCCAACTTCATGTCTCGGTCCCTAAAACTTACCTAAACCCCTTAGCGCTTGCATCCTTCTTCATTTCTCGGTCCCTAAAACTTACCTAAACCCCTTAGCGCTTGCATCCTTCTTCATTTCTCGGTCCCTAAAACTTACCTAAACCCCTTAGCGCTTGCATCCTTCTTCATTTCTCGGTCCCTAAAACTTACCTAAACCCCTTAGCGCTTGCATCCTTCTTCATTTCTCGGTCCCTAAAACTTACCTAAACCCCTTAGCGCTTGCATCCTTCTTCATTTCTCGGTCCCTAAAACTTACCTAAACCCCTTAGCGCTTGCATCCTTCTTCATTTCTCGGTCCCTAAAACTTACCTAAACCCCTTAGCGCTTGCATCCTTCTTCATTTCTCGGTCCCTAAAACTTACCTAAACCCCTTAGCGCTTGCATCCTTCTTCATTTCTCGGTCCCTAAAACTTACCTAAACCCCTTAGCGCTTGCATCCAACTTCATTTCTCGGTCCCTAAAACTTACCTAAACCCCTTAGCGCTTGCATCCTTCTTCATTTCTCGGTCCCTAAAACTTACCTAAACCCCTTAGCGCTTGCATCCTTCTTCATTTCTCGGTCCCTAAAACTTACCTAAACCCCTTAGCGCTTGCATCCAACTTCATTTCTCGGTCCCTAAAACTTACCTAAACCCCTTAGCGCTTGCATCCAACTTCATTTCTCGGTCCCTAAAACTTACCTAAACCCCTTAGTGCTTGCATCCAACTTCATTTCTCGGTCCCTAAAACTTACCTAAACCCCTTAGCGCTTGCATCCAACTTCATGTCTCGGTCCCTAAAACTTACCTAAACCCCTTAGCGCTTGCATCCAACTTCATTTCTCGGTCCCTAAAACTTACCTAAACCCCTTAGCGCTTGCATCCTTCTTCATGTTGACGACCCTAAAACTTACCCAAACAACATAATGTACATATGTCTATATGTTTCTAAGCGTGTTCTTTCGTGTTTGTGTAAATGTCTTTTTGTGCGCATATTAGAAATGACACATTTATGAAGGCTTAAAATATTATTTATTTAAAATATTGTTTTTTTTTTTTTTTGGTTTAGTTTAAAAACATTGAAAAAATGTTTAAAATTTTTTTTTGGTTTAAAAAAATAAAAGTAGTCTATCTAAAACCAACTATATTACAAAAGTAGCCAGGACCAAGGGCACTAATCCTCCTCCTCTTCTTCTTCTGTTGGCCCCAACGTCGCCTGTATGGCCAGCAGCTCGGCCACCAACTCTTTGATTCTTTTTTTTTTTTCTGCCATGGTTTGTGGCCTCATCCCTGTAAGCAATAGAGAAATAAACATAAATAGGAGTACCAGACCGGTTTGTATGCTGGAAATAGATTTGGGGTTAATCAAATACATGTAAATGCATGACATATGTCATTCTTCCAAGGGATAAAGTAAATGCATTTCCCACAGGTAAGTATTGAAACTCCTTAAACCGGACCTTCAACATTATTTAATGAAAAGCAATAACTATTCCAAAATGATTCTGCACCAGATCGAAGTATATTTTGGTGGATTTTAGATTACTGCGCCGCCATCGGGACTCAGAAGCATAACACTTAATGAGGAGAGGAGAGTGGGATCACGTACAGGGGAGTAGGTTACAGTGGTGCTTTGGGAATACAGAGCATAGCTGGGTTCAGGGAAAGGTCATCAGTCCCACAATGCATGGCAGCACCTTACTTTTTCAAATCTGTATCCCATGCTGCATGTAAATATTGCGCATTCCATATTCCACCATATTGGATGTTTACAGGCTCCTAACATGCATTAGATGGCTGTAGGCTGTTTTTCAATGTTCCCAATCTGTATGTACAGTGTGTTGGCTAATTATTAGCTATGTTCTTAATACGAGTTAGGGTCCGCTTTAAGCTAACGAAGTGCCCACATGAAAGTGTTAACTACACATTGGCTACGCCTTTAGTTATCTGTGTGTTATTAGCTAACAACACATTAATATGAATAATGGCATGGATACTTACTGAGTTGGTGGCCGACAGATGGCTGGTTGGGGCCAACAGGCTGCCCTTGGTCCTGGCTATGCTGTGAAGAAGTCCCTGGAGAAACATGTGACATTTGGTTAGTAGTTGTATAGAGTCACTATTCCAAACAGATCTGGCTCCCAGGCTGGCTGACATCACTCACCTTCGTCAGGATCGACTTCCAGCATCTCTGCTGCCTCCTCCTCCACTATCTCACCCGCTCCCGAAGCTTCTACAAATACATAATAAAGGATAACTTAGTTTTTGGCCTGCCATGTATATCTTTGTGCATATACATGAAGAGTGACATACCAGAGCCTTCCCCATGCCTGGCCGGGCATGACTCCACGCCCACGCGGTTGCGCCCCTCCTCTGTGGTAAGGTCCAGGGGCTGGTCTGAGGAGGCCACAGAGGAGGGGTAGGTCCGTTGCCCGGGAGATCCACCACCTTCACTCACAGATGCAGACTCATGCAGCACTGGTCGGCCTGTGCGCCTCCGGGTGCGGCGAATTCTGAAATCCATTTCCAACACTAAAAAAGAAAAGTCATTATAAATAAAGGTATAGCTTATACATTTGCAACATATAACATGCTATCGCTTGGTACTTACTTGGGAAATGGATCCCAAAAAACCTCCGCACCCGGGCCATGTGCAGACGTTTCAGGTCCGACCAATGCTGCATTATCTGGGTGTGAGTGAAGGTGGTGCTGGTCACACGGTGGATTTCCGCGATGATCTCCCGGGCGATGTCCCTTTTTTCGCACACATTGGGCGCGAAGTCATACCGGCGCTGAAGCATGATCTGAAAAACATAATGGACACAGAGCTTTTACTTTTACACACAGACCCATATGTGTTGCATCACAAGTTGAGAATTTCATGTCATTAACACACACATTTAGAGTGGCAGCCATTTTTGGGGAGTGCCTTAAAGCGGACGTTGACTGTGAATGAGAGTCTGGTCTTATGTTATATGTTTCACACACCATGTACATACAGATAATAGCCAACATTAAAAATCAGGCCACCTGCATCTATGGCATGTTAGGATGGTTTCAACATCCAAGATGTCGGCTTATGCTTAGGCTTTTGGGCCACGTGTGTGGCTTGCCGTTGTGTTTTGCGGTCTTAGGCAAACAGTGTTCCTCAAACATCCGCATCAAGGTCCGAGACAGGCCAGGTTTGACAGCTAGCCCCGCTACTCCACAGGTTAATTAACTGGTGCTAAGCCAGAGCAATTGCCCTAATTCGGACATCAGCATAGACAGGTGAAAACGTGGCCAGGCTCGGCCCTTGAGGATGAAGTGTGAGGAGCCAGTTCTTAAACATTAAGAGACCCAAAACTAGTTCCAAACGCATCATTTACATTTAGGCCATCATTGAGTATTAAAACGCAGAGCCAGGCACTTACCAGCATGAGGATCTCTTCCTGTTGACGGGTGAAGATAGTGGGCGCCATCTTTATGCTTCTTCAAGGCAGCAGATAAGTGAAACCCCAGCGGTTTCCTGGTTCCGCTCGAACGTACGTCCGTACGAGCGCGTAGTCGTGCGCATAGGCGTCACACGCTGGGCTCATTATTTAAAGGTCCCTGCACCCAAAGCTCATTCTCTTTGAGCATTTGTGGAAAATGGCACCCAAAAAGCCTGCAGCAAAACGCGCCCAGCCAAGCCAGACCTCGGAGGGCCCAACCACCAGGTCCCAGCAAGGAAGCAAGAAGTTACGCTCCCAGAAGGCGAGTACCACCTCGGCCCCACCAAGGGACACTGGACCCTCCCTTACCCAAAAAAGGGCCCCAAAGGCACGTGCCCCTGCGGCCAAAAAACAGGCCACAGCAGCACCCACCACCTCTGCCCCCAGAAGAGGCCGCCCAAGGGAGCCCACACCGCCCATGGTTTCAAGCAGGGCACTTCGCCAACCCAGGCCCCGCAGCAGGGCCAGAAGCCCATCTAGGCCACGCAGCAGGGCCAGAAGCCCATCTAGGCCACGCAGCTGGGCCAGAAGCCCATCCAGGCCCAGAAGCAGGGCCAGAAGCCCAGAAAGGCCCAGAAGCAGGGCCAGAAGCCCATCCAGGGCCAGAAGCCCGTCCAGGCCCAGAAGCAGGGCCAGAAGCCCAGAAAGCAGACACAGGAGGCCCAGAACCCCAGCAAGGCCGCGCAGCAGGGCAACAACCCCATCCAGGCCCAGAAGCAGGGCCAGAAGCCCAGAAAGGCCCAGAAGCAGGGCCAGAAGCCCATACAGGCCCCGCAGCAGGGCCAGAAGCCCAGAAAGCCGACCCAGGAGGCCCAGAACCCCAGCAAGGCCGCGCAGCAGGGCAACAACCCCATCCAGGCCCAGAAGCAGGGCAACAACCCCATCCAGGCCCAGAAGCAGGGCAACAACCCCATCCAGGCCCAGAAGCAGGGCCAGAAGCCCCGAAAGGCACAGAAGCAGGGCCAGAAGCCCATACAGGCCAAGAAGCAGGGCCAGAAGCCAATACAGGCCACGCAGCAGGGCCAGAAGCCCATACAGGCCACGCAGCAGGGCCAGAAGCCCCCGACCTGGCACCAGCCGGGAACATAGCCCCCGACCTGGCACCAGCCGGGAACATAGCCCCCGACCTGGCACCAGCCGGGAACATAGCCCCCGACCTGGCACCAGCCGGGAACATAGCCCCCGACCTGGCACCAGCCGGGAACAGAGCCCCCCAAGAGGCCAAAGAATGGCCACCCTGACCACATCTACACCTGGAAGTTCGGTGGCCAGCCACGCAAGGACACCCAGTCCCTTGGCCAGTCCAGTCCAGTCATTGGGAAGCCAGCAATCCGTCCATTCCCCTACCCAGCCCCAGGCCATAATGTCACCACATGTGTCTGCACACATGGAGGAGCACCCAAGCCAACCATCTGGCCGCACATTGCGCCGCGGCCAGTTGAGTGGGAGATTCTGCCATGACCAAAATATGGCATTGGCTAGTGGCCTTACATTATACTATGACGAGCTCTATGGGAGCAAATCAAAACACACCACGAAGCAGCGCAAGATGGAATTGTTTGAAACCATCCTACGACAAGTAAATGCAGCGGGGGAAGAGAGGAAAGATGTGCCACAAATTCAAAAGAAAATCTCGGATCTCAAATATGCTGTACGTCAAAAAGAAATTAAAAGGCATAATTACAGGTAAATAAATGATGTCTCCAAATATAAGGATTAGGATGTACTGTATGCACCTTTTCTGAGTACCAAACGATTTTCTCTTTTCAGCATGCAAACTGGAGGTGGCTTTCCTACCAAACTGGAGTTTACCCCTGCTGAGGAGATTGTGCTGGGCCTTCTCCATCCGGTCGCGGTCGGTGGCCATGCGGGTCTAAGGGACACAGACTCACCGACCCGTACCCACGGTGAGTACTCTTAATCTGCATGTTTGCCTGTTTGGGCAACAATTTAAAGTTCACTAGTACCAAGATGACGGTATGGCCCTATGGTGTGGCTTGCTTGGGCTCGCACTACTGTGCCTGTTTGTGTCCTGTTTTGGTCCCTGTGAATCACACATTTAGGACCACATACATTATGTAAAAGACCAATTAACAAAAAAGATTTGTCAAGTAACGAAGTTTATCCTGAAAAGTGATATATTTGGACTCAATCACAAAACACACATCATTAGGGATGGGTTGGCTATTTGTTGTGTGAGTTGTGTTTGAGGTAACAATTTAATTACACACCCCCAAACATATCTGACCTAGAGCAGCGAGACTCAACTGGCGGCCCGGGGTCCCAATGCGGACCTTGGCACCAGATTCCCGGACCCCTGCCCAGACAGCCCTGCACTCAGTTACTTCTGTGTTGACGTGCTCAGAGCTGCCCCCTTGATCGGCGATGTAGTGGTTGGTCTCCTGCCCAATGTCATGGCTCCCTGAAACATAGCATTGCAATATGAAGTACTGCACAGGAAGTGGCATTGCAAGGTACACAGTAACTTGGTGCATCTTTCTCTTGGTCCAATCCTGTCCCGCTGCCCCAGCTCTGCCCCATCTGCCACAGTCCCACCATCTGCCCCCCCCCCACATCAGCCCCATACATTTCTAACATATTTGCTCCATCCATCCCATCACCATCAATTCCTGACCTCCCACCTTTAGCCATCCAATCCCTGTCCCCTCAGCTCTGCCCCATCCAGCCCAGCAAGGGCAAGCAGCCTTTATTAGTTTGCACTTGGCAATCTCCAGCCCCTCCCCCAGTGTGTTTATTTCTAACTAGACACCCCCTGCGACAGCCCCATGCCCAGACATTCACCTCTCACCACATACCTTTAAATGGACCTTTACAAGAAGTGTTTGAGTACCCCTGACCTAGAGAATGGTAGTCAAAATCCAAATAGTTGCTGTGCAAGTTGTATGCTGACTGGGTACACTTCCTGACATTGAACTGAGGTCAGTTAACAGTTTTCTCGAGCCATTGCACCTATCTAAAATTGCGTGTATTTTAACAATTGTCCCCATTGCTGTAGAGTTGCTTAATATTACAAATAGTGGCTTTTTTTATTAACTAAAAAAACAATGCTTATGTGTGTGTTTACCTTGTTTTGTTTTCTCTTCTTCAGCCCAGCATGACCCCTCAGCAAGGGTAAACTCACCCCCCAGTTTGCTTATGCCTACCAGGTCCGTACAGCATAGGAGCCCAGATCCGAGATTTCCGGTAAGTTAATTTAGTACCATAAATACTAGCAAGTGCTTAAGCATGTGTTAAACTGATGGAATCCCAAATTTGGACGCCAACTTACCCTTTTTTTTTATATGTCCCTACAGACCCGCACACTCATGGAAGAGATCCAGGAAATGGAGGAAGCTGATGTCTCCCTGCAGGGCACGTCCGATGACCTCCCCCTGGGTCCCAATCTGGAACTGCTCCCTAATGTTTCTCTGGCCAATCCTCAGCAGCAGAGTGAATCTCCATCCATTGTGCATGCACATGGGGAGACTGACACAACAGTCCCCAGTGTTCACTCTGCTGCTGAGGATTTGCCAAGCATGCCTGTTGCTGTTGAGGGGACGACACAACGCGGCAGGGCACGCCCAAGAGCCAGGGTAATTGTGCGGCGGACTCCATTACGCCGCCCCACAATTTCCCAGGGGAGGCAGAGTGCCCTGCTTCAATTATGGACCCAAGAGAGGGACTCTTTTGAGGCACAGCTCGTTACTGAGCGTGAGGAAAGGCATGCCGACATGGTCAACATAAATAACACCTTACAGGGCATCCTCGCGGAGTTGCGTACCCTCAACAGCAACATGGTAACTGCAAGTAATGGCATCCAGTCAGCCATGGCTGAGATGACCAATATGCAGAGAAACATTATGGAGCAGTTTCAAATTCACAATGCAGCCATGGCCCAGGCTAGGTCCCATCCCCACGGACCTCCACCTGGGTATTATGGGCAGCCACCCTATTAAGCCATGATTGTGTGGGACATCTTTTCTCTTACCCCCCACTGTATTTACTTGTCCTTTGAGGTTTCAAACAATCCATTTTGTGTTGCTCATGCAGGTTGTGTTTTGTATTTGCTCCCATATAGCTCCTTAGAGTAATGATTAAGGCCACTAGCCAATGCCATAGGTCTATGTGGAGTGTATCTGGCCACTTATGGCTTTAAATATGTATTTGGTTTGTGCTCCTCCTGTTTGCAGACATGTTTGTGTGACATTATGGCCATGGCAAAATATCCCTTGACACAGGCAAGATTAAGTACTGGACTAGGCTGGCCTTTGGACTGGGTGTCCTTGTTTGGTTGTGCCACTCACTTCCAGGTGTAGATGTGCTCGATTTGTTTTTTGTTATATCATGCCTTTTTAACCACAGTTGTATGTGGAATGTTTTATGTTAAGCACAATAATTCTAATTCAACAAAGTAAAACAAATTTCACAATTACAATACTTGTGGCGTTTTTAGTGGAAACACATTTTAAATCAGCTTGGGCTAAACCAGATACTTTTTGGTTTAAGAGGTGTAACAATGCAAATATCAAGCTAAGTAAACAACATGAAATACATTAGGCAACAATTAAAGGAAAAATGTTTTAATTTAAGGTAATGCCACATTACGGCAAAACAACATATTGAACAAAAAGGCTAAGACAGACACACAGAATGTTGAAAAACGAAATAAAATTAACTAAAATGCTGCAATATCAAGTTTGCTCTAACTGATTGTCCAGACTCACTGGGTGGCCCAACATAATTGTCTCCATCATCCTCTAGGGCTGTAGAGGGCAGACTATACACATAACGTGGGACACGTTCTAGTATTGCAAAATTGTGCAAAACAGCACATGCCATGATGATGTTGATCACTTTTTTGGGATCATATTGCAGGGCGCCCCCAGTATGGTCCAAACAACGAAAACGGGTCTTCAACAGCCCAAAGGCCCTCTCCACAACAGCCCTGGTCTTGCGGTGCGCACGGTTGTACGCTTCCTGAGAGGCATCCTGGGGCCGCAGCACAGGCGTCATGAGCCACGGGAGAAGTGGGTACCCGGAATCACCTTAACAAGACAATTAAAGTTAATAAAAATTAAAAAGGCAAGACAACAAACACAAAGAATTTGACATATATCAAAATGATGTAAGGTAAAGGGCGTAAAAATACACCCAGGGCACATTAGCAAAATAACTATTGCCACTAATGTAGTACATAAATAAAAATGCCGCTTAAATATACAAAAGAATGATAAAACATCTGCATGGGCAAGGGTAGTTAGAATTTTTATATATTTTTGGTTTTCTGACATGTTACAATTAGGATGCTGCTGAGGGGCACTCAACATTTATATAAAGAATACAATGTATGCAGTTTAAGTCCACTTTGCCATTTAACCCTTTCGCTGCCAGCCTACCTGCAGCATTTGCCACTCCCTGTTGCCAGACGATGTTTCACCATTTTGCGCTACACATATTCAACTGTCATTTTTGAAGGGATTTCCAGGGATTTCCCAGGAAAATTATATATTGTTTTTTTCAACAGAGTCTGGGCTTTAACATGAAATGTCTTGTTTGTATTTTTTAGGTGTATTCTCAATTTTTTTGGGTGAAATGTGTGAAAAAAAATAAAAAAAAAACATTTTTTTACAATTTGTAGAGTTTTTTTGTAATAAAAAATTTAAGTTTGTCAATAAAATCTTATTGCGTGAGAAACCCCAATTTCTCCCGGTTACAGCGATACCACATATGTATAGGTAGACACCCTTTCCTGCCCAGAAGCCTTTTATAGCTGCTGGATGACAAATGGTTAATTAAAAAAAAAAATGACATAGGGTCCCCCTTCCCGGGGAGGGGGACCCCATTTTTTTGGGGATTTTGAAGGGTTAAAAACCCTTCAAAATCCCAAAAAAAAAATGACGTGGGGTCCCCCTTACCCAAAGTAACCAGCCCGGGACCAGCTATGGGGGCTTGTAGGCACAGAGTGGGGGGGCCAGCTTTGGTGGCCCCCCCACCCTGCAGCCTACGAGCCCACATAGCCTATGTGGGCCCGGGCTCTTCTGCCCCCCCCTGGCCTTTGGGGAGGCAGGTAATGGGGGTGCGGGGGTTAATGGCAAGCCACCCGCTAGGGCAGGTGACTTGCCACCCCCCCAGCCTTGTGAACTGGTATAAGGGGTCTCATGGACCCCTTACCAGCTCACAAAGGGTTAATGTGAAAAAAAAACACCACACAATAATAAAAAGTATTTTATTAGAAAAAAAAAAAATTTTTTTTTACTGTACTTACCTTCGATTGCAAGCTCTTGTCCCTCGCCGCTCAGCTGACAGATGCCGGTGATCGGCATCCAGAGAAGGAGAAGGCAGGAGATCAGAGGATCTCCTGTCACCTCCTTCCCCTGTGCCGATCACCGGCATCTGAGAAGCGGAGAAGGCTGAAGCCTGAGATCGGGGCCGGGATGACTTCATAAGCCCCGCCCCCAAGAAGAGAGGAGAGAGCCTCCCAGGCTCTCTCCTGAAGATCGGTAAGTCCTGGGGGGGGATCGGAGGCCCCCCAGGTGAAGAGGAGGGACAGCGGGAGCCAGCGCACACACAGGTAAGTGAATGTCATTTTTATTTTTTTTTTTTTTTACAGTTAGAAGCTGCTGCTGCAGAAGCGGGGGGGGGGGGCGGCCTATTCCGGGGGCTCTCCTGGAGCCATCCGACCCCCCACGGATCCAACAAGGGGTCAGGTGAGTATTTGTTGTTTTTACTTTTTAAACTACAAGCGAGGAAAGTCAAGCACGTAACACCTACGGGCTTGGCACTTAAGGCCCAGCCAAGCCAGCACGTAGGTGTTACGTGCTTGGCAACAAAAGGGTTAAAGACCAATACTACAAAAGGACCATAAACTAACAGATACTTGGGTATAAACTCCCAACCAATATATTTTGGGACATGGAACTTACAGACATCATCCTAACTAAAGGGAAAACATTCTGAAGGACAAAGTGAGGCAAGCATTTTGGTTTTGAGTTCCGAAAATACGACCCAACTAAAATGCAGTTTCAGGCTTATGTAAAGAATACAAAATCAAAAATATCACAAAATACAGATTAATAACAGATTAATCAGAAATTTAATACCAAATAAATAGGAAACACTTACCAAGCAGCCATGCACCCGAAAATTCACCTGACTCAAATCTCCGAAACAACCCAGATCGTCTGAGTATATATGAGTCATGCGACGATCCTGGGTAGCCGGCAAGGACACTCAGAAAACGCATGTCCGGCCCAACCACGGCCTGGACATTAAGGGAGTGTCCCATTTTTCGATTCCTTAAGGCAAAAGCATACAAAAAGGGTAATTGATAATTGAAAAAAGGATCAAAAATTTAAAACATGTCTGCACTCTATTTGAAACTACTAATGAAAAGCCTAAATAAGGCATGTACACAAATGAGGCAAAAAAAAATATGCTGCCGCAAAGGAAAACAGGTTACATTACACGTTGGGCAACATAATAACCTAAAACAAAATATAAATACCTATATATATACTCGTCGGCTGCCCTAGGTACGAGTGCCACATGTGTGCAGTCAACAGCACCAATTACGTTGGGCATGTCGGCCACATTATAAAAACCAAGCTTAATGGCGTTTCTGGCTGCCATATCATCCGGAAAATAAATATATTTTGGAGTTATGGCAGCCATGCCTTCCAAAAATGTAGATAGTGCGCGGCTCAGCGTAGGCTGTGAGATCCCCACGGAGAGGGCACCCAGCCTCTGAAACGAGCCGTTCGCCAAAAATTGCAGGCAGCCAAGCATCTTGGTCATACCTGAAATTGCATGCCCCTTCCTTGTGGTGCGGGCTAACCATGGCCGCAGCTCACTATATAATTTATGGAGGGAAGCGCGATTAAGCCTGGTCAGCTCGAACAGCTCAACATCATTCATGCTATCGATGTTCATGCGACGACGCAGGGGCAATCTGCTCTCAGACATCTGGATCAACTCAATGCCAAAAAGCATAAGCCCTTGATGTGCCACAAACTCGCTCCTCTCCATCCTACTCCCGAGGCCAAATAGCTGCCGGCAAACATTTCGTAAAGCAGCTATTTAATGGGCTTCAAAACAATTAGCAATCAGCTCTCTGAATTGGTCGCAAGCCCATGTGAATGACGTAAAAAATAGGATCTGACGCAAAATATACGATTTGGATGGGAAAAAGACACGAACTAACGCAAAATATACGATTTCCGTACGAAATGTGTATGTTCATATACGTCTATGCGCGAACGATCGTGCGAATACGAAATGGGCAAAAAAACAAGAAAAAATGACAAACACCCACCCAAACTTACGATTCTCGATACGAAATCAATTAACTTTTGCTCTTTGAATCGAGGGGATTATGTCAGACAAAGTATGTTTGCAGCAATTATGTTTTTGTCATTTATTTCAACAATTTTCTTGGTCTACAATCACTAAAGCCGGGGTTGTAATCTGTACACACAAGCCTACCGTAATAATACTAATTTTGGATGTGTTAATGATGCAGGCATCAAATGTAAATGACGGAATGTCCACACAGACATTACAGTGTAATTTAATATATACAATTATGCAACATCACCTTGAATCTTTTTTTTTGTGTAACATATTACATAATTAGTTTTTTTTACCTTGTCCACATTCCCCTGCCATACACTGTGACATGTATTTGTGATGCACATCCCAAAAATCCAGATACATACATCTTAATGTTGACCCTAACCCAGGGTTTACCCAATCCTTTTTTATTTCAGTCCCCTTGGACAACAACATTTTTAAATGGCCCGCTGTGTGTCCCTCATGAATTGGCCGCTCCCCTACCTTTCCTTGATCCACAGTACATGCGCGTTTTGCTGTAATATCACTCAACTCTTGCTCTGGATGTGTCCATCATAACAGAATGGTGTGTGTTGCCCAGCGAACCCCAAGGATGCCACTGATGGCGCACACAGATTGGTTGTGCACCTAGGATCTCATGTCTTTTCTATTGCCACACATTATTATTCATCGCCCATGATGGGGCTGTATGGTCTATAGTTGTGCCATCGACTTGAGCCATGGACTTGAGAATAGGTAACAGCGGCTGATTCAGGGGTTGCACCTCGGTGGATAGACGCAAACCTAGCATCTTTTACAATCTGTGTTTAGGTTTATAAAATGTTTGGTCCAATGCTTCATTCTTTGCTTTTCACAATATGCCCTTTTGACTATCATGGCTTTTGTATCCTGGCCTTTTCCAGACTAGTTTGCCAGTACTAAATCAACTCACCTCTGGCTGGGTGAGGAAGCATGCTTAATGTCTGTAGGTGCAAGGATGTGCACACACGACGTGTACAGTAGCAGGTGACTGAAGAGGCAGCAGCTTGACCAGGAATCTTTTCAATTGCATGGCCCAGCCACTAGTTCTGCGTATTGCTGGGTGGCCCAGCCTAAAGTGGGTGAAGGTGCAAGTTGGGCTTCAGCAAACACTGTGTCCACATAACCTCAGCCACATGACTTTTTATTAACTCTAGTAGCATCTCCAAAATTTAATTAGGGCTGTTTTATATTTTACTGGTGGTTTCCTAGGTTATGGCATTTTTTACCTATTATTTTTTACCTACCTATGTATTCTTTTTGGCCAAAAAACTAAATACACTACTATATACTGTGGTGTATGTGAGTGAACATGCCTAGAGCAAGCTTCGAAACCGCAAGCAAAAGCACTTAGAATGAAAAGCAAAAGGAACCTATTGTGCCTTGGCAAAGGAATCTGGATTGTCGCCTAGCTGCTATCGTTACAATGGAAACAAATATTGGATGCACCAACAAAGAGCTGCATCAATCACCTGTCCCTGGGCCATGTAAAAAAACAGCAGCCACATACCCACATTTTTGGCTAGTGCTGTGTAGATCCTATGCTAGTGCTCGAATAGTCAAACTAACAGTGCAAAACAAGTCGTACCAGACTCAAAATATATACAGGGACAAACGGTTGTGAACAAGTTGGTAACAGATGCCACACATGCGCCAGTGGAGCGGGAAGATGTGACTTGGCCAGGGTTAGTCAAGATTTAATGAGCTCCGGTGCATGGCTCCGAAAACCAGATTCCGAAAATTCTTTTTGGACTCTCTAAAAAGGGCCAGTCTAGGCAGACTACCACCAGTCTGACAACAAGCACCCAATCCAAACTAAGGTGCAAGAGGGAGTGTGAAAGGCATGGGTAGCAAATTGGCCATCCAGAGTGCCCTAAGCCAACATATTGGCGTCCAGCGCTGTCTTGCAGGATGATTGGCACAGGATCGCATGCCAGGATTTTTTTTGCTTTTGGTCAACTCCCAGTCACTTTAAAAAGGCCAGACTTACTTGACTGGGCCTATAAACCAGATTATCCAAAAAGGTTACTTGGCGTAGTTAGGTGGACCTTGACATGTTTACAGAAAACACTTGTGTAGGTTTGAGAAACAATGTTGGTTAGATGATACACAACCAATATGTTACATTTTCCTAAATTTGGACTAGCCAGTAAACCTCTTGGCCCAAAATAAAACTACACTCAACATATTTACTGGTTTCAAGGCATTTAACTAAATAATGGGTGCTGCCTTTGGATGCCGGCTATGACATGCTCAAATGTCCTCTCCACTGAGAGTAGTGCATTGTTTATCTGAGTTACATTCCTCAAAATTTGTTGAAAAAAAAAATATATATTGAAGACACACATCCAAGGAATACATCACTTTTTACTGCTGCGCCAAACTGTTTTGGGATATGCCTATATAACATATTATGCTGGATGTTAGTGATAGGTCATAGCACACCCACAGCAAGACCTCAGTAAGTAGCAAGCAAGTAGGTATCAGAAAGTGGTTCTGTATATTCAAATACACCCACTCAATGTGTATACAAATAGCTAAGTACAATATTGAAAAGCGAACACCCAAATCCAGACTATGCATAAATAGAAAGTGATTTAATGCCAGTGTACAAAAATATATACAGTGAAAGACAATGGTAGTGATAAATAATATTCTATAATCCCACGCAGGGGTCTTGTCACACTGTGAATTGGAATAGTGATTCTTGTTAGTGTGCTCCAGGATCCTTTACTTATAACTGAACTGTGATTCAGCACTTGGACTCTTCTGTGCTTTCATCAAACTACTCCTGGTCAGCGATTTGTTATATACTCTTGCCTTATGATATGCGCCTGACAAGACCCCTGCGTGGGATTATAGAATATTATTTATCACTACCATTGTCTTTCACTGTATATATTTTTGTACACTGGCATTAAATCACTTTCTATTTATGCATAACATATTATGCTGGGCCAATTTTTTTGCCACAGCAACGATACAAATGCAAATCTAGGTAAATTGGGGACAAAGGCAGACTCAGGGAATGTTTGCACCAATTATGCTAACATCTCCATGTCTGTGCTCTGGCCATTTAGGGAGGCTGGGCATGGGAACGCGCGCTGGGGGTGTCACACAGTGGGTATCCCAGTGTAAGATGCCCCGGGGGCAGGCTAGAGGCTGGCCCTGGAGTCTTTTAGATTCCAGGGCCATGCCAAGTGAGTTTTCACCCACTTTAAGAGATTACACTGCCAGTAATTGGGGGGCAGTTCTGCCACACTGCCTGTAATGGGGGGGGGGGTTCTGCCACACTGCCTGTACTTGAAGGGATTCTGTCACGCTGCCTGTAATAGGACAATTGAGGCGGATGGATTCTGCACACTGTCTGTAATGGGGTGATTAGGGGGGATTTGCATGATCCCTGTTATAGGATGATTGGGGTATTCTGCACACTTCCCATTTGGGGTAACTGGGGGGTGGTCTGCACACTGCCCGTTACGGGGTGATTAGGATGGGGGTTCTGGCCACTACCTTTTATGGGGTAATTGGGGGAATATTCTGCACACTGCATGTTATGTAGTGATTGAGGAGGATTCTGCACACTGCCTATTATGGGGTGATTGGGGGGATATTCTGCACATTACCTGTTATGGGGTGATTGGGGGATTCTGCACTCTGCCTGTTATGGGGTGATTACGTTTTTTACCACACCATTTGGTTCCTCCACTAAATCCTAGGTACTGCTTATGGTCTTATAGTGCAAAAAATATGGTGACTTTCAATTCAGTAGTGGTTTAAGCACTATGGTTTTTTGTTTACATATTTTGTATTGAAAAACTATTTGAAATGGCCTACACTGCTGACAAAATAAAACACCTCTTCATGACTCAAATAAAATAAATAGTATTCAAAATGCATTGCAATGTTATAAAATAAATCAGTATAGTTTGCTCTCCACTGCCTAAGGTTTAAAAATCATCATCATGAAATATTTGCTCCATTGTTTTGTTTATCTATTTGAAATGACCTTCAGAATGAAAAGTAGGAGAAAATTGGGTAATTGGCTTCAGTCGGCCAAACTCCTCTAATTCAACTTCCTATTTTATAACTTGCAATTTTATTTTATCTCTTAGTAAAATTGACTTCTTAGAGAGGAAGACATTTATTCACGTTTTATTGTTGTGACATAATCCAGATAACATTCAAGAACTGCACAATGTTACAATTCAGTGAATTAATGTTTTCTGGTCTTCGCATTGAAATGTGAGAATATTAAAATGTCTAAGCAATGGACCATAACAGCTCTCTGCAGTTGTGAGCATGATTCGTTGAGCGATAAATATTATCTGTAAACTTTGCATACATTATTCATTTTGCTTATTTTGAATCAGTATCAACTTCTAATAGTGTGTGCTTTGTAAAAATCAGTCTGAAAAGGCAAATCTTAATGCAGACCTCCAGTCAAAAGAAGAAAGTTTAGTAACTTGCTTCTCTTCTTATGAACATTGGCATACGCAGTTTGAGAGGGCTTAACCCCATGCAGATTTTGTGGAATGGCATAAAGATTATTCACTCGTGAATTACATGGGGGCGGCCATCTTGCCACACACCTGATAGTCCCGCTTACACATGAGAATTGGGGGGGGTGCTATGTCAGCAGCAATTCGCATCAAATTGAGAGAGATATTTGCCTCCGAAGCAAGCAGAAGCTTGCCTGTCATACACGCAAACACAGAATAAACAGCTAATGTAGCATAAGAAAACTGTGTGAGGGGAGCTGTTACAGTGTATCTCTATGGCTGCAGCTGCCACACAAGCACTCAGTTAGAGTATACAATGTATACAGTTTATTATATTTAATGATAACTCATTACCGCTGAAGACTTACTACTTCTGGCTATAAATAATATATTTCACAGAGCTATGATGCTATTTTGACTAATAGACTTGTTTTTTTCAGAATCGGCTCCTTCCTGAGTATGGCAAGATGACCACTGCAAGAGTCCAAAATTTGCCTGCTATTCCAAACTTTTGTATGGTGTTATTACCTCTCAATAAGCTTATGTCACTGATTGCCACAAAGGGGCTTAAGTGGAGCAATTTACCAAGCTTTCATCTTTAAGCTGGAGTTGTTTACCCTGGAAAAAGCACAACAAAGTGAGCCCTGCTGCTGGGAATGATATGTGACGTGTTACAGGCCAGTCTGGCCCTTATTTATACACCCTTATACTTGGCAGCCTTATTTATTATATTTTGTTGCAGAGAGCAACTCGCGCCCGCACCGCAATGCCAGTGGAAGACAGCCAGCGCTCTGTGCTCGAGCAGCCCTGGATAGGACCTGGGCGCTGTGCAGGGCTTGTATAAGCCTATGCACTAGTGCCCCTTAGCGCCAGCTTGAATGACATGACACAGGTTTTGCCTGGCCCAAATCGCAAGTTTGCGACAGGTTTTGCAACAAAGAATGCATGCAAAACAATTTTAAACATGCACCAGCTATATATATTTCAGGATAAGGCCACACAGTGCATGGTTCGCACTTGTACACAAAACACACCTGTGTGTGCACCATCCAGGATGCTATAAAACCTGTATGGAACCAAACACAGCCAATAACGGCACACCTCAAAAATACTCACTAAATGTAAACTTTATTCAATACACATATTACAGACAAAACAGTGTTTTTTGTATTTTGACAAAGAATACATAGTATTTAATCCCCTATCTGATTTGATCTGTTTGCCCAGACTCGGATCTTTATTGAAAAAGTTTTGTGCAAATTGTGCAAATAACAAACACCCTTAAGTGGATCTAAGCCATTCAAAAGTGCATAAGTGCTAATACTATTGCCAAGTGCCCATATGATGAAACAACAATAAATATAATTTATGTGAGTTAGACCAATATTACAAGGCACAATGAGTGTGGGGAGCCGGCGCTCTAGGTTCCTAGCGCCAGGTATTACCTTTCGCTCAGTATCGCTCTCCCATAAATTTCAATGGGCTTTCATTTGTTTGTGTTAAAAAAAACATAGTCGCAAGCCAGTATGTGGAGAGACCCATGTTAGGCTTAATATAGGGGGGGCTAAAGAGACCAAAAAACCCTCTACTTAGGTAAAGGAAAAGAGTGGCTTTCCTAGAACGGAATGTATTTGCACAGTACCCAGTCCAAGGACAGATAAATATAATTTATGTGAGTTAGACCAATACTACAAGGCACAATGAGTGTGGGGAGCCTGGGGTGAATCTGCTCCTTCATATGTGTGGCAAGATGGTCGCTGCCATGCATGTTTAACAGGGCAGAATCAGCTTGATATTCCAAACATCTGCATGGTGTTAATCCCTGTCACTGTGGGGGTTATTTAAGAAAGGATAGCGCCAGGTAGTACTTAGCGTCTGGTGAACACTGGGCGCTGTACAGGAAACCACATTTAAGAAAGTGAATCTAGTGAGCGTCATGTAGCGGCACATGTATTACTACAGGCGGCTCAGCGTATAGCACCGTGCTCTAGGTTCCTAGCGCCAGGTATTACCTTTCGCTCAGTATCGCTCTCCCATAAATTTCAATGGGCTTTCATTTGTTTGTGTTAAAAAAAACATAGTCGCAAGCCAGTATGTGGAGAGACCCATGTTAGGCTTAATATAGGGGGGGCTAAAGAGACCAAAAAACCCTCTACTTAGGTAAAGGAAAAGAGTGGCTTTCCTAGAACGGAAAGTATTTGCACAGTACCCAGTCCAATGACAGATATCATTACCCATCTACCCTTGCAGTAGGCAGAGCTATGCAAATCATCTCTTTACGTCTCTGGGCCATCCAAGGCCCTTAGAACCGCTAAGGGTGCAATGCCAAGGATTAGCTTTAAATTTTATACAGCCAGACACATCCAACTAGTGGATGTGTCTGGCTGTATTTGTTTGTGTTTAAATAGCGTGTTTGGCAATGAAATTTTTTTTTTTGCTCTCCTGGCTGCAACTTTTTACTTTTTATATTACTTTTTATATTTTTATGCAGAATTTAATTTACAGGTCTGGCACTAAAGTGTTATTGTCCCAGTGTTAAAACAATGTCATTCCATGTGTTTTCGCTTTGTTACTGGTGTAACTTCTGTCTCTCTATGCTACAATGCCCAGTTTTAGAGCGCCAACGATGTGTGTAGTTTTTTGTTAAATATGGTGTTGGGCGCCAAGTGCCGGACACACTGAGCTGGCGCTACCTCTCGCTCCCTGCAGCATTGTGCAGTTGTTAGAGCGCCCAACACACATCATATTCATCAATGCCAACCAGGTTACTACAGCAACCGCAACGTTAAGTTACAGCGCCCGATACCCACTTACAGCATCTACTAGTGGTTGCTTTAAGCGCCGCTATACAGATGCTCATCTGGCAATACCTGGCGCTAGTAGTGCATCAGCCTCCACGCGTATGTCTCTAATTGCCAGAGAGGAGCTTTAGGTAAGAAATATACTAACAGGCTGATTCATTACTAGTGCCAGGTAACGGCAGATGAGCGTCTGTACAGCGGCGCTAAGAGCAACTGCTAATGGTCGCTCTGATCGGCCGTGAGTCGCTATTACAGAGCTTCTCAGTCGCTGGCCGGCATTGATGAATTTGATGTGTGAGTTGCTATAACACTAGTACAGCGCTATATGGGAGCGACCGGTCAGTGTGAGCGACTAAAAACAAATTCATCAAAAAACAGCCTCACACAGCACCGGCGCTCAAGATTGGGTCTCTGTAGCCCAGAGTGACAGACGCTCTTTGATTAAAGTCTATTTTTAAACACCTAACCACTAGTAACAAAGCAAAAACATATTATGTTATTACATTGTGACATTAACACTTTAATGCCAGACCTGTAATTACAATTCTGCATAAAAATATAAAATATCAAAAAAGTTTACAAAAATGACTTTTAATAGGCCAGTAGAGGTCACACAATGATTTGATTAAAAAAAAAAAATTAAAAGAAAACCCTGTTTAAAGAGAAGAAAAGTAACGTCCATTGAAATGTATGGGAGAGCGACAGGAAGCCAGATAGCCGGCGGTATACGCTGAGCCGTATGTGATGATGAATCGGACGCTACATGGCGCTGTTAGAGTCGCTCACCGGAATCGCTTTGATAAATGTGGTTTTGTGTACAGTGCCCGGCATTCACCGTTTGCTACCTGTCGCTAAGAGGCACTACCTGCCGCTATCCCTTGACGGATAAACCCCTAAGCTTTGGTTTTATGACTGGAGGTCTGCTTTAATGTGTAGAAGCTCTCTAAGGGCAATGCTCTTCTTGCTTAAATAGGTTGGGCACCAGTGGCATACAAAATGCAGTCTCCTATATATAGTTTCCTATAATTTGAAGTATGAATTTGGTTGTGGCGTGCACTCAAGGTCAAATCCAGGTAATCAATACTATGGGGGTTACATTTCAATGGGGTTCCATTTGGTTGTGTTTAAATAGCGTGTTGGGCAATTAAAATGTAGATTCTTTTGCTCAAATCATTGTGTGACCTCTCCTGGGATGCAAACACTTTTATAAAAAACATTTTTATATTTTTATGCAGAATTGTATGTGCAGGTCTGGCAGTAAAGTGTTAATGTCACAGTGTTGAAACAATTTCATTCCATATGTTTTCGCTTTGTTACTGGTGTATATGTGTTCAGAAACAGACGTTGATCACACAGCATCTGGTGCTCTATGCTAGAGCGTCCAGCTTTAGAGCGTCGATGTTGTGTGTGTGTAGTTTTTTCATAACTAAGGTGTGGGGCGCCGAGTTCCGGACACACCGAGCTGGCGCTACCTTTTGCTCGCTGCAGCGTTGTCCTCTTGTTAGATGTGGTGTAGTCTTGGGCACTTTGATCTTAGGACACCACGTAGCGTTCTCCATTGGCTCTGCAGTGAATCAGGGAGAGCGCTTCTACAGCGCCCACCACACATCACATTCATCAATGCCGGCCAGGATACTACAGCAACTGCTACGCTAGGTTACAGTGCCCGATACCCGCTTACAGTGTCGACTAGCAGTCGCTCTGAACACCGCTATACAGACGTTCACATGGCGATACTTGCCGCTAGTAATAAATCAGCCTCCATGTTTATCTGTTATTCCAGTGAACACTACTGTACATTTTCATTGTTTATATTAATATATTTGGCAAAGTCCACTAATTGATTCCTCTCATTATTCCAAATACTAACCAAGTTTTCTATATAATGCCCCACAAATATATATGAACTTAGAAAAAGGGTTTCCCTCTCCTAAGATAAGGTGCTCCTCCTCCCATGTACAAATTGGCCAGGGATGGTGAGTATGGGAAACCTCTAGAAGCATTGTGCTGCTGGAGATAGAACCTCAATTGTAAGTAAATATTAGGACAAAATAAATTGAATTAAATTACCATCATAACCAGAAATTTTATTCAAATGATATTTCAATGCCCTAATTGCCAGGGTATTGGTTATACATGAATAAAGTGAGGCTATGTGAATTGCACACCAGAACCCATTCGGGGCCACTGCATTTGGTTTAGCATCTGTAACAGATGTTTAGTATTCCAGATAAACCCCGGTAAATGCAGTGCCAAAGGCTGTAGTTATATATCAACACAATAAGCTTGATTCAGAGCCTTCTATATCTAATTTTTGTCTCTAAGTGTGTACATTACACATAGCTTTCGTTCAGTATACTTGCGTTTACATGATTCATATGCGAACCTGTTTTTTTAACTGTTTCACATAACCTGGCCCTGCTAGTCAATTACTTACTTATTGATGCCAACTCTTTTCTGTTCCAAACTACTTAGCATGCCATGCTTGCCATGCATTTTTCTTTACTTCTTCCTAAAGCATACCTTAACCACTTTTATACTTTCTTATTTTTTTATTCCTAATGCATACCTTAACCACTTTCATGCATTCTTCATTTTTATTCCTAATGCATACTTTACCACTTTCATGCTTTCTTTTTTATTCCTAAAGCATACCTTAACCACTATTGTTAGGGTGAGCGCCGCGCACCCATCTCGCAGCACTCTCCTCACCTCCGTTGCTGCTCCCGCTGCGCGTCCATCTCACAGCGCTCCTGCCGGCGGGGCCGCGGCTTCCGGAGCGGCGGCTGACTACGCGCCGACTGCTCCCAGTCATCTCCCTTCTCCTCGCTCTGCCTCCTCGCATGGGCCGGTGCGCGCACGTCCCCGTCCTCTACGGGGCGCACGCCGGTTTCCTGAAGTTTAAAGGGCCGGTACACCACTGATCCAGTCATCCAATGCTGCATCCACTTCCCCTATTTAAGGGGCACTTCCTTCCCATCAGTGCCGGATCTTGGTCTTCCTATGTATGCAGAAAGTCAGTTTTCAGGATTGCTCACCCGTGTACCGACCTTTGCCTGTCCCCGACTCTGAACCTTCGATACCCGTCCCGATCTTGGCTACTTCCTTTGATCTCGATGTTATGCTGCCAGCCCTGACCTCTGCTTGAACTTTGACATCGCCTTTGCCTGCCTCCTTTGCACCACGCAGTACCTCGGCTGACTGTGTGGCTGAGCCGCTGTTGGGAGGTAGCGACCTGGGGGTCACTCGCCGCTACAAGACTAACCTGCCTTGCGGCGGGCTCTGGTGAATACCGGTGGCCTCTTAGACTCCGCTCCCCTGACACGGTACTCGCTATCAGTATCTCAGTCACAGCGGATCCACACTTGTGCCGCCACACCCGGTCCATGACAGTAAGATTCGGCCATAGATCCCGCTGAGGTGCCACTGCCCGATGCCGCAGAACTACCTACAATAGTGGCTATGCAGTCTCGCCAAATTAACCAGCTTTCCGCCATGGTTCAGCAGCTCTTATTGATTCAGCAGCAGCAATCACCACCATCTACTCCAGTGTTGCCGCCACAGCCTCCAGTAGCATCAACTAGAATCCGTCTCTCCTTGCCAGGTAAGTTTGATGGGGATGCCAAGTTATGCCGAGGCTTCCTTACCCAGTGTTCTATGCATTTGGAAATGTTGGCGGACCAATTCCTCACTGAACGTGCCAAGGTGGCCTTTGTTATTAGTCTGCTCTCAGGAAAGGCTCTGGCCTGGGCTACCCCATTATGGGATCGCAAAGATCCAGTTACTTACAATGTACTTGCCTTTGTCTCAGAGTTCCGCCAGGTCTTCGAGGAACCGGCCCGAGCCTCGTCTGCAGAAACGGTCATATTGAACTTGGTCAAGGGCGACCTGTCCGTTGGTGAATACGCTATTCAGTTCCGTACCCTGGCATCTGAACTGTCTTGGAATAATGAGGCCTTATGTGCCTCCTTCAAGAAGGGACTGTCTAGCAAAATTAAAGATGCTCTAGCTGCACGTGATTTGCCTTCATCTTTGACTGACCTCATCCATTAGGCCACACGCATTGATGTGCGTTTTTCTGAAAGATGTGAGGAACTCCGCCTGGAAAGAGACTCTCAGCGCCCTAGGAGGGCATCCCGATTGGTTCCTGTGTTTCAACATCCTTTGTCTGCACATGCGCCTTCCAGTGAGGAGGCCATGCAGGTGGACTGATCTCGCTTAACCCAGCTGGAGAGAACTCTCAGGAGGAATGAGAATCTTTGCTTTTATTGTGCTGGCTCTGAGCACTTCCTGAAAGACTGTCCTATTTGCCCGCCACGACAGGGAAACGGGCGCACCTAGTGAATGTGGGAGAGGCGTCCCTAGGTGTGTGTTCTACCTCTCTACGGCTTACGGTTCCTGTGCGACTTACCATAGCAGCTACCATCTCCTTGAACCTGACTGCCTTTTCGGATTCAGGCTCTGCAGGGAACCTTATTGAGGCCTCCTTGATTAATAAATATAACATCTATGTGAACCGCCTCGCAAAGCCCCTATTTATCGCGTTGGTCAATAGTGACAGGCTTGATTGCACTGTGCGTTATCGCACAGTACCCCTCCTTTTAAAGATTGGACTTTTTCACCAAGCGAATATTGAGCTTTACGTGCTCCCTCATTGTACCTCACAGATTTTACCTGGGTACAACGTCACGATCCCACTCTTGACTGGAATACCGGCTATATCAAGAGTTGGGGTGCAGCCTGCTTCAAGAGATGTTTGAAGTCCGTTCCTGCCAGACCTGTTCCTGCTTCTGCTCCACTTCCCGGCCTGCCTGCGATCTATCAGGCCTTCTCTGATGTATTCTGCAAAAAGCAAGCGGAGGTACTTCTGCCTCATCGACCCTATGACTGCCCTATCGGCCTCTTGCCGGGTACCACTCCACCTCGTGGCAGAATCTATCCTCTCTCGGCTCCTGAGACACAGGCTATGTCTGAGTATATACAGGAGAACCTCCTAAGAGGCTTCATATGGAAGTCTTCCTCTCCAGCAGGCGAAGGCTTTTTCTTCGTGGCCAAGAAAGATGGCTCTCTTCGCCCTTGCATTGACTACCGTGGCCTCAACAAGATTACCGTCAAAAATCGCTACCCTTTACCTTTGATTTCTGAATTATTTGATCGACTTTGTGGTGCCAAGATCTTCACTAAACTCGACCTAAGAGGGGACTATAATCTGATACGTATACGTGAGGGCGATGAGTGGCAGACCGCCTTTAACACCCGCGATGGCCACTTTGTACACTTAGTGATGCCCTTTGGACTTTGCAATGCACCCGCTGTATTCCAGGAATATGTAAACGACATATTCCGGGACCTGCTTTACTCCTGCGTGGTAGTGTATCTGGATGATATACTCATGTCTCTTCTAATCCTGAAGAACATCACCGCCACGTCCGGCAAGTCCTGTCTCGCCTCTGCCTACATCGCTTATATGCCAAGCTGGAGAAGTGCATATTTAACCATACCACTCTACCATTTCTTGGGTACATAGTTTCTGGTCGAGGTCTCCAGATGGACCCCAGCAAGTTAAAGGCAGTGTTGGACTGGCCACGTCCTTCTGGCCTACGGGCTATCCAACGCTTTTTGGGCTTCGCTAATTATCGCCAGTTCATTCCCCACTTTTCGACTATAGTTGCGCCTATTGTGGCTCTCACGATTCAATGCCAATTCAAAGTCGTGGCCTCCTCAGGCTGAAGAGGCCTTTTATACTCTTAAAAATGCCTTCTCTTTTGCTCCGGTGCTTTCAAGACCAGATCCAGCTAGACCCTTTACCCTTGAGGTAGATGCCTCCTCCATTGGAGCTGGAGCCATGCTTACTCAAAAATCCGCTATGGGCAGGATTCTCACCTGCGGTTTCTTTTCAAAAACGTTTTCTCCGGCAGAGAGGAATTACTCCATTGGAGAATTAGGGAATTACTCGCCATCAAGTTAGCATTGTAGGAGTGGAGACATCTTTTGGAAGGTTCTGCCCAGCTTGTTTCTATCTTTACCGACCACAAAAATCTGTCTTACTTAGAAACTGCCCAGCGGTTAAACCCTCGACAAGCCCGATGGTCGTTATTTTTCGGCTGTTTCAACTTTCAAATCCACTTCCGTCCAGCCGCCAAGAACATCAGGGCGCCCTTTCTCGCTCTTCAGACGTCTCCGGGTCAGAATCCACTCCACAGCATATTATCCCTCCTGAATGCCTAGTCCACTCTGCCCCCGCTACTCTGGTACAGGCACCACCTGGAAAGACCTTCGTGCCTCCTCGCCAACGTTGCAGAATATTAAAGTGGGGACATTCTTCTCATGTAGCTGGCCATGCTGGTATCAGAAAATCTTGTTCTCTCATTTCCAGATATTATTGGTGGCCCTCTCTAGGGAAGGACATGACGGAATTCATTCAGGCTTGTACCATCTCTGCACGTGACAAGACTCCTCACCAAAGACCTGCAGGCTTACTTCTTCCCCTACCTATTCCAAATGCTCCGTGGTCACACATTGCTATGGACTTTATTTCTGACCTCCCTTCTTCTCATGGCAACACCGTTATTTGGGTGGTAGTGGATAGGTTTTCTAAGATGGCACATTTTACACCTTTGCCTGGCCTTCCTTCGGCTCCTCAGCTGGCGAGACACTTCCTTATGCATATCTTTCGACTTCATGGGCTACCTACACACATTGTGTCTGACAGAGGAGTGCAATCTGTTTCTAAGTTCTGGAGGGCTCTATGTAAACAAATGAAGATTAAGTTGAACTTTTCCTCTGCTTATCATCCCCAGTCAAATGGTCAACTGGAAAGAGTTAATCAAGTCCTCGGCCATTATCTTCGCTATTTTGTTTCTGCGCGCCAAGATGATTGGGTCGACCTTCTGCGCTGGGCGGAGTTCTCATATAACTTTACGGATGCCAAATCTACGAGAAAATCCCTGTTCTTTGTGGTATATGGTCGTCATCCTCTTCCGCCACTGCCCTTGTGCACGTATTCTGAAGTACCCGCGGTGGAAGAACTCACACAGGATTTTTCCACTATCTGGCAAGAGACTCTTCCACCACTTCCCCTATTTAAGGGGCACTTCCTTTCCATCAGTGCCGGATCTTGACCTTCCTATGTATGGAGAAAGTCAGTTGTTTTCAGGATTGCTCACCCGTGTACCTACCTTTGCCTATCCCCGACTCTGAACCTTCGCTGCCCGTCCCGACCTTGGCTACTTCCTTCGATCTCGATGTTATGCTGCCAGCCCTGACCTCTGCTTGAACTTTGACATTGCTTTTGCCTGCCTCCTTTGCACGACGCAGTACCTCGGCTGACTGTGTGGCTGAGCCGCTGTTGGAGGGTAGCGACCTAGGAGTCACTCGCCGCTACAAGACCAACCTGCCTTGCGGTGGGCTCTGGTGATTACCGGTGGCCTCTTAGACTCCGCTCCCTTGACACGGTACTCGCTTTCAATATCACAGTCACAGCGGATCCACACCTGCCCCGCCACACCCGGTCCGTGACAACTTTCATACTTGCCATGCATTCTTCTCTGCTTCTTCCTAGTTGAATATTTGGGATGCCCACATGGATATAATTTAAACATTACTCTGATTGTTTATAATATTAAATGAAATACAACACAACATTATTTAATTTTAAATCTGTAATTTTTAAGTCCTAATGGTTTTTAAATGTTGTTATTTTTTATTTTATTGGTAATTTTTTTTTTGCTTGTGTATAGTGTTTTTTTTCATCAATTTTATGATAAAATCATTGCGCTGCCTATCGTTTGCTGTTCCTATTGATAGATGTACTGTCGTCTTGGGCGCTTTGACCTCGGGATGCTACATAGATGCTCAAATTGCAATATGTGGCGCTAGTCTTAAATCAGCCTATTTATTTTTTATTGTGTAATTTTTAAGTCACAATGTATTATTTATTATTCATAATGTATTTTGATTTTTTTATTCAGAGTTTTTTTTTTTATTGTTTTTTATTTTTTTAATAAGAAAATATAAAAGTAAAAAAAAAAACACAAAAACAAAAAATGTTATTATAAAATATTTACAGTTTTTTGGGGGGCTGTTTAAAAGAAGGTGGCAGCCTCCCAGTGCCTTAAGCACTCCATTCTCGCACATACCTCAAAAGCACAAACTCACCAAGAAAAAGTGCCCGTAAATGTAGACGGAAATTTCCTGTTTTATAGCCTCTCTCACACGTTAGATCTTGGCTCTGAATCATGTGGAAGCCCTAACTCATCTTGACTTTTACACATGAATGTGAAAACAATACGAAGCAATTTCAAATTAGAGACGCTGAGGAAAAGGCTTACACACAACCCCAAAATGTTAATACAAAGAGAAAACCGCCTGAGAAACTCACAATGGAACATTACACATACATATGTTTTTTCATGTGTAAATGCAGGTAAAAGAGGCTGTAAATCAAACTTAATGTGCCAGTCATGCCGCCGATCCCTGCCACAATAGGTCTACCTGGCAGAGGGGAAGGTTAGGAAAGACTGGCACAATGGGACCAGACAAACTTGAGGTACTCTGCTTCTTTTACCAAGCTGACATGTAATGCTAAACCATCATCTATAAGACTATACAGTGGACGTAGATAAGTAGAGGTAGTATCTTTTTTTAATCTTATCTGATGCTGATTGTTTAGTGCAAGACAAATCCATGTTTATTTTCCAACCTATTACGATTCTCATGTAACGCTATAAGATCTTTCTCTAACTGATTCTAAAAAATCTTTATTTCTGGTGACTGTGCTTGCACAGGATAGAAGTGGGGATTCCTTACTTTAAGGGCCTTATTTATGTGCACCGTTTAGCATGTTTTTGGTGGCTATAGTGCTAGTTTTGAAGTGTCTGCATTGTTGTCTTTTCTGGCGCTGCTCTGTGGACTACTATGGTGCTAGATATCACAGCACTGGACGCTTACTAATTTGCTTTGATTGTTGCACTAGATATTTTACGGCCTGTGTCAGCGACTGTCGGACCTGACTGATTTTCTTCCTCCTTGAAAAGTTTGGCGCTGTATTGTTTGGGCACTGGTCAGCTTTTCATCATTACAGTTACAAGAAATCGCTATTGGGGACCAAGGGGACAAACTTTACAGTGTGTTTAGGCTGTGTTTTAGTTGTCCAAATTACACATTATAGAAAAAGAAGCCTTGAAAATCAATTATATATAGTATAGTATTATATATATATAGTTAGTATAAAAAGTTGGTGATACCTAGGTCCTGCATTTCCATTATTGACAAGCGACAATGCAAGTTCTGTAATATTAATTATAAGCATAGAACACTGCAATCTAGTTCTGGCCATTGTGCTCTATGGGATCTTTATCTACAGTGCTATAGCTGGCAGCTGCACCAGGGCTGCCATTTTTTTGTTTCTTAAATCGTGCCACTGAGGCTTCATAAATCAGGCTCCAAATTTTGCACTTTCCGCCTAAATGGGTACATTTATTAAACTATGTAATTGTATAATGTATAGTCACTTGGAGGCCAATTTATCACTAGCGCCTTGTAGCACCTCTTGAGTGTCTGCAGAGAGGCACTATTAACGCCTCAGTTGCAACGCCAGCCACAGGCGCTGTGTCTTGATTTGTTGTTTTTTTTCCAATGGAGATAGCAACAGGTAGCTTCGGTGGGGAGGGCCGGAAATCATTTGTATTTAACATATACCTGACCAGCATCAGCGTGGCGCTCTGAAACCATGATACCCAGGCATACAGTGTGCAATACAAACAGGCTTTAACTGGGGATGGCTGCACAGTGACCAAAAACACGTGGAATGACATTCGGAACATACAAATGACATGACACATGATTGGCAGGCATGAAAACGCAAGTTAGCCGCGGGTAACCTATGTACAAAAATTACCTAAAAAACATTCAAAACAGGCCAGGGATCCCTCGTCGTTGACTGAGCAAAAAAATAGACTGGTATGGCCAATTGAAGTCTATGAGAGAATGACACTGAGCACCTGATGTAATGTGGCACTGTAGGGAAGACAGCACCGGCACTAACACAGTACCTGATGCTCTTGATACATGGAGCTCTACATGGTGCCAGGAGAGGCGCTAAACATTTTTTTGCATCATAAATATGACTTGCTGATGGGGCTCATGAAAAACACCTGCCACTATGTGTCTCTACGTGGCATTAGCGTTTCCTAAATAAGGCCCAAAGTGTACAAGACACAATATGTGAATATTATGCAAACAAGGTGCCCCCCCCCCCAAGAGAGGCAAACATGGCTGCACCACATAATAAGTAGTTAAATTATACTATATATTCTAAGTATGTCACACACCCCGCTTCAAGACATTCATTACATGTGGGTATACTGACCTGTAGATGGCGATCTTGCAGAGATGTCAATAAAAAAAGGTTAGACCCTCCCGATCCATAAATACCTGGGACCTCCTACTCATTCCCCAGTCTTTCATCTCTGCAGAGGCGAGCAAGTCAGAAGATGATGTCTCCTCCTTGCAGGTAGCCGGGATGACTCCCGGCCCTCTATTCTTCTATTCCTGCCCGGATCCCTTTATTACATTACTTGCCTCCCAGCCTAGGCTGCTGGTCCGGGCAATGGTAGATGGCACCCTAGGTGCTCATGAGCCGTGAGACCCCCATAACAAGGGGTAGGCGGCTAACCGGGTTGGTGACCCCGGTTTGGGATGCCCCGTCCCTTGGCTCCTACCCTAGCATGGATTCCCCCTCGCCCGGATACCCTTAGAGGGGGGGGGCGGGTCCTTATGGATTCATCTGTTTATTACTTTGTGTGTGTGTTTGTGTGCATGTTTTTACTCGGGCTGGCGCCGGCGGTCCCGCGGCACCGGCCTCCGGCGCTTTTAAAATGCAAAAAAAAAGGCGGCTGTAGGCACCCCAGAGGAGTCTCTTCCCCTCAGGGCGGGGGGGCGGGGCCGGGCGCACGTGCGCACGCCTACGGCCTGCCCCCGTGCTGCGGGCGCCGTTTTCAGGTCCCGGCTTCTGGCCGGGAGCGACGGGGGTGGACGCGACGCGCGAACCGCGCCGGCCCGCCCTCCCTCCCTCTTCCTACTGCCAGCGGGGCTCTGGAGGGGTGAAGGTTGGGTGAGTGACCTGTGGCCATCATTTTTTTTTTTTGTTTCAATCTTTTTATTAGAATTTTTATAAGTTTTTTAACTTGTTACAAAGATATCAAATGACAATGGCACACAGTTATTGTACAACAGATAGACATTCAAGTCTTGAACAGGTACATAGTAAAGCAAGACAGAAGATCAGTTAGTATGTCCAACATAGTATATGCATCTGCACAACTTAACCGTCCATTCGCTGCCAACGCGTCGGCCCAAAGGCTTAGCTCAATTAGCGGTCGCTGCGCTGGATCCTGACCCCCCGCCCGAAACCCAGTGCGTGCAGAGGTCCAAAACAAACGTTGCTAAGCGCTAAGCCGGGCGGGGAGAAGGATGTGGGATAAAGGGGGTGTGGGGGGGGGGAGGACGACTGAGGTAGGGTGGCCTAAGACAATAAGGGAAGAGGGAGGTAAAGGAGATAAAGGAAAGAAAGAGGAAAGAGAAAGGAGAGAAGAGAGAGGAGCCAGGTCGTTGCTCATTGTAGCAAAGCATTACACACTTCCGGGTAGGCATAGTCCACCCAAGGCTTCCATATTTTGATAAATTTAGCGTGCGAGTCCCTCAGGATGCTAGTCAATTTCTCATTAATCAAGATGCCATTAAGCCTGTCCTTTACTGCCTGGAAAGGGATTCCCGGCTTCTTCCAGGAACTGGCAATTGTTAACTTAGCTGCTAGCATAAGTTGGGTAAGCAGGGCATGCTGGGCTCTATTAACACCCTCCGGTTTCACCTGCAACAATGCCACCCAAGGGTCCTGGCGTATGTGGGTTTGTAGGAGAGTACTCAGGAGACCAAAAACTCGTGACCAGAATCTCTTAACCTTCGGGCACTCCCACCATATATGTAGGACAGAACCTTCCACAGAACAGCCTCTAAAACAGTGTGCGGGATAGCCCGGGACCGCCTTGGCTATGCGCGCGGGCACCAAGTAACACCTGGTGAGCATCTTGTATGCTGCCTCTAAAGTCGTGACATTGATAGAGCATCTATTTATTCCAGTCCATATCTCCTCCCAGTCCCTCCTATCCCTGACCAGACCCAGATCGGCCTCCCATCTGGCCATGTATCCATGTCTTGAGTTAGTGGGTAATGTTACAAGGCTCGAGTAGATGGTGGACACCAGGCCCGTTGTGGGGGTCCCTCGCGTGCACAATTTCTCGAAAGGGGTCATGTCCGAGGTTTCCGTCTTATTTTTTAGCAGGGGCGCAATCCAGTGACGGAGTTGCATGTACCGGAATTGCTCTGACGGCGGAGCATTCTCCCTTTCCTGCAGTGCGGGCCAGGGGATAATCTCGCCTCTGAGCAGGAGGTGGTAAAGTTTGCTGATCCCTACACGCTCCCACCAACTAAACGCTCTGGGATCTAACCCCGGAGGAAACATCGGGTTCTTAGTTATTCGTATTAGTGGGAGGTGAGGGGAGATTAAGTTCCCGGAATATTTCGTCCCATCCCAGATCCGAAGAGAATGGTTCAGAATGGGGCACAGGATTTGCGGTCTGTGTTGCGGCGGCAGCCACATCAAACTGTCAACCGGGGCTGGGTCGCACGATGAGGCCGCTAACGCCACCCACAGAGGCGTCTCCGTTTGGACATGTAGCTGCTGAAGCTGCCCTATCTGGGCTGCTTGATAGTATTTGCTAATACATGGGACCCCCAGGCCTCCCTCCTTCCTATGCCTAATCATGGTAGCTTTAGCAACTCTCGGTCTAGTCCTCCCCCATATAAATTTCATTACGCTATTTTGCATGCTCTTAAGCTGAAATTGCGGTATATACACCGGGAGAGTTCTAAAGTGATACAGGAGCTTCGGAAGCAAGGTCATTTTTATGGCATTGACCCTCCCGATCCAGGAGATTTCATGGCCACGCCAAGTGTCTAGCATCGCCTTCAATCTACCAAAAAGGGGGGGGTAATTTGCCTGATACAGAGATTGATATCGTGGCGTAATCTTGACGCCTAGGTAAGACAAGGCTCCCGAAGCCCAGCGGAATGGGAAGTTGGACTGGAGAGCATTCAGAGCTGGGGCGGGAATGTTTAAATTGAGCCCCACCGATTTCTCTTTATTGACCCTGAGACCCGAAATCCTTGAAAAGGTTTCCAGAAGCTGGAGCAAATTAGGTAACGAAGTGTGGGGCTGCGAAAGGGTCAACAAGACGTCGTCGGCGAACAAACACATTTTATGGTGATAGCCCGCCATTTCAATGCCTTTTATATTCGGGTTTGCCCGAATAGCAAGGGCTAAGGGCTCCAATGCTAGCACGAACAGCACCGGGGAGAGCGGGCATCCCTGCCGGGTGCCTCTACCTATTGAGATTGGCTCAGAAAGGTAACCATTGTATTGCACTCTAGCTGAGGGGGAGGAATAAATAGAGTTAATCCAGGCCAGAAAGTTGTCGCCGAAGCCCCATTTCTGGAGAGCGCAGTGCATGTAACTGTGGCCATCATTTTTATTTATTGATTATGCCCCTCACTGGGGTTGCTGGGCAATGCTGTTATTAACTCTTTAAGGACATTTGCTAGCATGGTCTGATTGTGTGTTTGTTTGTGTGTTCCAGGTGGACCATTGATCCTTTTAAAGGGGGGTTCTCCCTGTCCTAGAGTCCCTGGTTAAATTTAGTTGGCTTAAGATTCCTCCCACTCGGGACTTAAAGGGGCATCCCGGGTGGCATTACTGCGTAATTCCCTCGGAGCACTGTACACATATATATATATATTTAAAAAATCACCATATGGAGGCTTCCCCAGATACTGGGCTTGTACCCCCCTCGGGGCAATCCAGGCTGTGTTTGGGGTGTGGGGTATCCCTTTTGGGGGATGATGTATTTTTCTGTGTACCCTGTGCGCAACGGTCTATTAAGCGGCAGACCGGATCTCAGGCGTCTGGTTCTGCTCCGCCAGTCTCCTCTCCGTCTCCCCCTCGCTTGACACGTACATGTGATGTGGTCATTGGCGGGGAGTCGCAATCTGAGGTGTATGCCAGATTGGCCAATCTTGAAAAATAGTTTTCCAGTGCCGTTGCTAAAAAGGCCATGGCAAAGCAAAAACATTTGTATACAGCCACGCAGGCCCTTGATATGGAGGAGTTTGACTCCCTGGATTGGTCTGATCCCCTGCGTGAGGAAGGGGACCTGTATGAGGAGTCTGAGGGCTCCGATGACCAGCAGTTTGTGGGTGCTGATACCGAGCAGGGCCAGGGGGATTCCGTGGATACCTCTAGGGTCCTGGCTCATATGTTTGAGGTCCTGGCTATTTCTCCCCCCGAAGCGGCTCCTCCGCTGAAGGGGGAGTTCTTTGAGGTGACCAAGCCGCGATTGGAATTACCTTATCAAAAGCATTTTGATGATATCATTCTCAGATAATGGGAGAGGCCAACTCGGGTTCCGGGTGTCCCTCCGGGTTGGGACAAAAAATATCCCTTTCCGGCGGACATGGTGAAGCACTGGTCGCCCCCCCCCCCGGAGGTGGATGCTCCTGTTTTGGGGTTGTCCAGTTCCTCAATCCTGCATTCTCCAGAGTGCACTACTCTCAAGGATGGTGAGGATAAACGCATTGACCAGATGGCTTGTCATGGTTTTGCCAGTGTTGGGTCGGCCTTGCGGCCGGTTTGTGCTTCAGCGCTTTTATTGGTAGCTGCCAGGTTGGTTATTAGAGGACTGTTGGCCTCTTCCTGGCTTGACCCGGCTAGTGAGGAGTTTGCCGACCTTAAGCTCTGTGAGTTATTTTTGTCCTGTGTGCTGTCCGCCTTGGATGACACATTGGTGATGTGTAGCAGAGCTTTGGCCTTGCTTGTGGCTATCCGGCGGTCGGTTTGGTTACGCCAGTGGGCGGCTGATTTTGTGTCCAAAAAGTCGCTTACGGCCCTTCCCTTTGTGGGGTTGCGGCTCTTTGGAGAAAAATTGGATTCGGTGGCAAAGGGAGGTAAGTTACCTCAGCGTAAGAAGCAGCATCGCCCCTTTCGGGGGCGGCTTCCTTCTCTCAGTCCTTTCGTGGGGCTAGAGTTGGCAGGGGTTCGGCCTTCCCTTCGTCCAGAGGTGATTCCTGGCCTAGGGGCAGGGGCCGGGCCCCTCCAGGACACAGTTGGGGCTCCAAGCCTAGAGCCGCTGCCAAGCCGGCTCAGCAATGAGGGGGCGCCCTCACCCTTGCAGGTGGGGGGACGGCTGCAACTCTTCTCCTGGGTCTGGGTCCAAGAGGTCTCAGACAGGTGGATTCAGGAAGTGGTGTCTTCCAGTTACAAGCTGGGCGGCAGTAGCAAGTCTATTGGACATGGCTGTCATCTGTCCGGTGCCTCGCTCAGACCGGGGCCTGGGCTTCTATTCCAATTTGTTCACGGTGCCCAAGAAGGACGGATCCGTTCGTCCCATTCTGGATCTGAAGTTGCTCAACAGGTTCGTCCGTCCCCGGAAGTTCCGTATGGAAACTCTGCGCTCAGCCATCCACTCACTTCGTCAGGGGGACTTCATGACGTCCATAGACATCAAGGATGCTTACCTGCATATTCCAATATTTCCGGCACACCAGAGATTTCTCAGGTTCGTTGTGAAAAATCGACATTTTCAGTTTGTGGCTCTCCCGTTTGGCCTTACCTCGGCTCCAAGGGTTTTTACCAAGGTGTTGGCAGGAGTGATGGCCATCCTCAGAGCCAGGGGTATCCGCATCGTGCCTTATCTGGACGATCTTCTTATCATGGCGTCTTCCCTCAGTCAGGCGCAGCTGGATACCAGGACTGTGGTGTCCACTCTGGAGAGTTTCGGTTGGGTGATCAACTATCCCAAGTCCTGCCTCTCTCCCTCCAGGGTGGTGGAGTTCCTGGGAATGTCTCTGGATACTTCTCAGGCCAGGGTGTTTCTCCCCCGAGCCAAGGTTCTTCTGATTCAGGAATTGACTCAGCGTCTCCTATCTATCCCCTGCCCGTCTATCCGGCTACGGATGTGACTGGTGGGATTGATGGTGGCATCGTTCGAGGCGGTTCCCTTTGCCCAGTTTCACACAAGGACGCTCCAGCTCTTGGCGGCCTGGGACGGGTCCCCGCTGTCATTGGATCAGTCCTTTCTGATGTCCCCCCGGGTGCGGCGTTCCCTGTCCTGTGTGACGAGGGGCAGGTCCTTTATGACCCCTCGTTGGGAGATGGTCACCACGGATGCCAGCCTGTCAGGTTGGGGGGGATTTTGGAAGGATCTTCAGTTTCAGGGGCTGTGGGGGCCTCAGGAGGCTCACAATCCCATCAATGTTCTGGAGCTGAGAGCCATCAGGTTGGTTCTGGCTCACTTGACTCATCAGTTACGGGGACTAACGGTTCAGGTTCGGTCGGACAATCGGACGGCGGTCGCCTACATCAATCACCAGGGAGGGACTCGCAGCAGGCGGGCCTTCAGGGAAGTGTCTTTGATTCTGGATTGGGCAGAGGGTAATGTCCCATGCATCTCGGCAGTGTACATTCCGGGAGTGGAGAACACGGAGGCGGACTCCCTGAGCAGGGGGTCATCTCACAGGGGGGAATGGTCGCTCAGCCCCAAGGTGTTTCAGTCGCTTTGCCACCGGTGGGGGACTCCGGAGGTGGACCTCTTTGCCTCTCGTCACAATCACAAGCTTCCGGCATTTGTGTCTCTCTCGCGGGATCCGCTGGCTCTGGCAGCGGATGCCATGTCTCTGAACTGGAGGGATCTGGGATTTCTGTACCTGTTCCCTCCGTTTCCCATGGTGGGCAAAGTGGTGCGCAAGCTGGCCCTAGAGGGCGCGTCAGCAATCCTGGTGGCTCCAAGGTGGCCAAGACAGGTTTGGTTCTCAGACGTGGTAAGGTTGCCAGAGGATCAGTTAGTTCTGCCCCTTCTGCCGGATCTACTCACTCAGAGTTCACTGTTCTACCCCAATTTACCAACGCTGGCTTTGACGGCGTGGTTGCTGAAACCTCCATCTTGAGGGAGGAAGGTCTTTCTGATGCTGTCATTCAGACTCTGGTTAGGGCTAGAAAGAGGTCTTCCTCTGCCATCTATTATAGGATTTGGAGGTCTTATATTGATTGGTGTGAGATCAGGGCCTTGCCTTGCAGGGCGTTTTCTATCCCTCGGGTCTTGGAATTTCTGCAACATGGTCTGGACCAAGGTTTGCAGCTTAGTACGCTGAAAGGGCAGTTTTCTGCCCTGGCGGTTTTCTTTCAAAAGTCTTTTGCTCTTCATCCTCTGGTTAAGACTTTTTTCCAGGGGGTTACGCATGTGCGGCCTCCTAGGAAGCCTTTGCTCCCAGTTTGGGATTTGAACTTGGTTCTTTCTGCCTTGCAGGGTCCTCCTTTTGAACCTTTGCAGGATATTGCGCTTTCTGCGCTTACTCAGAATGTTGTTTTTCTGGTGGCCATCACTTCTGTTCGGCCTGTTTCAGAGTTGGCAGCCTTGTCCATTAAGGCCCCTTACTTTGAGAGGCATCAGGACAAGGTTGTTTTCCGCTTCAAGACAGATTTCCTTCCTCAGGTGGTCTCTGCTTTACATTTGAATCAGGATATTGTTCTACCCTCCTTGTGTCCTAAGCCAAGCAATGACAAGGAGAGGGTTTTGCATTCTTTGGATGTGGTTCGCTGTGTGAAGTACTATTTGGTGGCTATTCCCCTTTTCGTAGGACTGACGCCCTTTTTGTGGTGCCCTCTGGGCCTAGGAAAGGTTTGGCTCCCGCCAAGTCTTCCATTAGTAAATGGATTCGCCAGGCCATTGTTGGGGCCTATTCTGCTAAGCGGAAGATTCCCCCTTTTCGTGTTACTGCTCATTCTACTCGTGCATGTTGGGGCGTTCTGGGCCTTCCAGCATCAGGCTTCTGTTGAGCAGGTTTGTAAGGCTGCTACTTGGTCTTCGGTTCACACTTTTTCCAAGTTTTACAAGGTTGATGAGCGGGCCTCAGCGGATGCTGTTTTTGGCCGCAAAGTTCTGCAAGCTGCAGTGGTCTAATTTTGTGCCTTGTTGCCTTGTTTTTTTGATCCCCGCCCTTTATGGACACTGCTATTGGATGTCCCACATGTAATGAATGTCTTGAGGCGGGGTGTGTGACATACTTAGAATAATACCATTTTGTGAATACTCACCTGTAAAATGGGTATTGTAAGTATGTCACGCTTCACCCTGCCCTTTTGTATTCTGGATCCTTTATATGGTGAACCTTTGTTAGTTTTAATTGGCTTTCCTGGTCCCTTGATCTTACTGCTATCTTTATACTGGGGAATGAGTGGGAGGTCCCAGGTATTTATGGGTCGGGAGGGTCTTACCTTTTTTTATTGACATCTCTGCAAGATCGCCATCTACAGGTCAGTATACCCACATATAATGAATGTCTTGAAGCGGGGTGTGTGTGACATACTTACAATACCCATTTTACAGGTGAGTATTCACAAAATGGTATTTTTCATATACAATAATATCGCAGAGCTTCTCCCAAGTTTCAACATAGTTTCAAATAGAGCGTAATCACAAGGTGCATTTGCCAACTTGTTTTCGTGTGCCCACCACCGAATGAACTAAACTCTTACCAGACTACAACAAAGGTAGAGGCACGTTTTTTGCAGATATCACTTTAAGAGCTCAGATAAGAGCTTGCAACATGGGATGGATTTCAAAAATAAATTGCCCCCAAGTTAGCATGTAGAATAAAAAATAGAAGACATCTAGTGCAACATAGCCATAAACTCAAGTGAATTTAATAGAGGATAAGATTGCACTCAAATAAACATCAAAGTAAAATTGCTTTCAAAACATCAACACCAGTCCATGTATCTGGCTGTTAAAGATACCCCTGAGACAGGCGGGAAGTGCGAGCATGTGCCGCAGCAACCTGTTGCTCACTGAAAGTATGAAAACCTGGATCACCCCCAGTCTGGTTACCATCAGTGGGGCTGAGGAAATGTCTTTTCATTGTCACCTGCCTAAGGGTGTCAAATAAATTCAAGTGGGTGGGCCTTTTGTAAAAACATAAATCTGAATGGTTGTTACATTTTAGCATATATAATTCTTATTCTGTATCAACTCCTCAAACATTCTCTTCTGATTCTCTCATGTCAAAGGATTTTTTTTTCTTTTTCACCCGGCTTTGGCTCTGTATTTTTCCAGTGCTGGTCAGGGTTTTTTTTTATTACAGTTACAAGAAATCACTGCTGGGGACAAAGGGGACAAACTTTACAGTGCATTTCAGATGCATTTTATTTGTTGGTGTCCAAATTCCACATTGTTGTGCAAAAGAAACCATTAAAATCACCCCATAAAATAACATTTGGGCCCATCTACCACACTACCAGTTCTGGCCATTGTGCTCTATCTGGCGCTACTTCAACCAGAGCAACCGACTCTGCATCATTTTTGATGCTAGTGTTAAACAATACGCTAGCCGGCAGCCACATTGGCGCTGCCATTTTTTTCTTTCCTAAATCCCACGCTGAATGCTGCTGAGGACAAAAAAGTGACACTAACACTTTATAAATAAGGCTCTATGTCTCCTCCTGTGTGTTCCTATATTTCTTTCATTGATAGATCTTGGACTCACTTAAACTGGACCAACAGCCTGGCACAGTTGGAAAAGAAAGGTAGTGGCCATTTTAGAGCTTCCTCTCCAGCATCTCAGTCATTCTGCTGACATAACTGACAATGCATAGTAACAGGAAACCATCCTGTATGCCGGTGACCTGTAAATGCATGAGCAGCCATTTGGTTTCTAAAATTTACTACAGCAGGAGTTGGAAAAAGGTAAATTAATTTTTATGTGCAGCAATCTAAAGTGCCCTGGAGAGAGGGGCAGATTAGCACTTTTTTTGTTGTGCTTGTTGTGTTGTTGTGGTTTTAGTTATTTTGGACCATTGGTCTGCTCTAACCCTTTTAGTGCCAAGCACGTATTTTCTATGTGTTTGTTTCCACTCCTTTTAAGTGCCAAGCACTTTCCCCCCTGCTACAGTAAAAACTAAGCAGTAAAAACACTCACCTGACCCCCCTGTTCTATCCGGCTGGGTCTCCTCCTCACCCTGGGGGCATCCGATCCCCACCCTAGGCTCCTCCAGCTGCAGGGGAGTGCCTGGAATAGGGCGCCCCCTCGCTTCAGAAATTCCTGTTGAATACAAAATAAATGAAAAATGCCATTTACTCACCTGTGGCTGCGATTGCTCCCGCTGGCTATCCTCTTCTCCAGGAGGGGCCTTCAATCACCCCCCCCCCCCCCGAGCTGCTTGGGCTTCAGGAAAGGGCTCAACACGCCCTCTCCCCCTGCCTCCTGATGGGCGCCACCATCTTAACGCTAGCCCCACCCCTTTGGGGTGGAGCTGATTACATCACCTGGTATCATGCCCGGTGATCGGTGGGCAGAGGAAAGGGGCAGGACAGGCTCTGATGCCACCAAAGCTGGCCCCTGTGCCCTGTTCTACAAGCCCCCATAGCTGGTCCCAGGCTGGTTATGCTTGATTGGGGGGATCTCATGCCATTTTTTTTGGATTTTAAATGTTATTTTTTAAATTAACCGCATCTTACCTATCACCCAGCAGGTATAAAAGGCTTCCAGCAGCAAAAGGAGAGCAGAAGCCAAAGTGATCAACTTGGGACACAGTGCTCCGGGATGGATGGGAGGTAAGTATAAAAAAAAATATATTTTTTCTGTGTATATTTTTTTACATTTAACTCTTTGTGAACTGGTAAGGGATCTATGAGACCCCTGTACCAGTTCACAAGGCTCTGGCAAGTCACCTGCGGCTAGCGGGTGACTTGCCATTAACCCCGAGCCCCCATTACCTGCCTCCCCAAAGCCCAGGGGGGGCAGAAGAGCCCATGGCCATAGGCTATGCCGGCGTGTAGCCTGCAGGGCCTTGGCCACCATAGCTGGCCCCTGCCCCCTGTTCTACAAGCCCCCATAGCTGGTCCCAGGCTAGTTATGCTGGGTAGGGGGCTAGCGGGTGACTTGCCATTAACCCCGAGCCCCCCATTACCTGCCTCCCCAAAGCCCAGGGGGGGCAGAAGAGCCCATGGCCATAGCCTATGCCAGCCCCTGTGCCCTGTTCTACAAGCCCCCATAGCTGGTCATGGGCTGGTTATGCTGGGTGGGGGGACCTCATGCCATTTTTTTAATTTTTTTTATTTAACCCTTAAAATTAGAAAAAAAAACTGTGCCCCCCCCCTAGAAAGGGGGGCCCCACGCCATTTTTTTAAAAATGAACCCTTCATAGTGTGGATAGTAGTTGTATTTTATTTGTAAATGTTATAAAGTGCTCTTTTCAGTTTGGGGAGTCTCCTGGACAGGAATGGGGGCTACTGATGTGGTACCATTGTAATCGGGAGAAATGGGGCTTTCACATGCAATATGGTTTTCTGGTTTTCTTTAATAAAATAAATGTTTTATTTAAAATAAAGGAGACAATTTGAAAATTGTTATTTTCTTTCTTTTTTTTTACTTTAAAATATTTTTAAAAACAGTAGGAAAAATAACAAACAAGACATTTAATTTTAAAGCCTAAACTCTGCTGCAAAAAATATATATATATAATTTAAAAATTCCTGCAAAAATCATGGTTAAACATGGGGAAAAATGTTGAAAAATGACCTGTCAACAGAGGGTGACAAAATCCAAGTAAGCTGGCAATTTAAAGGGTTGAAGGTAGCTATGCATGTTGGGTATTGTTCTGCTTGGGGGACCTTGCGCTTTCAGATTTAGCTTTTTTTTTCTTGTTTGCATATTGATATTTTAGGAAAAGGTGTTTTTTTTATTCTGCTTATTTATATATTTTTTAGGGAAACTCTGTGCAACCAAGGAATTCTTCGAGGGATTACTTCCAGAAAGATGAGCCCACTACAACAAGCTGGGTACGCTTAGAAAGCTTAACATGTGTACTTTCAGGGAATATATGGTTTGTGGGGGGATTTTCCAAATGTAAAGGGTTGTTCTGGTAGAAAAATCACAAGGTGTTCACTTTGTCTTCAGAGCTGAAACAAGTAAAATTATTCTTACGCACATGCTTTACTTTGGGGTGTTTGCCAACTCTTATCTTGGCAGTACCCATGTATGTTGGACATTGTTCTGTTTGGGGGATATTGCTTTTTTAGATTTAACTTATTTTTTCTTTTAGGGAAACCCTGTGCAACCAAATAATTAATTGAGGGATTATTTCCAGAAAACTGCACCAATGTCAACAAGCCTGGTATGTCTAGTAAGCTTGAGGTGTGTACTTCCAGAAAATATATAGTTTGTGGGAGAACTTACATTTTCTATTACAAAAAAATACTATAAATTGTAAAAAATAGATTTTTTTTACTTTTTTTTCACATATTTCACCCAAAAATATTGAGAATACAAGACATTTCAGTTAAAGGCCAGACTCTGCTGAAAAAAAAACTATATATAATTTCCCTGGGAAATTCCTTCAAAAATCACAGTTTAATATGTGGAGCCCAAAATAGTGCAAAACAGTCTGGCAACAAGGGTGACAAAATCTCCAGATAGGCTGGTAGCAAAAGGGTTAAGTTTAGATTTTTTTTGTCATAATGTTCTGCTTTAAGTTTGGATTTTTTTGTCATAATGTTCTGCTCCACTTTTTGTAAATGAAGGGCCTTATTTAAGAAGTGCACAGTTTAGCGTCATTTATGAGAGGGGTGCATAAGGAATTTTTGTTGTGTTGGTCTGATTTAATTCATTTTTGACTGTTGGTCTGCTTTAAGCTTTTGTCTAAGGTGAGCAGATCCGAACGTGCTGGTGGCCACATCCCCGCTACCCTTTAACATGGAGCATGCCAACGCCATGCTCATGCATGCGCCGTTGGACCAGGAAAAAAGGTGAGTTTCTGGGCAACCTGGGGGTCACAAACAGCGGGGCATCCCTATTCTATATGCCCCGGGGGGAGAGAATCTAGCAGCCCTGGAGTCTTATAGATTCCCAGGCCGATCTCCATGGGTTTTGGTCCACTTTAAGCGTAAAACAACCAGTGTGTCTTTCAGGCAATATATAGGCTACTCATGCTGCTGCCAACTGCAGGGAGTCTCTTTCAGGTGATATATGGGCTCCTCATGCTGCTGCCAACTCCAGGATGTTTCTTTCAGGCAATATATAGACTCCTCATGCTGCTGCCAACTGCAGGGTGTCTCTTTCATGTGATATATGGGCTCCTCATGCTGCTGCCAATTCCAGGGTGTGTCTGTCAGGAGATATATGGGAACCTCATGCTGCTGCCAACTCCAGTGTGTCTTTCTGGTGATACATGGGCTCCTCATGCTGCTGCCAACTCCAGAGTGTGTCTTTCAGGCAATATATGGTCTTCTCATGCTGCTGCCAACTCCAGTGGGTGTTTCAGGCAATATATGTGCTCTTCATGCTGCTTCCAACTCCAGAGTGTGTCTTTCAGGCAATATATGGACTCCTCATTCTGCTGCCAAATCCAGGGTGTATCTTTCAGGCGATGTATGGGCTCCTCATGATGCTGCCAAATTCAGTGTGTCTTTCAGGTAATATATGGCTCCTCATGCTGCTGCCAATTCCAGTGTATCTTTCAGGCAATATATGGTCTTTTCATGCTGCTGCCAACTCCAGGGTGTGTCTTTCAGGCAATATATGGGCTCCTCATGCTGCTGCCAACTCCAGTGTGTCTTTCAGGCAATATATGGGCTCCCCATGCTGTGTCTTTCAGGCAATAAATGGTCTCCTCATGCTGCTGCCAACTCCAGTGTGTTTTTCATGCTGATGCCACCTCAAGGCTCTGTCATTGTGCCACTCTGCGACAGTGATTCTAATAGCGATGCCTCTGATTTGCATGTCATACTTCTTTACATTATTATATCACTAACCCAGCACGCATCCTATGCATGTTACAGCACGGCAAGATGTTCTACAAACCTATTGAGGCTCTCGGTATGCCAGAAATAGCTGTTTTTAATTGCAATTCACCACAAATTCACCACACAATTGGCGGAATCAAATTGTTCAAAAGTTCGCTCATCTCTAGATGGGACCTTACCTAAGGGAGGATCTATCCGGATGATTTCCTATGGCAGATCACAGCGGTGAGAGTTGTCTAAGGCTACTTTGTATTTTAATTTTCTCTTGTGAGTGGTTTATTGTCTTCTAATAAATTATTGACAGCTGCTTTACAATACTGCACTAGGTTTTTATGTAACTCCAGGTTGTCTTTCAGGCAATACATGGCTCCTCATGCTGCTGCCAAACTTCAGTGTGTGTTTCAGGCAATATATGGTCTTTTCATGCTGCTGCCAACTCCAGGGTGTGTTTCAGGCAATATATGGGCTCCCCATGTTGTGTCAGGCAATATATGGTCTCTTCATGCTGCTGCCAACTCCAGTGTGTGTTTCAGGCAATATATGGGCTCCTCATGCTGCTGCCAACTTCAGGGTGTGTCTTTCAGGCAATATATGTTCTCTTCATGCTGATGCCACCTGAAGGATCTGTCATTGTGCCACTCTGCAACAGTGATTCTAATAGCAATGCCTCTGATTTGCATGTCATACTTTACATTATTATATCACTAACCTAGCACGCATCCTATGCGTGTTACAGCAAGGCAAGATGTTCTACAAACTTATTGAGCTTCTCAGTAGGCCAGAAATAGCTGTTTTTAATAGCAATTTGCCACAAATAAATTCAGGCCAAAAAATTTTTTTCTGAAAATTTGGCAAAGCAGCGGAATCAAATTGTTCAAAAACTCGCTCATCTCTAGATGGAACCTTACCTAAATGAGGATCTATCCGGATGATTTCCTATGGCAGATGACAGCGGTGAGAGTTGTCTAAGGCTACTTTGTTGGTTTTTAATTTTCTCTTGTGAGTGGTTTCTTGGCATCTAATAAATTATTGACAGCTGCTTTACAATGCTTTACTAGGTTTTTATGTATGTTCTATTTACATTCTAACTCCATGTAAGTAAATTGATCCCTCGTTCTTTGACCTGGATAATTTCCTAATTCAAGTGACAGTAGTCTTTGGATCAATCAGCTGCCTGACCCTAAGAACTTGGGCTTGCTTTGGCATTTTCTCTTGCCATTTCTGGTAAGAATTTACTCTCAGAGGTGGAGGGCACAGCTCCTGTGGGGAGATGCATGCACTGTGGGATCACGTTTATTGTTAATCACTATTGGACTTTGTTTTAAATCTCTGTGTTATTTTTTGGACAGAAATTGTTGGGCACCACTGTATGCTGTGGTGTTTTTGCAGTCAGTCATTTGTGGCTCAGTGGCCATGGCCCTGTGGGGGGGGCTTGCCATTCTCTACTTCATGTCAGATAGCAGAGAAGCTAGTTTCACCATGCTAATTAGACAATAGACTCTGCTCACAGTCAGACACAACAGCTATATATGGAACAGATCTCCCTAGTGCTAGTTAGGTGGAGATACTTCCAGACCTCCCTTAGTAAGGGCCTGTATGATGTGCACATTTTAGCATAATTTTTGTGGCTATTGGGCCAACTTTGGAGAGCCTGTATTCCCGTCTAATCTGGTGCTGTGTACTACATTGGTGCTAATAGTCGCTAGGCCTATGTCAGTGCCTGATGGACCAGCCAGCGCCACTATGTACTGCCAATTTTCCGGCATATTTATGAAATTTTTCCTTCTTGAAATCTTCGGCTCTGTATTTTTCTGATGCTGGTCAGCGTTTCTTCATTACAGTTACAATAAATCACTGCTGGGGACAAAAGGGACAAACTATACAGTGCGTTTTGGCTGCATTTTAGTTGTTGTTCCCCAATCACATTGTTAAGCAAAAGAAGCCATTAAAATACATTTTAATCTATCTCACAAGCAATCTGAGGCAGCACGGGTACTTGGGGAGCTGACCCAGACTAGGGAGGCACTCAACGCCCTCTTACGGCAGAAAGCAAAACATGTCATTAGGAGATGCAGGCGCACCTACTATGAGTACGGTAATAAGAGTAGCGCTCTGCTAGCCAGGGCTCTCAAGCAACAGCAATCCCAGAACTTCATCTCGGCAATTCTCGATAGCGAGCAGAAAACACAACATACCACGGAGGGGATAGCAGATGTATTCAGGGCTTACTATTCAGGCCTGTACAATCTCAGCAGAGGGGCCCCGACGCGGTTACAACTGAATAAAATTGAGGACTATATTAAGGAATCAGGCATGCCCTCGGTGGCGGATGAAATTGCGGCCTCCTTGGAGGCCCCGATTGGGATGGAGGAGTTGCTAGAGGCGCTTAAACAGTCCCCATCGGGGAAGGCTCCAGGGCCTGATGGTTATTCGGTCCACTATTATAAAGCATTCATTTCTATTCTAGGCCCCCATATGGTTAGGGCCTGGAATACCATTACGGATCCGGATGTAGCGGGTACCTTCTCGTGTGGAGACCTTGAGGCCCACATCTCAGTCCTACACAAAGCGGGGAAGGACCCTCTGTCGTGCGGGAGCTACCGCCCCATCTCCCTCCTCAACACGGACCTGAAGCTGTACGCAAAGATCTTGGCCAACAGGCTGGCCCCGGTGGTGGCACAGGTAGTCCATTTGGACCAAACGGGTTTCGTGTTGGGAAGGGAGGCCAGGGATAATGTGGTGCGGGCGCTTAGCGTCACGTACTCCGCACAGTCAGCGGGGGTGCCAATGATGGTGTTGTCCACAGACGCGGAAAAGGCCTTTGATAGGGTAGGCTGGCCTTTTATGCAGGGAACCCTTAGACATATAGGCATAGGGGAAAACCTTAGGAAACACATTGAGGCCCTATATACGATTCCCCGCGCGAGAGTCAAGGTGAATGGCCACCTCTCTGCCCCATTGCCGATCAGTAACGGAACCCGGCAGGGCTGCCCACTGTCACCTCTGCTATTCGCCTTGACTTTAGAGCCTTTTCTATGCAACATAAGGAAGAATGTGGATGTGAGGGGTTTGAGTGTAGGTGGCAGTATTCATAAGGTTGCCGCTTACGCGGACGACCTCTTGTTCTTCCTCACAAATCCCACGGTCTCTGTCCCTGTGTTAATGAAGGAGTTTGAAGCCTTCGGGAGGCTATCCTTTTTCAAAATCAACTTCGAGAAGTCAGAGGCGCTAAACATCTCCCTCCCTGCTGAGGTGGCCGGGACTGTCCGGCAGGCATTCTCCTTTAAGTGGGCCAAGGATTCAATAGCATACCTTGGTACGAGATTGCCGAATCGCCTGACGAACATCTTTGCCTTAAACTTTCTGCCCCTATTCCAGAGAATAAAGGCTGATTTGGAAAAATGGGACTCCCCTACATTTTCGTGGATGGGTAGGGCGAATATAATCAAAATGTCGATCCTGCCTAAACTATTGTTCCTGTTCCAGGCGCTCCCTATCAAGTTACCTACCCGCTTCTTCAGGGACCTGGAGAAGGTTCTGTTGGGATTTGTGTGGCAGAGGAAGAGGGCAAGGCTCCGTCGCCGGGTGTTATTCAAGCCCAAACACCTGGGGGGTATGGCTATGCCGGATGTTCAGTCGTATTGGGTGGCTTCCCATTTACAGAGGGTATGTGAGTGGCACACGTGCAAGGGGACGAAGAGATGGGTACAGCTAGAGCACTCACTGGCCCCTGCCCCCCTAGATGCTGTTGTTTGGAACAGAGAGAACCGGGTGCCAGCCCTGAGATCCCACCCCACCATAGCGCCTACTCTGGATGTCCTACGGAGTCACAGGGAACGTGCTGATATCTCTCCATGGCCCTCCCCCATGTTGGCCTTATTGGACAATCCACAACTCATACCTGGCTGTACAAGAGCGGACCTCAGGGAGTGGGGGAAGGTAGCCCAGTTAAGGGGGGGCGACTTGCTATCGGAGGGGGGCTGGACCGCGCTGGGTGAGCTGAGGGCGAAATTTGAGAAAGGGAACCTGGATCCCTGGACATTATTGCGGTTTCAATCGGTTCTGTCCAGGCTGGGCTACCGCAGGGAGAACTCCAGGAGTCCTACCGATCTTGAGACGCTGTGTTTGGCAGGGCAGCCCCAGCCCCATCTGATTTCATTGTTGTATGCGCTGCTCAACCGGGAGGTGGAGTCCCCGCCTGCTTATTGGGGGGAGTGGGAGCAGGACCTGGGTCGGCCCTTAGGGGAGAAAGAGAGAACTAAAATAGCCACCTTGATACATAAATCCTCGGTAGCCACGAGAATCCAGGAAGTGAATTATAAATTGTTGACTCGATGGTACTACACCCCTGACAAGCTAGGTAAGATGTATGACTCGGCGGATACGAGCTGCTGGAGATGTGGAGGGGAACGTGGGACACTATTTCATTTGTTCTGGCGATGCCCCAAAATCCAGGAGTACTGGGAGTCGGTCCTGGGCATTATAGAACAGCTGACAGGGGCACAATTGCTGGGAGACCCGGCGCAGGTTCTGCTTCACTCCACGAAGTCACCGATAGGGAAATATAAGAAAACACTGCTGATTCACCTGTTGAACGCGGCCAAACAGGCTATACCCAGATTCTGGAAAAAGAAGAAAGCTCCCTCCGTTGGGGACTGGGTGAGGGAGGTTGTCCTCGTTAAGGAAATGGAGGATTTAACCTTAGCCCTCCACGAACGGGATGAGCAATATAAAGTTACCTGGCTTCCTTGGCTGATTTTTGAAGAATCAGCAGAGTTCCGCAACTTGTTCAAGTGACCGATTAGAAGCTAAGCCGATTGTGGTGCCACCCGCGGTCACTCTCCATCCAGGCGAGATATACACTGCCCCCTCCTGCGCTGGGCCTGAATTAGACAGCTGCTGGGCGGCGTTCGGCCGGGTGCCCTGTCCCACACGCCACACCTACACCCACACCTCCCATTCCCTCAAACCTCTTGCAACATATCCCTCCACTCAATCTCTCCCCCCCCCCCCCCCCCTTTTTCTTCTCTTTACCCCTTGCCATTGCTCCTCTCCTTGGTCCCCCCTTGTACGTCTGTCCCTATTCCTTGGGGAGGGCTCGAGATCCTATCTGATACAAAGGAATTGAAACCATTCTTAGCGGAAAGCCCTATGGCTAAATGTATCTGACGAAGGGGAGAGGAGACGGGGAGGAATGGACGGAGAGTCGCTAGGCGACTTCCGTCACGTCGCGTTCCCCCGCCTCGTGACCCCCAACAGCTGGTATCCACATCATATGACATTATGTACTGTTGCCTGATATCATTGTCCAACTGCGATATGCCACCTCTGTTATGATAGTGATATACTTGAGCTCCCCCATTCCTTTTATGCTCCTTGTATTGTTGACCCTATTGAATGTATGTATGTTATAAACTTGCAAAAATTCAAAATAAAGAATTTTAAAAAAAAAAAAAATACATTTTAATAACCGCCAAAAAATACATTTCAGCCTAGCGCTGCATCCTTTTCGGCCCTGATGTTAAATAAGACACTAGCCAGTGGCTGCATTGGCGTTAGCATTTTTTTACTTGTTAAATCAGATGCTGAGTGCCGCTGAGGCCAAAAAATTGGCACTGACACTTAACCATTTAACTGACTCATAAAAAATTGAAGAATCCTGAAAATAACTCGTCTCGTGAATAAAGTTGGTGTATAATTCAGATTTCAAATATGATTATTAATCCCTTAACAACCAAGTTAAACATAGCCTTACAAATCAGTCATTTCCCCCCCTCTTCATGTTCCAGCATAACTAGCCACCAGTATGTGACACATATATGTCAAAATATAATTTATATTGCCTAATAAATACAAAGGTTTGAGTAAGAATATTGTAATCTCTGTTTTTTGGAAGGTGACTTTTTATTTACATTTACTGCTCATCTTGATTTTTTTTTATTGAGTATAGACTTGAAAGGAAATACAGAAATATGCATGTACATGACATATACGCCGGTGCAGAACAACTGAGAATATGGAAAATAGAAAACGGAAGTACAAGTTAACCTCTATACAGCCATATAATACTGCATCCTACAATACCAATCTCTGATTGCAAGTACACATCAAATGCAAGGCAATACCACAATTATGAAAACATAAAAACACTAAATGAGAAAAGAAAAAGAAACAAAAGAAAGAGGAAAAAGAGAAAAGAAAAGGGAGGTGCGGAGAACAAAGAATGGGTAACATCGGCATGACCACATTTTTAGAAAAACTAAAAACATAACTTTTACATTTTTGGTATTGAATAAATCCTGTAAACAATTACTAGTAATACAGGTGGAGGCTGATTTAAGACTAGCGCCACGTATTGCTATTTGTGCATCTACATAGCTGTGCTCAGAGCGTCCAGAAGTGGGTGCTGCAAACGGGGCTCTGGCACTGTGACCTAGCTTTGCCACTGGACAAGTGACGCTGTAGGATACTTTCCAGCATTGATAAATGTGATTTCTGGAGGGTGCTGTAGAAGCGCTCTCCCTGATTCACTGCAGCACCTGAGTGTACCAATGCTGCTATAGTTTCATGACCAATCTGCAGCAGCATTCTGTTTCACCCACATGACCCAAATAGTTTACTTACACATCACTTTTTATTCTTTAGTGTTTATTTCAATAATATATTGTGCCACTAATCCACACTAAACTTCCCCATTATGGTGCATTAAGGGAGACAAAAGTGGTCTATGTTGTTATTAAAACTAAGTGAAAATGTCCCTGCCTATGGTATATTTAGAATTTGGTATACGTAAAAAAAAAGATTGCTTGAGCTGTGACTTACCTTAATCTTGTTTATAGCTATTCTAATTGGCATGTTTTCCCTGCTAAGGTCTGCTTGAATGTTAGCCAAATATCCCCTGTTCATTTGTATGCAGTCTTTATCTCACATCTTAGGTCACTTACCTGTCTTGGACTTCTGGCACCAGTGCTGTTTTCTCAGGCTCCTCCATTCTATGGCAGATGCAGATATTGTGTAAGACACAGCAAGATGATTTTGGAGACCTTCTTTGGGCTGTACAATATCTGCCTTCCTGGGCGGGCCAAACATAGAAAGCATGCTTTCAGCAGGCCAATGGTTCATTCAACAATTCATCTGGTTTTGTGGTGATCTGCATTGTAGCACACTTCAGGTGTGGTTTGTGGGTTCTACACAGTGCAGCACGATTCAAGTGGAACCTGCTACGGATTTGTTCATCACTCAAATCCCACACAGATAGACGGGTACTAAAAACTCTGTCAGCCCGTACTCTCACCACCCTGGCTTCCAAAACCTCCTAGGATACCTCAGCGCTGGCGGCACACCGCAGCCACACAGCAAACATCAGGCCAAAAGCTTTCTCTTTACACCTCTGTATTGCCAATGCATTCACAAATCCAAACACTCTACACACACTCTCTCACACAAACAACAACTCAACAACATTAACATTCAAATAGCCATTATATTATAGCGTCAAATAGTGTGTATTTCCTTCTGTTGCCACCTGTAGAGGGACATCAGCTTTTTTCCAAGTATACAGCACGTCCTGTTTCACTGAATTCTTTACGCTTGAGATATCCCGCCACAAGGTGGTGCAGTGGACTGCAGAATAGACTTGTGGTATCTCCCGGCAGTTTTGTACTATGCTCCACAGCTGTGGGCGCTATAACCTGAGGTAATTTTGCTTTGTCATGGCCCCGGCCGGGTCACGTGAGCACCTTTTTCGTGCTCTTCGAGGGGGGCGGGGCCTGGTGATTCTGTGGATCGCGCTGTTCCCCTGCGGCCCTCCCCTCGATTTACCTCAGCCGGCACCATTTTGTACAACCTGTGTGTCTGGTTTTCTTCATTCCCGGCTGCAGTGCTGCTTTCCCTGGTGTATCGCATTACCTAGCGGTCTGTGCCTGAGTGACCCTGCAGTGTCTTTGGTCCATGAGTCCCCCTTGGGGGGGGCTATTGACCCTGGGATTTTCATGTGCTGTGCTGCTACTGGTCTATTGCGCCTGTGTTAATCACCATATGGAGGCTTCAGGGGATAGCGTGCTTGGGGGTCCTGCGGGGCAAGCCCGGCTATGTTCCATGTGTGGGTATCCCCTGTGATTAACAGTGTCACGGTGTGCGAATGCCATGTGCTGACAGTGTCATTGCGCTACAAGCTGGTTTGCCTGCTTCGCTTCCCAGCTCTGCACCTCCCTCTGCTCCCCCTACTCCCCCGCTCCTGCAACTTGGCCCCTGTGAGGGCACTGTTAGCAGGGAGTCTCATCCTGATTTGGCTCTGCGGGTGGCTAACATTGAGAGGCAGCTTGCCAGGCCTGTTCCTAGGAAGGCCTCTGGCAAGAAGCGGCAACTGGATCCCAGGCCCTTCCCCCTTGCTAAGGTGTATGTGGGGCTTGATGAGTTTGGTGGCTGTCACCCCCTTGAGATGGGGGGACTTTCCCAGGATTCTGACTTCTCTGGGAACCAGCAGGAGGGTTGCGATAGTGACCCTGGTTCGGTGTCCGGAGAGGATTCATGGTACCCTGAGGACACTGATAATCTGCTGTCACATATTTTTGATATATTGCACATTACTGCCCCTGAAGTGGCTAAGAGAAAGCAGGAGGAGCTCTTTCGCCCTGGTAAACAGCGTCCAGAGTTCACTGAGCAGGAACATTTTACCATTTTGGTACTTAAAGAATGGGAACGTCCTAGCAGGCTGCCTGCTGTGCCCAAGGGTTGGATAAAAGGTATCCCTTTCCTGCTGATCTTGTTAAGAAGGCTTGTCCAATACTTCGGTCATGCCTTCCCCTGACACTACATGAGGGATGGTGAGGACCGGCGCATGGATCAATTGGCCTGCCATGCTTTTACCTGTGTGGGGGCTGGATTGTGTCCGACCTGTGCCGCTGCCATTACTGCTATTGCCCTCAAGAGGCTGCTCAAGCGTCTCCTTGATGGTGCTACAGCTGGTAGCGGGGGGGGGGGGGACTATAGTACTCTCTTACTTTGTTCTGATTTTGAGGCCATTTCTAGGGGTCCTCCTCCCTTCCTTTCGGCTCCCAGAGGAGGTCGTGACTCCCTCTTCTCTAGTGGCCGCAGAGATTCTTGGGGCCGTGGCAGATCCCGTGGTCGTCCCGGTCTCTCCTGGATACCAAGCCCAAACCCTCTCACAAGCCCCCTCAGGAATGAAGGAGCGCCCTCACCCATCCGGGTGGGGGGCGGTTTCGGCTCTTTGCTCACGTCTGGAGGCTTCACGTCTCAGACCGGTGGATACAGGAGGTATTGTCCTCTGGTTACAAGATCTGAAGGGACTTAACAAATTGTCAGATTCAAGCATTTTCGTATGGAGACGCTACGCTCTGCTGTCAGTACCCTTCGCCCGGGCGACTTCATGACCACTGTGGACATCAAGGATGCTTATCTTCATGTGCCTATCTTTCCAGGTCATCAGAGATTTCTAAGGTTCGCGCTGGAGGATCAGCATTACCAGTCTACGGCTCTGCCCTTCGGTATCACCTCAGGTGTTCGCCAGGATTTTGGCGGGAGTGATGGCTCTGCTACGGATCCAGGGCATCCGCATCATTCCTTACCTGGACGACATTCTGATTGTGGCCCAGTCCTTTCCTCAGGTCGAGCAGGACACTCAGATGGTGACCTCCACTCTGGAGTCCTTCGGCTGGGTGTTCAACTTTCCCAAGTCTTCTCTGTCCCCGTCCTTGGTGAGGTCCTTTCTGGGCATGACTCTGGATACCTCTCAGGTCGGGGTGTTCCTTCCTCAGCAGAAGGTGGAGGATCTTCAGATGCAGGCTCAGGCTCTGCTATCATGACCTCATCCCTCCATCCGTCAGGGGATGCAGTTGGTGGGCCTGATGGTGCCCTGCTTTGAGGCAGTCCCCTTTGTTCAGTTTCACATGAGACATCTTTAGTTACTCCTCTTGTCAGTTTGGGATCGGGACCCTGTGTCCTTGGATCAAGAGTTTGCTATGTCCCCTCTGGCCAGACGGTCCCTCTCATCGTGGCTGGACTCAAGGAACCTTCTAGTGGGCAGGACCTTCCTGCCCCCGTGCTGGGAGAAGGTCACCACAGATGCCGGTCTGACTGGTTGGGGAGGCTTCTGGAAGTCCCTGAGGTTCCAGGGTTGGTGGAGCCCACAAGAGGCCCATGCTTCCATCAAAGTCCTGGAACTGAGGGCGATCAGATTGGTTCTTTCTCGCCTGACCACTCACCTTCGGGGTCGGGCTGTTCAGATCCGCTCAGTCAACCAGACGGCGGTTGCCTAAATCATTCATCAGGGAGGAACTCGGAGAAAGCGAGCCTTCAAGGAAGTGTCCCTGATCCTGTCTTGGGCAGAACAGCATGTTCCCGGCATCTCAGCGGTCTACATTCCGAGGGTGGAGAACCAGGAGGCGGACTCCCTGAGCAGGGGGACGTCTTGTATGGGGGAATGGTCCCTCAACAACCGGGTGTTCTCTCCCTGTGTCAATGCAATGCATTGGCTATTCCTTGGAAGAAGTTTCGGCTTCTCTATGTGTTCCCTCTGTTTCCTCTCCTGGGCAGGGTCATGCGCAAAATAGTCCAGGAGCAGGTACCTGCCATCCTGGTGGCCCCTTGTTGGCCAAGAAGGGTTTGGTTCGCAGACGTTGTGCAGCTGGCAGTAGACCGATAGGTCTTGCCCAAGGATCCAGATCTCCTCACTCAGGGGCAGCTACGCCACCCCAATTTACAAACGCTGGCTGCTGAAACCTCCATCTTGATGGAAAAGGGGTTACTTGCTTCTGTTCTTGATACCATGATTAGCACTAGGAAGAAGTCCTCGTCTTTTATCTATTACAGGGTCTGGCATGCTTACATTGCCTGGTGTGAGTCCACGTCTCTTCCCTGTATGGTGTTTTCTTTTCCCAGAATTCTTGTAACATGGTTTGGATTTGGGCCTTCAACTTAGTACCCTCAAAGGCCATGTTTCAGCTTTTTTGCCAATCACCGGCTGGTTAAAACTTTTTTCCAGGGTGTTTCTCATGTGTGTCCACCCCGTAAGCCTTTGCTACCAGTCTGGGATCTGAATCTGGTGTTGTCTGCTATGCAAGGGCCTCCCTTTGAGCCTATCCGTAAGGCCGTCTTGCCCATTTTGATTCTTAAGGTAGCCTTTTTGGTGGCTATCACTTCTGTAAGGTGAGTTCTGAGCTAGCGGCGCTTTCCTTCAAACCTCCTTATTTTGAGCGGCATCAGGATAAGGTGGTGTTTCGGCTTAAGCCAGATTTCTTGCCTAAGGTTGTGTCTACCTTTCATCTCAATCAGGACATTAGGGTCGATTCAAAGAAACATGTAACAGCTTGGATTTGGGTGCCGATCATCCTATTTTTCACGTCCGCTCGTGCGTTCGTATGAACTTGCGAGTGATTCTATAAGCAAATACGTTTCTATCCTAAAATATACGTCCGTTCGTATGGCAGTTCGGGAATCAGACCTATGTCAGTTTCCATCCTGAATTTTCCGTTTCATTTCTCAGGTTGCAACATTGGTTTTGCCCTTTTTCCTTTTTTGTCTGGACGTAAATCCTTCTGATCTTGCGGCTGCGCACTACAAACTTACCTCATTAAAGTGCATTCTAAATATTTGGTCTTTTATTTTTCTTTATTTCATTCATTTTGTAGTAACCAACCATTAATGAATGCATTTGCATAAGTAAATCTTACTTTGTTTAATTTTTAGTTAACTTGCATTTTTTACTTGTGGATTTAATTTTAATATTTAGGCTTCAAATGGTACAACTTAAAATTTTGTGTGTGGTTACCCACACCCTCTACATACAGATTGCTCTCAAATATTAAAAAACACCCAGAAACTTCTGCATGTTATGAGCCTAGAAACAGCCAAGATGGCGGCTCAGGTATTATCGGGCAGCCTGCAAACAGAAAGGGCCTTGTGACTGTGTTGCTCTTGATTCTTTGATTTCTGACCTTTCCGTGCCCCCAGCTCTGCTGTGTCTGTGCAAAATACAGCAGTAACCCACATCCTACACTTTATCCCGCTCTCCTCTCCTCAGTAAGTGTGATGCATCTGACCAAAGATGTGCTTAAATAATTAAACAAAGCAAAGGTAAACAACTACACCAATAAATGCAATCTAAAAATATTATTCTAGTACATCAATTTAAAAATAAATACCAAAGGACATAAGTTTCTTTAATTAACGCAAATATATTGCCAAATAAAGGTTTACATGCAAAGGACTAATTAAGGTCCACATTAAAATGCTTTTATAAGGCATACATGAATCAGGTATGCATTGCTATACAATTTATGGCCTCGGCCATGCTGATACATGCAGTTCATTGGAGCTCAAGACGCGCAGACTCCTCCACATAGCCAAAAAACCTGTTCAAGAACAGCAATACGACTGCTAAAAGGTGTCGGCAGTGGCTTTCTTTTAAAACGTCTTTAGAGGTTTGAAAACTGTTCTCTGAATCACACCTAAACCCATTCGATTATCCTAAGTTTTACGTTTTGATCCTAAGTTTTAGGATTTGATCCTAAGTTTTACGTTTTGATCCTAAAATTTAGGAACGAACTTGCGATGATCGTAAGAGCATATACGCATTCGAACGTAGGCTCGTGCGAGTCGTAAATGGCCAAAAAAAAAAGGAAAAAATGACTAACACCCACCCAAACTTACGATTCTCGATCCGAAATCAATTAACTTTTGCTCTTTGAATCGAGGGGATTGTCTTGCCTTCATTGTGTCCTAATCCTGCTAATTCCAAGGAACGGACTCTGTATTCTCTGGGTGTGGTCAGGGCTCTAAAGTTCTCTTTGGTTGCTACTGAGACTTTTAGGAAGTCTGATGCTCTGTTTGTTCTCACTTCTGGGTCTAAGAAGGGTTTGCCTCCGGCTAAATCCACTATCAGCAAGTGGATCCGTCAGGCGGTGGTGCAAGCCTATTCTGCTAAGGGGAAGGAACCTCCCTTCTGCCTTACTGCTCTTTCCACTCGTGCTATTGGTGCGTCTTGGGCTTTTCAGCACCAGGCTTCTGTTGAACAAGTTTGTAAGGCCGCTACTTGGTCTTCTATTCCTACTTTTTCTAAGATTTTACAAGGTTGATGTTAGGGCCTCAGCTGATGCTGCTTTTGGCCGCAAAGTTCTTCACGCGGCAGTGGTTTAAACTGCCCGCTGTTGTTCTTGGGGATCCCACCCTACTTTACGGACACTGCTTTTGGACGTCTCAAGCGTAAAGAATTCAGTGAAACAGGACGTGCTGTATACTTGGAAAAATACAATTCTGTGAGTACTCACCTGTAGAATTGATTTTGTAGTATACAGCACGTCCTGTTTCACCCCTCCCTTGTTATCATTTTCTTGGTTACCTCTGTATGGTGATTTGTTCAAATTTTTGGTTGGGGTTCCTTCATTTTTGTTCTCCCGGCTTCTTGTCTAACTGCTTTGTAACACTGGGAATTTGTGGGAGGTTCCTGTCCTTTTATAGGGCCGGGAGATGCCACAAGTCTTTTCTGTAGTCCACTGCGCCACCTTGTGGCGAGATATCCCAAGCGTAAAAAATTCAGTGAAACAGGACGTGCTGTATACTACAAAATCAATTCTACAGGTGAGTACTCACAGAATTGTATTTTTGCTGCTTGAGCGTTTTTTTAACCATTTCTGCAGCCATCTGTGCGTTATTGGCTGCAGTAGTGTTTTTTACAGGCCACACACCAGCATTTTCCTTGTTAGTATAATTGACATTCCCGGCTCCTGATTGATCCAATAATCACATAAAACCTGCTCAAAATCTCACTATTCTTGCTTTATTAACTTCTTGGGAGTTCACCTACTGTCTGTGATTCTGTATACAAAGAGAGTCTTCTATGACACCTACTAAGCTTGCATTGCGGTCAGTTGCCAAGTCCGGGGGGCGCAGTACCATTGGTTTGTATCATGGCCATGGTGTTGGCAGCAGGCGGATGCAGGCTCTTGATCTTGGTCGGCGTGGCAGCAGTAGCTCTGTTGGCAACAGTGCTTTACCAAGGTGGTGGTTATGTTGCCCCCACCTGCTACTGTGTCTCAAACCTTTGGGGCCAGACATGTGCAGCCCACAACAGCTCCCCAGCATGAGGAACGTATCTCACCCTCACCTGAGGTTGTGGCTCCTATTGTTGCCCCACCAAAAGACATTCAGCCAAGCGTGAGCCAGAATTTATTTTGGCTAATAATACCACTTGTCAAGATGACCCTGGTGAAGTGGCCATTGTCAGGGCCTCAATAAGCATGAGCAAACAAAGATATGTCAGGTAATAACAGATCTGACTAGTTCAGCAGCACATCAAAGGGCCACTGCTTCCTCTAAAAAGCGCTTCAACACCTTGCTCAGGGCTCTACTTAAGAAGATGGAGGTGGATCTGCTGATTGAGCGTGGTGAAAAGGAGGGGGTCAAAGAGTTCCTATCATCCATATGAAATGTTGAAGCCCAAAATTCCATAATGTCATCTGCAGGGTGTGTATGCTCAGGATTATATTACAACCCTGGTAGAGGGTAAGTGCTTGTTAAGTTTATGTGTCTGTGTCACAGTACTTCTTTGATGGTTTTAGTTGCTAAGTGTCAGTTGTTGTTTCCCCACCTGCAGCGGAAGCATGGGAATCTGATGGTGGTGAGGAAGTTGAAGGGCCAACAGACAACACACAAGTTATGGTAGTAAAAGTAGACCCACCAGTGGTCACCAAGTTTCCATCACCCCAGCCACAACTTCTTCCAGCCAACCGGATGCCCTTGGTAAGTATGTGAATTGCCGGCGCAGGCACGCTCCCTGTCAGAGGGAAGTGGGGGATGCGGCTGCCAGCACATTCGGAGCCGTTGGCCTTAGACGAAGTCTTAAACGATGTGACATCAGCAACTCCGAGCACACTGATTGGACGAGCAGCCACGCATGCACCGTAGGATCGGGAAGAGGTGAGGTTTGCTTGGCAATCTGGGGGATTTCACACAGGGGGAAAGCTTTAAGCTCTTTTGAATTTGGTCGAGGTTATAGGGCAACCTCAGGTAAGCCTGCTCCCAATTAATCTATTGCATTGTATGTCCCAAATAGGGCTCTCAGAGATTAGAGTTAGGACTGCATCTCACAGAGACACCTGGGCGCTTGGTGGTGCAGCTTAAGCATACTTCTGCAGATGTGTGTGAACCGAGTCCTCTGTTTTTAACCAGATTTATGGACAGATTATAGGTTTTTCTGCAAGCTAACAGGGTTGAGTGCTGTGGCTCCCTTAAGACTTTTGTGTCCTAATTGCCCTTCTCACGTGCATCTCCCAGGTTAATTATAAAATGGTCTGAGCCGCTGCCATCCTTTCTTTGTTCTGAATTTGTGCAAGCACATAGGGTGTGGGGTCTAGGCGGTATTGCAAGGTCTTCAACCCTTCCACCCCATGGCTTGCACCCGAGGTTATATGGCAACCTCAGGTAAGCCTGCTCCCAATTTATCTATTGCATTGTATGTCCCAAATGGGGCTCTCAGAGATTAGAGTTAGGACTGCACCTCACAGGGGCACCTTGGAACTTGGTGGTGCAGTTTAAGCATACTTCTGCAGATGTGTGTGGACCGAGCCCTCTGTTTTTAACTAGATTTAAAGTGGACCAACACCCAGGGGTGATCGGCCCGGGAATCTATAAGATTCCCGGGCCGAACACCTCACTCCCCGCGGGACATCCGAGATCGGGATGTCCCGCGGGGTGAAACCCCCCCAAAAAAACCCAAACTCCTTACCTGATCCGCCACCACTTCCGCCGCCGCCGCCGCCTCCCGCGCGCCCCTCTAGACGTGCGCACGCCCGCACCGGCCGTCTGTGAATGGCCGGCATGGGCGCACGCACGGCGAGAGTAACGCGCGGGAGGCGGCGGCGGACGCGCTGTCTTGGACGCCGCTGTCACCCGCTTGGACGTCGGCGGGGATTGGACGGCCCGGTCACGTGGGAGAGGTGAGTTTTTTTTTGTTTCTGGGGGGTTTCAGAGAGCGGGACACCCCCGATCGGGGTGCCCCGCCGAAGTGGACCAAAACCCAGGATAGTCAAAATCCTGGGTGTTGGTCCACTTTAAAGACATATTTTAGGTTGTCTGCAAGCTAACAGGGTTGAGTGCTGTGGCTCCTTTATGAGATGAAAACTAAGCCATCAAAGACTGTAAGTAATGCAGCGCCTTTTCCATTCATACAGATTTACTTTTTGAATGGTTTCTAATGGGGCCATCCCTTGTCTTCTGATTTCTTTTAGCATAAGTCTGGCTGCCACAAGTATTATTATGAAGATTGCTTTTTAAAAGGGTTTTCAGCTGTTGCTGCCTCTTCAGTTTGAGATGCTATGAAGTCATTTAGGTCTTAAATGGTAGCTACTATGCAGTCTTTCAGGGTGGTTCTCATGCACTTTCAGGAACCAGCACCTGTAGTATTACCTGTGCCCCCGCCTACCACTAGTCCACCACCTCCCCCTACAGAGTAGATAAAGTCTACACTGGTGGAACCAGCAATGGTGTAGGTGGAAGAGATTGATTGTGATGCAAAATATGCACCAGTCTCTTGTAGTCCTCAGAAAGAGGAAAGTTCCTTTCTTGTATGGGAAGAAGAGGATGCTTTGTCAGCAAGTCTGTCCAGGTTTATTTTCCCTATGTCTGAAATGGATGAGTCTTAGAGTAATCTGCTCAAGATAAGGTTATGGGGTCTTCAGCCACGGAAGCAAAAGGTTTTTTAGAGTTCCATAAGGAGATCATGTTTTCTGAATGGAGTGCACCTGATAAGAAAGTTTTTTTTTTTTTGTCAGGGGCCCAAAAAAGAAGTTTCCCTTTTCTGAGTGTATGGGCAAAGTTGCCTAAGGTGGATGCTGCTCTATCAAAGGTGTCTAAGACGATGGCTCTTTCTTTTGATGACTCAGGCAATATTAAATTAGTATGGATAGAAAGGCTAAATCCCTCCTGCGGCGGGCGTGGGAAGCTGCAGCCTTGGGATTTAAGTCGAATATTGCAGTCACTTGTGTGGCAAGAAATCTAAATGCCTGGGTGCAAGACCTGCAATTTATGGGCCAGAAGGGCTCTGGATGAGATTGCAAAATTTTTGTATGTTATTGAGAAATCCACTGCATACCTGGTGGATGCAGCCAGTGAGGCTATGAGAATAACTTTGAGATGTACAGCTTAAATTAATTCAGCTAGTCAGGTTATTTGGCTTAAATCCTGGAAGGGAAACCTAACCTCCAAAAATAAACCATACGAGTACCATATGAAGGAGTACTCTTTGGCCAAACTGGCAAATCGGTTCTCCATGAAGCCTAGCCAGAACACCACATGTCAGTGTTTCTGAGAGAAAAGCAAGCAGCTGCCCATAGGAGTCAGACCTCAATTTAAGAAGACTGAGTGGATAATTCCTAGAGGTAGTGGGAGAAAGGATTTCACTGCCACCCCCTATACACCAAAATCCACCCGATGACAGAGAACAGGAGGTGGGAGACAAACTGTCTCTCTTTTCCCCAGCTTGGCAGGAATTGAATCCGTTCATTCTGAAAATTGTGAGGAATGGGTATCAGATCCCTATACTTGCACATCTACCCTTCTCATTTATTGTAATAAGCATGCCAGATGATCCTGTTTTAAGCGTGTTCCTGATACAGGAAATATATTCTCTGCTTCTCAAACAGGTACTTGAACCTATCCTATTAGTAGATCAGATGAAGGGGTTTTATTTCTTGGTCAGGAAAGCCTCCAGATCAGTTTTCATGATTCTGAACCTGAAATGTTTAAACAAATATGAAAAATATGAAATATTCAGAATGGAGAGCATCTACTTGGTAAGAAATATCCTTCTTTCAGGAGTGTTTATGGTCAATTTAGATCTCAAGGACACATACCTTCATATACCAATACATCTAGACTCTCTGAGATATCTGAGATTTTCTGTAAGAAATGGAGAAAGGATTTATCATTGCCTATTTAAAGCACTTCTCTTTGATCTCTCATCAGCTCCACGCATTTTCACCAATGTTTTATTAGGAGTTATGTCCACTCTTCGTACACACATCAGTAGACAATTTACTAATCTTAGCAGAGTCAAAGGAGAAAACAATGCAAGACTTGTGTAAAGGAATATACAAGTTTGACCAAATCCACTTGAAATTCAGTAGTAATTCTATTCTGTAGAAGTAACCTTTGGATATATCATGCTGTATGAAAAAATAACCTCCATAGGAAAAGATCATATAGCTGTGTACAGCTGTTGCCATCTATCAGATGATTCAGCACTAGGCTAATGTATACTGCTTTTGGTTGTTAACTTGTGATTGGATGAAGGATATGTTCTTGCTCATATATGCTGTACCACTTTCCTTGGTTACACCCAATAAAAAGACCCACGGGGCAAAGACTTCTCAGAGCCTTTCCGGGGGTATACGGAACTTCACTGTGTGTCTGTGTCTGTCTTTAAATGACATAATCAAGATGGTAAATTTCCCCAACACTTGCTGAAAGTAATGTTTGCTATTCCATCTCGGTTTCCTAGTAAACTGGGACAAATCTGTGCTGATCCCATGCCAAGTGATCCAGTTTTTGGGTTATATAATAGACACCTCCAATCAAAAATATTTTTTAACAAGAGAGAAATATGAGAACCTGACAAGGGAAATTCAGAAAATGGCAGTATGTTTTCAGATGTTTATAAAACACATTATTAGTCCCCATTACGGTCCCTTGGGCATTAGCTCATTCAAGACTCTTACAGGGTTTCCTACTGAACAATTGGGACAAATCCCAGACCTTGCTGGACACTCAGGTGCAGATTCCATCAGGGGTAAGACAGGATGTAACCTGGCTGTCCCCAGTCAATCTTCCAGAGGGACGTGATTGGTCTCAAGATTTTCTGGAATGCATTACAGTGGATGCCAGAACACTGTCAATTTGGCCACAGTCAGGCAACAAATGGACATGAGAAAGAAGATCATCGAAAGAACAAGAATTGCTGGCAATTTTTCTAGCTTTTGTGGTAAGGTGCAAGGTGCCGTCATTGATGGTAGGTATGTGGCGCCAAGGTACCTGGCCTTGGTGCAGTAAAGCTGTATAGTTTCTCCAGCATCAGCTGCTAATGGCAGTCTGCTGCTGAAAGGTTAGTATAGCCGAAAGGCTAACCCGGGACGGCTTTACTGGGATGGAGTAGAGCAGGGTGGGACTCCATCCCCCTACCCAGGTCCGGGTTTTGCGGGCCGCATAAATAGCCTGGAGAGTCAGCTGTGCACTGGCTGTGTCTAGAGCTCACTTGTGGAGTGAGGCTCTGTGTACCTGGCTGGAAGCTCTTATGCAGGCTATTTCATGTGGACCCGAGGTGGATTCGGCTGCAAGTGTGCAAGCTTGGACTAAAACTAAGAAAGGCCGTTGCCTGTCTGATGCAGTGCTGTGGCATTTTTCCTGAAAAGGTGATATAACCTGAAAAGGATATTTTATGTTATGGACGTTATGTGTGAATAAACACGGACTTTACTTTGAACTTTTCGCCTCTGAGCCTCTATACTGCTGTCTACCAGAGCTGATCCTGACATTTGGTGTCAGATGTGGGCAAAGCAGTGAGGCCGTTGCTAGGAGCAACCGACGGAAAAGTTTTTGTGCATGTCCTACATTAAGCCTGCCAGGCTGCTACCTGAGACCGCAGACAAAATGGAGGCTGTCGTGAAAGCGCTCATGGAGGTGAATCTGCAGCAGCGCGAGGCCAACAATCAGCAGCAGGAGACCAACCAGCTGATATTGCAACATGTGATGGCGCTGTAAGCTGCAGGAGCGCCAAAAATGTCCCTGATGCCCGGAAAGCTGTCCGCTTGGCGCTTACAAAGATGACCCCCTCAGATGACACTGAAACCTACCTGGCGGTGTTTGAAAAGGTGGCTGCAAGGGAGAAGTTGCCTCGTGACCAATGTGCTGACGTCATCGCTCCATTTCTGGCATCTGGACCCCAGCAGGTGTTGTTTGACCTTCCAGATGACCAAGCCGCTGACTACCCGAAGGGTGAGATACTGGCCAGACTGGGGGTGAATGTGTGGGTTCGGGCTAAGCGGGTGCATCAGTGGAGCTATCAGTCTTCAGAGCCCGCCAGACCCCAGTACTATAAACTGCTGCACCTACTGCAAAAATGGCTGCAGCCAGATTTATTAAGCCCCTCTGCCATGTTGGACCGCTTGCTGGTGGACATGTTCTGGAGGGCTTTACCGCACCCTCTCCAGCACTGGGTTGGCCAGGTATACCCCGGCAACGCTCTAGAGATGGTGGACCTAGTCAAGGGGGCTCTACAGGGAAGGATTCGGAGAAACCCCGGAGGTCCCCGCCCCAGCCCAGGCAAGTGGTGTCCCCTAAACCCCCTCAGGACCTACCCCCCAAAGTCCCTGCCCTGGTGTTGTGTTGGTCGTGTAAGGAGACGGGACATATCAGAGCCAACTGTCCCCACCATGCCCATGGAAGTTTAACTTTGGTTACTGCCCTTCCATGTATGCCAGGAGGCTGTGTGCTGCCGGTGTCCCTGAGCTTGTGGGGCAAAGTCACCTCTGTCGGGTGAAAGTGGGGGATACCCTGGCTGTGGCCCTTTTGGACTCGGGAAGTATGGTTACCCTGGTGAGACCCGCCATGGTACTGCCCGATGAGTACACGGGGCGGAAAACCAGGGTCTTGTGCATACACGGGGACTTAAGAGACTATGCCACAGCACAAGTGACTCTAACCACCGTGTCCGGCAGCTGGAACCACGAAGTCGGCGCTAAACTTCCGTATGAACTTATTGTTGGGAGAGACTTTCCGGGGTTCATGTCACTGAGGACCAAGCTGGGAGTTCCGGAAACCCGCGAGGCGGGTGTGTCCCCAATAGACTGGCCCTACTGAGGGGTGACCCCAGAACCTTGGGAGCCGGAGTCAGAAGGCACCACGGTAGGGGTGACCGCCACTACGGTGGAAGAGGGGGAGTCAACCCCACTGAGTGTTATGGTTGGAGATGTGGAAGATCTGCCAACAGGTCCAGAGTTGGCCGATCTCCATGTCCCCATGGGTAGTTTTGGTGCCCAACACCAGGACCCATTCTCGGGCCTGGGAGAATGTACTTGAGGTGGAAGGTGAGCCACAACAGCCAGGGGCGGAGTTACAGTTTCCTCGCTTTGTGGTTCACCAGGAGATGCTGTACCGAGTAAACAAAGTACGTGAAGAGGTTGTGGAACAATTGGTAGTACCCAATCCTTATCGCAGGCTGGTGTTGGATTTGGCCCACCAACATGTTCTGGGGGGACACCTAGGCCAGCAGAAAACTCTGGACCGAATTTTACAATGGTTCTACTGGCCCAGTGTGTACAAGGAGGTGGAGAGATATTGTGAGTCCTGCCCAACATGAGGCCAGCCCCCAGCCTCATTACCGTGGTCCCCTAGTGCCTCTCCCAGTTATTGAGGTGCCCTTTGAGCGGATTGCCATGGATCTGGTGGGTCCAGTGCCAAAATCCGCTAGAGGGCATCAACATATTTTGGTAATCTTGGACTATGCCACGCGGTACCCCGAGGCCATACCCCTGCGACACACCTCAGCCAAGCACATTGCTAAGGAGCTTATGGAAATGTTCTCCCGGGTAGGCCTGCCTAAAGAGGTCCTGACCAATCAAGGTACCCCGTTTATGTCTAAGGTGATGAAAGAGCTCTGTAAGTTGTTGCAGGTGAAACAATTGCGGACATCCGTTTACCACCCGCAAACAGACGGCCTGGTAGAAAGGTTTAACCAAACTTTAGAGTAGGGTGGGACTCCATCCCCCTACCCAGGTCCGGGTTTTGCGGGCCGCATAAATAGCCTGGAGAGTCAGCTGTGCACTGGCTGTTTCTAGAGCTCACTTGTGGAGTGAGGCTCTGTGTGCCTGGCTGGAAGCTCTTATGCAGGCTATTTCATGTGGACCCGAGGTGGATTCGGCTGCAAGTGTGCAAGCTTGGACTAAAACTAAGAAAGGCCGTTGCCTGTTTGATGCAATACTGTGGCATTTTTCCTGAAATGTTATGTAACCTAAAAAGGATATTTTATGTTATGGACTTTATGTGTGAATAAACACGGACTTTACTTTGAACTTTTCGCCTCTGAGCCTCTATACTGCTGACATCCTGCTGTCTACCAGAGCTGATCCTCACATTTTGAAAAGCTTTTAAATTCACCTGAAGAACAAAGCAGTCAAGATCCTTTTGGACAATGTGCAGCTGTTGTCTACTTGAACTGCCAAGGGGGGATCAGGTCCAAACCTCTCTGTTCTTTTTCCAGAGAAATATTTGTCTGGGCAGACTTACAGGCTGTCCATCTGAGGGGCAAGAACAACCTGTTAGCAGACTTTCTGAGTCGGAACTTGGTACAGGAGGCAGAATGGTCTCTGAATACAGTATTCAAGGTATTTTGCAGGATGTGTTAGATCCTAGGCCATCCAGAAGTGGCCTTTTTCGCCATCAGAGTCAACAGGAAGGTGATGAATTTTTACTCTCTATCAAAGTTCCAGGGGGAAAAAAGAGATAGATGCCTTTTCCCAATCCTGGGAGAACAGCCTTCTTTAGGACTTTCCTCCCTTCTTTTCAATCCCCCAGTGCTACGAAAATTATACTAGGACAAAGCAACTCTGATATTGATATCTCCATTTTGGCTGAGGAGAAGGTGGTTACCCTTCTTCAGAGGTTTGCGATAAAGCCACCTTGCAAACTTCTGTGCAGGCCGGACCTATTGAGTCAGGGTCCCCTTCTTCATCCAGACCCATTTTGTTGGCAATTAACCGCTTGGCTCCTGAGAGGGATTTGTCGAAGAACAAAGTTTGTTCAGCATTCTTTTTGAAACTAGAAATTTTTTCACAAAAAAAGATATATGATATATAAGTTTATATATAAATTTATTTATTTATTTATTTATATATAAATTTTGGTGCAAAAATAAAAGACTGAGTTCCATATCTGTACCTCAGATTTTGGACTTCTTAAAACAGGGATTGGAAAGGAATTTGGCCCTTCCAACTTTTAGGGCACAAATTGCAGCCCTGTTGGTATACCTAGATTACCAGTTGGCAGGACATCCTCTAATAAGAAGATTCTTCCTGTCCGTCAAGAGATACTCATTTGAAGAAGAAAATTATGGCCCCCTGGGATTTATCTTGTGTTCTGAATGGCCTCATTAAACCACCATTTGAGCTTATACAGTACTGTTCAATTGAAATTCTTACCTCAAAGACCATATTTTTGCTTGCTATTGTATCAGTAAAATGCATTAGTGATCTACGTTTTCTTTCAGTGAAGGAGCCATATATGCTAATATTTCCAGAAAATCCTAAGGCCAGATCCATCATACAAACCTAAACGAGTCACAGATTTCTACAGATCCCAGGAAATCATGGTGCTTTCATTTTGTCAGGACACAAAATCTGATAAGGAGCAGAATTTTCATACCCTAGATGTCAGATGATGTTAGGCTACTTTGAACAATCAAATGAATGGTGAGGATCCAATTTCTTATTTGTCTTTTTCTCTGATTCAAACAAAGGTAAAAAGGCATCTAAATCCACCCTTGATGACTGGGAAAATTTGTGTTAGTCTTAAAGGTAACTCTATTTCCAGTCGTCTTCGGACCGATGCATACTATCCACCCTGCTTGGTGTTTTCTTCAGTGATCAGTTCCATTTGGCACGGGTGTTCCTTGTTATGGTCTTATTCTTTGTGGATGATTCTTTTTTGGTGCCTAATCTGAGTTACCTCTGGTCTACTTGGTGCTTGGTGTACTCTAAACATACTGAGGGCCAGGGAGAGGTCAGGGCTTTTTAATCTGGCATGTTGTTTGTGTTTTCTGTAGAAGGCAGAGACAGATATCTCCATCATTACCAGTCCGAAGATGACTGGAAATAGAGTTACCAGTTTTAACCACTGTTGAAGGAGTTTGTCCACATCCCCGTAACAGAGTCCACTCCACTTCCTAGGGGGGGCCAAGGGGTTTAGTCAGGCTTAAGGATATTAGGGAGACAGTATATGTAGGAGTTTTGGTACCTTGGGACAAAGGTATTTCTCCTCCTTCTTACTCAAGCTACCAAAGCCAAAACCTTTTTCCAATAGGTACTGCAATTCTACTTTGTAAATTTTCACTGGATCTTTGTCTAACTTACTATGAGTACCTTCATCAGATAATATTTTTTCCATAAGCAATCCTTATTCATTATAACCACCTCCCCCTCATCCGCGGGTTTCATGAATGGTTTCCCTTGCCATAATTTTTTTATTATAGTTCTTCTTCCCCTAATATCATGGATAATCAGGTATTTAAATACTTCCATGTTCTCACTATTTACTAGTGCGAGACTAAGAAGAGATTTGTTGGATAAAGTTTGATTTATGATTGCTTCATTAAATTTACCACTATTCTCTCTATCCTCATAAATTTTATTGAAATCAGTATGTAAATTCCTCTGAGTGGCACTTACATTAAACCCTTATTCAACAGTTTCAGCTTATATATTCCTAGGATGACATGATCTAATAATGTTGTAAACCTGTTGCTCAAAGTTATTCTAAATCTTCCTCCAACTGGTGTTTCCTAATTTTCAAAGTTCCGTTCCCCTCATGTAGACATACTCTTTTGTACTGTTTCCAAGGTATCACTCCTATTCTTACTCTTGTGTATATTTTGGATGATGGACTTTCTGCTCCTTAAAGATTTTATCAGTTAGCATCTCATTTTAGTTACCTTATTTTTCTTTCTTTAACTTCCTTATTTTTTGTCGAACTGTCTTTGCAAATTCACTGAACATTTCTTACACTCCTCATCCTCTACAATCAATTTATCTCCTTTAATTGATACTTTCAATGTTAGACCCTACAGCTCTTAATTGATATTTATTTTTGGTCACTAGTCTCTCTATTCCATTCCGGGGACTGGTGGCTGGGAGAAGCTTTTGCGATATGCAGGAAACATATAAAGAGGCAGCGGACAGTCATACACCCTGATAAATTGACAGGCCTTACCATGCAACACATTGGTGCCTGCTAACCTGTTGGATCTTATTAGTCCATATATCTGGTGATATCTATTTTTATGTGATTCGTCCTCTGCTATTTCTATATTTTGTTTCCATTCTCTATTGTTTTTTTAGGCCCACTGTGCATGCGCTAGCACATTCCTATGCACAAATAGGCCTTGTTGCCATTTAGCACAAGGGCACTTCATTTTGGTTGGTCCCCATCAGGAAGACTCACTATTTGTATTGACTCAGATACTTTAGTTTTGCTGATGAATTTAAACACTGGCATGTGATATTTATTTATTTATTTAATTTATAATATGGATTATATGAGGTATTTAATCTTTGGAGACTTAGATTGTAGTAAAGGGGGATTCTGCCAGATATATGTGTTTTTTAACAGCTTGGTCCAGAATATAAGTCCCGAAATCCTTCCACTGTAACAAGTGAGCTAAACAGCAGCTTTGGCTAAATCACACAGCAGTAATGACCACCCCAGGTGAGAACACTGCCAGTTACCCTTTAGATAATGGAATATGAAATGTCATATCTGTGGGGTACTTGATGCTCTTTACCAGTGTCTTGTCCTTTTTTACACTCAAACAAGTCTTTTCCTGACAGATGCACCAATTCCCAAGGCAGGGCATTGGCTAAATTAAAATGAGGATTAGTAGTATCTGGAGACTTTTCCAGGTGTTTCCTGCTCTATGAATTAAAGGTTTCTGGCAATAAATACTACTTTTAATGCTTTACTCTATGGGCTCGATTCAACAAACATTGAACATTTTTTTGCTTGGAAAATTGCATGCGAGAATTTTTAATATCTTTGCACAGTTCAGCAAAGGAATCACCTTAAAGAAGTGCACTCAAATAGGCTTGAAAATGTGTTTGAAAATGTTTTGATTCAATTGTAAAAATGCTTTAGTAAGCAAAAAGTCACAGAAAATGTGCTCAAATTTTCCTGTAAACATTCTTAAATGTCTGAGTCTGTAGCTGAAATTGTATGTTTGAATTAGCTGTTTAACATACCGTAGTTTATTGTTGCAGAAATGATGTTCCTTGGTGTTTTTTTGGAAAGTGTAGTTATATTTTTATGTTTATTATTTTTTCAGTGTTTTACATTGACCCATATAATGCACTATTGGATTTACCGAGAGTGCAAGGTAGCTGTTTTTTTATATTTTTGATTCCACATGTTTTGTGAAGCTTATTATAAAAAAGACTGGTCACACACCCTACCATCTCCTTTTGTGCATGTCCAGGCTTAGTCAACCTAAGGACATGTATTGAATGCACAGTCCAGCGCTGTAGTGGCTGTCATGAGGGTCATAACTATAGGGGGTGCAACCACACCAGGGCCCAGAAAGTCAGGGGGCCCATCATTGTTGCGCCTTCACTTCATATTTGTGATCATTATTCATATCATATTTGTGCTCACTTGGCATCATTTAGAGAAAGGAAGCAACATTTGTCTCTGCGGTTTCAGTATTTGTCTAGTTGCATCCAGTGGAGTTAAAAGACAGAAACAGGTTTGTTGTACTGTGCTGTATGCCCTGTATGGGCCTTGACAGGGTCACATTTTATATTAGCACCAGGGTCCCGTCACATTTAGTTATGCCACTTGCTGTCATAAACGTTTACCTTTCTGTATGCCATTAACATTTCAACAGGCTTGCAGTGTATCCCCAAAGAAATGAATGGCGGCGGGGGGGTGTACTTCTTAGACCAATCGTCCCCAACCTTTCTTACCATGAGAGCCACATTCAGCATTAAGAGATCACTGGGAGGCAAGTTCGACATGAATAGATAATAGAAGCCATATAATGAAAATTACTCAAAAACTTGACATCTTAGTGAGCATGTTGCCCCCCCCCACCTCATAAAATACCATGAATGGATAATAATTTACCAAATTGGTAAATGGAGGAGTTAAAACCAAGGCATTGCTGGGAAGCTAGTAATTCAAGTGTGGTACTGGAAACTACTGAGACAAGTAAGCCAGCACATTTATGCAACTTTCTGCCCTGCATTAGCTCAATGCATATGTAGCACACATGACCCTAAGGGATGTGGAGAGTGAGTTTGGTAATGCTGGGCTTTAAGGGCCTCATGGGAGCGATGTGGGGTTTGGATGCTGACAGTCTCTAGCACACTGGGAGGGTGCAGAGTGTATACACTTTCAGAAGGCACAAGTACTCTCCACAGTTGTAACCCATACTTGTTGTAATCCACAGCAAAATATCTGGATCCCTTTTAGTAAATAGGTAGCTGCATCGGTTTCCTGTCCCTTAGCGGTAACTTGGGCCTTCCTCCACAAGCACCGGAGTGATAACCTCACTTTCCCGTTTACTTTAGTAAGGTTGGAAGACTGGCTGGATTCCTCTCTCATCTGCTGATGTCTTCTTCCTGTACTTTTGTTTGTACCCCACTCCACATCATGGCAGACGACTCTAATTGGACAAGAGCTCATGAATGCACCACTGAAACCCAGAAGAGGTGAGAAAAACAGCATTCTGGGGTGTTTCACTAGAATTTTGCAATTTTGGACAACTGGCAAACCACACAGTAGGGGCCTATGAGCCATATGTGGCTCCTGAGCTACAGGTTGGGGAACCCTGCCTTAGACGGAGACAGAGCCCCCCAAAAATGTGACCACCACTGGGAGTTTTGTTAGGTGATATACTGGAAGCATGCTGGTATTGTAAATGTTAAATGTAATGCCATCCACTGGTGTGCTGGAGCCAGCTTTCTACACCCATTTTTCTTAGGCTGGTATTTTCCTGCGCCATGCACCAGCTTTTGTCACATGATAGCTGAATTATTAGTGTGACATGTTCAATGAACTCCTCATCTACTGTAGTTTGCTTGCTCTGTTCCTCCCAACATTTGTGAGCTCATGTGTGAAATAAATTCATGCACATTCAAGGGCACAGCTAAAGGGAGTGCAGGGGTAGTGAGTGCAAGTGGGCCATCATTGTGGCTCCCCCAGTTACGTTTACATCCTAAATAATGTTACCAAATGTGTTTTCAGTTCCAACATCTCCAAGTTTTGCAATGTTTACCATTCCCTTGCCTTGTTAAACAGTGGAAATCCTATCCCGGGTTTTAGCCCACTTTAAGTTATAAAACATGTATATTTGGCACACACTGTGTGAGAGTGCTGCAGCCTGCAATTGCTTTTAGCTGTGCAGAAGGTTCTGTTATAGTACCTGGGGTGGAGCGGGATGTGCTGGGAAGAGGAGGAGGATGATATAAAGATGCTGGACCGAGCTACTGTACGAATATAGAGCTGCTCACACACACCGAAACGACGCGCAGCTCAGCTCCCGCTGCCTTGTGTAAGAGAAAAGGGGAAAGAAGGGGGAGTGGCTAAAGGGAAGAGTGGACATTTCCACCTTCCACTGGTGAGGGGAATGTCCCTCAGGCATTTAGGAATGTGGCTGCCAGGAACATTTATTATTTGAATTTGGCTGCAGCAACATCTAACTCATACCCGCCCAGGCAGTCCACTCCCTGCATTTTAGTTTTGGCGCTGAGGGCAGCGGCTTAGCTCGTAGATCCCTAGAAACAACCCTGGCTTTGTCCAACCATCAAGCCAAAAGGGACAATAACAGCACATTGACCCTCTAATCTAAGATCTATGGCAATGAAGATCATGTGGGAGCAATGTTTGCTATGTTTTTCAAATAGTTGTATGTCACACAATTCCCTTATATAGCAAACTTGCATTCAACCAAATGACTTTCATAACTTTTGGAGCAATAATATTAATTTTTCTCCAGTAATCCTCCCTAGCAGCAAGATGTATATGCATGTTTCCATTTAAAACATCATAACATATCAGAAATAACGCAACTCCACAAGGTACCTAAGGCAGCTCAACCACCTAAAAATAACACCCTCTTTCCAGCAACCCACATTTAAAATGCAATAACAGCCCCCAAGAATAGAGCGAACGCAAACAACATCCAGGCCAAATGCAACCTCTTTAGAATGAGCCGCTGTGTATACCTCGCGGGAGTGTCCAAACTTTTTCCTGGTCCTTCATTCCGAGCAGAGCGTCAACTTTATGTGAATGTAGCAGCAGATGCATCCTGGCTTCAATGTTATTGCTGGCATGTTTGTGGTGGCCCCGAATCCCAGCCTGATTCTGCTGGAGGGTGTGACTACATCAAGATGCAGCGTGGAAGGAGGGAGAGGGTAAGGACACAACCGAGGTTTCACACACTGGCCCATTCCCCTCCCGGATGACAGAGGAACAGGGACACCACCGGACATACAGTATGAGGGGTCATGCTAAATTTTTGTGACATGGTGCGCCAGTGTTGTGTATTGAAACCTGCATTTGAATGATCGTTATAATTGTAAGACAAGTGAACTCCAAAATGATTGTTTCTATCCTACCAATTCACCTTTAAATACGGTGAAGCATTTTTACAGATGAGAGACCTGATTTTTTGTGCCAATTCAGATCCAACAGGGCCCTATTGGGTAAGAGTCCACAGAGTGCTGCTATTTTCCTCACCCATAGAAATGCCTCATCATTGGACATGTGTTTTCTTTCGACTAAAACATTTAATTGCTCTTTCTTATTTGTTAACATTAAAACGTTCACTGAAGTGCAGGTGGCAATTCACACTGTGAGGCACACCGCTGGTGCAACATGCTTGACCCAATAAATCTCTGGACACTCTGAGACTGTAAGTGGTGGATGCTCCTATTTTAAACCCGCAACCCCTGGGAGATGATGATAATTATACCAAGCCTTCGTAAAAAACAAGTCTTAGCTAAAACAGACCCCATTACACTCTAGCCCAGTAGCAGCATCGTTTTTGGTTAAACAAAATAAACAATAAGAAGCATACAACATCCTCAACTGGTATGCGACAAATAGCAGCTTTCACCATTTTTAATGGTCCACATAGGCCAATATTGCTCCTCTGGCACATGTGTTAATGTGGCAGTGAAGAAATGTGAGCATGCTTGGACACAAGTTGGTAGACACATCCACAGTACTTCCTGCATAACAGTGTCCAACCTTGCCGCTGCACTTGCACTGCAGAATGGGGATTTCAACCACCTCAATATCAGTATCTCTCACATCTACACAAAACCTTGTAAAGAGACAAGACAAGAAAAATTGTGGGAGATTGTGGAGCTGTTCATGAAGCGAACACAATTTCCATGCTGATTGGGATCAATAGATCATCAATAGATCATGCCTAGGTATGTCACTCAAAATAATTCAAGAAGTGTTTTTAACTAGTCCTGATGCCAGTTTTTGCTGCAAACTTCAGCTTTATCAACATCCTGCAAGAAACAGGCACACCAGGGCCTCCCTTGGTTTTGGTGTTTGGGGCAGCACAAGGCATCTGCCATCTGTTAGCCCCTGATGAAAGCTTATGCCAAAAGGGATGTTCTGATACCCTCTGCCCATGAGAGAGCATGGCGTGGCACCCAGCTAACTCCTCCCCTCAAATTCAGTAACTTCACGCTAAGTCACTTAACCTTTTTTTCAAGAGGTAGAGTAAAACTAAGAGCAAAAGAAATGACAGCACTTAATAATGCATTGTAACAAACATATAAGCATAGCACAGTACAATAAAGCTGCATATAAAACAATAATGAACAGCAATTGGGGATGAGAAATGTATTAGGTGATTGGATTCAGCATGTGGGACAAATAACAGCATGAGATAGTGTGCTACACAGCTATGTGCAACGACACACTCTGACTAGTGAGAGATAGAAAAAAGAAGGCAATGGACTTACCGGCAGTGTACTGTGTGAAGGGCTGATAGGATGTTAGCCATAACTAGTCTGAGGGCGCATGGTCTGCTTGTGCAGCTAAAGGGCCATTTGTTCATGGGAGCAGCCATGATGGAAATACTGCATAATGCCGCACTCCGTCTTCTACGGAGATGTATGATGCAAAACACTATCCCTCCCTTCTCTCCTCAGTAGAAGACAATGGTGCGGCATTATGCAGCTATTTCATCATGGCTGCTCCCTTGAACAATAAGAGTTAGTTAGACTGAACTGGCCCTCAAAGATGGCTGCTGATGAGAAGACGGGTTGGACTAACAGCACAAGGAACACAGGGTATCCAGACAAGAGGTGTTGATTCTAGCTAAAACTGACGACAGATGCATGGATCAAGTAAACAGATTGGATAATCTGGAACAAGGCTGCAATTTGTTAAAATGTCACTAGATGGCAGAGATGGAAGCCTATCAAACTAATTAACTCAATGTAAGTCAATGGACATTCACAAAAAATACAACAGCAGATTATTCTGAAATAGTTGAACACTTGTTCCATGACAAGGGGATAGCATCATGGCAAGCACATTTTTAGCTATCTGCTTTGCATCTGGAATTCTGTCCAATAAGTAGAGGATCCTCCGTTGCCCAATCCATATAGACAGGTAGACAGTGGAGGACATGAATGAAGGCATCCAACATGATTTGCAACTTGTAGCATGGCATATGAAGGGGTCAGCAGCATGCTGCACATCACTCACCCACAGCAGCTACTCATATTACCATGGTGAGAGATGTGCTGCACCGGAGCAGGTGGAAGGTAAGTGGGGTGTTTTATGCCTGAGGGCACCCTTGATCTGAGCTCTGACAGAAAAGTCCATTACATTGAGTGTCAATTTAACTTACAATAAGACAAGATTCTGAACCAATAGAAAAAATAAAAACCCATAAACGCAGAAATATCTCTATGCCACAGAGCAAACTTTAAATACAATATTAAAATCCTAGTTGCCAATTTTTCTCTTGTATTGGTATAAATCTATAGGACTAGTTTTACCTTTACCTTTGCCAGGATGTTCTTTTATGCATAAGGCATAAATAATATTATCTTTTGCTTTTTAGTTTTTAATCCAGGAACAAAATGTGTTCACATATAGTAGCAAAATCTTCATGACCATAAGAGGGCACTCTTGATCTATGCAAGCTGGTAGGTTGACTTTGTTTCTGTGTTTAGTCGTTTGATGCCGTACCCACCCAGGACATCTTTGTATCAAAGAATATTTATTTCTGCAGAAAGGTTTTTATCAGATCAGTCCATGAGGAGCAGCAGTCTTTACACACATATTAAACTGTACTTTTCTTGGACATTAATATATAGATCTAGAAAAATATGATAGAACTAAATGGACACTGGATATTTTTTCTGAAATTGTTGTTAAAATGATTTACAAGAAGCTTGGTTCTTTTACTGTGAACAATTCTGGCTGTTTTGTTTTCAGTATTTGAATTAAATCACCACTGTGTCAAAAATTTTGAATATATTCAGGTAAGGGGTCTTTCTAAAAAACGCTAAGGCCATGTAGTGCTAGATGAGTGTCAGGTCCCAGTGCAAAAGGTGCATTTATCAAGGTGCCCGAGCGCCTGTGATAGTACCAGGTAGTGTCCCATCTGTCAACAGCACCAGCGATGGGATGAGTATCGGCGCTGAGTTCCCTACGGTATCAGATAGGACCAGGCGCTCACCCTGCACTGTGTGGCCTTATCCCTTACATTTCAATGCGCTGGGATGCTTATAATTATTTTGGCCACTTTTGTTAATTTTTTGTGGCTGATGCATGTGCTACGGGATCCCTGGGCTGTTTGGAATCGTGTTTGGAAGATTTTTTGTGTTGAGCTGCAAACTTATCATTTGGGCAGTGCAAATCATGTGTACTGTCTTTCATGTGTCCCCAATGCAATTCCCTGTGTTTTTGAAGTTTTTTTGGTCCTCAGCCCCCCAAAAAACAACAATGGGCACCTGGAATCCCCTTCTGACAGCACCCACTCAGGAGCCGTGTTTTTTTAATAATAAAAGCGGCTGCTTTGCAGTGCCCCCAGCCAGTGCTAGGGGTCGCATTCGCATTGGATTTGACAAGCCATGCGCTGCACCAACCCCGTCGGCTGGGAGGGAGCGCAGGTATAGCACTGCCTCACTCCTCTTTGCTGATAAGTGCGGGCACAGAGAGCGGCTCTTGAGAGCTGCTAATCTGGTGTCCACTGAAATAATTAAGGCTCCCTGTCAACCTTAATTGAACCTGATCCCATCCTCCTGGCTAAACCCAATTTGGCTATTAAAAACCCTAACCTACCAGTTACTATTTCCATGCCTGAGGGGAGTAATGTATTAGCCACAATACAAGGGTCACCCAGTCACTGCACAGCTGCTTAACTGGTTGATTAATTAGTCCTGCATGTTCCCCTGTATTTGTTACAGACTGGCTGAGCTGTCACATTATAGGGTCAGATATGTTGATTTTAGGGCTCCTTAAACTCAGGATCACATGCATTTATAGTTTCTGCATATAGAAAAAATAATCTCCTAAAATGTCTCCTTTTAAAGCGGGTTAACACCTGTGATTTTACCATTTTGGGTTTTGATCCTTGTCACTGGGGCATCCCAATTTGGTATGCTTCACTGTGTGAAACCCCCTGAGAATACCAGTAAAGGCTGGGAATCATGGCTACCCATCATGGAAGAATTATGGAAACACTGGTTACTGGTAGGTGTAATTAAAGGTTCCTTTTTTTCTTCCATGATGGGCCACCGTAAATGTCTTTTCTTTAGGGAGAGGCATCAGAGAGGACCTTACAACTGCAAGCATGATCTTCCAAAGCCAACAAGTCCATTCTGTAATGGTTGGCAAAGTGAGAATCAGACCATGCAGATGCTTTACAAGTCTGGTCAATTGATGCTGAAACTAGTTCTGCCCATGAAGTAGACAGAAATCTAGTGAGATGTGCCTTGATACCCTCTGGGACGGCTATATATGCTGCAGAGATATCTTGTTTAATCCATCTAGAAAGCATACTTTTTGATGCAGTTCTCCTTTTTTCAGGGCCTTGAAATTTCAGAAATAGGGGTTTATTTATGACATGCTAAAGCCACGTGGTGTCAGGTGAATGTCAGGTCCCAGTGCAAAAGGTGCATTTATCAAGTCAAAAAGCCAGAGTGCCAGGTACTGTTCCTTCTATCAACAGCCAGCTGGGATGGGATGAGTGCCATTCCCTACAGCGTCAGATAGGACCTGGCACTCATCCTGCACTGTGTGGCACTTATCCCATATATTTCAGTAGGACCGAATGATTACAGTTATTTAGGTCACTTTGTATATTTTCTTTTAGCTAGTGCATGTGCCACAGAATACCTTGGCTGTTTGTAATTGGTTTTGTATGTATTTTATGCACCTTTGTGTAGCACTGCAAACGTGTCCTGTCTGTCATGTGTTCCCAATGTGTTCCCATTCCCCCCAAAAATAAAAACCATGGATTGCCACAGGCCTGGAATCCCCTTCTGGTGCAGTGTATTTTTTAATACATTTTCATACTTTCCTGCGCTGCCATCCGGTGCCAGGGGTCGCTAGTTCATTGCCTTATACAAGGCCAGAGCTACACCAACCCACAGGCTGGGAGGGAACGCAAGCTGAATGCTGGCTGCCTTAAGCCGCCTCAGCAGTGCGAGAGCAGAGACCATCTCAGAAGAGATGCTCATCTAGCGCCCACACAATGAATTGTTAAAATACCCTCTGTGAAGGAATTTAATTTTTCTTGAATTTTTCTTAAATTCCTTCTGTCTTAAACTTCCTCCCCCCCCTCCTCCCTGTTATTATTATTATTTCAAACCTAAAGTTCAGGAGACAAATGCACAAAGTCCCCCCATGTGTGTATTCTACCCCCCCCTGTTTTATTCAACCCCTGCCAGCCCTGATCACAAAAGGCTCAGGTATATTAACAAGATACAGGAAGGTGTAATTTAGGACACAGCTGTGACGAGCAAAGATCACAGGCCACCCACTGTGACGCTGCCATTGTGGCTGTGGTTCAGGGAATCCCCTGCTGGGATTGTGTCAGAACTACATGTAACAGGGCAGACGCATGGCACCGATAGTCTATGGGCCGTAACGCGGACGCCATGCGTCCTACGGCCAAGCCGGTCACAGAACCAGAACCGGCTCCCAAAGCCGGACCGGAGCATAGTATAAAACAGGTCTGGAAACCAGACAGAGACTGGTAAACGGGGAACTAAGGTTCTGGACCGAATAAAGACCCGGTTCCTGGACTTAACGTGTTCGGTGCGCCTGGCCCGATAGGTTGGTACCGCTCACAAGGCAGTGTGACCCCCCTGCTCCAAGTTATAGCTCCAAAAAGGGTTTTAGGGCAAAATCCCCCTCTAAAAAATGGGAGGTAACATCCCCTCCCACAATGGGGAAGGGAGATGGATAGCCTGGCAGCATAAATTGGATGGTCAAAAACCAGGCTGGTGTCACTCATCGGAAGGGGGTTGTGCGGCCGGCATATCCAGGGGTGTCCATCACCATCACCATAACCAGAAGCTCTTGACACACCCCCTTGTAAGAGCTCCTCACCACGCTGCATGCCAAGGTAAACTTTGCTTGTTATTGTCTCTGTGTATTGCATAGCTGTTGTAACCCATCTCAGAATCGCATAGTTATTTAATCTGTAATATTCCATACTTCTTTATAGTTAAATGCTTGTAAACTCTGCCTAGCGTGCTTATAGCCATTAAAACGTATATTTAATTGAGCTGTCTTCTTGCCTTAAACCCGGAATTTGTGTGTCCAAAGGCGGTTTGCCTGGTTACCCTAATAATAAGAGGGTCGGACAAGGTTTTGGGGAACCCGGTGGGCGTGTGCGGCGGTCTCTGGTCAGTAGTGGGACCACGTGACGCCCCGGTTTCCTGACACCCTCTAAATGGTGTGGTCTAAGTAATGTAGCAAGATTATGTGAACAACTAAATAATGAAACTAATGAAAACTGAAAATAATGTTCTTTTTCTCATTTTTAGGATTTCGGCAGCTAGATTATTATGGCATTTTAAAACAATCTTGGGGACAAAATCTGGTCTAGTACTATTCAAAACTATTCTATCTTCCTGGATAGAGATACTAGTGGGGGAAGATATTTAGAGCATTAATGCATCTGCCCGTTCTGCTTACCAATGTGTAATTTAGACAACAACAACTAAAACACAGTCTAACTGTACTGTTTGTCCCCTGCAGTGATGTAATATAACTGTAATGAAATACAGTGCCAATCTTTTCAGGGTGCCAAAAATAATAAGAGGCTAATTTAAGACTAGCACCACTTATTGCCATATGAGGGTCTATGTAGCTGCACTTAGAACGTCCGCAAGGTGTCTGGCGCTGTGACTTAGCTTAGTGGCCGGACAAGTAACACTGTACTATCCTGTCTAGCATTGATGAATGTGATGTCTAAAGGGCACTGAAGAAGCGCTCTCCCTGATTCACTGCAGAGCCAATCGAGAACTCGAGGGTGGTGTCCCGAGGTCAAAGCGCCCAAGACTACGCTGCCTCTAACAACAGGACAATGCTGCAGCCAACAATAGGTAGCGCCAGTTAAGTGCGCCCGGCACTCGGCGCTGAAGCAGATATTTAAGAATAAAATACACACAACTCGTGTCAGCGCTTTAAAACTTGGCGCTGTAGCGTCTAGTGCCAGAAGCTATGTGTTAAAGGTCTGTTTCTAAAACACATAAACACCAGCACCAGAGCGAAAACATATGGCATGACATTGTTAACACTGTCAGAACGACACTGCAATGCCAGACCTGCACATACAATTCTGCATAACAAAAAAAAAAATCACAATAATAGTATTTGGTTGCCGGGCAGGAGAGGCCACACAATGATTTGAATCAAAAATTTAGAACATTACTTTAGGAAAATGCTATTTATACACAACCAAATAAAGCACCATTGAAATGTATGGGGGTGCGATACTGAGTAACAGGTGCTACATGGCGCGGCTGAGCACACAGCGCCGGTGCTTTACACTGAGCCGCCGCTAGTAATACATTTGACACTACATGACGCTAATAGAGGCGCTGACCAGATTGACTTTTATACATAAGGATTTCACATACTGTGCTCAGTGTTCACCCGGCGCTAAGTGGCACTACCTGACGTTAGCGTTTCTTAAATAACCCCCTAAATATGCTGTGCAGCGCATAAAAGATGGCGGTACAAAGTGGTGCTCATTGGTGCTGTTATAAATTAATATCAGGTGCAGTGCCATTCTACCAAATAACAGTGCCAATAAAGAAAGATATGCTGTCTCTTCAACACTAGTGCTATAGCCACCAAAAAGATACTAAACAGTGCACTTCAAAATTAAGGCCCTTAGTATTACTGCTGACAGGGAGATACAACGGGGAGGCCGATTCATTAATAGCGCCAGGTAGCGACAGATGAGCGACAGTAGCGGCATTTTCAGAGCGCCCGCTAGTAGTCGCTGTGCTTGGCCGTTGTTCTGTAGTTGATAGCGACTCAGTCGGTTTGCCGTAATGTTGAATATTGGGTGAGGAGTCGCTATTTGACAGGTTCCGCGCTGTATGGGAGCGCATGACAGCGAATGGCCATAGCGAACGGCTCCCAGCATATTCATTAACAAATCACGCTCAAAAAATTCTCGCGCAGTGAAATGCTTGTTTAAACCCCAGAGTGCTGGCGGCAATGGGTTAAAAGTAGTTTTTTAACCCCCAAACAACCATATTTTTGGGGAAAAAAAAAAAAAAAAGTTTTTCAAAACATTTTGTAATATGAATACGTTAATATCAGACCTGTAATATCAAATCTGCACAAATTTTTTTTTTTTTTTTTACCTTAAAAAAAAATATCTAACATTGCAGAAGTGGTCACAGAATTTTTGACATTTAAAAAAAAAAAAAAAAAAAAAAAAAACATTAATAGCAATTAATTAAGAATATTTAAAGATTGCTCCATTGAAATGCATTGGAGAGCGCCAGGTAGCGAGAGGTCATACCTGTCGCTGTTCAAGGTCGCTCGCTGGCGCTGTGGGGTGAGGCTGGAATAATGATGAATGATTCGCTATCTGGCGCTCTGTCAGTCGCTAAGCAGGATCGGCTTGATAAATGTGTGATTGCGGAGGGGAGCCGGCGTTCTCGTGGCGGTGACCGTCATTACCGTTCGCTCACCATTCGCTACCTGGCGCTATCCCTTGTTAAATAAGGGCCTAAGTGTGTGAGTCCCTCCCGTCAGATGAGCTATTACAGTTTAGTCAGATCCTTTTATTGTAATTCTGCTTTTTCCATGAATTCTATTTTGTTCCCATTTGTATTAGTTCTAATACTCTTGATGTCAAATTTTTCCAAGCCTGAACATATTTTAAAAGCTCACCCCCACTGAGTCCTGACATCATTAATGGAGTTGTGGGTTAGGGGTTTGGTCAGTGGAAGTTTACTCAAACAGGAACCCTGAGGTTGGCTTTGTTTGGACTTTTTAAACCTGCAAAACTGTCTTAGGTAGCATGCTCACTAAGACAAGTTTCCTGACCTGGAGCAGCCTGGTTAGGTGAATCTTCCTCTACTCCACCAACTTGTATACAACTTCAGTGAGCTGCCTGCAAGCCATAGGTAAGCCAGGGTTGTTGTGTTTTCAGATCAGATTTCGCTAGCCTCTGCCAAGACACAAGACACTATTCCTGTCTGACTGTTTCAGCTGAGGTGGGCCTGCCACAGTGCCATGGCCCAGCCACTTACCTAGGGCTCCCAGTTCTCTTTCGGCCTCTTAAGGAATCTCTTTACTCCTTAAAGGACACAAAAGCACAGAGAAAGTGGGGTGGGTGTGTTTTTTATAGACTCATCCTGTCTTCCTGTCCTGGACGATGGGAGGAGCTGTTTCCAGGGGGCCATCATGGAAAAAGAAATGGAAACAGTAATTAAAGATCTAACACCAAAAACATTCTCAATGGGGAAGATGTGTTTGACGAGGACTTCAGGCCTGTGAATGAGGGAGATGTGTTAGTTGAGAGATGCAGGTCAGTGAATGGGGGAGGTGTGCTAAATAAGGGGTGCAGGCTAGTAAATGGGGGTGCAGGCCCTTGTTTTGTGGAGGGTCCAGGTCAAGGACACAATTTAGAAGACATAAGGGCAGAAGATCTGAGGCCTCCATGGTGATGTGAGTCAGAACTCTCTAAACTGTGGTGGAACCTGTCCTAATTGAGCTGGCAATTGGCAGTAATGAAGTGTTAAAATATCCACGGCTACTCCGAGGTAGTTGACTAAAAGTAAAGGATTGGTTAGTGGGATTTTAGTTTAACTCTCAGCCCCTTGACCCCTGATCCTGGGTCAAAAACAATCTATCCTCATATAGTAAAACATGCATGTTATTCAATAAATACAATTTAGTTTTAAACATTTGCCCTTCTTGGCCCTGCCTGTGGCTTTTATACAACAAATCACTAGTGCCACCATCTAGTGATTAATAAAACCACCAAATCCATCAATGTTGCATTTCTAATTACATCACAATGAAAGTCATCTGAGATAATCCACATCAGTGTTCCATATCACTGTATTCTATCCAGCCACATCTCTGGGTGGACATGTTTCCCCCATTGGCTCCTTCATACACCCTTGCACTAGTGAGTAAAAAGTAATGTACATGAGTAGGGCATCATAAAAATACCTATTACAAATGATTCCCAAAATACATAAAGATATGCTTCATATAAAAAAAACCTGTTTATTAATGTGACTTTGTTGGACGGAGGTGGTGTCTATGCCGCCCTCACCTCCACTGCCACACAGCATTTTTGGGATCTTCTGGAGGTACCCTCACAATCGGGCCCTGGCTTGGGTGGAATGCATGAGTACGTTTCTGGCCATTGTAGTCTATATGATCTAAACCTATAGCACCACTATAAACCAGCACAGCTTCAAGAAGAGGGCCAGTCACTGCAAGCTATATGGCACGATGATAAATTGATCTTAGGCTGGTGGACACATTGGTGCCATTTTTTGTTGGTCAAAGCAGGCAAGCTGAGTCTAGGATATTGGTGCTTAGTAGCTGGCACTGATGCTTGATAAATGAAGCTCTAAAGTTCTTGTGTTTTTAAGCACACAATATGCCTTTTCTTTTATTGATGCCTCTATTTTGAATAACCACACCCCTTGTAACCATTTCGGATATTGTGAATTTTCAGTGTTGCCAGATAAAAATAAAATAAGTAAAAATTGGAAGGTTTCACTCTTTTACATTATATTAGTATTCATGCAATACATTATAGCAGCTGCTGGTATGTATTTCTTTGTTACCATTGTTTTAAACTTACCCTGTTTACAGAAGATAAGAGGAAGAAAGCAATTAAAGAGAGGAATGAGGTAGGGGGACAGGGAGTGAGAAAACATATGTAAGATATTGGTTGATTAAGCATGCGTGTGATAGTGCATTCTTGCATGGTTTTAAGAGGAAAATAACAATTTTCGATCTCTCCCTTTTCAGCAGGCACTTTAGTTGTGCAAGTTTGTTTGTTTATTTTCCTGCAAGTGAGAATTTCTCAGCTTTTTTGTCACACAGGAAGGTCTTGCAAAGAACTTTCTCTGCTGACTTTTTACCCCTGCCAAAAGCAGGAGTACAATAGCCAACCAGACTGGGCACCAGACATAGGGGCTGGTAACCCAGGGCCCAGGGGCCAACCAGCCAGGAGCCCCCCTGGAAGAACACCAGGCCCAAACCGATGGGTGCTAGGCATCCCTGGTACCCCAAGAGGTGGTACGGGTAATCGAGGGGATGGGACGTACTGGCATGTCACCCGCCAGTGGTGGCAGGTGACAATGTGGCCCCCCTCTTCTGTAAACAGGTATGGAGGTCTCTTGGAACGGGGGCAAACAGACCCATACTGAAGGGCACAGGGGCTGGTAAATCGGCAGGGCCAGAGGCAGACTGCCCTTCCCATTTATTCAATAAAAATGACATGCAGTAGAGTTTTTTTGTTTGGCTTTTTTTAATTTTAAAACAAACAGCTTGGAGAAAAGGGGGGGGGAGCAAACCTTTTGCCAAGCAGCTATCTTCAACTGGAATAGAGATTACGTCACTGTACTGTACTTAACTGAGGGGCAGCAGCATTAATGCAGACTGCTGTGCCGCTCCTGATAGTGGGCCCCATTCCCCCTTCCTGCCCCTGGGGCCCTGTTATGACCCTGCTTTTACACGCAGGAAATAATTCCTACATTTTTTTTATATTTATAAAAAGTTTAATTTTTTAAGACTTTTTATAGAGACAGGAGCACACTGTTATGCTGTCAACAATTAACACATCCAATATTTTTGCCTCAGCAGCACTGAGCAGCAAAAACAGGCAGTGCCAATGTGTCCACCAGCATGCCAAATGTATCACTAGTGCACCATATAGTTCACGGTGCCTGGCACGCTTGTTTAAGCTGCACCAGTGATGCTGTAGGTTAATATCCCATAGATCCCAAAAGGCAAGACTGTATTGAAGTGTTTTATGCTTATGAAAAATATTACACAAATTTATTTGTACAAAACTTGCATTGTGACTTGTCAATAATGTAAATGCAGGACCTAGATGTCGCCAAGTGTAATCTTATTTACTTCCTGTAAAATATATTATCTCTGCTTTTTCACCTTTCCCAACTAAAACACAGCCTAAACACACAGTAAAATTTCCCCTTTGCCCCCAACAATGATATCTTGTAACGGTAAAGAAGAAACGCCAACCAGTGCCGGTTAAATACAGTGCCAATCTTTTCAACATGCCAAAAAATAATAAATAATAAATATGGTATTCAGCGCCTAAAAGACGGCAGTACAGATTGACGCTCACTGGCGCTGTTATAATTGGCATATGGATCCAACAAGCACTGACAAAGCCTAGCCAATACCTAGTACACCAATCCAAACTGTTTATTTAACATCGGGCGTTGTCACTCCCTCATTCTGTACAAATAGCAGCGGTAAAATAGTAAGTGATGCTGCCACTCAAATATGGGCTGGGCCATATACCAGCTATGACACACTTCTTAAATAATGTCCTTAGTTTGATTGGTACGCATGACTTATATATACATTCCAGTTAGGGATGTTTATTGCATTGGTGCCTTGTATGTAATCACTTATTGAGGATCATGCTAATTATTTGTTAAACTGTTGGTGAGAACACAAGGCTCTGTCCTGGGCCCCATTCTTTTTAATATGTTTGTAAGTGACATAGGTGAAGGCTTGGCAGGAAAATGTTGCCTGTTTTTTCGGAAAATGATTTAGCTGTACTGGATAAATGGTCAAAACTGTGGAAACTGGAGTTTAATATCGCTAAATGTAAAAATATAAATGTTTAATATCTTTAAATGTAAAACCATGCACTTGGTGTGAAAGAATCTCTGCTCTGAGTTCCATATGGTCGGTACTGTGTTAGCCAGGAAGTCAAAGGAAAGAGATTTAGGGATACTAATTACTGAAAGCTACAAAATGAGTGGACAGTGTAGCCAGGCAGTGGGAAAAGCAAGTAGGATGCTCGACTGCATAGCTCGAAGCATCACCAGTTGGAAGAGGGAGGTTGTGATGCCGCTGTATAGAGCCCTGGTGAGGCCACAGAAAATGGTAGAAGGACTTAAACTTAAAACAGGAGAGACTTAAAGAACTTAATTTGTGCATTCTAGGGGGAGGGGACATGATTGAGACCTTTAAATATGCGAAAGGATTGAATAAGGTATGATAATGAGGGAAGTGTTTTTACGAAGAAACTTAATGATAGAACAAGTGGGCACAACCTGAAGCTAGTCGGAGGGAAGATCAGGGGCAATGTTATAAAATATTTTACAGAAAGAGTAGTAGATGCTTGGAACAAACTTCCAGCAGAGGTAGTTGATATATATCGACAGAAAGTGAATTTAAACACGCCTGGGATAAGCACACATCTATCCTAAGAGAAAGAGTTTCTATGTAAAACGTACATCTGAGCTTTTTTTTCCTGATTTAAAGATTTTTATTTAAATTTCGTTAGCTTACTCCATGATGTTTCCAAACTACCAAAAACATTCTAAACTGATTGGAAAAATCATATTCTGTAATGATGTTTCATCACAAGTTTAGGTAAGTTTTGGGATGCCAAAGAATTTTGCATTTTTTCCCTTTTTGTCATGATAATGTAATATATATATTTGCAGATGTATTGTTTATTAATTTAATAATATTTATTGGTGGTTGTGAAGTCTGTTCTGAATATTTATAGAAATCAATTGGACTACATGCATTTTCCAATTAGGGATTACCACAGGGTTTGAATATTTTGTATCAGCTTTAAGACAAAAGTTAAAATAAAATGTTCTCTGAACATTAAGCTTAAGGTTTCTCCTAATTAAGAAATAACAGCAGATAAATGAACATTTTTACTAGGTAAGGGCTGTGGCTGTGGAAAAGTTATCCAGCAAACAATTCTTATCTGGTGAGTGGATTGTGCAGCATTAAATCCTGATGGACAGGGAATTTGGAGACTTTCCGTATCTGGATTACCTCTGTCATACAATTCTTTGACAACTCAGAAATGCATTATCTGTCCCAGTTTATTACGTATCTTGTAACTAATAAAAGATTGCACTAGAAGTTATTAACTTTTTTGATGTGTTGCCATGGTGCTGGGTAAAAAAAAATCTATATCATTTTATAAAACATCAATCACCGATGAGTTTAGTAACAATATGACAGAAGTATATCTGTGTTCAAACGTGTTAGAAATTCCTAGATTGATCTTTATAGCTGTGCAGCCACAGGAAGAACACGCCTGAGCTCTTCTCTGCAGGGTTCCATGTGTTGTTAAGCTGAAAAGCCAAAGGACATTTCTGGATTCATGTTTTTACTTTTGCTGAAAAAATAAATTCCATTTATATATTGACATATTGTCAAGAAACTGTCGCTCTGCTTTACTAGTGAGCCACATGCTAAACCCTTGAGAGTTCCCTATGGCTTGGGGTGATATACAGTAGTTGTTAAATTGCATGGTCATTTCTCAATGAAGGAGCATCTCCCTATGTAAAGCAGAACAGCAACACATAATATATATTCATTTTAGATGCTGTGGAATAGTTTTTTAAGGGTTTGGGCTTTTCATTAAATTATGCTGAAGGCCCGGTTTAAGCATAATCCAAATCAAAGTTTAAAAAAGTCAAGTGTTACAGCATTGTATTTGGACTATAGCTGCAAGATTATTGAATGATGAATAAGAGCCATGTTCCCCCCAAAATAAGACCAGTCTTATATTCATTTTTGCTCCAAAAATAGGTGCTAGGGCTTATGGTGGCAGTAGTACAGCAGCTCCGGGACAGTACGTGCAGAACCGTCTGGCTGTGGGGGTATTTGGCTGTGTGCCCAGCATAGCAGCAGGATAGGGTAAAGCCAGCAAAATCAGACATTTCACTCCTGACAGACAAGCTTACCTGTGGGACTCAGTGTGTCCCCACCCTCCTTTACAGCTGCTTCCGTCCTTCTGCTGAAGTCCGCCAGCTGGATTATGACTTGTAACTAGGGTTTATTTTTGGGGTAGAGCTTATATCTCACACATTAGCAAAACATGTTGAAAAATCATACAAGGGCTTCATTTTGGGGTGGGTCTTTTTAGGGAAACAGGGTAGACATGCACTACTAGAAAAAATAGTTCTTAGTAACAAATATTCCCTGCATGCAGCTGCCTTCATTCTTAGAAACCACACTAATATAGAAAGGGGGTTGCCTTTTTATTAATACATCTGTAGTCCTGGCTTAGCATGCAGTGTCTGGTAACTTTCTCGTACATTCCCAGCTCCACTCTGAAAAAATCATCAAACATCAGCGTTATTATAGAGGTAAGTAAGAACTCCCACTGCAACCCAGGTCACATGCAGTTTCTATTTGTTTTCCTGGCTTGCTGGAAGGAAACTAAAGCCCCTCTCACTATTGTGCTACTGCCTCTTGGTCTCTTCCACACATGTTGGTACTCGTCTCTTCTATCCCCTGATTCCTTTTTTTTATTAAAATACATTTAAAATATACCAGGTGCTACTTAAAAATGCTTTTTGTCACTTCTAATTGATGTGCGTTTTAGCACTTGCAAGTTTCATCATCAGATTATGGGGAGGGATGGGCGAACCCAAATCGCAAAGTTTCGGTTCATACCAAACTTTGTGAGTTTGGGACCTGAACCCGGACACAGATTTCAAATTGAATCTCATGGGTGTGTGGGTGCTGGGTCAGAATAAAGAAGAAGGCTGCACAGCGGCCAGTCAGCCTTCTTTCTGCACTAGCAACCATAGTCCAGTTTAATATCAATTGTTCAGGGCACTTTTGTGTCATTACTCTTTAATGCCACTTGCTCAAACCACTTGGGAGTCATTACTATTTAATATCAATTGTTGTGAACGACACAACTCTGTGAACACACCAATGAATAAACACCATGTGAGTGACTATACACAAGTGAATTACAAACTAAGGGGCAGTGCACACGTGCCCGGAGCGGTGGGCTGCCCTAAACACAGCGCCTGGGGAGCAATTGGGGGTTAGATGCCTTGCTCAAGGGCACTTCAGTCATGTCCCATGGTTGGGAATCAAACCTGCCACCCTCTGGTCACAAGCCTGTTTACCTACCTCTAGGTCATTGATAATGCAGTATCCACTGGTTCAGGGACCTTGTGTGTCACTACTTTTTAATACCACATGCTCAAACCACTTGGGTGTCACTACTCCTAAATAGCAATTGTTAGTGGAGTATCCACTTGTTCAGGGCACATGTATGTCACTACAGTTTAATGCCAATAGTTCAGGGCACTTGTTTGTCACTACTCTTTAATACCACTTGCTCATATCACTTGGATGTCACTACTCCTTAATACCAATTGTTAGTGGAGTATCCACTGGTTCGGGACACTTGTGTGTCACTACAGCTTAATACCAATTGTTCAGGGTACTTATGTTCCCTACTCATTAATACCACTTGCTCAAATGACTTGGGTGTCACTACACTTCAATGCCAATTGTTGCTGAAGTATCCACTGGTTCAGGGCACTTGTGTGTCACTACAGATTAATACTAATTGTTCAGGACATGTGTGTGGAAGAAGATGCCAGGGGTGATGACGAGGGCCTAGACCCAACGTGGACTGAAGGCCATCAGAGTTTGGAGGAGGAGATGCTGGTCACACAGCCCCAGGCAGCCAGCAGACAAGGGAAAAAGGTGACAGTGATCATCCCATTGCTTTCACTGCCCACCACGCCATGGACTGAGCATGACAAGGCAGGCTCAAAGCAGTGCACAGAAGACAAAACACAGGTTATTTGCAAGCTGGGCCATCAGTGCCTGAAGCAAGGAAAAATTCTTAATAATCTTAGCACCACATCTATGATCAGGGACCTGCAATCCAAATATGAGCTGCAGTGGCACCTAGAAAAAAAAACACCTGAGGCTACCTTTGATGCTTTGGTTGACGCAGCTGCTACCACCGCCTCCCCAAGAACAAGGACACCTGTTCCCCCCCAAAGGGAGGCTCCAGCAGCAGCAGCACCACCATCACCAAGCCTGTCCACACCATCCCAGGGAAGCATCTAGCTTTCCACTTTGCAAACTTTGGAGAGAAAACAGAAGTTGGGTCCATCCCACCCACGAGCCCTGACTGTGAGCTTTTACAAATTGCTGGCCTTTGAAATCCCCCCATTCCACCTGCTGGAGATGGACAGTTTTAAAGATCTGTGGTGGCTGTTCCACAATAGACCGCTCCCTGCCATCACTACGTTTCTTGCCAGGCCATCCCTAACCTGCACCAAAGATTGCGGAAAAAATAAGATGTGCACTGAGCAATGCCATTAGTTCCAGTGTTCACATCGCCACTGACACATAGACAAGTAAGTATGGGCACGGACAATACATCTCTCTAACTACCCACCAGGTCAATGTAGTGGTGGCTGGGACTGAGGCGGGAAGCACTGTGGCGCATATCCTTTCACCACCCAGGATTGGTGGAAATGAGTTGTGTTCTGTTGCCTTCTCCTCCTACTCTGGTTCCTCCTCAAGCAGTCAGCGCAGCCCCTGCACCACCAATTTGAACACTGCCATAGGGAAATGGCAGCATGCAGTGTCAACTCTTATCTGTCTAGGCGAAAGACCCCCCACACCCAGGAGATGTAGACCGGCATCTAGGAGCAGGCATGAGTGTCAGCGGCCGTTGTACCTGAAGACTGGCAAGGTGATATGTGACAATGGGCATAACCTTGTAGCATATCCTTGTAGCAGCCTTGGGCTGAGCCGGGTTGACGCACAACCCTTTGCCTTGCGCATGTGCTCAACTTGGTGGTGCAGAGCTTCCTGGCCCATTATCCAGACATGCCAAAGCTGCTGCATAAAGTGCGTGTCATGCACTTTTGGAGTTCCCACCCTGCAGCCACTTGCATGACAGCACTGCAAAGGAACTTTGGATTTCCCACCCACTGCTTTATATGTGACTTGCCCACCAGGGGGAATTTCTGGTGTGTGAGCAGCAGCAGCAGACTATTGTGGAGTTTCAGCTCCAAAATGCCCTGGTGATTAGAAGTGTAGACCAACAGCACTTCACCGCCAATGAGTGAGTCTCCATGAGGGACATCTGCATGGTGCTGCAGTGCTTCCAGTACACCACCAATATGGACAGCACTACCATTCCCATCCTTTGCTTGCTGGAAAAAACCCTTCAGGCCATGATGGAAGATGATTTGGAAGCAGAGGAGGAGGAAGGCCCATTTTCCCAGGAGTCAAGGGAGTGCGCATGTGGCTCACAGGGTGAATTGCTGCCCCCGACAGCAGCCAGGTACCCCACTGTCCAGCCAGCAGACAACTTTTGGAGTATTCAGAGGGCTCAGTGGCGGCACAGGGCTGAGAAGGAGGAGCAGCAATTCGCCAACGCAGCAGCGGCACAGGTTCTACCTCACAGGGAAGGGTGAGCATGGCCACAATGTAGAATAACTTATTCCATTGTCCGCCACATTCACCACCCTCGGAATACAGCCCGTAGTACCAGGAGGCAGAGTTTGACTCGCATGGTGGAGGACTACCAGTCCACTTGTCTCCTGGTATTAAGTGATGGGTCCTCATGGTTCAGTTTCTGGACTGAATATGTGGCCTGCTCTGTCTTCTCATTCGCTTACACCGCCACACCCACCTCCAGCAACTCCCCCCCCCCCCCGGAACTCTGACACCTGTAAAAAATGTATTATTTTTATTAATGTATTTATTACTTATGTAAATATTTATTTATTGATGTTAGTATTTATTTATTTATGGATATATTTATTTATTGATATTATAAATGATGTATTTACTCATGTATGTATATATGAATTTATGTATGTATGTATGTATTTTTTTTTTTTATTTTTTAATTTTCTGTTATTATTTTGAGCACTACTCCTAGCCCATTTTGTGTAGAGCAACCTCCCAGATGCCCCTCCCCAATTTGGCCCCCAGACCCTTAAAAAAAGGAATATTTTCTTTTTTTCATTTATGTATTTGTTTATTTTTTTCTGTTATTATTTTGAGTACTTTCCCTAGACCATTTTGTGTAGAGTATTGTCCTGGTGTTATCCTCAATTTGCAGCCCTTTAGCCCTTGCTACCCCCATTTTACAGACATTTACAGACATTTGGGCTCCTATTGACCTCAATAGTGTCAAGTTTGACTGAACTTCAGCGGACTCACTCATGTAGTGACTGTTCATGGTGCAATTTAAAGGGATTGACCTTCAAAATAAAAAAACAAACAAAAGGGTACTCACCCAAAAGGGTGTCCCCTCCAGGTGACAGACTTGTGCCCCTTCGTCATCTGTCACAGAGGCACGCCCTCTCCATTCACTACAATGGAGGGGGTGTGGTGAGGCTTGACGTACCTGATCTATTGTAGGGAACACAGATGGTGTGGCAGAAGTTTGGACCCAGCCGACATGGGATATGGGGAGTTGCTGATCACCAGTGTAGGACCAATAGGCTTCAGGGGACAAAGGCGTGTACTTTTTTCATTTTATTTGGGTGGTCCTTCTCCAAAGTTTGTGAAGGTGGTGAATTACAATATGAATTAAAGGTTACGTTACAGCATAGCGGAAATACAATACTGTAGCTAGTGGGTGCTAATACACTTAGGGATAGCAAAGAGTCATGAAAAGATAGTTGGTTGGCATGGTGTGGCCAACTCGGGCTTGAAGTGGCCCACTGGGGACCTTCACCATGATTTATTGAAAAGCCCAAACCTTTCTAAAACGATTCCCCAGCATCTAAAATTTATATATTTTAAGTTTTTAGTCACTCACTTATTATTCTTTCCCCCACTGGACTGCAATTCTGTTCAGGACTTTAGGATATGGGCACGCCATCTTGACTCAGAAGCATCACACTTACTGAGGAGAGGAGAGTGGGATAAAGTACAGGGCGGTGGGTTATAGCTGTGCTTTGCTCAGACAGAGCAGAGCTGGGGTCAGGAAAAGATCAGCAATCCCAGAATGCAGAGCAGCACAGTCAGAAGGCACTTCCTGTTTGCAGGCTGCCTGATGTTCCATGAGCCGCCATCTTGGATGTTTAAACGCTCATAACATGCAGTAGATGCAGGTAGGATGCCTTTTAATGTGAGCAATCTGTATGTACAGGGTGTGGGAAACATATAAGATAGACTCTTATTCAGAGTGAAGGACCACTTTAAGCTACATGATACTTTACTTTTTCTCTTTATTAAAGGTGTTGGACAACTCTGATGATAACAATGCTGCCATACAGTGACCTCCATTGAATATCCTTTTTTATGTGGTGTTATTGTACAGTATAGAATTTATATTTTTGCCATTTGCACTATCATGTACAGTACGTGTTTTTGTATGGACATATAAATATAAATATGCTTTGTAATTTCACTTTTTTCTAAATACACTTCCTTATTTTGCATACGCTAAACTGTGGTTGGTGTTCTTTCATCCATATTTATTCCCTAATTGAGTTATATGTTTTAGACAAGCTAGAAAAGTTGCACCAGTCTATAAGCCAAATGGTAAGTCAACAATAAAGCCAATAATAGTGTGCACACTAATCCCAGCACTCAAAACTCAATCCACTGCAAGAAAAGAGGGACACCCACAGTACCCTCTAAAAAGTGCCAAGGATGAAACAGTTGCACCACTTTAAGGGTCTAAAAAATATTCAAATTTATTGACTAATTACATATATTTACAATCACAATGAACATTAAGACTATACAATAACAACTACATGACATAAACATTTAAAACCACAAGGGGGCGCTGGAGGTCTGTCTCAGTGCAAAAAGTAAAATACTCTCCATTAAAAGTGTGTATCCAAATCCTATATACTATAACTAGTATGCTCTCAGATGCAAAAGTGCAAAAATACAACAAAAAATGTGCTAAACCCACCTATTAATCAATTCAGATCCACATGAGTGTACAAAAATAAAGCAGAATAACATACCATTGAGCAGGAAAACACGCCGTGGTGATGGAAGTGAAAGAGAAAGAAATGAACAAAAGTGCATACAGACCAACCAGACGTGGACCCCCCACAGGTAACAACGCCAACGCCAACGTTGTTACCTGTGGGGGGTCCACGTCTGGTTGGTCTGTATGCACTTTTGTTCATTTCTTTCTCTTTCACTTCCATCACCACGGCGTGTTTTCCTGCTCAATGGTATGTTATTCTGCTTTATTTTTGTACACTCATGTGGATCTGAGCGCCCTCTGATGACGCGCCCTCAGATGACAGCTGAGAGCGGCGCCGGCCTCCACGCTCCGGACCTGCAGGTAAGTGTTTGCTTTTTTTTGAAATGCCGGCATGGTGGGAGCGGGCCGGCCGGTTCCGCTGACAGCGGAGCCGGCCGGCCCGCTCCCACCATGCCGGCAAAAATGCTTTTTTTTTTTTTTTTTTTTTTTTTTTAAATGCCGGCATGGTGGGAGCGGGCCGGCCGGCTTTACCGGCCCGCCGGCCGGCTCCGCTGTCAGCGGAACCGGCCGGCCCGCTCCCACCATGCCGGCATTTTTTTTTTTTTTAATTTCAGGAAAAATTCGATCGGCACGAACCACAAAATATTCGGGTTCGTGCCGAATCGAATATTTCCTGAAATTCGGAGCGAATTCCGGTTCGTCCGAACCGGTTCGCTCATCTCTACTTGCTACTATGTTATACAAAACCCCTGGGCAGTCCGAGGCTTTTTTGTTTTTACTTTGATCGGTGTAAAGTTGCTTTTTTTTTTGTTTGTTGCAAATACAATTGAACTAGAAAATATGATGCAATACATGTTTAATGCTTTATTGTTTTAATTTTGACAATGACAAGACAAAATGTTAAATTCTAAACACAACAGTATACACATAAACGGAATTAAAATAATATTTTTTGTAATGTGTGTAAAGTCTTAAGTTTATGTTGAAATGCACCCAGTGGCTCCATTATGGAGGTTTATTCAGTATACCAGTAGAAGACACAGCGGTACGGCTCATTATTCATTTTAAATCTCTAGGCGTACAGTACTAAAATTTTGAGTGGAGTCCTTTCCTTTCTTTTTACTGGACATCTAAAACCAAACGTTTTTGCCCACAAGACTATTAAATCTTACACAGAGTACTTACGGTTTAACTGTATTACCGTTGTTCTACATCTTAAAATGCAATATATTTGTCATATTGGATTAAAGCACAAAGGTTTAACAAATAGATTAATAGACTAAACTAAATTTGATTAGACCCAGTGCGAACATTAAATGGGGCCCTGTCATGGGTTATGCAGTTACCCTTTTTCTGTCTTTTTAACATGGAGGCTGATTCACTACTAATGCCAGGTATTGCCAGATGAGCGTCTGTATAGCGGTGCTTAGAGCAACCACTAGCAGATGCTGTAAGCGGGTATGAGCCGTTGTAACAGAGTGTCTGGGTCGCTTTAGTAACATGGGCTGCATTGATGAATGTGATGTGTGTTGGGTGATGTAACAACAGTATAATGCTGCAGCGAGCGAGAGGTAGCGTCAGCTCAGTGTGTCCGGCACTCATCGCTCGACACCATATTTAACAAAACACTAGACACACACAGCGTCAGCGCTCTAAAGCTTGGCGCTGTAGCATAAAGTGCCGGACAATGTGTGATCAAAGTTTTAGAACACATATACACCAGTAACAAAGCGAAAACACATGGAATGACATTGTTTTAACAATGAGACAATAACACTTTAATGCCACACCTGTAAATACAATTCTGCATAAAAAGTCCAAAAAATGTATAAAAGTGTTTGTTTGCAGCCAGGAGAGGTCACACAATGATTTGAGCAACAAAAAAAATTGTAAATTGCCAAACACGCTATTTATACACAACTAATGAAGCCCCATTGAAATGTATGGGAGAGCTCTACAGAGCGACAGGTACTACATGGCGCTCCTGGGCCTAGAGCGCCGGCGCTATACGCTGAGCCATCTGGATATATACATGTGACGCTACATGGCGTTGTTAGAGTCGCTCACTGGATTCACTTTCTTAAATGTGGTTTTGCGTACAGTGCCTGGCGTTCACCAGAGGCTGCCTGTCGCTACGAGGCACTACCTGGCGCTAGCCATTCTTAAATAACCCCCCTCGCTGGATGTTACTAGACAACTAAAGAAGGCAACAGCAGACACATAATGAAAATTTCTTCTGAGCACAAATCTGATAAAAAAAAGGTGAAAGTGCTAAAATGATCGGGCCCTCCTGCCCTTAGGCCCTATGTGGCTGCTCCTCCTGCTCCCCCCTATAGTTATGCCCCTGCCTGTAGGGTGAGACAAACTAGTTACATGACATGCTGAGACACAACCAATTGCTACTCACCCACGCTCTCACTGTTTCCAATGAAAACATAAGAACCCCTGTATATACTACTGTAATATACCCTACGTATATTTATATGTATTTACAGTGGAACAAAACCTGGGAATTTGACCTTCCCTGGTTTTGCGACCGGCATCGCTCGCTTCCCTCCTCGGCTGTGTGCAGCCCCCTACATCACAACTGAATGGCTGTGCAGGGCTGCACACAGCTGAAGGGAGCCGAGTAATGCAGGTGCCACTCGTAAATGCATCTAGGATTCGAGCCTGCTGTTCCAGCCACAGCATGGGCCTGAGGAGAGGTAAGTGGACTCAGTGACTTGGGCGGTTTCACACAGCGGGGACCCTAAACCCGGGGTGCTCCAGGAGGACAGAAACAAACCCCAGGACAGTCAAAATCCTGCGTTTTGGTCCACTTTAATTACAGATTCTCCCTCTGTTTATATCCCTGTTATACGGGTTTTGAACCCCTGTATATTTTTCCTGTGTCTCATAAACCAACGCAAATTATGTGAATAATATTACGCAATAATATTGCATTATGCAAATAATAGCCAATGCGGCTGTCACCTAGTGTGTTGTTTAACACTAGTGCCGAAAAGTATGCAGCACTGGGTGCTGTGTTTGAAGCACAGCCAGATGACTCCTGGCGCTGTAGCTCAAGATCCCATAGAGTATAATGTGCAGAACTGGATTGAAGTGTTTAATGCTTATAATTAATTTTAAACACATTTATTTGTACAGAACTTGCACTGAGACTTGTCAGTAATTGGACGTTGATGGTCTAAAATGTTTTTTTGTTTTGGGTTAGTAAAATTGATTTTAATGGCTTCTTTTGGACACCAACAACCAAAATACAGCCTAAATATGCTGTAAAGTTTTTCCCCTTTGTCCCCAGTAGTGATTTTTTGTAACTGTAATTAAGAAATGCTAACCAGTGACAGAAACTACAGCGCAAAAAATTTCAATGAATGTATTGCCAGATGAGCGTATAACTGTATTATTCCGTTTCGCATTGATAAATGTGATGTGTGTGTGGCGCTGTAGAGGTGCTCTCCCTCATTCACTACAGCGCATGAGCGTTTCAATGCTGCTCTAACCCACTATTGTATTTAAAACAGCAGCAGGGTTATATTCCACCCACATTACAGAGATAGTTTTGATGCCCCCTGAGTTATAATGAATATTGTTTGTTTGTTTTTTTTAAATGTGGCCATATACAATTTTTTTTGCTTCATTTATTTTAGTATATTTTTCTTTGTTCTTTTTTCTTCTTTTTTTCTTTGTTTTTTTAATATATATATATATATATATATATATATATATATATATTTTTTTTTTTTTAACCCAGATGCAACCCAGAATTCATAATTGTGTGTGTGTGTGTGTGTGTGTGTGTGTGTGTGTGTGTGTGTGTAGTCAGACATTACTATGATAAATAGAAACAAAACACCAATGTATGTGTAAAAATAGAAATTGTTTTTATTTGTAAAAAAAAATGCCAACATGGCAACTTAAACTAAAAGCCGCACAGCGGCAAAGTTATTTCCCCCCACCCTGTCTTTGGTTTTGCATCTCCAGCAGCAATTGCCGTGTTTCCCTCACAGATTGCCACAGTCTGTGATGCTCTTCAATGCAAGCTGTGGGAAAGAAAAGACACAATAAAGTACTACAGCTCTACAACTACAGTATATCCCTATGATCTTTGTTAAAGATTGATGTTTACCATATAGTAACTACAAAGATTTTTAAACATACACAACAGGCCAACCTTTCATCATTTGTGATGCCAAAGTAAATTAACCTGTGTAGCCATTAAACATAACCACCCTAGTCTAACATCACAAAGTAAATTAGCTAACAAATTAAGGGCTACTTGATCGCAGGAAGAACTTAGTTAATATAGTGGTCAATAACACCTGAGGCAAATTAATGAAAATATATGTCGAGTGAGCTTTTACTGGAAACATTGTTTAAAATCAAAACAAAAGGGAATGCGGAATCCAAAATGTAGCAGGAATGTAAAAGCAGCACATAAAGTATCTATCACTCACCATCACAGCTGTGGCCTTGGGCCATGCTGCTGGAGCCTCTGGGAGCCTTGTGGTGGCAAGATGGGGTGGGGAGAATGACCACTGGGTCCGTCTGCATGGCAGCATCTATGTGTAGAAAAAGTACATAGTATGGTTTATTTAATATGTAATCAAACAATTTAGCTGTAGGAAAGAGTTCAATGTGGATAATTATTGTAACCCACTTGGCCATATGCTATAAGATAAGTACTTTGCAAAACACATAAGCAAGCCACATAATTGTTGGATCTTGTCAGACACCAGAAGATACCCTACAGTCAGAGACAGAGTCAACATGGCCACTTCACAACACAATTGCATGTCACATTATAAAACAATTAAAAAGGCAGGCAACACATGATGTATATAGGTGTTGAGCTTTATTAATGTCAATCTTACCTCTACCGTGCCGGTTCCCAGTTGGGCCAACATCAGGGGAGGAGGTGGCGGCTCTATGATGCCCTGAAAAAGAAATTTGGACAATTGAACAAACCTTAACACACAAGACTGTTGCAAATGACCAGACAATCCAAACAATGAAGGACATTCACCAGGGGATTAGATGTTGCTAGTTCCCCAGGGAGGGCTCTGAAGTGAAGGCGGGTGCCTCTACTCCTCCAATTCCGCCCAGCAGAGCCAAAATCCGAGGGGCCACTCTCCTCCCTCTCACTCTCTGAACCCTCAGGGAGTGCGGTGGAGTCCCTTTTGTCCTCCCCACCAGGACTCCCCACTTGAGAGTGTGCCTCAGCGGTAGTTTGACTCTGCCGAGCCAGACTCAGAGGAGCTGATGCTCCACACTGCCCTCACCTCAGCAGCAGGCTCCACTGGGGCTTCCACTTCATCATCCCCTTCCTCCGCTGGGTCCTCGATTTGGGTCCGCCGAGAGGGTCCCTCCCCCACTGAGTCATCAGAACCATGGTCCGGGGGAGAACACCCTTTTCCTGCTTCCCCAGATGGAGAGGAAAAAAAACAAGAAATACAGCAGATTAAAGTGGACATATCTAATAATAGTGTTTGTGTATGTGTACTGAACTTACCAGAAGCGTATCATAGGGCCCGATATATGCCCTTGTTGTCCCGGCACTTAAATTCCGACCACTGCTGCCTAATGGCTGACTGACTTGGCCCTTAAGTCTGTTTTGAAGCATCGGGACACAGTGGCCTTCACCTCCTATATAATGCTGGCCTTCTCCCTAATGGCATAGTCATACTCCTTGAAGGCAAAATATATTACAAATTTGCATACATATTAAATTACAATAAATTACATTTACTTAAAGTGTAATAAAAAAATACAATTTTAGCAAAAAATCAGGGTTCGGGTCCTTTAACCTGCCATAAAGAGATTGTGGATGTGCCACTATATGAAATTCCCCAGGTTGTTAAGCACAAAAAAAAAAAAAAAAAAAAAAACACAATTTGGGATGCCCTGGGGTATAAAAAAATAAAATAGATAAAAATCCCAGTAATATAATATATTACTAAGATCTGTTCCATGGGTTGGGATCCCCTTTAATAAGAGTACTAACTATTAAACATTTACATGAGCCCCCCCCCCCCAAAAAAAAAAAACATACCAGATTTGACAATACATGTGCACTAAGCAGAAAAATCAATAAAGTGTAAAAATGACAGCAAACATATTAACGCAAAAACACTAAAATTAGCCAGAAACACTAACACATTGAAAGAAGGCCACAACACAGCAAAAAAGACATTATGAAATAATTAGCCCAAAAGCTACCTTAACTATTTGCCCATTCACTCGGGGGTCCACCCTCTGCCTTATATTCCTTGCTGGAGATTCCTCTGAGGATGAGGAGCTGCTGGGGAAACGACCCACATGACATCTCAGAGGAGCCATCGTTCCGCACAGGCAAACCGGAAGTGCATAAAGCGAAACCGAAAGCAAGACCTTTCAACCCGTCGCAAGGTACAAACACTATGGAACGCCCCGAGAAAAGGTACGAACGTTATAGAACGCCCCGAGAACAGAGCGCACAACATTACGCTACATCTACAGGAGAGAAGAGCGCCACAACAAACGCTTTTTACTTACAGTACTTCATAACAAACAGCACTGTTTGTCTAGCATTAAATATTTGTATTTATTTACCTTTCCCCGAATGTGCTCCAGTTACTGTAATAATAGGCTCCTAACTCTTAAGCATTAATACTGCTCTTCCCTGTTTGCCGCAGAGAATGCAAGGCGGTGTTCCGAGCTAGAGCAGCTAAGCTTACATCACATCTAACAAGAAGACAACACTGGAGCCAGCGATAGGTAGCGCTAGCTCAGTGCATCCGGCACTCAGTGCTCAACACCATACTTAACAAAAACACAATTCTGTGAGGTACTCACCTGTAGAATTGGTTTTTCTGGGAATCCAATCCAGGCACTCCTTACGCTTGGGATTACCTCCTTGCTGGTCACGTGACTGCAAGAAAGAAAACAGGTGCGGCCCCTCCCGGCCCATAAGTAGCAGCTGCCTCCTCACCAAGATCAGTTTACTTAAAAAGCAGTAAAAAACTGAAAAACAGAGGCAGGTTGGGAGGGCCTATATAGGAGTCCATGTTACTTTACATCGAACTCCGCGAAAATACTCTCAGAAATTAAGCATTGTTCTTTTCACATTCTCTTTACACTTTTTCTATTTTCTCTCTCTTTTTTTTTTTTTTTAAATGCTAATGAAATAAATGGGCTAAACACCATCAAAAAAAGCATCAAAAGATAGATAATGACCCAAAACGGGTGGGCCGGAGTGCCTGGAATGGATTCCCAGAAAAAACAATTCTACAGGTGAGTACCTCACAGAATTGTGTTTTTACTTCCAATCCATTCCAGGCACTCCTTATGCTTGGGATCTCCAAAAGCAGTGTCATCTATGGGCGGGATCCCCTAACGCAGAACAGCAGGTAGTTCATTTCACTACTGCCTGAAGAATCTTTTGACCAACCACAGCGTCAGCTGAGGCTCTAACATCCACCTTTTAAAATTTGGCAAATGTATGAACCGAAACCAGGTGGCAGTTTTGCAAACCTGTTCCACCGAAGCCTGATGCTGAAAAGCCCAAGAAGCACCAATGGCCCTAGTGGAATGGGCCGTGACCCGAAAAGGGGGTTCCTTCCCCTTGGCCGCATAGGCTCTTCCTACTGCCTGCCTAATCCACTTACTGACAGTGGCTTTAGCTCCGATATAACAAAATAGGAAACCTGTTTTGCGGAAGGAATCTGTAGCTGCCAAGTAATGTCTTACGGCTCTGACTACATCTAAAGAATGAAGCGCCCTTTCCTTAGCATTAGCCGGAACTGGGCATAAAGAAGGTAAGTTACCTCTTGATTAAGGTGAAAGGGAAAGACGACCTTAGGTAAAAAAATCAGGCTTAAACTGAAAAACTACTTTGTCTCTGTGTAACTCAAAATAAGGAGACTTCATACATAAGGCGGCTAACTTAGAAACACACCGCACAGAGGTGAATGCCACCAAAAATAACCCCTTAAGCGTCAAAATGCCCAATGGAGTGTCAATCATAGGATCAAGGGGAGCATCCTGCAGAGCCGTCAACACCAGATCCAACACCAGATTAGGGGGCAGTTGTGGCCTAGAGGCAAGGGGAGCGCACTTGCGACCGGAGGGCTGCAGGTTCGAATCCTGGTCCTGGGACAAGACCGAAGTGCTCTTGAGCAAGGCACCCAACCCCGCAACTGCTCCCCAGGCGCCCCAATTAGGGCGGCCCACCGCTCCGAGCATGTGCACACTCACTGCAAGGATGGGTCAAATGCGGAGGATGAATTCCTATGTGTGCGCAAGCATACAATGGCCATCTATGCATTAAAAATTGAAAAATTAAAATTAAGTTATTACACTGGTAAAATAGACTTGCGCGGTGGTCGGACATGAGTGACCCCCTGAAAAAAAAGTCTTAATGAGCCTCTTACTAGCGATAGACTTCTGGAAAAAAATAGACAAGGCCGATACATGCCCTTTTAGGGTGCTTAACTGTAGGCCCATTTCTAAGCCATCTTGTAGGAATTCTAGAAATTGAATACTTTCTGCACGAAAAATTCCTAGCCTCACACCAGGATATGAACGACCGCCAGACCCTGTAGTAAATCATGGAAGAAGACTTCTTCCGGGCCTGAATCATGGTATGAATAACCTTGGCCAATAAACCTCTCTCTGCTAAGATCGAGGTTTCAATAGCCAAGCCGATAAAGCCAGCATCTGTAAATTCGGGTGCCGAAGCGCCCCCTGAGTGACCGGTAGGCGCCAATGGTCTACCGACATCCTTGTTATGTCTGAAAACCAACTTCTTCTTGGCCAATGAGGAGCTACTAGAATGGTAGGTACCCCCTCCTGAACTATCTTTCCTAATACATGGCTCAGGAGCGGAAGCGGGGGAAAAAATGTACAGAAGCTTGAACCTTGCCCATGAGACTGACAGGGCATCCGTTACTATGCCCAGAGGGTCCCTTGATAGGGACATGAATTTTGTCCGTTTGTGATTGTGTCTGGATGCAAAAGATCCACTTCCGGACACCCCCAGGGAAGACAAAGGGCTTGAAAGTCCTTCCTGCTCAGAGTGTCGGCCTCCTGGTTATCTACCCCCGGGATGTAAACTGCCGAGATGCAGGGAACATTCTCCTTTGCCCAAGTCAGAATCCGGCTTACTTCCTCTAGAGCACTCTTGCTCCGGGTACCTCCCAGATGATTGATATAGGCTGCTGCCGTCCGATTGTCTGGCTGGACCTGGACTGCCTGCCTCTTTAAGCTGGGGGTCAGATACTGAAGCACTAGTCGGATTGCTCTTAATTCCAATATCTTTATGAGAAGCTGATACTCCTTCGGCCCCCATTGTCCCTGGATCTTCTGTGTCTGCCAGATGCCCCCCCCCAACCTGTGAGACTAGCATCTGTGGCAACGATCTGCCACTGCGGTGTCAGAAAGGACCTGCCTACAGACAGATGAAGAGGGTCCATCCACCACAGAAGAGATTGCCTGGCCGAGGGCAATCAGCAGAACAAAAAAACTTGATCCAGCGACTGTGGGGCTCGATCCCAGTTTGCCAACAGATTCCACTGAAGAAGCCTCATGTGAAACTGGACAAAAATGTACGGCCTCGAAGTAGGCTATTATAAGGCCTACTAGCTTCATCCCTAGCCGAATGGTCAGCTGCTGGCAAGCCAGTAAGTACTCTATTTGATTTCGAATTAGCAGAGGCTTCTGCTCTGGTAGAAACACTTTGACTTGAACCGTGTCCAGAATCACTCCTAAGAAGTTCCTTACTGGCGCCGGAGTGATATGGGACTTCGGGTAATTGATCACCCAGCCGAACTCTTCCAGAGTTGATAGGACCATCTGCGTATCTTTCATGATCCGCTGAAGAGACCCGCTGAAATTAAAAGATCGCCAAATATGGAATGATGCATATCCCCTGGCTCCTGAAAATGGCCATGAGACCCGCCAAAACTGTGGTGAACACTCTTGGAGCCGAGGATATTCCGAATTAGAGTGCCACAAACTGGAAGTGCTGGTCTTCCAGGGCAAACCTCAGAAACTTCTGATGCCCTGGAAAAAAATGGAACATGCAGATATGCGTCCCTTAAGTCTATAGTAGTCATAAGATTCCCGGGCCGAACTACTCTTGCCGCTGACCTTAGCGTCTCCATGCGGAAAGGTTTCACGCGGATATACCTGTTGAGACCCTTTAAGTCTAAAATGGGATGCATCGACCAGTCCTTTTTGGGGATTGTGAACAGGTTGGAGTAAAACCCCTGACCTTCCTCCTGAAAGGGTACCCGACAAATTGCCCCTTTTGAAGGAGATGCTGAACTGCGGATCTCAGGGCATCTATCTTTGACTGGTTCCCGGATGCCCCTGACCGAAGGAACCTTGCAGGTGGTCTGGCTGCAAACTCGATCTTGTAGCCTGATGACACCACCTCTAGGATCCAAAGATCCGCCACGTGGCGCCTCCAGATATGAGCAAAATGCAGAAGCCATCCCCCCACCCGCACGGGTGAGGGCACCCCCTCATGCTGGAGTGGGCTTGGCTGGAGGATTAGGCCCACTTCTCCAGGCCCCTCCTGCCCTATTCCGCGCTCTACCTCAAAAATCTCTACGGGAGCAAGGACGAAAGGTCCCTCTGCCCGTTCAAAAGAGTCGATATGATGAAGTCCTGTGAAAAGGCCGAGTCGTCCTCTTCCTCTGAGGCAGTTTGCCATCCTTCACCATACTGTCAAGTTTTTCTCAAAAAAATCTGCTCCATAAAAAAGGTAGATCTATAAGAGCTTTCTTAGCTGCGGCAACCGCCAACCATTGTCTTAGCCATAAGGAACAGCGCAAGGCCACAAGCAGAGCAGAAGTTCTAGCAGCTAGCCTGACTGCATCATCCATCGCAGTGATAGCGAACGAGTTAAAGTCCAAACAATCCTTAAAACCTTTGGACTCTTGAATAAGCCTGCGAGACTTAGCCCTGGCTAAACTTTTTCTTCATCTTCTTCCTTGAAGCCAGGGACACAATGGCCATGGCACAAACAGGACGTAGAAAGGATCCTTTCATAGCAAAAGCATGGCGGGCCAACCATTCGTCTCTCCGTGGGATCTCTTAAAGATACCATAGTAGCAGACGGCATGATGGAAGTATTAGACAAGCCTGCTACTGAAGAATCCACCTCAGGTGGGTAAGACCAAAGCTTAATCGTGTCCGCCGGAAAGGGATACCTAGAGTCTAGTATCCTAGGAATAGCCGGTAATTTGTTAGGATTTTCCCATTCCTTTAACACCATTTTAGAAAAGTGCGGCTGCTCCGGAAACACCTGTCTTTGCCTTACTGGCTTAAACAGATCATCCTTCCCTCTTTTTGCCACCTCAGGAGGGGTGATATTATTATTATTGTTCATTTATATAGCGCCATCATCTTCCGTAGCGCTTTGCAAAGTAGTAATTACAGACAGGGTAGAACATACAGTACATACACTATTTCAAACGCAGTTTTATAGATTTGACAGTGGATATTCAAGATACAAGATACAATAGGGGAGAGAGTGATATTCAAAGTTTCAAAAACCAAAGAGAGCAGACACTGTGTTTCGCCTGCGAGGAGGGGGTCCTCATCAGAAGAGAAAAAAAAAATAGAGTTACTATCTTCCATCTCCAGAGCGTAACTCGCCTTCTGAGAGCTGCTCATCTATATACTCTTCTCTATACTCTATATACTCTTCTTCCTCCCACTCTCCAAAAGAGGCAAATAAATCTCTTTTCTCCGCAACAGGTTCCAACGCCTCCTCTTATAGGTGGCCTTCTTTGAAGTAACCAAGGATAACTGTCTCTCCAGGTTATCCAACCTGTGCACCACATCTGACTGCGCCTCGCTGCCTTCCCCCTCACCGGGGGATGTAAGGGATGGGTGAGCCGTTGCACTCACACCAGCAATAACTGGACTAAAGACATGAGCCGCCGCTCTATTATGGTCTAACCAATTCTCATGGCGCAAGCGGAACAAACCCTGCTGAAACTACCCAGGGGATCCTGCTTACATAAGGGGCAGCGCCTGCCCCGCTCAAGTGGGAGGCCCGAATCACTTTCCCCTGATGCCTCCCTCATGGTGTTTTTTTATTTATTTTTTTTTACATTTGGCAATCAGACCTAAAAGGCCCTAAGCCTAGAACCAATCCCAAAAGGGACCGGGAGGAACCACAACCCTTTTCTATCCTTCTTCCAAATTCTAAAAAATAAAACAGGAGAAAAAAAGAGCATTAATAATCTCCCTCTTTTTTTTTTTTAACTGATAAAAAGATAAAACTGACAATCATTATAATAATAAAATATATTCATACAGAGTAAAATATCAAAAAAAAAAAATATATATATATATATATATATATATATATAGTGGTAAATTGTATAAAAATGTCTATTTCTCCCCTGCTTGGCTGTATAAAGCACAATCCGGGTCAGGGTTTCAGGACCCAGGTCACTTCCCCAATTCCATAACGGGTCACTACATGTTCTAAGGCCTCCACAAGTGTGCACGCTGATTACAGGGGAAGCCTGTATAAGAAGAGAGCACACAGCCTTTCCTTTGTCTATGACCAGCCTGTTGGAGTGAGCCCAGGATGAGCTGCACCGTGGTGAAGGATAGCACTGGACATTGAGCAGAGGGCTGATACACCCTGTAAAGTGGACTTGAACTGATCAGCTTGCTGGAGTACCCAGCCCAGGACTATTTGGTTGGTGAAGTAACCCTTTTTGCTTACTCCGTTTATGCTGCAATCTTTGGACTAACTACTGAACTTTGCTGAATAAAAGCCATTTTTCCGTTCAAATCCGTTGTCCATCACTGCTGATTGTTTCCCCGCTTACAATTGGTGGAGGATGCGAGGGGCACAGTGACTGTTGCTAGGGGCAACGGAGTGACAAAACGCACTGCATTTTGGTTGTCGTTGGTGAAGGCAGCAATCAAGATGTCTCAACAAAAGCAAATGGAAGAGGTGATAAAACACCTAATACAAGCTGACCTCCGGCATGAGCAAGCCCTGACACAACAGCAGCGAGCACAGGAGCAGGCCCTGGCACAACAGCAGCAGGTCCTGGCACAACAGCAGCGAGCACAGGAGCAGGCCCTGGCACAACAGCAGCAGGCCCTGGCACAACAGCAGCAGGCCCTGGCACAACAGTTCCAAATGCAGCAGCAGACCATGGCTAACCAGCAGGAGACAAATCGCCTGTTGATTGAACAGATGGCCGCGCTTAGAGAGACTGTTGGTGCCAAAGTTTCACAACCGGAGAGAAGCCCGGTTGAGGCAGAGGGGGCGAGAAGAACCGTTCAGCAGGTTTTACAAAAGCTGACCCATGAGGATGATGTGGAGGCTCACGGTGTTTGAGCGCATGGCTGAGAGAGAGCAGCTGCCAGTCACGGAATGGGCTGACGTGATTGCACCGTTCCTGTCAGGTGAGCCGCAAAAAGCATATTTTGATCTCAGGGAGCAGGATGTGCGGGACTATGCCAAGCTAAAAATGGAGATCCTTGCTCTCCTGGGAGTCACGCCAGCGGTTCGGGCAAGGCGGGTACACAACTGGACTTTTTCTGTTGATAAACCTGCCCGATCACAGATGTATGACCTAATTCATCTGGTCCAAAAGTGGTTGGAGCCAGAGCGTTTGACCCCTGCGCAGATCATCGAAAAAGTCTTGGTGGACCATTTTGTTTGGGCACTGCCGCCGAAGCTACAACAATGGGCTGGACAGGGCGACCCACAGACTGCTGAGCAGCTAGTTAACGTTGTGGAACGATTTGTCGCGACTGAGGACCAACTTCGGGATGCCCCTGACAAGACCAGCAGACCAGTGAGTAAACAAGTTCCCCTGGGAGGTGTGTGGAGCGCTGTGGGTGGGAAAAAGACTGTCCCTGACCCCCAGAGGCTCCCTAACCCTAGGGAAAACGTCCGGGCAAGGAGGTTCCGTGGTCCTCAGTGTTGGAGGTGCCATGAGTGGGGGCACATAGCCGCGGATTGCCCCCTCGGCTCTGAACCCATGGAATGTGACGCGGGTTGCAGAAGATCCCTGTTGGCAGACCCCGGTTCTGCCGCCAGTCAGCGGTCAAAATCTGAAACGCAGGTTGTGTCTTTAAAGATGAATGATCGCCCAGTAAAGTCATTATTGGACTCAGGTAGCCGGGTAACTTTGGTCCGGGCCAACCTGGTGCATGGTGGTTGCAAACCAAAGAAAAAGCTGAGCGTGCTTTGGATCCACGGGGATATTGTGACTTACCCTGTTGCAAGTTGTTGGGTAAGTTTGAGACCCCCGCGGGAACATTGTCCCATGAGGTTGGCGTAGTAAAACGCCTGGGCTATGATGTCGTGGTTGGGTGGGATTTCCCCTTGTTCTGGCCCTTGTGGGAAAGGTGTATCCCTCCTGCCAACAATGGAGTACCCCCGGCAGAACTGGTAACTCTCCCCGTTAAGTCCGTTAGACATGTGGTCCCCAACACATTATGTAATAGGTCGACCAGGGTGAGGGCCTGTAATCAGGGTGACCGAGTGCGGAGAATAGTACCCATGGCTGAAAAAGTGAACTTTAAAGCGGAACATAAGCCGGAGAATGTAGTCGCTGTGTCCCGAACCCACTGTATGGCCGCTGAAGGTTGTCAGACCTTGGGTCTGAAGAAGAGGGGGGGGGGATATGTGGTAAATTGTATCAAAATGTCTATTTCTCCCCTGCTTGGCTGTATAAAGCACAATCCGGGCCGGGTTTTCAGGACCCAGGTCACTTCCCCAATTCCCTAACGGGTTGTTACATGTTCTAAGGCCCTCCACAAGTGTGCACGCTGATTACAGGGGAAGCCTGTATAAGAAGAGAGCACACGGCCTTTCCTGGGTGGATGACCAGCCTGTTGGAGTGAGCCCAGGCTGAGCTGCACCGTGGTGAAGGATAGCACTGGACATTGAGCAGAGAGCTGATACGCCCTGTGGACTGGAATTGATCAGCTTGCTGGAGTACCCAGCCCAGGACTATTTGGTTGGTGAAGTAACCCTTTTTTGTTTACTGCATTTATGCTGCAATCTTTGGACTATCTACTGAACTTTGCTGAATAAAAGCCGTTTTTCCGTTCAAATCCGTTGTCCGTCACTGCTGATTGTTTGCCCGCTTACAATATATATATATATATATACATACACACACACCTAGCAATATGCGATTTCCTCGCCCGGGGAGAGAGACAACTGAATACACGGCCTTGTGGTTCCGAGTTAAACTCACGTCAGCCACGTCCCTTAAAGGCATACATACATTTTTTTTTTTTATTATTATTTTCTTTTTCTTTTTTTTTTTCTTTTTTTTTTTTTTATGATAAAAACCTACCTAACTGGAAGAAGGAAGGGTTGGATAAAAAATAAAAAACATTCCTCAGCAGGTACACCAGAGAAAAACCTGCGGCTGACTTGCTTTTCAAAAAAGCCTGCAGCCCAGAGCATATACACTCTGTAAGCGCCCCAAGACCCCGGCGCTTCCACCTTACCTTCACGGATCCCCCAAAACAGCCAACGCTGTGGAGGCATAAACTTGGGTCTTGAGGGATCCGTGGGAATAAGGCTACGCAGAGAGCCAACAGGGTTCAGTCCCCCGCTTGCTGCCAATCCTTGAGAGCTGATTTCCTGAACAACCTTCATAGTCACTTGCCACTGCAAGAAAGAAAAAACTGATCTTGGTGAGGAGGCAGCTGCTACTTATGGGCCAGGAGGGGCCGCACCTATTGCAGTCACGTGACCAGCAAGGAGGTAATCCCAAGCGTAAGGAGTGCCTGGAATGGATTGGAACACACACACAGTGCCTGCGCTCTAAATCTGGTTGCTTTAGCAAAGAGCGCCAGGCGCTGTGTGATCAAAGTCTGTTTTTGAACACATATATACCAGTTACAAAGAAAACACATAGAGTGACATTGTTTTAACACCGGGGCAATGACACTTTAGTGCCAGACCTGTACATACAATTCTGCATAAAAATATAAAATGAAAAAAAAAAAATTTGATGTATTTGTTTGCAGCCAGGAGAGGTCACACAATGATTTGAGCAAAAAAATGCGCTACAGAGCGACAGGTACTACATGGCGCTCCTGAGCCTACGCTGAGCTACTTGGATTAATACATGTGATGCTACATGGCGCTGTTAAAGTCACTCACCAGATTTGCTTTCTTAAATGTGGTTTTGCGTACAGCGCCCGGAGTTCACCAGATGCTGCCTACCGCTACAAGGCACTACCTGGAGCTATCCGTTCTTAAACAACCTCCTTAGCATTCGGCGCAGCAACTGCTAACATCAATGTTGTACACAGCGCCAGAGTAGACAAGAATGCCAGCGCTCTGAATCTGCCAAAAATGATGCTAAAAGACACCCATACTTTATTATTCTGATGATGGGTGAATGTCTATGGGAATTAGTCAATAGTAACTGGTGTTTTATTTGCATGGTGTTTTGACACTTATGTCATAGTAAGTCTTTAACAGATATTCGTTGATTTGAGCAGGTGGGTCATTTACATTAAGCAACTATTTGGATGATCCATTTTTATATATATATATATATATATATATATAATATTTGCATTTGCAAAATCCAAACCTTTTGTGTTTTAGACAACAAACCATGATTAGAATATCAAGAAAAACCATTGCAAATCCCTTCATATAAAATAAAAAGTTTTTGCACATTTCATTTCTTTTTTAGTCACAATGTCATATTTAGTGTCTCATAGAAGCAACTGTTGCAGATCTGAGTTTGTAGTGTTTGACAAGTAATTTGCTAAATGCTTTTTGAACTGAATTTCAATTCATTTCATTTCAATTCATTTATGAACTGAAGTTTATTTCTGAAAAAGTTACTTTACCGAACTTTTTTTTTTATAGGAAGAAATACGGGATATTAAAAATCGATAGTCAGTCGCTTACTATTAAAACTTTCTACCCTAACTTTGTGGAGCTTCTGACATGCCCTTGTGGTTTTGACTTACATGCGCTTGGTTAATTATGTGCGCCATGCCACCAGTTTTTGTTTGGCACAGGAAAATGGCCAAAGCAATTTTAAAAGAAAGAAGTCACATAGGGAAGGCATAGACAGTATGTGTTGTGTGTTGCTGTTTGAGTTTGTAGAGGTAAGCTCATGGAGCAGGTACCAGGTCGTTGCTCTCTTCATCATCTTGCTTCTGGGCAGGAGAGGGGACATGGTAATACCGTTTGCATAGCTATTGGTGTGTATTCACTAGCTTAATCTTGCCCTTCCTGGGCCGTATATAAGCAGGGGGTGAAGCCAGTTTTTTGTCTTCAAAGATGGATTATGTAATGATTAGTGGAGCAAACCACTGGCAGCAGTATTGCTGTGAGCACCTGAGTGGATAGTGCACCATTTGTTATCAGGGAGGAGCTCACTGAAGCACCTGGTCCTTGCTGAGGGACTGAAATTTTGACAGAAATTTAGAGATTTCAGGACATGGGGCAGATGCCCAGAGTGACAAAAGCAGGATGGGGGACAGGATAACTAGATATCACTCTGGAGCAAGAGGATGGGGGAGTTCCCAACAAACAATTAACACAGTTTCAACTGGATATTCACATAGCCTTTTTGACGTCAAAGGGTAACTGCTTTCCACCTGAGTCTGCTTCATGGGCAATGCCTAGGGGTTTTGGTGCGTTGACCCCAGGAAAAAGGGGGCAGTGGCCACAGGGGCTGGAAACAATGAGCTATGGGGCTGCAGCACCAGAGTACCTTTTGTTGAGCTATTGTCCTTCCTCTTTGTCTTACCCTTGCTCAGCCCTGTTGTCTCAATCCACATACAGGATTTTTATGGATTTTAATTGTCGCCACCTCCATCTTCTTGGTGTTGTTCTGCTGGAGTCCCCTTGTATCCTAGTGGATTGAACTCTACATACTCTGTTGACTCCAGCCACTCAAAGGAAGTTTCCCCAAACCCCTTCTTCCTCTGTCACATGATCCCTGTCCTTAATGCCATTCCAATGCAGGCCCGATCCCTGGCGATCCAACAAATGCTGCCCATGACTTACCTGGCTTTGTCTGAGTTTGACATTGCGTGGTTTGAGGACATTTGACTGCTATGGGCTCCACCCCCATTGGAGCACATCCTGAGTGACTGATAACCCCCAGACCTTGGTACTGCCATATGTTACATGTTGGTATTCTGCAGCATACCAAGGGATGTATGTTCCCTGCCACACATGGCTGGAAAATGTGCTTTGTGAGGGGCTTTTGGATGCTAGAGCAGGAGTCACCAGATTCCCGGCTTGGTGTCAGACTGCGCATTTACTGCTTAAGCAGACCAGAAGAGGGCATTCAAAACCCTGGGTATTAGCAACTTAGCTATGTGTTTGTGGCAGAAGTGGCCATAAGTTGGTTGCGTGGACCAACATCAAATAACATACGCTTCCTTCTCTTTCATCTTCATGATACCCTTGGTGATGGTCAGGCCCACCTTGTAGGACCCGTAGTACGTGCATTTGGACTGTATGTGCACATTTGTATTGTTTTTTTTCTGGTCCTCTTATCTATCATCATTGATAATATTTAGGGATCATGCATTCTAAGTTTGCATTGTGCTCTTTGTTCTTTTACTGACCTTACACCTGGCTTCCTGGCTTCAACACTAGTAGGATCTATGTCTCTCGAACCTTGTAGTGGATGTGGCAATCACAACCTGTGGCTGGTGGGAATCCCAAACACACAAATTCTGCAATGCAATAATTCGAAAATGACACATGGAAGTGGCCAATAAATAGTGCAGATCTTTGGCTGCAAAAATGTGTTTGGCCAAACTAGGGTTGGCCTGGCCTTCCTTACTCTATCCCTTCATTTTATCTTTAGTTCCTTCACCTTGTCCCCCAATCGTACAGCGCATGAGCAAGCAGCAGCCACTCCCTGCTATGCCTCTAGTAGGGTGTGCACCTTTGCCAGGCATTTATGAATGGCCGGTGCAGGCACACTCCCTATTAGAGGGTAGCAAGGAATATGGCAGCCAGTGCTTGGCCGCACTCGGCTGGACTTAGCTAGAGCCAAGTCCTTAGACATGCCTACATGAGGTCACTTCAGTGCAGTCGAGCACACTGATTGGACTGTAGGCCACGCTTATGTGCCATGAGACCAGGGAAAGGTGAGTTGGGTTACACAGCGGGGCAAACCGCATCAGGGTACCCCCTGGGGGTATAGGCCAAAACCTGGGATAGTCAAAATCCTGGATTTTGGCTTCAATTGTCAGAACTCAACTTCACAAAAAACAAATTTCCTTGGATTAAGTTCTTTATTTGACTCATCATTTACAAAAGTCTTAAAGGGGCCACAGCACTCAAACCAGTTAGCTTGCTGACCAACCTACAATCTGTCTCTAAACTTGGTGAAAAACAGAGGGCTCGGTCACACACATCTGCAGAAGTATGCTTAAGCTGCACCACCGGCGCCAAGGTGCCCCTGTGAGGTGCAGTCCTAACTCTAATCTCTGAGAGCCCCATTTGGGACACACAATACAATAGATAAATTGGGAGCAGGCTTACCTGAGGTTGCCCTAAACCTCTCAAGTGCAAGCCATGGGGTGGAAGGGTCAAAGACCTTGCAATACAGCCTAGACCCCACATCCCATGTGCTTGCACAAATTCAAAAGAAACAAAGGAGGGGTGGCAGGCACTCAGACCATTTTTTAACTAACCTGGAAGGTGCACGTTAGCAGGGCAATTAGGATACAAAAGTCTTAAAGGAGCCACAGCACTCAAACCAGTTAGCTTGCTGACCAACCTACAATCTGCAGAAGTATGCTTAAGCTGCCCCACCAGCGCCAAGGTGCCCCTGTTATAAAATGGTCTGAGCGGCTGCCACCCCTCCTTTGTTTCTTTTGAATTTGTGCAAGCACATGGGGTGTGGGGTCTAGGCTGTATTGCAAGGTTCTTTGACCCTTCCACCCCATGGCTTGCACTTGAGGTTTAGGGCACCCTCAGGTAAGCCTGTTCCCAATTTATCTATTGAATTGTATGTCCCAAATGGGGCTCTCAGAGATTAGAGTTAGCACTGCACCTCACAGGGGCACCTTGGTGCTGGTGGTGCAGCTTAAGCATACTTCTGCAGATGTGTGTGACCGAGCCCTCTGTTTTTAACCAAGTTTAGAGACAGATTGTAGGTTGGTCAACAAGCTAACTGGTTTGAGTGCTGTGGCTCCTTTAAGACTTTTGTACCCTAATTGCCCTGCTAACGTGCACCTCCCAGGTTAGTTATAAAATGGTCTGAGCGGCTGCCACACCTCCAAATTTGTTGCAGTAGATCTTGAATTACTTGAAAGACACTAATCAGCCTCCCAGTCAGGTTGTTGAAGCTTTGCAACATGTTGGTATGCTGGACCATATGCTAACCAAACAGAAAATTGTTGTTCTCTTTTATGACTGCATTGCATAAAGTTTCTTGGTCTTGCTGCCGGCTGGCCTCTAATCAGCTCAAATTTGCCTTAAGAGTGTTTGGCCTTTCCTGTGTGCTGGAGTCTTGTCTTGCCTCAGCAGTCCATTCCCAAGGGTGTGGATTGGCCAGGAGGTCACCAATGCTGTGGTGAGACTTAAAGTGGTCCTTCACTCTGAATAAGAATCTATCTTATATGTTTCCCACACCCTGTACATACTGAGAAGATCCAGATTTAAGAAACATAGTTCTGAAAGACTATGGTTTATTTTCTGTATGTTAGAGTAACGCTTTAACACTGGACTTTTCTGTAATTGCTTTTGCAAGGCTTCTTCTTATCCCTTATTCCTTATCTAAGGAATGTGCTGCTTCGCATGGGGGGCTCTGGGAACTGAGAAAACTATAAAATACTCCCTGAACTCAACCTTGTACATGGTCATAAATTTTCTGTTCTCATTATTTTTAACTTAGGTAATTGTCTGTTCTGCGCATGCTCTAACTATGAAAGTTTTCAATAAAATCAGGGGTCAGAAGCTCCCCCTGCTCAGTGTTTTCTCTGAGGTTTTGCTACACACCTTGTCGCGTGTATTGATTTCTCTTAGAATATAGTAATTGGGAATCGGACAACAGAAGCCAGACCAAGTCCGCTTAGTGACTTGAACGTAACATTACGTGGCGCCCAAACAGGGACTCTCTATTTTGTCGCAAGAGGTATCGCACCCGCCGAACGGAACATCAACTGATGCCACCTTGGAACAGCAGACTTCAAAACCTGGCCAGGTAAGAGACAGCTTTTATGTACTCTTATACTCTGCTCTTCCCCTGTGAGGCATCAGCGGGTCCGTTCTAAGGTAAGATAGGCATAGCCAGCCTCTGCGAAAGAGGGTCATTTTAAGAATCCTAAGGCGCTTCTGTTGTCTGCATTTGTTTTGTCTGTCTGTATTTGTCTTGTCTTTCTGTTCCCTTAAGAATTTGTTATTTTTGAGAGTGTTATAAAAAACTTTATGAGCCTGGCATCTAGTTAAAAACTTTGGAAGGTCATTAGACGCCCCATCCCACTGGCGAGGGGAAACCCGCTATAACCCAGTGACGGTGAACGCAAGTGGTGACCAGAAGAAGTTTTAGATAAAAATTTTACCCTGTACGGTTCCATAACTCATTTAGGCGTGAGCCAGTTTGTCAAGTTGACCGGATTTGACGGCGCCTTTACGGTGCATGCCAGCCGATCTTGACTACGTTGAGTTATAAGAACCACAGTTCCCAGGCTTAGTTAGAAGACCAGGACTAGTCGATAGGTGATTTCAGAAAATTAAAGCCAATATTACTGGGATGGGAATAAGATACAATTAGTGTATCTAGGACTGTCACTTACCCATATGATAGGTGATGTGTTGTTTGTGATCCTAATTGTTTGTCTTGGATTATGTGTTGCTATTTGGTTAGCGTGTAGGATCACTAGACATTACCAGGAGAGACCCACAGAGAGGTACTCCAGTTCCTAGTTCCTTAGGAGGAAGTCAAAGAAGGCTAGCCCACAGAGAGGTTAGACCCCAATAAGGTACCTGAGGCAGGTTGCTAGGAAGGTGGGAAAAGAACAGTCCAAAGAGATACCCCAGGAAGAGAAGTGGCAGACATTAGAAGAAATCACCAGGGAAAGGTGTGGCTTAGATGCCGCTAGGAATTTGAAAAAGATTTGGAAGGAATTTAAGCTAGTTCATAAATGACAATTAGATTTAGGGAAATGGGAACAGATAGCTAAAGGGAAACATGGAATTATTTTTGACAAAGGATGGGATCATCAAGTGGAATGTGCTCTGAAACTTTCAAGTTTAGCAGAAAAGGAAGGCTGGACGTACAGTCCACATAGGAAACAATGGAATACTACACCATTGCTTCATCCCCAAGTAGACCCCATACCTGATGTTCCAACAAACCCAGTACCGCCACCCCCATATGAAAAGACAGAAAGAAACTAGTAAGTTGTATCCTAGACTCCCCATTGGCCAGTAACAGTACGTATGGTCCAGATCCAGGACCAGATGATGGCGATAGCGGATTATGGCAATGCTATTGTGGAATGATAAATAAGGGTTGGGACAGAATGTGTACTCAGTGTAAAGTAAGGGAGCAGGATAAAGTAGTAAATGAAGAAGGAACATGGAAATGTAAAGTTTGTGGTTGTAGGGGGATGGGTTTAGAAGAATGTAATGTTTGTGGAGCAGATCAGCAAGGAGGGGATCCAGATGAGAGAATAAATGGTGTTAGCACAAGAAAGAAAAAAGTAAATTTAGTTACTGAAAAATCATGGACTTGCCATCACTGTATGACTTGATGTTACACATTGTCCAAGGTGTAAAACTTATAGGTACACAGGACCCCCTCCCAGGAACAATACATATAAATTAGTTGTGCCTGTGTTTACCCATACCAGGCAGAGTCCAGATGCTCAAAATGCAGGACAGTTTGTCAATTTATTAACCAAGAAATCCCTTATTATAAGCCATGGACTCCAGCTGAATGTATGGCTTTGTTGCAGAATGCACCTGATCCCCGTACTAGCCCTTCTAGGTTTGGCAGGTATGTAGTACAAATCATGGAGTCACATAATGCCACCTGGTTGGATGGAGAAGATCTTTGTAGGATGAAAATGTCCCCTACTATGTTTCATCAATTTACTGATTATATGAGAGCACATGTACCACAGAATGTTAGACTTGGGGACAGTAGAACTGATTTTTTATTTAACACTTGAACATATATTGATGAAGGCTTAGATGTTGGAAATATTGGAGTTCAAAGGTTGTTTGTTAGAGCCTATATTGATGGTTTAAAACCAACCATTAAGGAAAAGTTAAAGGCTACTACCCCAGATTGGAGAACTAACCATACTATGGCACAATTGTTAGCTAAAGCACAGGGTATTGAAATGGATATGCATGACAAGCCCAAGGTGCGTATGGTTGCCCAGGTTAACACTGATGTTAGACCTAAATCTCAAGGTAATTTTCAGAGTAAAATTTTAAAATGTTACTACTGTGACAAACCTGGTCACATTAAGAGGAATTGTAAGAAAGTTTGCTGCTGATCAAGGAACAGCCCCCAATAAGTCAGAATCTAAAAGTAAAGAGCAAGACTGACTAACGGCAGTAACATTCACAGTACCAGCCAAAACACCCATAATACAGATTGAAATTGATGGCAAAACAGTTGAATTTTTGATTGCTATAGGAGCGACTAAATCTGTCATTAGCAATAAAGTTTTAAGTAAGAAACAGCAGTCAGAAGCCAAAACTATAGCTTCAGGTTTCGATGGTCTGCCTAAAGTTATGCCCATATCTAAGCCACTAGAGGGCAGGCTTGGTCCACACATGTTTATTTCTAAATTTTTAGTCTGTGATTCAGCTCCTTACAATTTATTGGGTGTAGATAATTTAACTAAGTTACAAGCAAAAATTGATTTTCAAGAAGATGGTCAAGTTGTTCTAACTTTGCCTGACCATCCTGATGATTTAGAATATTGTATGCAAATACAAGCTCTTGAAGATTTTGAACTCACTAATGTACTTACAGAGAATGATCAAGACTTACTAAGAACTGTACCTGACCATTTATGGTCTAAGTCAGGGTCTGATATAGGACTTCTCCCTGTCTCACCAGTAGAGGTCCATATCAAACCAGGATCTACCTTACCACAGCTTAAGCAGTACCCTTTGAGTGCTGCACAAGAACAAGCTATAGGAGAACAAATTGACGAGCTTTTGGCCAAGGGTGCTTTGATTCAGATGCAATCAGGGGCTAATACTCCTTTGTATCCAGTCAGGAAAAAGGTTTTGGAACCAGGACAGCCTGTGAAATACAGGATGGTACAAGATCTTAGAGTCATTAATAACATTTTGGCTCCAATGACACCAGTGGTTCCAAACCCTCATACATTGCTTTCTCAAATACCGAGTACAAGCATGTATTTTTTCTTGCGTGGATCTAACGGGAGCTTTCTTTTCGGTTCCTTTAGCACCTGAATGTTACCATCTCTTCGCTTTTCAGTCTTGGCAGGATGGAAACCATCAACAGATTGTGTACTTCTACAATAGGTAGACGTTTTGCTTCTTTGCTGCCCAGACAAAATCACATGTGAGGAGGGTACTTTGTCTCTTCTTAAATTTTTGGCTGAGAATGGCTGCAAGGCTAGCAAAGAAAAGCTACAATTCTGCCAAACACAAGTTACCTTTCTAGGTTCACTGCATTTCACAAGGCACTAGACACCTTACTAAAGACAGAGTGGAAATAGTCAAGAACATGTCACCTCCTAAGACACATAAACAGTTAAGAGCGTTTCTAGGACTCATCTCTTACTGTAGACAGTGGATTATGCATGCCAGTTCACTTATGCAACCACTGTATGATTGTGTCAAAGTCACACTTTTTTTTTTTTTTTTTGCCTAACACCAGAAGAGATGCTTTTGAACAACTTAAACTTGCAGTCACACAAGCACCAGCTTTAGGTCTTCCTGATTATTCTCAGTCATTTACACTCATGGCTACTGAAATACAAGGACACGCTACAGGAGTTTTAAGGCAGGCACATGGCACAAAACAAAGATCTATTGCTTATTATTCGTGTAGCAGTAGTTTCTCTATTGGTAGACAAAGCTTCTGAAATTGTACTTGATAATGAATTAGCTGTGTCTACCAATCACGACATTCATGGGATATTATCACAAGTTAATCCCAAACACCTGTCAATGGCTAGACAGCTTAAGCTGCAGTGTACCCTTTTACTACCCCCAACAATTAAGTTTCAAAGATGTACTTCTCTGAATCTGGCGACTTTGTTACCAATTTCTTCAGATTCTGAAGGGGGGAGTAATAGTGAAGATTTTGAGAATTTTTTAGAATTTGAATATACTGAAGACACACATGACTGCATTGAACTTATGAAGCAAGAGACAATGGGTTTACCACATGTGCATGATACACCTGAGACCCAGAATTTGAATTTTTTGTAGATGGCAGCAGATATGCTGATGAAAAAGGACAGTTTTATACAGGTTATGCAATAGTAACTGAACATGAAGTTGTAGAAGCTGGGCCATTACCACCTCATATGTCTGCTCAGGAAGCAGAACTTACAGCCCTCTCTAGGGCATTAATGCTGCTAAAAGACACTACAGGCACGATCTGGACAGACTCCGCCTATTCTTGGGGTATTGCCCATGATTATGCCCACCTGTGGAAAGCAAGGGGCTTCTTAACAGCTGCAGGTACCCCTATTAGACATGCTGATTTAGTTAAAAAAAATTCTGACCAACCTGAACAATGTCAAATAAGTGGCTATAGTAAAAGTAGCGGCCCACACAAAACAAACAACCAAAGAGGCTAAAGGTAATGAAAAAGCTGACTTAGCAGCTAAACAAGCAGCTTTGAAGAAGATAGAGAGTGTAAGTGTAAATCTTACCCAGGAATCGGCGGTAAGTATGGAACTAATGAAAAATCTTCAGGACAAGGTAATGCCTGAGGAAAAGGAAAAATGGCTCAGAGCAGGAGCCCAGCAAAATGATGGATTATGGGTCAAAGGAAGCCGATTGTGCTTGCCTAGCTTCCTATACCCAGAACAGGCACAGGTATCACACCTGCCTACACATCAGAGTGCAAACTCTATGGTAAGGAGTACCAATCAGACTTGGTATGCTCCAGGCTTTAGTAGCATGGCACGACAATACTGTGCAGCATGCTCTATCAGTTTGACGGAGAACCCAGGACAGGTTGTTAAGACACCGGTAAGACATCACCCTAGGTCTCTCTATCCATTTCAAAGGCTTCAAATTGATTACATCCAACTCCCTAAGAGTGGACCCTTTGAGTATGTACTTGTGTGTATTGACTTGTTTTCGGGATGGCCAGAAGCTTACCCAGTAAAATCAGCAACAGCTAAAACCACGGCTAAGAAATTAATCACAGAATTAATACCACGTTTTGGTCTCTTCGAGACCCTAGAGAGTCAGACCGTGGCTCGCACTTTACAGGTGAAATAATGCAAAACGTGATGCAAATGCTAGGTGTCCAACAGTCCTTCCATACACCCTATCACCCACAGAGTTCGGGGAGTGTGGAGAGAATGAATGGAACTATTAAACTGAAGTTACAGAAAACTATGAAGGAGTTAGGTAAACCATGGATAGATTGTTTACCAATTGTGTTATTTTCAATAAGATGCACCCCTACAAAGAAAACAGGGTTGTCACCTTATGGAATTTTGTTTGGAAGTGCTCCCAGAACTGGGCTGTACTTTCCACAACATCTTGCCCTAAAATGTGATGAATTGACTGATTATGTGATACAGTTGCAGAAACATCTCACTAAACTGCACAAAAGTGTTTTTGATTCTCTTCCAGACCCCGACCAGATAACAGGAACTCATAATCTCCAACCAGGAGACTTTGTCTATGTAAAGAAACATTCTAGAAAATCTTTGGAATCAAGGTTTGAAGGACCCTTTCAAGTTCTTTTGACAACGCCTACTTCAGTGAAACTTGAAGGAAAATCCAGTTGGATACACGCAAGTCATTGTAAAAAGGTTACAGGTCCAGAGGGAAAATTGAATATTTCCTCTTAACAATGATAATGGCTTTCTGCCTCAATATTTCATCCCCTGCACCTATAAGAAATAGAAGGGAGATAGGCACTCATCATCAAAAGTTACTTTTGCTAAAGTATAAATACTCTTTTGCTAGACAAACTGGTTTTGACAAATGCTGCATATGTAGTAAGTTACATCCTTCGTCTTCCCGGGTACCCCTCATAGCCATCCCTATTCAATTACAGTATGAGAGAGTCAATAGTTCTGCTAATGAGATAAATTACCATTTAACGGAGCTTATAGACCAGATTGGTGCTTCTTATTAGGAAATAAAAACCACACCCATATAGGAGCATCTACTTGTAAAGAGAGTTTGTTAAATAACTTTGTGAAATGACAGAGGATTACGAGTGCTGTACTTGGATACATAATACCTCATTAGAGATACCTGATTATTATGAAGTAATAATAGGTCATAGAGAAGAAGTTCAAAAGATACAGAGTAAAATCAGGACATTTGCAAAAGACTGGTCTCCTTTTGGAGATTGGGGAAACTGGAGTGGTCCACTACAATGGATCAAGAATATCTTGATTAATATTTTGGCATTGTGCCTTCTGGGCATAATGATTTATGTTCTAGTAAAACTAGCTCTTTGCCTTGTAGCCAAGATCAAGACACCTAAAGTAACACATAAACTTATCTTGATTGCAGATAATGCGCTTTCTAAGTGAGTAACTATGTTTCTTTCCTTTAGAATTGACATATCATCTGTCAAAATTCGAGACTCTTCTTTGGAAGGATGCTGTTCAAGTACTTGGGGGATGGAACCAGTTGGAGAAGACCTGTGTTCCCCTAGGCAACTCGCCGGCCTCGGATAGTACCTGAGTGACTGAACTGGCTATAAACCTTCCGAAGTGGACACAGTCAAAGGAAAGACAGATGGAGATGTCAAAGGGGGGAAATGAGAAGATCCAGATTTAAGAAACATAGTTCTGAAAGACTATGGTTTATTTTCTGTATGTTAGAGTAACGCTTTAACACTGGACTTTTCTGTAATTGCTTTTGCAAGGCTTCTTCTTATCCCTTATTCCTTATCTAAGGAATGTGCTGCTTCGCATGGGGGGCTCTGGGAACTGAGAAAACTATAAAATACTCCCTGAACTCAACCTTGTACATGGTCATAAATTTTCTGTTCTCATTATTTTTAACTTAGGTAATTGTCTGTTCTGCGCATGCTCTAACTATGAAAGTTTTCAATAAAATCAGGGGTCAGAAGCTCCCCCTGCTCAGTGTTTTCTCTGAGGTTTTGCTACACACCTTGTCGCGTGTATTGATTTCTCTTAGAATATAGTAATTGGGAATCGGACAACAGAAGCCAGACCAAGTCCGCTTAGTGACTAGAACGTAACAATACAGATTGCTCACATTAAAAATCATCCCACCTGCATCTACTGCATGTTATGAGCCTTTAAACATTCAAGATGGCGGCTCATGGGACATCAGGCAGCCTGCAAACAGGAAATGCCTTCAGACTGTGCTGCTCTTCATTCTGGGATTGCTGACCTTTTCCTGACCACAGCTCTGCTCTGTCTGAGCAAACCACAGCTATAACTCCACCCCCTGCACTTTATCCTACTCTCTTCTCCTCAGTAAGTGTGATGCTTCTGAGTCAAGATGGCGGCGCCCATATCCTAAAGTCCTGAACATAGTTGCAGCCTGGTGGGGGAAAGAATAATAAGTAAATGACTAAAAATGTAAAATATATTAACTTTTAATGCTGGGGAATCGTTTTTTAAGAGTTTGGGTTTTTCAATAAATCATGGTGAAGGTTCGGTTTAACCTTGTTTAGCAGTACTTATGTTATTTTTGAACTACAATTTTGACACTCTAACTTTGGCAAATTGACAAATGTGGCTAACGTATTAGTTTGGGGGTAAATGTTATTGTTTTTTTCATTTACATTGTTATTTGGGGCCACGTGTCTGCATGATAAGTTAGACTTAGCAATGTTTGGCACCCAAATTGATAATTGATGTGCCTTGGTGTAGCACTCGTTGGATCTAGGTGTTTTTTGATCTAGGTGCATTTATTGGATACAGCTGTCCCTGCGCTGTGCGCGTGGCTAGCTTCCGGTCAGATGGCACTGTGCAACCCAGGGGAGATGGCGATGCCCGGCGCAATGATTGAGCCATGGTCACCGCTACAGTACGGCCAATGTAAGTGTTTGTTACTTAGAGCATTAGTGCTGCTTTAGCACTTGTTAAGGGAGGCAGGGGTGGTTTAAGATTGGGCAGTCTGGCCCTATAAGTTTGTCAAAGTGTTTGCATGCACAGGGCAAAGAAGCAGGGTGATGTTCGTTCTGCAGGACTACAGTATTTTGCGCACACAGGGCACAGAGCAACGTGAATTTTGGGGTGGTAAATTTGGCTAGGTTGGCGTAACAATAGTTGATGTGCCAACCTCACCCACCTACCTCTGACGAAGGGTGCGCTTCAGCCTGAAACTGACGATAGGTGATATATCCTACAGCCTTGATTCTGTTGTTCTGATGCTCCGATCTGTGACGCTCTATTCCTGTTTATTTAGCCATGTAATGGTTGAGAGTTTGATTTATTATCTTGTTATTTGCACATATTCATTCATGAAGCCTGTTACTATGTACATTTTTGTCCTACACCTCTATAACTGAGGTCAAACCTACTGAAGAAAGTGTTATCATACCCATGTTTCCTTTCCCTATTTCTGCAGAATTTATATTACAGGTCTGGCATTAAAGTGTTCATGTCACAGTGTTATTACAATGTAATTTCATATTGTGGGGAACCGCTCTGGTAGATACTTGGTAGCTGTGCAGTAAGCAGGGTCACAGCCAGGATACAGTTCAATTCAAGTGTTTTTATTTCACACTTGTAGCTTCCAACAACCACAGGGCCTTAACATCAGGCTTAAACAAAAATAAATAAATCCTGCTCGGCTAAGCAACTCACTAATATGTAACAAACCCTAGCTATACGTGGGACTGGCTATCCGGCCCACAGTTACCTATCACAAGCGTTGTGTGGCCCGTTCAATACCTCCTCTAGTCCAGCAGTCAGCTCTCCGGGTATGACCACACTCTTCAGATCGGCAGTGAGCTTTAAATTAGGACCCGAGGATCCACAGCTGCGGGCTGTGGAAGCCCCGGACCGAACCCCCGGGTGGAGTGAGCGTCCCACTACCAACCTCACTCACTCCAGAACAAGCAGGTCCCAGTACGTATTTTACAATCTGTCTATGTTAGCTATGGCCAACATCGACAACACAGACTATCAATCCTGCTTATACTGTGTCTGTGTTAACCCTTTTGGTTACCAGAGACACACCCAAGGCTTACCATTCACAGTTTAACCATTTCAAGGGCAGATATCTGTTCTCCCAAACCATATCCTTCTCACACTCCCTCCCCCTCAGTTCAGACCCACTGGGGCGAACTTCTGACATCCAACAATGGGTCCGGGATAAGGCATCCGCGTTACCTTGCAGTCTCCCAGCTCGGTGCTCCACTGAGAAACTGAAGTTTTGCAACGACAAAAACCACCTTGTGACTCTGGCATTCCTCTCCTTGGACCTACTCATCCAGGTGAGGGGCGAGTGGTCAGTTATCAGACGGAACCGTCTTCCCAGCAAGTAGTATCTTAGTGCTTCTAAGGCCCACTTTATCGCCAGACACTCTTTTTCTACAATGCTGTAGTTTTTCTCAGCTGGTGTGAGTTTTCTGCTCAGGTAGGTAACTGGGTGCTCCTCTCCATTCACCTCCTGAGACAGGACAGCTCCTAACCCTATATCTGACGCATCGGTCTGCACAATAAATTTTTTCTTGAAGTTTGGCGTAATGAGGATGGGGAATCCACATAATGCCAATTTCAAGGCCTGAAAAGCGCTTTCTGCTTGTGCATTCCACCGCACCATGACGGACCCTTTTCCTTTCGAAAGGTCAGTCAGGGGAGCTGACAGCGTGGCAAAGTTGGGTATAAACCGCCTGTAATACCCAACAATGCCCAGGAATGCCCTGACTTGTTTGGTGCTGACAGGTTGAGGCCATTCCTGGATAGCGTCAACCTTGTTGACCTGGGGTTTAATTATGCCTCGTCCAATCACATACCCCAAGTAGCGTGTCTCCTCCATCCCGACCGCACACTTCTTGGGGTTTGCAGTTAGGCCGGCTGCCCTTAAAGAGTTCACTACAGCCTGTACTTTGGCCAAGTGACTCTCCCAGTCATCGCTGAAGATGATAATATCATCCAAATATGCTGAGGCGTATCTCCTGTGAGGCTTTAGCACTACGTCCATTAAGCGTTGGAACGTCGCGGGGGCCCCGTGAAGCCCGAACGGTAACACGACATAGTGGAATAGGCCCTCAGGGGTGATGAAGGCTGTCTTCTCTTTAGCACTTTCTGTCAGGGGTACTTGCCAGTATCCCTTGGTGAGGTCGAGCGTAGTGAAATATCGAGCACCTCCCAGTCTCTCAATAAGCTCATCTATACGTGGCATGGGATAGGCGTCAAATTTAGAAACTTCATTTAATTTTCTGAAATCATTGCAGAAACGTAGGGTACCATCTGGCTTGGGAATCAGAACAATGGGACTGGCCCATTCACTTTTGGACTCCTCTATGACTCCCAACTGCAGCATTTTCTTAACCTCCTCTGCAATGGCCTGACGACGAGCCTCAGGGACTCGATATGGTCTTAGCCGAACCTTCACCCCAGGCTCCGTGACAATGTCATGCTTGATTACGGACGTGTACCCTGGTAACTCTGAAAACACGTCTGTATTCCTAGCTACAAATTCTAGAGCCTCTTGGCGTTGTCCTTTCGTGAGGGTATCTGCAATTGTCACTTCTGCCCCCACCTCCGCAGGCTTAACGGTAGCCTGGGGGGGTAGCACAGAAGGGAGTTTAACCGGAGACTTCTCTGTAAGCAGACTCTCCCTGTCCTTCCAAGCTTTGAGTAAATTGACATGGTACACCTGCTTAGGTTTCCTCCTACCAGGCTGATGTACCCTGTAATTTACTTCACCCACCTTCTCCAATACCTCATACGGCCCCTGCCACTTGGCTAGAAACTTGCTCTCCACTGTGGGAACCAGAACCAAAACACGGTCACCAGGTTTAAAGGTCCTTACTGTGGCTGACCTGTTATAAACCCGGCTTTGAGCCTTCTGAGCAGCCTCCATGTGCTCCTTAACGATGGGCATAATGGCTTCCACCCTGTCCTGCATACTGGCGATGTGGTCTATAACACTTTTGTGGGGGGTGGGCTCCTGTTCCCAAGTCTCCTTTGCAATGTCCAGCAGGCCTCTGGGATGTCTGCCATAGACTAATTCAAAGGGAGAAAACCCTGTAGAAGCTTGGGGTACCTCCCGGACTGCGAACATTAAAGAGAGCAACATAACATCCCAGTCCCTCCCATCTTTGTCCACCACCTTTTTCAGCATACTCTTTAAGGTTCTGTTGAATCTCTCCACTAATCCGTCCGTCTGAGGATGGTATACCGACGTGCGTAATTGTTTTATGTTAAAGAGTTTACACAGTTCCTTGGTGACTTTAGACATGAAAGGGGTACCTTGGTCCGTGAGGATCTCCTTGGGCAGGCCCACCCGGCAAAACATGGCGAATAGCTCTTTAGCTATCAGCTTCGCCGATGTGTGCCGCAGGGGAATGGCTTCAGGATACCGTGTAGCGTAATCCATCACTACAAGTATATGCTGATGCCCCCGGGCAGACTTAACCAATGGACCTACCAAGTCCAAGGCAATCCTTTCAAATGGGACCTCGATGATGGGAAGAGGTACTAATGGATTCCGAAAATGACCCATAGGAGCACGCAACTGACATTCGGGGCATGATTCACAATAACGTTTAACCTCAGTATATACCCCTGGCCAGTAAAACCGCTGCAGGATGCGATCCAACGTTTTTGTGGCCCCTAGGTGTCCCCCAAGCACATGTTTATGAGCCAACATCAGCACGGTTTGGCGATAAGGCTTGGGCACCAGCAATTGCTCCCAGGTCTCACCCCGCATCTTGTCAACCCGATATAAAAGTTCTTGGTCAACCATGAAGTGGGGAAATATCTGATTAGCATTGGCGTGCTGGGGCACCCCATTCACCACCACAACATTTTCCCTAGCCCGGACCAGTGTAGGGTCCTGGAGTTGTGCTGTGCCAAAGTTGTCATGGGATACCTCCAAATCTGAAAATTGTGGCCCAGTCACTAACTCTTCAGTCTCACCGGCCATCACATTTAGGGGAAATACAGTGCTTACAATACTTTCATCACTGGTCACCCCTACAGCTGGGACCCCAGAGTCTGGGTCATTGGGCTCCGGGTCTAAGACTTGACTCTTCTGTTGGGGTTGTACTCTTAAGGGTGGTCTCCCCGTCCTCTGATTTCCCCGCCACAGAGTCCAAAACAAGGGGAAATCCCGTCCCAAAATAAGGTCATGGGGCAAGTTCATGACAACCCCAACCTCATGTTGACTTTCTCCACAGGGGGTCTGGATGGTCACAATGGCAGTAGGATAGTCTTTCACGTCCCCATGAATACACCGGACCCCAACTGTGTGGCCTGTGACAGTCCCAGGGTTAATATGGGATCCATTAATTAGAGTCACCCGACTTCCAGAGTCCAACAGCGTCAGCACCTGGAGCCCTGCCACTGTCACCTGGCAGAGGTGGCGCTCATCCATAGAGTCTGGAGTAGCAGCAGTATAAACCGGGGCCGCATAAAGTGAAACCCTCCTGGCAGAGCTGCAGTCCATGGGCTCAGGTTTATGGGGACACTTGGCTGCAATATGGCCAGGTTCCTGGCAGGTCCAACAGATAGGAGCCTCCGCTCTCCTCCTCCCCTGGGGCATCACCTGAACATAGGGATTTACACTGGCCCGGGAGTTAGCAGGTACCATAGGCCTTCTGGACTTGGGGCTGGCTGGGGTGGGAGAGGCCTTTTTCCTCAGAGCTTGGGTGGCTGAGTACCTCTCCACCATCCCCACCAAAGTATTAGCGTCAGCTGGGTCCCCATGTCCTACCCACTGCTGTATCTCACCTGGCAAGGCCCTCAAAAAGCGGTCCAGAACAACCTTCTCCACCATCTTGGCTGGGGTTGATGTCTCCGGCTGAAGCCACTTGCGAACCAGGTGGATGAGGTGGTGCATCTGGGCCCTTGGTGGTAACGCCTCTTGGAACCTCCAGCTATGGACTCTTTGGGCACGAAGGTATATATCAACTCCCAAATGGGCTAGGATCTCCGCTTTTACAGTAGCATAATCCCGGGCTTCCTGCTCGCTTAGGTCGAAATAGGCCTGCTGTGGTTCTGCTATGAGGAAGGGTGCCAGAACCTCTGCCCAGTATTCCTGAGGCAGCCTTTCACGGGTGGCCACCCTTTCAAAGCCTGTTAGGAAGGCCTCTACATCATCCTCTGACGTCATCTTTGTCATGGCTTTCCGAACTTCTCTCCTGGCATCCCGCTCCGGTATCGCTGCACCCAGCTTTTGTTGTGCAGCCGCCAGTGCTGTCATCTGCTGTGCTAGCAGCCTGTTAGTTTCTTGCTGCTGTAAGTTGGCCTGTTGCTGGGCCTGCATAGCCTCAGAGTGTGCCTTCTGTTGCTGGAAGTTGGACTGAACCAGCTGTTTAATTAGCTCATCCATGGCTGTGGCTTGTTGCTTGTTGAAGGCCAGGACATGCACCCAGTGTATGTTTCACTGCACTGTGCCCGCTCCAAGCCACCATATGTGGGGAACCGCTCTGGTAGATACTTGGTTGCTGTGCAGTAAGCAGGGTCACAGCCAGGATACAGGTCAATTCAAGTGTTTTTATTTCACACTTGTAGCTTCCAACAACCACAGGGCCTTAACATCAGGCTTAAACAAAAATAAATAAATCCTGCTCGGCTAAGCAACTCACTAATATGTAACAAACCCTAGCTATACGTGGGACTGGCTATCCGGCCCACAGTTACCTATCACAAGCGTTGTGTGGCCCGTTCAATACCTCCTCTAGTCCAGCAGTCAGCTCTCCGGGTATGGCCACACTCTTCAGATCGGCAGTGAGCTTTAAATTAGGACCCGAGGATCCACAGCTGCGGGCTGTGGAAGCCCCGGACCGAACCCCCGGGTGGAGTGAGCGTCCCACTACCAACCTCACTCACTCCAGAACAAGCAGGTCCCAGTACGTATTTTACAATCTGTCTATGTTAGCTATGGCCAACATCGACAACACAGACTATCAATCCTGCTTATACTGTGTCTGTGTTAACCCTTTTGGTTACCAGAGACACACCCAAGGCTTACCATTCACAGTTTAACCATTTCAAGGGCAGATATCTGTTCTCCCAAACCATACCCTTCTCACAATATGTTTTCGCTTTGTTACTGGTGGATACATGCTGAAAAACAGACTTTAAACACACAGCCTCCGGCGCTCTGGGCTTCAGAGAAGCTTTTTTCAGCGCCGGAGTTTTGTGAGGTTGTTTTTTTAATGAATATGTTGTGAGTCGGTCGCACTGACCAGTCGCTAACATGCGCTCCCATACAGCGCTGTACTGGTCAAATAGCGACTCATCACAATGTATTCATCATTGCTGCACAGCGACTGAGTCGCTAAGAACTAGCAACCCACGGCCGAGCACAGTGACTACTAGCGGGCGCTCTGAAAATGCCTGCTACAGACGCTCATCTGTCGCTCCCTGGCGTTAGTGATGAATCAGCCTGCCTGTCTCTTTGAGAGTTCTGAAAGGTCCATGCTGGAGCTTAGTGGTTTGTGGTCTGGACCAGTTTTGCCCCTGTGTATATGGGCTTTCTCAGCAGAAACACTCCTTTGAGCTGAGTAGACAAGAGCACAGAGCAATGGAAAATGTGTCAAAGTTAATGAAGAACATCGTATAGCAGTTGTTGTGCCAGGAATAATTGTAAAGCATACCTGTGAGCATTTTTACATTCCAAAGCAGCAAAAGAAATCCCTGCATGTATGATGGTGGGAAATATGTCTTTGCCTGTGCATTGTCCCCTTAATCTATAAATAAATAAAAGCGTATCTTAAAGCAGAAGTTTAGTCATAAGGTGACCCCCGCCCTAGCACTGAGGCAAGGGGGTGTTAGAAAAAACCCTTACCTTCTCCTCTGGCTTTCGTGGCTCCCCTGTGTGGCTACTGCAGAGAAATCACAAAGACGCACCCCCCCAGGCCTGCTGAGCATCGGAGCCCCCAGGCTTAAATGAACATATCAGCTTTGTTCCCTTCTTGAAGAAATAAATGCAAGAATAATAAATAAATCAGATCCAGCATATATACAAACATTTAATTAAAATGAGAAATGTTAAAAACATTAGGATCAGCTGTATTGCAGGTTAACTTTAAATAATCCATTTATTAACCCCTGCTCTAAAATATATTAAATCATATTGACACAAATAATGGAATATAATTGAATGTCTATGTCTATGAATTTCACATGATGTAAGCACTATGACCCTGGGAATGTCCTCATCTGAGCCATCACAATTAAATTAATGTTTTAATGAATATGGATTATATGCTCACTGCATTATATATAATCTATATAATATTACAATAATGCCTTGAAAACAATCGGGGGTGGGGGGGGTCCCCCTGCATTAGGACGCCCAGTGACAGCACATGCAAAGGTACAGCCAGCCTCATTCAGCTTGGAGAGAGGAGGGCAGTGCAACCACAGACTCACAGTGACAGATTCTTCCAGCTTCATGGCAAACAAGCCCCCTGACTGCTTCAGCCAAGCGCTCACAAATGAAACGCTTGATTTGGTTGTTCATGAGAAAAATGCCCTTGCAGGTATGTATACCTGAGTTTGACACACCCATATGCCTACCTGCCCACCAACCTACAGAAGTAGCAATCATTATCCAATACATCCCAGCTTAGCCCATTGTGATATCTTACAAAGAATCCATTAAAATGCATTTAAGATTTCAAGATAGCATGGTGCACATCCGCCTACATGCCCTCCCATTTTGACAGCTACCTCCGTGCCCTCCCACCTACCTACATACTCATCGATTGGGAAAGCAAACCACCTTGCTACTTACTTACCTAACTATATACTTGCCAACTCACCCAGCAGCCTAACTACCCACCAACCAACCTACCCACCCACTGGCCTACCTATCCAAACTAAATTCAAACAGCCGCCTCTAACTGAATACACCCTATCTGACCAGGCAAGTACCTACCCATTTATCATAATACCCATCTACATGTCTGCTCACTGACCTACCTGACTACCTATGCCTACCTACACATCTTTAGACAGGCATACCCCCCAAAATTCCCACTTACACAACTAACTACACCCTTACCTATACGTCTGCTAAACATAAACTACCCACATAGCAGATACAGGGATGTTGGTTTATTGGGGGGGGGGCATTGGTCCACACAAACACACACTGCACACAGCCCAGAATAGCCAAACAGTGCCTCCACCCAGAATAGGGCCCTTGTAACTGTCAGGGAACCTTTCTGGGAAATAGATCAAGTCTAAACAAAACCATACAATGAGAGCAGAGGGACTACTGCTCCCAGCAATCTCTTAAAGCAATCACTGGCACAGCTGAATATAATAATGCTGTAAACTTTATATAGGAAACGGTAAAGGTACAAGAGAAATAAAGCATACACAGTGTAATATATAGATAATGCAATAATGAAAGGCCTAGCTTCAGTCCATGCACATATACCCGGGTATATAGTTACACTATAGCCCAAATACCTCCAAGAGAGAAAGAGTCTGCGCAGGATGAAAGCTGCAGGGGCCCCTGATCTTGATAGCTGATCCACTCTTGACGTGTAGAAGTTGATCAGACAGGTGAAGCTTCTCCACGGGGTACACTGTACATGCAGGTCAGCAAGCTGGGAGTAAAGAAGGAGTTCCAAAACAGCTACAGACGATCTTCACTTGGCACAGTCAGCTGAACTGGCAGGTGAACAGCCTGATAGTCAGTGGAAGGATCCAGACTCCACCATAAGGCTCTGGATATAGAAGGCAGCAGCACAGCTCCTGACAGCAAGGTGTGTGCTCAGGTCTGAACCTGGTTGCAGGAAGTCTGTCCTCTACTTATAGTCCAGCACAGGGCTGCAAATCCAAGCTAGCAGTGGCAAGAAGTATACTGTCACTGGTTAAGGAGGGAGTGCTCTATGATTTCCAGGAGACATGCAATGTTCAGAGCAACTTCCCTACATTTGCTAATGGCGTGGGTTACTGACATGTGTATGTGTTGGGCTAAGAGCGCGTATTGGGATCATTACAGTTATTGCAGCAAGGAAAAATGATTAGGTTTGCAGCTGTACAAGGGATGCCATTCATTGTGTGAATAGAGGGGTTTGGAAAGCTGGTTCCACAGACATGCATACCACCCAACTTTTCAAGATGGGAAAGAGGGACAAAAGTGGCAAATTTATGCAAACCATGCCCCCAGTGCCAGGCTCCCTAACCACACCCACTTCCCAGCCCATTGACATGCCTATTGATCATGTTACATAAGTTTAAATGCCCTGACGGACAGAACCATGCTCATCTGGACAGGGGATGAGCATGGTTTTGTGTAACGCGGCACCAAAGTAACACAAAGTTTGGAGAATTGCGACAATGTGACAATTATTTCCCCCTAATTCTCAAGATTTCTCAGGGGAAGTAATTAGGGTGGGAAAGTGTGGCTAGGTTCCCTCTGCAATGTCTGGCTCATGGGTGGCTTGTGGAGATAGGTAAGGTTCAGCTAGAATCCATAGGTACCAGGGCCCTGGCTGGAAGCTGGGTGGGTGCAGGGTTGTTAGTGAGAGGCTGGATGGGTGCAATGTTGTAAGTGAAAGGCTGAGTGGGTGCAGAGCTGTGGGTGAGAGGCTGGGTGGGTGCAGGACTGTGGGTGAGCGGCTGGGTGGGTGCAGGACTGTGGGTGAGCGGCTGGGTGGGTGCAGGACTGTGGGTGAGCGGCTGGGTGGGTGCAGGGTTGTGGGTGAGAGACTGGGTGGGTGCAGGACTGTGGGCGAGAGGCTGGATGGTGCAGGGATGTGACTAAGAGGCCTGGTGGGTGCAGAGTTGTGGGTCAGAGGCTGGGTGAGTGCAGGGTTGTGGGTGAGAGGCTGGGTGGGTGCAGGGCTGTGGGTGAGAGACTGGAGAGGTACAGGGCTGTGGATGAGAGGCTGTGTGGGTGCAGGGTTATGTGTGAGAGGCTGGGTAGGTGCAGGGTTTGGGTGAGAGGCTGGGTGGGTGCAGGGTTGTTGGTGAGAAGCTAGGTGGGTGCAGGTCTGTGGGTGAGTGGCTGGATGGGTGCAGGGCTGTGGGTGAGAGGCTGGAAGGTGCAGGGCTGTGGGTGAGAGGCTGTGTTGGTGCAGGGTTGTAGATGAGAGGCTGGGTGGGTTCAGGGCTGTGGGTAAGAGGCTGTGTTGGTGCAGGGCTGTGGATGAGAGGCTGGATAGGTGCAGGGCTGTGGATGAGATGGTGGGTGGGTGTAGGGTCATGGGTGAGAGGCTAGGTGGGTGTAAGGTCATGGCTGAGAGGCTGGATGGCTGCAGGGAGGTGAATGAGAAGCTGTGTGGGTGCAGGGTTGTGGGTGAGAGCCTGGGTGGGTGCAGAGTTGTGGGTGAGAGGCTGGGAGGGTGCAGAGTTTTGGGTGAGAGCCTGGGTGGGTGCAGAGTTGTGGGTGAGAGCCTGGGTGGGAGCAGAGTTGTGGGTGAGAGGCTGGGTGAAAGGCTGGGAGGGTGCAGGGGTGTGGGAAAGAGGCTGGGAGCGTGCAGGGTTGTGGGTGAGAGGTTGGGTGGTAAAGGGGGTAAGAGCTTAGTGAGAAAGCATTTACCCAGTGGCTGCTGGTTATGCACAATGAGGACAGGAAGCATCATGGAAGGATGGATGAATGATCCACTCACCACTGCAGCCCAGACTGCAGAAGACAAGTTTAGCCAGTCTGCTTCTTCAGCCCCAGTCACTACCCTCATGGAACTGCTGGGCAATAGCCTGACCAGGCTGAGAGGTAACTTCAGGGGGAAGGCCCCCAACTGCTTTCCTGCCTCAGTCTGGGGTGTCTGTGTAACGCTGGCTGAATTATTTGCATGTGTACTGGCGCATTGATATGCAAATGTACCATGCTCCATGGGAATCTAATTGCTCATGCAGGACAGCAGCCCTAAATTGGGATTGTCCCTTGAAAATAGGAACCATTGGGAGCTATGGACATAGAAAGTCCCAGTATTCCCTCTCCATTGCATACAAAGCAGCACTTGGCCAGATGACAGGGCCCTGGCCTTTGTAGGCCAGTGGATGCCTGGAGACAGGGGACCAGGTACTGTATGTGACCTTCACTTTACTGTGGGAGCGCCAGACTATCCATGACCATCTACACGGGCCACCAAACCAGCCATTCTTTTGACCGCCACAGTGGAGACATCAGCAGCACTGTGAACTAAGTTACGGGAGCTGAAATTGGTGCACTTAAAATAAGACCTGAGGTATATAGAGCTGTGTGAGTACAAAGTCACTGTAATTTATGCCTTTTCCTTTCACCTCATTGTCTTATGTTAAATGGAAGACCTGATGGGCTAAATTAATGTTTAGTTCTATTCAGAAACATTAACATTTTATTAAAATATATCTTGATTAACAGATTTAATTGGTTAAATTGTTCATATTCATAGCTGGTGTAATTCATAGTAATATGACTAGAGCTTTTCATTGAATACTTTTATACTATGTATTCACCTCATATAAATTATTTACAAGGCATCATCTGCACACTTCATTATTTTTTATTGTGAATTAATTGACAAACGAGTGTTTGAAAAAGTTAAGTGATGCACTTCTTGTCCTTGAGGATGGCAAAGAACAATGGCGCAGTCAGCGACAGCAGAACTATTACCCAGATATTGGCCTCGAAGCGACCTTTGTTTTTTTTAAATCAGAAAATCCAGTTACTGGGAATTCATACTGATGTTTCCAGCTTTAGTGCCGAACGCTCAGTAGGAAGCTCCATCTGTGTCGCCTTACACTTGCCATATTCTTGCATACACAAGGACCTTCATGTTTTGTAATGATCCCAGTCCATTCTTTATCACTCTCCAATGATCTGAAAAATAAGCCTTTTAAAAGAGTTGTCATTCAACACAAAGCTCGAGACAGTAAAAAAAGGGTTCATCAAAGTGATTGTCAGACTAGTGAGTACATAACATGAAACCAGACAGCATTAAATGTGCATGGAACTTGGCAAATAGATTTGTTTAAAAAGTATCTAGTAAATGTTTTTAAAGGGACACTGTCGTTAGAATAGGTTATCTTTTTAAAATTCATCATTTATAGGAGATGATTTTTAGATTTTTTTTGTTTGCTATCTAAAAAAAACAGTATATATTTTTTGTTTTTTTTACAGATTATGGATAGTGGAGGTGTGATACAATGATTGATGAGTCATAACCCTGCATTGATTCTTCAAACTGACAGTGGTAAATTTAAATAGGCATTTGTTCTGGTTAGTAGGATTGCTAGAGGCATCCTGATTTGGATTGTAACGCACTGCCTGGGCCGCACACTCACCGCTGGGATCCACTCCCTCTGGGTGATGAAAAAAATGGCATGGCTTTGTCTACTGCTAAAAATCATGGGCAAATCCTTTCATTCTTGGTCTGTCCGCCATGGATACTCTGTTTTTAGTAATTGCTTGTTGAGCCATTAATTAGGGGGCCTCCTAACCTGGATCTTACCCTAAAGTGAATTTCCCCCTTGAAGTTAAAAACTTTTGTGTGAAAGGGCAGGAGCTGTTTAAAGTTTTAATTCTGCTATTTTCGATTCCCATTGTAAAGATGATGGAGTAATGTCAGTGGAAATAGAATCCAGTGCTGGTCATCGTTTGGTGAATGCTGGGCGATGTACGGGTAACCATATTTAAGAAAGCAAATCTGGTGAGTGCCTCTAACAGCGTCAGGTAACGTCACATGTATTACTAAAGGCCGCTCAGCATTTAGCGCCTGCGCTCTAGGTTCAAGAGCACCACATATTACCTTTCGCTCAGTGTCGCTCTCCCATACATTTCAATGGACTTTCATTTTTTGTGTTTAAATAGCGTGTTTGGTAATTAATTTTTTTTTTCCTCAAATCATTGTGTGACCTCTCCTGGCTACAAACAAACACTTTTATACATTTTTAGGACTTTTTATCTCTTTTATGCAGAATTGTATTTACAGGTTTGGCACTAAAGTGTTATTGTCCCAGTTTTAAAACAATGTCATTCCATGTGTTTTCACTTTGTTACTGGTGGATATGTGTTCAAAAACAGACTTTGATCACACAGCGTCTGTCGCGCTGTCCTAGAGTGCCCAGCTTTAGAGCGCTGATGCTGTGTGTGTGTAGTTATTGTTAAATATGGTGTGGAGCGCCGAGTGCCGGACTCACTGAGCTGGTGCTACCTCTCGCTCGCTGCAGCGTTATACTGTTGTTAGAGTGCCCAACACACATCACATGCATCAATGCCAGCCAGGTTATTACAATGACTGCAATACTAGGTTACAGCGCCTTATACTCGCTTACAGTGTCTACTAGCGTTAGCTCTAAGCGCTGCTATACAGATGCTCATCTGACAATACGGGGCGTTAGTAGTGAATCAGCCTCTTTGTCTTCAATGACCACACTGGATGTGCTAGTCAACTTACTCTTTCTTTAGGACTGAAAACTGCCATTCACTTTCATTGTCTACCCTTATTCATCACCAGGTGAAAATTTACATTGCTGAATCAACCCTGACATAGACAATGAAAGTGAACGTCAGTTTTCTCTCCTAAAAAAAGAGTACGTATACTCACCTAGTGTTGGATCCACCCTAGTTACAGACCTTGATCCACACTTAAAAAGACCCTCAAAGTCTGTGTCAAATGACAGTGAGGAATAACATCTCGCCGTATTTAGAAGTCCAAAATGAGAAATGTCAGACAGGATTTTCCTGGAGGAATCAAACTACTCTTGTACAGGTCTATCCTGTAAAGAATGAACAGCAGTTTCCCCAACGGACATCCCAGGCTCCCCTGCACCTCAGAGTCCTCTTGCTCAGGCAGTAGGTTTTTGTCATCTGAGCATCATGCTCCTACCCGCAGTTGTAGTCCTGCTACTGTGCCTGCCCAAGCGCCTGAGGGTTATGAACGAGCCTTGTATTGTTTGTGGCACTCAGATACTGACAGCCCCTCCTTACCATCTGCTGGAATTGATTGACGATGCTTTTACTACAGGCCTGTCTCTGGCTTTGTATTCCCATTAATGAATGAATGAAAATGTCTGCGCTGATTGGTTGGGGCGAAAGGCTCCGTCTCGGCGATAGGCAGGATCTCAGCCCAAGAATAGCCTGATTCCGTATGCACTACATGCATTATAATGGGGCTCTATGGCTGCACACCATGGGGAAGGGAGCCTGCGTACTAGCCTTCAGGGGGCAAATTAAATAATTACTACATTTTGTAAACCTTTAGGAAAAACGTGAGGTGGCTGGGTGCTTAATTTAATCCCCCCTTGTCACCTGGAGACTGGACTTCCACTTAAGTCATCAGAAAATACAGTCTCTCTCATGCTGTTCTTAGCCTTATGCTTTTCCCACTTTAAATGTGACCTTTTGATGAACTTTTGCCCTCTTTATTTTGTCTCTGTAGGCACTTACAGGAAATGCCTAAATATTTCGACTTGCTGCTGCTTTTGAGAACCCTACTTACCTATCAAGAAAATGAGTTGCAGGCATATGTGGCTGGTGGAAGGTGGTCAAAAACTATTTTTGGAGTTCCTTGGTGTGGTAGTTAATTTCTGTCCAGCAGTAGCGTGACATCACCACATGATGGCACTGTCGGATAAGAAGCGAATTATGACACTGCAGGTCTACCAAACCATGGGAAAGCTGTGCTGCCATTGGTTGAGGTAACACTGTATATAAATAGTGTATATAGGGAGAGGAGAGCATCTCCTCAGAGCAGTATCGTAGTAACCGGGAGTGAGGACGATACCAGCGGGGTCAACTGGTAGCAGTCACTGGAGCAGGAAAGAGCAGAGAAGCTACATTCATACCTAATAATTGACTACAGGAAAGGTGAACCATTCAGCCCGAGGTGCTGATGGAGGAAGCTAAGGCCTCAGTATCCTGATTAGAGATGAGCGAACTTTTGAAAAATTAGATTCGGCCGATTCGCCGAATTTTCCGGGAACAATTGTTTCGGTCCGAATTTATTCGCAACGAATCGCTATTAAAAATGGCTATTTCTGGGCGTCCGAGAGCCTCCATAGGGTTGCAGAACGTTTTGCTTGGCTGTAACATGCATAGGATGCATGCTGGGTTAGTGAAATACTATTGTAAAGAAGTATGACATGCAGATCTGAGGCGTCGCTATAAGATTCACTGTCGCAGAGCTGCACAATTACAGAGCCTTGAGGTGGCATCAGCATGATGAGCCCATATATTGCCTGAAAAACACACCCTGAACTTGGCAGCAGCATAGGGAGCCGATATATTGCCTGAAAAACACACCCAGGAGTTGGCGGCAGCAGCAGCATTAGGAGCCCATATATTGCCTGAAAAACACAGTGGAGTTGGCAGCAGCATAGGGAATCCATATATTGCCTGAAAGACACACCCAGGAGTTGGCAGCAGCAGCATTAGGAGTACATATATTGCCTGAAAGACACACTCTGGACTTGGCAGCACCATAGGGAGCTCATATATTGCCTGAAAGACACACCCAGGAGTTGGCAGCAGCATAGGGAGCTCATATATTGCCTGAAAGACACACCCAGGTGTTGGCAGCAGCAGCAGCAGCATTAGGAGCCCATATATTGCCTGAAAAACACATTGGAGTTGGCAGCAGCATAGGGAGCTCATATATTGCCTGAAAGACACACACAGGAGTTGGCAGCAGCATAGGGAGCACATATATTGCCTGAAAAACACATTGGAGTTGGCAGCAGCATAAGGAGCCAATATATTGCCTGAAAGACACACCCAGGAGTTGTCAGCAGCATAGGGAGCTCATATATTGCCTGAAAAACACATTGGAGTTGGCAGCAGCATAGGGAGCTCATATATTGCCTGAAAAACACATTGGAGTTGGCAGCAGCATAGGGAGCTCATATATATACATTGGAGTTGGCAGCAGCATAGGGAGCTCCCTATGCAGCTCATATATTGCCTGGAAGAGACACCCATGAGTTGGTAGCAGCATAGGGAGCTCATATATTGCCTGAAAGAGACAGCCAGGAGTTGGCAGCATCATTAGGAGCCCATATATTGCCTGAAAAACACATTGGAGTTGGCAGCAGCTTTGGGAGCCCATCACATTGGAGTTGGCAGCAGCAAAGGGAGCTTTTGTATTGCCTGAAAGACACACCCAGGAGTTGACAGCAGCAGCAGCAGCAGCATTAGGAGCCCATATATTGCCTGAAAGACACACCCAGGAGTTGGCAGCAGCATAGAGAGCTCATATATTGCTTGAAAAACACATTGGAGTTGGCAGCAGCCATATATTGCCTGAAAGACACACCAAGGAGTTGGCAGCAGCATAGGGGACTCATATATTGCCTGAAAGACACACCCAGGAGTTGGCAGCAGCAGCAGCAGCATTAGGAGCTCATATATTGCCTGAAAGACACACCCAGGAGTTGGCAGCAGCAGCCTTAGGGGCCCATATATTGCCTAAAAGACACACTCTGGACTTGGCAGCAGCATAGGGAGCCCATATATTGCCTGAAAAACACATTGGAGTTGGCAGCAGCATAGGGAGCTCATATATTGTCTGAAAAACACACCCTGAATTTGGCAGCAGCATAGGGAGCTCATATATTGCCCGAAAGACACACCCAGGAGTTGGCAGCAGCATAGGGAGCTCATATATTGCCTGAAAGACACACCCAGGTGTTGGCAGCAGCAGCAGCATTAGGAGCCCATATATGGCCTGAAAAACACATTGGAGTTGGCAGCAGCATAGGGAGCTCATATATTGCCTGAAAGACACACTCAGGAGTTGGCAGCAGCATAGGGAGCACATATATTGCCTGAAAAACACATTGGAGTTGGCAGCAGCATAAGGAGCCAATATATTGCCTGAAAGACACACCCAGGAGTTGTCAGCAGCATAGGGAGCTCATATATTGCCTGAAAAACACATTGGAGTTGGCAGCAGCATAGGGAGCTCATATATTGCCTGAAAAACACATTGGAGTTGGCAGCAGCATAGGGAGCTCATATATATACATTGGAGTTGGCAGCAGCATAGGGAGCTCCCTATGCTGCTTATATATTGCCTGGAAGAGACACCCATGAGTTGGCAGCAGCATAGGGAGCTCATATATTGCCTGAAAGAGACAGCCAGGAGTTGGCAACATCATTAGGAGCCCATATATTGCCTGAAAAACACATTGGAGTTGGCAGCAGCTTTGGGAGCCCATTACATTGGAGTTGGCAGCAGCAAAGGGAGCTTTTGTATTGCCTGAAAGACACACCCAGGAGTTGACAGCAGCAGCAGCAGCATTAGGAGCCCATATATTGCCTGAAAGACACACCCAGGAGTTGGCAGCAGCATAGAGAGCTCATATATTGCTTGAAAAACACATTGGAGTTGGCAGCAGCCATATATTGCCTGAAAGACACACCAAGGAGTTGGCAGCAGCATAGGGGACTCATATATTGCCTGAAAGACACACCCAAGAGTTGGCAGCAGCATTAGGAGCTCATATATTGCCTGAAAAACACACCCAGGAGTTGGCAGCAGCAGCCTTAGGGGCCCATATATTGCCTAAAAGACACACTCTGGACTTGGCAGCAGAATAGGGAGCCCATATATTGCCTGAAAAACACATTGGAGTTGGCAGCAGCATAGGGAGCTCATATATTGTCTGAAAAACACACCCTGAATTTGGCATCAGCATAGGGAGCTCATATATTGCCCGAAAGACACACCCAGGAGTTGGCAGCAGCAGCAACATTAGGAGCCCATATATTGCCTGAAAAACACATTGGAGTTGGCAGCAGCATAGGAAGCTCATTTATTGCCTGAAAAACACACCATGAATTTGGCAGCAGCATAGGGAGCCCATATATTGCCTGAAAGACACACCCAGGGGTGGGCAGCAGCAGCAGCATTAGGAGCTCATATATTGCCTGAAAGACACACTCTGGACTTGGCAGCAGCATAGGGAGCCCATATATTGCCTGAAAAACACATTAGAGTTGGTAGCAGCATAGGGAGCTCATATATTGCCTGAAAGACACACTCGGGAGTTGGCAGCAGCATTGGGAGCTCATATATTGCCTGAAAGACACACCCAGGAGTTGGCAGCAGCAGCAGCAGCAGCATTAGAAGCACATATATTGCCTGAAAAACACATTGGAGTTAGCAGCAGCATAGGGAGCTCATATATTGCCTGAAAGACACACCCAGGAGTTGGCAGCCGCATAGGGAGCACATATATTGCCTGAAAAACACATTGGAGTTGGCAGCAGCATAGGGAGCCCATATATTGCCTGAAAGACACATCCAGGAGATGGCAGCAGCATAGGGAGCCCATATATTGCCTGAAAAACACACCCAGGAGTTGGCAGCAGCAGCAGAAGCATTAGGAGCCCATATATTGCCTGAAAGACACACCCAGGAGTTGGCAGCAGCATAGAGAGCTCATATATTGCTTGAAAAACACATTGGAGTTGGCAGCAGCCATATATTGCCTGAAAGACACACCAAGGAGTTGGCAGCAGCATAGGGGACTCATATATTGCCTGAAAGACACACCCAGGAGTTGGCAGCAGCAGCAGCATTAGGAGCTCATATATTGCCTGAAAGACACACCCAGGAGTTGGCAGCAGCAGCCTTAGGGGCCCATATATTGCCTAAAAGACACACTCTGGACTTGGCAGCAGCATAGGGAGCCCATATATTGCCTGAAAAACACATTGGAGTTGGCAGCAGCATAGGGAGCTCATATATTGTCTGAAAAACACACCCTGAATTTGGCAGCAGCATAGGGAGCTCATATATTGCCCGAAAGACACACCCAGGAGTTGGCAGCAGCATAGGGAGCTCATATATTGCCTGAAAGACACACCCAGGTGTTGGCAGCAGCAGCAGCAGCAGCAGCAGCATTAGGAGCCCATATATGGCCTGAAAAACACATTGGAGTTGGCAGCAGCATAGGGAGCTCATATATTGCCTGAAAGACACACTCAGGAGTTGGCAGCAGCATAGGGAGCACATATATTGCCTGAAAAACACTTTGGAGTTGGCAGCAGCATAAGGAGCCAATATATTGCCTGAAAGACACACCCAGGAGTTGTCAGCAGCATAGGGAGCTCATATATTGCCTGAAAAACACATTGGAGTTGGCAGCAGCATAGGGAGCTCATATATTGCCTGAAAAACACATTGGAGTTGGCAGCAGCATAGGGAGCTCATATATATACATTGGAGTTGGCAGCAGCATAGGGAGCTCCCTATGCTGCTTATATATTGCCTGGAAGAGACACCCATGAGTTGGCAGCAGCATAGGGAGCTCATATATTGCCTGAAAGAGACAGCCAGGAGTTGGCAACATCATTAGGAGCCCATATATTGCCTGAAAAACACATTGGAGTTGGCAGCAGCTTTGGGAGCCCATTACATTGGAGTTGGCAGCAGCAAAGGGAGCTTTTGTATTGCCTGAAAGACACACCCAGGAGTTGGCAGCAGCAGCAGAAGCATTAGGAGCCCATATATTGCCTGAAAGACACACCCAGGAGTTGGCAGCAGCATAGAGAGCTCATATATTGCTTGAAAAACACATTGGAGTTGGCAGCAGCCATATATTGCCTGAAAGACACACCAAGGAGTTGGCAGCAGCATAGGGGACTCATATATTGCCTAAAAGACACACCCAGGAGTTGGCAGCAGCAGCAGCATTAGGAGCTCATATATTGCCTGAAAGACACACCCAGGAGTTGGCAGCAGCAGCCTTAGGGGCCCATATATTGCCTAAAAGACACACTCTGGACTTGGCAGCAGCATAGGGAGCCCATATATTGCCTGAAAAACACATTGGAGTTGGCAGCAGCATAGGGAGCTCATATATTGTCTGAAAAACACACCCTGAATTTGGCAGCAGCATAGGGAGCTCATATATTGCCCGAAAGACACACCCAGGAGTTGGCAGCAGCATAGGGAGCTCATATATTGCCTGAAAGACACACCCAGGTGTTGGCAGCAGCAGCAGCAGCAGCAGCATTAGGAGCCCATATATGGCCTGAAAAACACATTGGAGTTGGCAGCAGCATAGGGAGCTCATATATTGCCTGAAAGACACACTCAGGAGTTGGCAGCAGCATAGGGAGCACATATATTGCCTGAAAAACACATTGGAGTTGGCAGCAGCATAAGGAGCCAATATATTGCCTGAAAGACACACCCAGGAGTTGTCAGCAGCATAGGGAGCTCATATATTGCCTGAAAAACACATTGGAGTTGGCAGCAGCATAGGGAGCTCATATATTGCCTGAAAAACACATTGGAGTTGGCAGCAGCATAGGGAGCTCATATATATACATTGGAGTTGGCAGCAGCATAGGGAGCTCCCTATGCTGCTTATATATTGCCTGGAAGAGACACCCATGAGTTGGCAGCAGCATAGGGAGCTCATATATTGCCTGAAAGAGACAGCCAGGAGTTGGCAACATCATTAGGAGCCCATATATTGCCTGAAAAACACATTGGAGTTGGCAGCAGCTTTGGGAGCCCATTACATTGGAGTTGGCAGCAGCAAAGGGAGCTTTTGTATTGCCTGAAAGACACACCCAGGAGTTGACAGCAGCAGCAGCAGCAGCAGCAGCAGCATTAGGAGCCCATATATTGCCTGAAAGACACACCCAGGAGTTGGCAGCAGCATAGAGAGCTCATATATTGCTTGAAAAACACATTGGAGTTGGCAGCAGCCATATATTGCCTGAAAGACACACCAAGGAGTTGGCAGCAGCATAGGGGACTCATATATTGCCTGAAAGACACACCCAAGAGTTGGCGGCAGCAGCAGCATTAGGAGCTCATATATTGCCTGAAAGACACACCCAGGAGTTGGCAGCAGCAGCCTTAGGGGCCCATATATTGCCTAAAAGACACACTCTGGACTTGGCAGCAGCATAGGGAGCCCATATATTGCCTGAAAAACACATTGGAGTTGGCAGCAGCATAGGGAGCTCATATATTGTCTGAAAAACACACCATGAATTTGGCAGCAGCATAGGGAGCCCATATATTGCCTGAAAGACACACCCAGGGGTGGGCAGCAGCAGCAGCATTAGGAGCTCATATATTGCCTGAAAGACACACTCTGGACTTGGCAGCAGCATAGGGAGCCCATATATTGCCTGAAAAACACATTAGAGTTGGTAGCAGCATAGGGAGCTCATATATTGCCTGAAAGACACACTCGGGAGTTGGCAGCAGCATTGGGAGCTCATATATTGCCCGAAAGACACACCCAGGAGTTGGCAGCAGCAGCAACATTAGGAGCCCATATATTGCCTGAAAAACACATTGGAGTTGGCAGCAGCATAGGAAGCTCATTTATTGCCTGAAAAACACACCATGAATTTGGCAGCAGCATAGGGAGCCCATATATTGCCTGAAAGACACACCCAGGGGTGGGCAGCAGCAGCAGCATTAGGAGCTCATATATTGCCTGAAAGACACACTCTGGACTTGGCAGCAGCATAGGGAGCCCATATATTGCCTGAAAAACACATTAGAGTTGGTAGCAGCATAGGGAGCTCATATATTGCCTGAAAGACACACTCGGGAGTTGGCAGCAGCATTGGGAGCTCATATATTGCCTGAAAGACACACCCAGGAGTTGGCAGCAGCAGCAGCAGCAGCAGCATTAGAAGCACATATATTTGCCTGAAAAACACATTGGAGTTAGCAGCAGCATAGGGAGCTCATATATTGCCTGAAAGACACACCCAGGAGTTGGCAGCAGCATAGGGAGCACATATATTGCCTGAAAAACACATTGGAGTTGGCAGCAGCATAGGGAGCCCATATATTGCCTGAAAGACACATCCAGGCGATGGCAGCAGCATAGGGAGCCCATATATTGCCTGAAAAACACACCCAGGAGTTGGCAGCAGCAGCAGAAGCATTAGGAGCCCATATATTGCCTGAAAAACACATTGGAGTTGGCAGCAGCATAGGGAGCTCATATATTGCCTGAAAAAAACACATTGGACTTGGCAGCAGCATTGGGAGCCCATATATTGCCGGAAAGACACACCCAGGAGTTGGCAGCAGCATAGGGAGCTCATATATTGCCTGAAAGACACACCCAGGAGTTGGCAGCAGCAGCGGCAGCAGCATTAGGAGCCCATATATTGCCTGAAAGACACACCCAGGAGTTGACAGCAGCAGCAGAATTAGGAGCTCATATATTACCTGAACGACACACCCAGGAGTTGGCAGCAGCAGCATTAGGAGCCCATATATTGCCTGAAAGACACATTGGAGTTGGCAGCAGCATAGGGAGCTCATATATTGCCTGAAAAACACACCCTGAATTTGGCAGCAGCATGGGGTGCTCATATATTGCCTGAAAAACACATTGGATTTGGCAGCAGCATTGGGAGCCCATATATTGCCTGGACGACACATCCAGGAGTTGGCAGCAGCATAGGGAGCTCATATATTGCCTGAAAGACACACCCAGGAGTTGGCAGCAGCAGCATTAGGAGCCCATATATTGCTTGAAAAACACATTGGAGTTGGCAGCAGCATAGGGAGCCCATATATTGCCTGAATGACACACACACAGGAGTTGGCAGCAGCAGCATTAGGAGCCCATATATTGCCTGAAAGACACACTCTGGACTTGGCAGCAACATAAGGAGCACATATATTGCCTGTAAAACACAATGGAGTTGGCAGAAGCATAGGGAGCTCATATATTGCCTGAAAAACACACCCTGAATTTGTCAGCAGCATAGGGAGCCCATATACACACTGGAGTTGGCAGCAGCATAGGGAGCTCATATATTGCCTGAAAAACACATTGGAGTTGGCAGCAGCATTGGGAGCCCATATATTGCCTGAAAGACATACACAGGAGTTGGCAGCAGCATAGGGAGCTCATATATTGCCTGAAAGACACACCCAGTAGTTGGCAGCAGCAGCATTAGGAGCCCATATATTGCCTGAAAAACACATTGGAGTTGGCAGCAGCATAGGGAGCTCATATATTGCCTGAAAGACACACCCAGGAGTTGGCAGCAGCAGCATTAGGAGCCCATATATTGCCTGAAAAACACATTGGAGTTTGAAGCAGCATAGGGAGCCCATATATTGCCTGAATGACACACACAGGAGTTGGCAGCAGCAGCATTAGGAGCCCATATATTGCTTGAAAGACACACTCTGGACTTGGCAGCAACATAGGGAGCCCATATATTGCCTGAAAAACACATTGGAGTTGGCAGCAGCATAGGGAGCTCATATGTTGCCTGAAAAACACACCCTGAATTTGCCAGCAGCATAGGGAGCCCATATACACACTGGAGTTGGCAGCAGCATAGGGAGCTCATATATTGCCTGAAAGACACACTCTGGACTTGGCAGCAACATAGGGAGCCCATACATTGCCTGAAAAACACATTGGAGTTGACAACAGCATAGGGAGCTTATATATTGCCTGAAAGACACACCCAGGAGTTGGCAGCAGCAGCAGCATTAGGAGCTCATATATTGCCTGAAAGACACACCCAGGAGTTGGCAGCAGCAGCATTAGGAGCCCATATATTGCCTGAAAGACACACTCTGGACTTGGCAGCAGCATAGTGAGCTCATATATTGCCTGAAAAACACACCCTGTATTTGGCAGCAGCATAGGGAACCCATATATTGCCTGAAAGACACACCCAGGACTTTGCAGCAGCAGAAGGAGCTACCATGCATCAGCTACTCGCATGCATCAGCTATTGGTGGGTGGAAATTCTGGCTGATCCATGCCTGATTCATCTTCACAAAGGTGAGTCTCTCCACATTTTTCGTGGACAGACTAGTTCTCCTTGGCGTTACTATGGCCCCCACAGCACTAAAGACCCGCTCAGATGGCACACTACTGGCCGGGCAGGACAGCTTTCCCAGGGCAAACTCTGCCAGTTGCGGCCACAAGTCAAGTTTGGCTGCCCAGAAGTCCAGCGGATCCTCAAGGTGCGTTGGCATGGTGATTTCAAGGTATGACACGACCTGCTGGTTCAGGCCCTGTTCCAGGTCTTCCTGCTGCTCATGAGTAGCCTCACTATGCGGGTGCAGAAAGCTACTCATTAGCGACTGAAGACTGAGGCTGCTGCTGATGGAGCTGCTGCTGCTGCTCCTGCCACCCCCCCAGCAGCCATGGCAGTGGAAGGTGAGCGCAGAGGTCCCCCCGAGTCAGACCTGCGAGAGTATGGACCATGGCGCAGATAGGCATCGGCCAACTGACTACGTAGAATGTCTTTGTAGTAGGTCAGTTTGTCCTCCCTCTCAGCGGGTGTAAAAAATGCCCCCATTTTGTGCCGGTAGCGAGGGTCCAATATGGTGGAGAGCCGGTAGTCATCCCCCAGAAAAATGGAGACAATTCTGCGGTCACTACACAAGCACGTGAGCATGCATCGTGCCATTTGTGCAAGTGACTCGGAAGTGACCTGTCTCCGTCTCCACTGCATACTGCCACGGTGTGTCTGGGTCCTCTGTCTTGCCTTCCTCACAACCCTCTAGCTCCACTGACTGCTCCTGCTCCTCCTCTCCTGTCAGATGACTAGATAAACCACCCATTTCACCAAAACTAAACTGCGCTTCACTGTGCTGCTCCTCCTCCTCCTCAGCTCCCACGGGGTTTATGTGGCCGTGAATTGTATGCGCCATGTCTCCAGTGCCCTGACCAGCCATGCATGTGTAGTATTACATGAAGCAGCGGAATCACGTCGTTCATGCCGTAATCCTGGTGACTGACAAATAAAGTGGCTTCCTCAAAGGGCCTGAGCAAATGGCAGGTGTCACGTATGAGCTGCCACTGGTTCACATTAAAGTTACACAGGGGAGTCCCCCTATCTGCTTGGATCATCAAGAAATCAGTGATGGCTTTTCTCTGTTCATATAGGCGATCTAACATCTGTAGGGTGGAATTCGAATGGGTGGGAACATCGCAAATCAGACCGTTCGGATGCTGTAGCTCAAGAAGGGTGTGCTGGGCGGTGTAGGAGTGGCTGAAGTGCATTCAAAGTTTCCTTCCCACTTTTAGGATGTCTTGCAGATGGGGAGAAGACTTCAGAAAACGTTTGACAACTAGGTTGAACACGTGTGCCATACAGGGCGCATGGCTCAGCCTTCCTTGTCGCAGCGCAGACAAGATGTTACTCCCATTGTCAGTCACCATGGTACCCATTTCCAATTTTCGCGGATAAATAAATTTCAGGAGCTCCTCCCCTGGGTGACTCAGTTCGCCAAGGCAAACCATGTGAAGCACAGCGTGACACCGCCATGCCCTGCACACAATGCTGGAGGGGCATTGAGAATTGACCGTACAGTGGAGGCTGAGGAGATGGCGGAGGATGAGGAGGCGAAGTCGCACACTGTGACGGGCAAAACGGCCTGGGAGCATGGAGGCCGAAGCGGTGTGACCTGTCCAAGTTGCTGTGCAGGAACCACATTCACCCAGTGGGCCGTAAAGGACATGTATTGTCCCTGTCCGTAGTTACAGCTCCAGATGTCGGCTTTGCCATGCACTTTGGTGCACACCGACAGGCTCAAGGACTGGCCCACATTCTGCTCAACAAATGTGTGCAGGGCTGGTCCTGCCTTCTTTGCAAAGAAATGACGGCTTGGGACTCTCTACCTTGGCTCGGCACTAGCCATCAGCTCTCTGAAATGTGCAGAGTCAACCACTGTAAAAGGGAGGGACTGCAGCACCAGCAACTTGGACAGGAGCACATTTAGCTTCTGCGCCGTAGGATGAGTGGGTGCATACTGTTGTCTCTTGGACATGGCTTCGCTGATGGACTGCTGGTGGGATGAGTGACTTTTAGTAGGAGAAGCAGGAGCATGTGGTATGACGCACAGCTACCTTCGGCTGAGGTGGTGATGCAGCAGGCTGGACCCCCACTTTGGAGCTTCGGCTCTCCCAGGCCGCTTTATGGTAATGCTGCATGTGTTGCTGCAGGGCCGTGGTACCAACATTGGGACCCTGGCCACGCTTGACCTTCTGTCTACACATCTTGCATGTGGCCAGGTTACCCTCCTGTGGATGCTTGATGAAAAAGTGCCACACTGAAAGATAGCTAATTTTCCCTCCAACAGTCCACACTAATTCACTGCTGCTGCTGCCACTCCAGGAACCCCTGCTCCACTTCCTCCCGGGAAGGCCGCCTGCCGCGCAGCAGGTGGTCTACCCCGCCCCCAAGCCACGTGTGGCTCCAGACATCCCAATTCTGCCACCATGCTGACTGCCAACCCTACTGCCACCTTGCTGCCTCAGCTGCTGACTCTGGGGCAACCTGGGACCCTCTTCTCCTGATGATAATGAAGCCCCTTCTGCACTGGGCTCCCAAGTGCGATCGGCTTCATCATCATCATCATCATCATCAAGTTGTGCCTGCACGTCACTGATCTCCTCCTCGGTTTCCACAAGAGCGTGTGCTGCAGGAGATGGAATGCTCACCACACCACCACCCACGCCACTCTCCTCCTCAGTGTTTGTCTGCCTAGCGGAAGAAGCGCCGGATGTCTCCTCCATTTCTTGGCTGGTCAGTAGCTGCTAACTGTCCTCTAACACATCGTCCTCACTGAATAGTAGAGCTGAACCCAAAGCATAACATACGGCGGCTGGAGGGGGGGCGTAGGACAGAGGCAATGGAAGGACAGGGGCTGCTCCCGGGCCATGCCAACTCAGGGTTGTGTTCGAGGAACCTATGGACTGTTGACTGGGGGTGTCAGATGTCACTTGTGATGAGGTCGATGACCGCGTTAACCAATCGATGATGGCAGATGAGTTGCTGGTCAAGACACGACCACTATCAGATACCGAGAGATCAGGCCTCTCACCGCGACTCCTGCTGCCACTCGCCCCTAGTCTGCTGCAACCTCTGCCTGATGAATCTAGACCTCTCCTCGGCGCACATCCTGGCACATCTCTGCCTGACATTTTTACTGCGTTTAGGAGGGGAAAACAATATACTACACTACACCTACAACAGTATTTTTGTAACAGCAGGTGTGTAGAAAAGTTAGATCAAAATAGGCAGACACTATAGCTAAAAGCTAATGCAAAAAGACACTGTAAGATGGTCTTACACAGGATGCCCCTGGTCAGAGTTAAATGCACCACAGGCAGTTTTAAAACATGTTTTTTGTTCAAAATGTAAAAAAGGTAAAGATGCAGGTACTAATAAAAGCTAAGTGCTAGTATTCGGGATGCCCCACCGGGGAAAGTCAATGAGTGCTTTAAACTTGAAAACCAGACTTTTTTTTACAAAAGGCAAAAGGTTAGTAGGCAGGTACTCTTAAAAGATAAGTGCTAGCACTGACAATTGCCCCCGGTGAAAGGCAATGGGTGCTTTAAACTTGTAAACCAGACTTGTTTTATACAAAAGGCAAAAGGTTAGTAGGCAGGTACTCTTAAAAGATAAGTGCTAGCACTGACAATGGCCCCCGGTGAAAGGCAAAGGGTGCTTTAAACTTGTAAGCCAAACTTTTTTTATACAAAAGGCAAAAGGTTAGGAGGCAGGTACTCTTAAAAGACACCTGCTAGTATTTGGGATGCCCCCTGCTCAAGTACAGAGGTGGCCTCCCTTGATTGTGCAAAAGTGACGTTAACTATAAAATGCAAGCAGTTATTAGATAGGTAGTCTTGAAATATTTATGCTAGTGTTTGGGATGCCCCCTGCTCACATACAGAGGTGGCCTCCTTTGATTGTGGAAAAGTGACGTTAATTATAAAATGCAAGCAGTTATTAGACAGGTAGCCTTGAAATATTAATGTTAGTGTTTGGGATGCCCCCTGCTCACATACAGAGGTGGCCTCCTTTGATTGTGGAAAAGTGACTGCTTACAAAATGCAGGCAGTTATTAGACAGGTAGTCTTGAAATATTATTGTCTTAATATGCCCTCATTGTTACTAGTCCCTCCTTGTAATTATTCCCTCATTGTTACTAGTCCCTCCTTGTAATTAATCCCTCATTGTTACTAGTCCCAAGCGTTAATGATGTATTTTTTTTTCTTTTTACCCAGGAACCGAAAAATGGGCCACTCACTGAATGTGCAAGCAGTGGTGGCCCAGGACATGCGGTTTCTTAGCATCCTCGCAGGCTACCCTGGCTCATCCCATGATGCCTACATCCTTCGAAGATCAGGATTATTCCGTCGTTTTGAGTCTGGGGAATTTGCGGGTGCATGGCTCCTTGGTAAGTTGAGTCCAATTACATTATTAGATTTTATATGTATGGCTTAGATTTTGGTTTGATTCACCTTTCTTAAACGATGGCTTTGTCATCACCTTGGGAACATGTGAAACACGACTGGACCCATTACATAATCCAAACAACAAAGGCTGGCAAAATGTTTGTCCTGCATTGTTTCAACTCCAAAGTGTAATTACAGCAAAAGTCTGAATCTGTCTTCCCCACACTTTTCGGTCAATCTGTTAGTGACTTTATCAGAGGGTCTGCGCCATCTTTGCTTACATGCATTACACTTACTGAGTAGAGGTGAGCGGGATAAAGTGCAGGGCCGCCTTAGACCTGTTTGGGACTCAGACAAAGCAGAAAATGGGTCATGTAAAGTTAACCCATCCTACATTGTTCTGCAGCACAGACAGGAGACAATAGCTGTTAACAGTCAGCCTGATTGCCCAGCATCCGCCATATTATTTCTCAACTTTGGTCCCCCATCTATCAGATATGTTTCTTTCTCGCTTTTGCCTGTGCAATATGTATGCTCATGTTTTGGGGACAATGTCACCTACCTTCTTAATCATGTATTTTTAGGATTTTTGGGCTGAAATGTATGCATTAATGTTAATATTTGTTTACCTTGAATTTTTCTAGGAGATTGGGGGCATCCATTCCTCCCGTGGCTGATGACTCCTGTACTCCGCCCACAGAATCCAGCACAAGAGGCCTATAATCGGGCGCACAGAAAAACCAGGGCAGTGGTGGAGAGGGCCTTTGGACTCTTGAAGACCCGATTTCGCTGTTTGGACCACACTGGGGGCTCCCTTCAGTATGACCCCAAAAAGGTCATAGATATAATTATGGCCTGTGCAGCGCTGCATAATTTTGAAATCTTGCAGCGGGTCCCCCGCTATGTGGATTTTCCACCCTCTCCACCCGCCGATGAGCCAGAGGACGCCTATGTTGGGCAGCACAGTGACCAAAACAATAATGAATTATTTACCCAAATCAACAACAATGTTTTGGGACTCATTTTGAAATATTTGTTAGTGTTTGTTTTTGTGCCTACTTGAACTCATATTTCTTAACCAAAAAACGACAGACAGTAACTTGCTCAGCAACAGGTTTTTTTACTTTTTTAAAGGTTCATTTTTTAACAACAGAATGGTAGGTGATGGTCACTCACATACTTAGGGGGAAGACATGGACATGAAATTACTGTCAAAACATGTTCCATAACACAAAAATGCACACAAATAAGCCCTCTCCTGCTTGCCCACATTTGGCACAGGTTGAAAGCAGACATACCTATGCCACATCTACACCTGTTACTCAGTGGCCCATCCAAACAAGAACACCCAGTCCCAATCCAAGTACAGTACAATCACAGCCAGGGTCCAAGGTCTTAGTTTGCCAGGCCAGAATGTCACCCAGTCATGGCTACAAACATGAGGAGCCACCACGAATGTAATTATGGACAAGGCTGCAGCGCAACAGCTTTAGTGGCCGCTTCAGTGAGGCTTGTCCTCTGGCATTGGCTAGTGGGCTACCTCAGGACTTTAATGAGCTATATGGGGCCAAATCCCAAACATACTAGCAAAGGCAGATCAAAATGCTAGATTTGTAGGGCTCACCAGACAAGTCAATACAGTGGGGATGTCGATCAAAGATGTAGAACAGATTCATGCCAAATACACATTAATATGGGGGATGCCCATAGAACCCAGGTTGTGGCCCTTGGGGGTGGGCCATAACCTGGGCCTGTGTGGCATTCAGAATCTGCAACTGTTCCAAAATGTTTCTTTGGTTACTTTGCAATTCAGCCATGCTGGACCTGATTTCTGTGGTCAAGTTGGCCATGTGGCTGTTATGGGTCCTAAATTCAGTCAGCATGGCACTTAAGGTATTATTGAGGTTATCTAATTGCCCAATAATATTTTCGTGATTTTGTTGATTTTGGTGCCGAAACGGGCGCCTCTCATGGTGCCATGCTGCCTCCATCATCTGCAGGCCCCTCCCCAGGGAAACTGGGCAACATTGCTGAGTACGCCTCCCAATTCCCCGGGTTGTGGGGCGTGCAGATGATGTTGCTCCAGGACCCCCAACAGCCACAGGTATGCTGGGCAAATCCTCAACAGCAGATCTGAAACTGGGGACTGGAGGGGCAGTCTCTGCATGCTGCCCACGATGTGCAGGCAGCATGCAGCCAGCTTCCCTCTGCTGCTGAGGATTTGTCGGAGAAACATTTTGGGACAGTTGCAGATTCTGGCCCAGGGGGAGATCTTCATAAGCTCCAAGGAAGCTTCCATCCTCCTCCAGCTCCTGGATTTGATCAGTGTGTGGCTCTGTTGGGGACATGTAAAACAAAATGGTTCAGTGTGGGGAATACATATGTAATTCAGGCAATAAACACATGGCAAGCCACATGCATATGCAACATCATCAAAAAACACTTACCGTAGATATCGGATCCTGGGTCCTAGGCAGCACGGAAGAAGACGGCATAGTTAAAATGGCAGAGGAGTCCCCACTAGCTGAGGGATGAGGCTGGGCTGCATTAGAAGAAAAACAACAATGTAAACACACAACTATGCATTGGTGATGGTTAATAACACATATGCTTAAAACAAACACGTGGCCAAGCAGGAATGGCCACTAACACAACGGTGCCACTTGGCCTTCACTATGAATGCCATTAGATTGTGCATGGATTGTTAAACCAGAATAGACACATTGGTCACGTGAAGAAAAACAAACATGCAAGTAATGGCTGTTGTGTGTGTTTCCACATCCCTTATAGGCCATTAAGTTAACACACTAAGCTGGCAAATAGCAGTTACAATATGATTCTGGTGGTTAACATTGTATCTCGTAAAACATTTCAATCACACCATCTTAAGACGTTGGGTCTCAAACACAGCTCTTAGCAAATTGCCAAACAGCAAAAGATGTAAGTTTGGCCTGTGATTGTAAAAAAATACATAGCACGCATTCATTTCCTAAGCTCCATGGTTTCCTACTCTTCCTAAATGTTCTTAAACGTCATGTATGGTCGTGCTCATTTGCACATTACCTGCCGACACACATGACACACCCTGGTCAAAGTGATCACTCCACTACAAGCCACACCCTAGGGCCATGTGTTTAGATATGCCTTGCTGCCTAATTTGGTTTTTGGCCACATTTTTATGGTCTTTCACACATTACTAACCTGCTGGAATTGGCAGGTTGTCCGTGTCCTGTTGTGCCGAGTGTCCCTCTAACGCAACAGGATGTAGCAGGCCCAGCACCATCTCCTCAGCCTGGGTAAATTTCAATTTAGTGGGGAATCCTCCACCAGTTTGTAAGCTGAAAAACATAGTAATCATAATTAAGCTCACTGATGGATAGACAAGAAGAATAAAAACCAACAAATAAGATATGTACCTGTACTGCCGCCTTTTATTCTGTTTCTTCCGTACGGCATATTTCAGGTCCGATATTTTACGCTGAATCTGTTCTACATCTTTGAGTTCGTCCCCCGCTGCATTGACTTGTCTGGTGAGTTCTGCCAAAATCTCAGATTTGCGCTGCTTGCTAGTTGTTTTGGATTTGCTCCCATATAGCTCATTATAATATAACGTTAGCCCACTAGCCAATGCCAGAGTTTGGGACTCACCAAAACGGCCACTCAAGTGGCCTCTGCGCAATATGCGCCCTGTTTGCGGTGGTTGTGGCTCCTCATTGTTTGGTGGCAAATGGGGTGACATTTTGGCCTGGGTGTATGTAGGAGACCTCAAGGACTGGAGGCTGGCTGTTGATCGTACTGGACTGGGAAAGGGACTTCGTGTTCATGGCTGGGTGGCCACTGAAGTTGCAGGTGTTGATGTGGCATAGGGTGAATGCCTGACAACCTGTGCCGGAGGGGAATTTGGGCGAGGAAGAGAGGGTCTGGAGGAGCTGGAACTGCTGCTTGTGGCCCTGTGGCTCTGTGGGCCCTTGGAGGTACTTGGCTGGGGTGAGCCAGAGCTGGTGGGTCGCCCGGTCTTGGCCTTGGTTTGGTAGCCACGTGCGGGTGGGGAGGGGGACCTTGGCCTTGCCTTCCTTTTCGGGCTTCTGGGCCTGCTGTGGCTGCTTTTGGATCTTGGCCTTCTGGCCCTGCTGCGGCTTCTGGCCCTGCTGCGGCTTCTGGCCCTGGTGCGGCTTCTGGCCCTGCTGCGGCTTCTAGCCCTGCTGTGGCTTCTGGACCTGCTGTGGCTTCTGGACCTGCTGCGGCTTCTTGGCCTGTGTTTGGGCCCTTTGGAAAGTGCCTTGGTGCCACGTGGGGGGAGGGATGTGGGGCAGGGTGAGGTGGGGCTTCGTACCCTCTTACCCGTTTGGAGGGCATGAGCTGCTGTAGGCTTTGGTGCCTTCATCTTGGTTTTTGCTGCTGCCACCTCCTTTTTTTGCCCATAGCTGGTAGTTGGCTTGGGATGCTGCTTTGGCGGAGCCTTCGTTGTAGGCCTTAACTTAGCTTTGGCCTGTTGAGACCTTGTTTTGGGGCCCTCGGCATGCTCATGCCGCTTGGCTGCCTTCTTGAGCGTGGTCTCCTTGGCAGGTTTAGGTGCTGCTTTTTTTGCTGGCATTTTGCTGGGACTCTCAAAGAGAACGGGCTGTGTGTCCAGGGACCTTTAAATAAGGTATCCGCCGTGTGACGCTTACGCGTACGTCCGGCCGTTCGCACGGATGTGCGGAACCTGGAAACCGATGGGGCATTACTTATCTGCTGCCGAGAAGAAGAAGAAAGATGGCGCCCACTATCTTCACCTGCCAACAAGAAGAGATCATCATGCTCGTAAGTGTATTTGTAGGCCTTTCAATTGACATCTAAATGCTGCTCTACATGTTAAGGATGTGCACGAAGTAATAGATTTGGGAACAATTTGGTTAAACTACATGTACACCCAAACGCACGCCACACACATGCCAAACAACAGTGCAGCCAGATTCAAAATTTAACTTAGCCTAGAAGTGTGTGTGTGTGTGTGTGTGTGTGTGTGTGTGTGTGTGTTAATGTGATTGAACCAAATAATGTATTGTTGGCACTTATTGATAGGCATTTATAATTTATTGCTATGTTTTGTAGACCATGCTGGAGCGCAGGTACGACTACCTGCCCAACTCGTTTGAAAAACGAAACGTCGCCCTGGAGATCATCTCGGAGATCCAACAACAGACCGACACCACCTTCACCCACACACAGATCATGCAGAATTGGTCGAACCTGAAACGACTGCACATGCCCCGGGTGTGGAGGTTTTTCAGGATCCATTTCCCAAGTAAGTACATAGGGATTGCATGCAAGATGTAACTACGACAGAAGGTAGGCCTTTTATTTATAATGCCTTTTCTTTGGTAGTGTTGGAAATGGATTACCGCATTCACCGCACCCGGAGGCGCACAGGCCGACCAGTGCTGCATGATTCTGCAGCTGGGAGTGAAGGTGGTGGATCTCCAGGGCGACGGTCCTACCCCTCCTCTGTGGGCTCCTCAGACCAGCCCCTGGACCTTACAACAGAAGAGGGGTGGCACAGCGTGGGCAGGCAGTCGTACCCTGCCACGCATGCGGGAGCCTCTGGTATGTCACTCTTCATGTATACACACACACATATACATGCTAGCTCCTACCAAACTGATTCCTTTCATCTGTTTGTCTAGATGCTTCGGGAGCGGGTGAGGTAGTGGAAGAGGCAGCAGATCTGCTCCAAGCAGAACCTGGAGAAGGTGAGTGATGTGAACCAGACTTTGCAATAGACATTTTATTACTGATGAATTTGACCTGAAAACTGACCGTATTTCCCATGTTTCTACAGGCACCTATTCACAGCAGAGTCAGGACCCAGGACATCGTGTTGTCCCCAACGAGCCAGCTCTCGGCCACCAACCAAGTAAGTAGTCATGGCATTATTTGCATTTATGTGGTACTTGACATCAACACACAGATACATCAAGCCCTAGCCAATGGCAATATAAGACTGACCTGTGGCCACTTCCTTAGCTTAATGACTTGCCAGACTGACCTGTGGCCACTTCCTTAGCTTAATGACTTGCCAGACTGATCTATGGCCACTTCCTTAGCTTAATGACTTGCCAGACTGATCTGTGGCCACTTCCTTAGCTTAATGACTTGCCAGACTGATCTGTGACCACTTCCTTAGCTTAATGAATTGACAGAATTACATATGTCGCCTTTATTTAATTTGTTAACTACAAAACATTCAATCCACAGGTGGCAAACATGTATTGGTCTCAAACTAATGATTTTTTCTCTATTTGTTACAGGGACCAGACGCCAAAAAATAGTAGAAATGCATCTGCACCTTGCGTTGGTGGCCGATATGAAGGTGAAGAAGAGGAAGAGGAGTAGAGTCCTGGGTCCTGGCCATGTCCTGCGGAGCAATTTTTATTTGTTGTTTTTAAAATGAAAAAGTTATAACCCCAAGTTTTATCAAAAAAAACAAAGTTTTTATCCCAAAATTTTTTTTAAAAAACCAAGCTTTTATAAACAAAAAAAAAAAAGATTTTTATATACGAAAAATAATTTAAATTAAAAAAACAAAACAAAAAACAACGTTTCAGTGTCATTTCTTTAAACACATACATTTACACCAAACAAAGGCTCAAATACATATTTTTAGTTCAAGATTCAGATGTCCGGGAAGTGGTTTGGGTAAGTTTTTAGGGTGTGGGAAATGAAGAAGAACCTAACCGCGAAGTGATTTGGGTAAGTTTTAGGGACCTAAAATGGAAGAAGAACCTAACCGCGAAGTGATTTGGGTGAGTTTTAGGGACCTAAAATGGAAGAAGAAATTCAATAAAAATCTATTGAACTAAAATGGAAGAAGAAACTAACCACAAGGTAATTTGGGTAAGTTTTAGGGACCTAAAATGGAAGAAGAATCTAACCGCGAAGTGATTTGGGTAAGTTTTAGGGTGCGGGAAATGAAGAAGAACCTAACCACTAAGTGATTTGGGTAAGTTTTAGGGACCTAAAATGGAAGAAGAACCTAACCGCAAAGTGATTTGGGTAAGTTTTAGGGACCTAAAATGGAAGAAGAACCTTACCGCAAAATGGTTTGGGTAAGTTTTAGGGGCCTAAAATGGAAGAAGAACCTAACTGCGAAGTGATTTGGGTAAGTTTTGGGGACTGCGAAGAAGAAGAACCTAACCGTGAAGTGATTTGGGTAAGTTTTAGGGTGCAGGAAATGAAGAAGAACCTAACCGCGAAGTGATTTGGGTAAGTTTTAGGGACCTAAAATGGAAGAAGAACCTAACCGCGAAGTAATTTGGGTGAGCTTTAAGGGTTCCAAAGGGAAGCTGCAGGATAGCGCTAAGTGATTTGGGTGAGCTTTAAGGGTTCCAAAGGGAAGCTGCAGGATAGCGCTAAGTGGTTTAGCTAAACATTGTAGTAGAAGTGAGGGAGTCAAATATGTATGCGAGCACTTTAATGAGTTAAGTTTGTAGTGCGCAGGCGCAAGATCGTAAGGGTTCCATCAGGACGATTATTTTTGGTAATATGGAAACCGAATCTGTCGGGAAACGTAAAGGATTCGTGTGAGGATACAATGGGAAAAGAGCAAAAACGAAAGGCTACGTTGTTACCTGAGAAAATGAATCTGAAAATTCTCGATGGAAAATGACATCCTCGTACTCGTACTTTTGCATACGAGCGGACGGAAACTTTACAGAAGGTTTACAATGCATCGGTTGAGTGTCCCTTTCTGTCTCACCGGCGCAGAGATGCCCCCAGCCTCTTTACTGTGATTTGACACTCCCTCTCCATTTACTGCAATGGAAAGGAACATGTCAGGTCTTCACATGCCCCTTTCCATTGCAGTGAATGATGGCGGGGGGCATTGCCGCAACAGAAACAGACATGCAATCACCCAGGTGGTGATGGACCTGGATCCAGCGAGCTACAACTGCATCCTAGAACCGATGGGATGCGTGGGAGACAAAGGTGAGTATAGCGTTTTTCTGTTGTTTGACTGCAAATTGATTTAAATCATAGATCTTCTATGACCACAGGCAGTAGAGCATTAACCTCTTTTTCTGTTTAGCTAATTACTTTAATGGATGAAAGAAATGAGAACAGACACTAAAACTAAATTCTTTAAAATGTCTCTGGGTGTCCAAACACATAAAAGCTTCACAGTTAATAGTCCAACACGCCTTTTTTTGCTTAACGTCCCTGAAGAGGGGTTGGTGCATAAATGGAAGAGGAGATTTTCATTTTCTGAGGACTGTTTTCACATATGTGATATGCATAGGAATGTGCTGGCATCTTTTTCATAGTCTTAGATTTAAAAAATGACATGTTTATGCAAATCCAAAAAATGATATAATGAAACCCAACAGTAATTCCTGGAATAAATTATGCTGACAGAACCATCAGTTTCATAATTAATAGTGGCAAGGACCATTTTTAACAGTTGCATGACAACAAAGCTTAATAGCTCTTTCATTAATATTTGCTTATATCACTGTTCATTAGCTATTATTTACTTGACAACTGCACAGTGATATGGAAATGTGTACAAAAATCCCTAAATCATCAAGGTGAAATTAAATACACTAGACAATATAAACTAAAACATGTGTAGCTAAACAAAAGCAGTGCTCGGACAGTAAAATTGCTTCAAGTGGAAAAAACCCAGGATTTTAACTATCGTGGGTTTTGGTCCTTGTCCCCGAGGCACCCTGATCAGGGATGCCCCGCTGTGTGAAGCTCCCCAGGTCACCCAAACTAGCTCATCTTTTCCCAGTCCTACAACACATGCGCAGCCTCTCATCCAATCCATGTGCTCTGATCTGCTCCTGCCCCCTTCATGTAAGCCTTCATCTAAGGGAACGGACATAAGTGCCGGGTGGCCACATCCGCAGCTTCCCTCTAACAGGGAGCATGGCCACGCTGGCCATTCACAAATGCAGGCACGGAATAGAGGGGATGCAGGCGCTGCTCGCACATGCACCATTGGACCAGGGGAAGAAAGTGAGTTTCCGGCTGAGCTAGAGGGTTTCACACAGTTGGGCATCCCAATTCTGGATGTCTCGTGGGAGGAAATCTTATAGATTCCGGGCCCGTGGGGCAGTGAGTTTTGGTCCTCTTTATTTCATTTTGGGGGCATTTTTAAAATGCAAAAATAAAGAACCTTATTTAAGAAACATGTAGAAGCAGGTGTTCTTCTTCAGCACCACCAGCAAGTCATATTTATGATGAAAAAAAATGTTTATCGCCACACATATCGCCATGTAGCATTCCATGTATCAAGAGCGCCACATATTTGGTTAGCGCCGGTGCTGTGTTCCCTCAAGTGCCTCATCAGGTACTCAGTGTCATTCTCCCAAATACTTCAGTCAATCCGGTTATTTCCGGTTATTTTTGTAGAATTCTGGTTAGCGTTTTTTAATTTGTTTGTGCCCATTCAGCTAACACAGGATCCCCGGCCTGTTCAGAATGTTTTTTTTTTTAATTTATTGTATTTAGGTTACCCATGGCTAATTTGCATTTTCATGCCTGCTAATCATGTGTCATGTCATTTGTGTGTCCGCGATGCCATTCCATGTGCTTTCACTTTGTCACTGGGCTGCCAAACCTGGTGCTGTATGCCTGAGAGTCATGGTTTGGATCGCCAGCTGGCGCTGTGGTTTCATTTCATGGAGCAACTGGTGCTACCTGTTGCTATCTCCATTGAAACATGATCAAGCAAATGTATAGCCCCACATAGCCTTCAGCACCGAACACTAGCAGCGTCATCTGCCTGTGACCAGCACTGTGGCTGAGGTGCTAATAGCATCTCTTGGCAGACACTCAAGTGGCGCTACGATGCGCTATCAATTATTTGGGCTCAAAAATGCAGATACTCTTTTGTTATAAATAGAACAGTAAAACTCTTATTAATCTTAACTCAAATTATTTTTAATATATCCTTTTTTATTTATCCTTGCCAGAACTACAATTCCTTACATTATATTGTTCTGTAAGTATATTTTCTAACCAGGTTCAAAATTATGGACAAGCATATATTAAATTTCCTTATTTTAACACCATAAGATGCACTCGCAGTTTAGAGGAGGAAAATTATAATAAAAAATATTCTAAATTTATTGGTGTACTAAAATCCCCCACCAAGAATCTAATAACAGACAGTGTGCAGAATCCCCCAAAATCCCCCCATAGCAGGCAGTGTGCAGAATCCCCACCAATCCCCTGATAAATGGCAGTAAGCAGAATCCCCACAATCACCACATAACAGACAGTATGCAGCATCCTTTCCCCAGTCCCCCATAACAGGCAGTGCGCACAAACGCCCCCCCCATCCCCCAATAACAGAGAGTGTGCAACCCCCCCAAATGGTTTTATTGATTGAAAAATACATTAATCCCTAAAAAGGAAACTATATTAGTGAACTATTTTGCTGGCATGACCCTGATCTGTTTAAACCCCAACATAAACACCATAAATAGAATATACCTAACCAATTGTAATTTATTCAGTCATAGATTCTTTACTAATCCGACACCTACACAGGATTAGATGTTCTTCCAGACAGACCAGACCTTTCCTGTACAAATGATAGATGTAAGTAAATAAGAAATGTTTGTTACTCGCTAGGTGATCCATTATGCTAAATGTATGTTACTGTGTGCCATGGAGATGGATTTATAGTATATGCATCTTTTTATGCTATAGATGATATAAATATAGATAGCTTTTTTTGCAATTTGACATTTGTTATTTAATCTTTGTCACAAGTAACTATATGTACAGTATGATTTTAAAACAATATCTCCTGATTTTATGAGATAGAAACTCATAAATGGAATCAAAGTTTTATTTACAGAACAATAGGATTTTTTTACATATTTATAGTTTGTTCTCAAAAGTATACCTAAGAAAGTCCACATTCGCCAGCACTGTACTCTAATGCAAACTACTGTATGTTCTTTGTCGATATTAGTTCCTATAACATTATATGTTTACTTTAAAATATCTTTGCTGTCCATTTCCAGCACTCGTTGTGCAGGCTGAGTGTGAGACTCTGTTATGTCTGCCCCACAGGAAATAAAAGGAAGCCATAAATTCCTATCCCCCGGAGTGCTTTAGGGGCTGTCATCTCCCGGGATCATATATTCATATCTGGTGGGAGTGCAGGGTGGTTAGACGGTTCTGGGCCAAAGTAATTTATGTTATAAAGAAACCCATCGGGCTGCAGTTGTCTCCCTCACCACAACTGGTCCTACTTAACCCTTTCAGTGCCAGCCTACCTGCAGCATTTTCCACTCCCTGTTGCCAGACGATGTTTCACTATTTTGCGCTACGCATGTTCAACTGTAATTTTTGAAAGGATTTCCAGGGATTTCCTAGGAAAATGATATATTGTTTTTTTCAGCAGAGTCTGGGCTTTAACATGAAATGTCTTGTTTGTATTTTTAGGTGTATTCTCAATATTTTTGGGTGAAATATGTGAAAAAAAAATGTAAAAAATTATTTTTTTACAATTTGTAGTTTTTTTTGTAATAAAAAATGTAAGTTTGCCAATAAAATCTTATTGCGTGTGAAATCCCAATTTCTCCCGGTTATAGCGATACCACATATGTATAGGTAGACACCCTTTCCTGCCCAGGAGACTCCCCCAAACTGAAATAGAGCTTTAGGGGATTTTCAGAAAAAATACAACTATGATATAAGCTATGCGCACCTTGCAGTTTTACCAGAAAAACAACCCTTTACATTTGAAATACCCCCAACAAACGATATATTCTCTGGAAGTACACACCTCAAGCTTTCTAGGTGTACCAGGCATGTTGATGTGCCCATAGTTTTCTGGAAGTAATTCCTCAATGTATTCTTTGGTTGCAAAGAGTTTCCCAAAAAAAAGGATAAAAAAGCAGAATCAAAGCCACATTTTCCTAAAAAAGCTATATACAAACAAGAAAAAACAAGTTTAATCTGAAAAAGCAACATTCCCCGCACAGAACAAAACCCAACATGCATAGGTTCTGTCAAGGGAAGAGTTGCCAAACACCCCAAAGTAAAGCATGTGCGTAACGGTAATTTTACTTGAAAATTTCAGTTCTGCAGACAAAGTGTGCACCTTGCGATTTTCCAACCAAAACAACCCTTTACATTTGGAATATCCCCCATAAACCATATATTCACTGAAAGTACACATGTTAAGCTTTCTAAGCGTACCCAGCTTGTTGTAGTGGGCTCATCTTTCTGGAATTAATTCCTCAAAGAATTCTTTGGTTGCGCAGGGTTTCCCTAAAAAATGTATAAAAAAGCTGAATAAAAAACACCTTTTCCTAAAATATAAATATGCAAACCAGAAAAAACAAGCTAAGTCTGAAAGCGCAAGGTCTCCCGAACAGAACAATACCCAACATGCAGAGGTACTATTAACCCTTTTAATTGCCAGCCTACTTGAGATTTTGTCACCCTCTGTTGACAGGTCATTTTTCCCCATTTTGCGCCATGTTTTGCGCCATTTTTGCTGTAATTTTCAGGAAAATTATATTTATATTTTTTTTGCAGCAGAGTTTAGGCTTTAACATGAAATGTCTTGTTTGTAAATTTTATTTTGTTTTTTACAATATTATTAAATAAAAAATAAATAAATAAATAAATAAAAACATTTTTAGAAAATTGACTCCTTTATTTTAAATAAAACATGTATTTTATTAAGGAAAGGCATATTGCATGTGAAAGCCCCATTTCTACCGATTAGAACGGTACCACATATTTATTGGTAGCCCCCCGTTCCTGCCCAGGAGACCCCCCTAACTGAAACAAGTAATCTATAACATTTACAAATAAAATACAACTACCATCCACACTACAAAGGGTTAAATCGAGAAAAAAAAATGACATAGGGTCCCCCCTCCCTGGGTTAAAAACCCTTAAAAATCCCCCCAAAAAAATTGACATGGGGCCCCCCTTACCCAAAGTAACCAGCCCGGGACCAGCTATGCAGGGCTTGTGGAAACAGGGCACAGGGGCCAGCTTTTGTGGCCCCTGGCCCTGCAGGCTACAAGCCTGCATAGCCCGTTGGCCCGGGCTCTTCTGCCCCCCCCTGGGCTTTGGGGAGGCAGGTAATGGGGGTGCCAGGGGTTAATGGCAAGTCACCCGCTAGTCACAGGTGACTTGCCACCTCCCCCAGCCTTGTGAACTAGTATAGGGGTCATGGACCCCTTACCAGTTCACAATGGGTTAAATGTAAAAAAAAAAAACACACACACACGCAAAAAGAAAAAATTATTTTATTATTTATTTTTTTTTTTTTTTAATACTTACCTCCCATCCATCCTGGAGCACTGTGTCCCTCGGCGATCACTGGCTTCTGCTCACCTGCTGGAAGCCTTTTATAGCTGCTGGATGACAGAACACAAAGGGTTAATTAAAAAAAAAAATGACATAGGGTCCCCCTTCCCGGGGAGGGGGACCCCATTTTTTGGGGATTTTTAAGGGTTAAAAACCCTTCAAAATCCCCCAAAAAATGACGTGGGGTCCCCCTTACCCAAAGTAACCAGCCCGGGACCAGCTATGGGGGCTTGTAGGCACAGAGTGGGGGGGGCAGCTTTTGTGGCCCCCCCACCCTGCAGCCTACGAGCCCACATAGCCGGGCTCTTCTGCCCCCCCCCTGGCCTTTGGGGAGGCAGGTAATGGGGGGCTGGGGGTTAATGGCAAGTCACCCGCTAGCCCGCAGGTGACTTGCCAGACCCAGAGCCTTGTAAGCTGGTACAGGGGTCTCATGGACCCCTTACCAGCTCACAAAGGGTTAACTGTTAAAAAAAAACACCACACGTTAATAAAAAGTATTTTATTAAAAAAAAAAATTTTTTACCTCCGATTGTAAGCTCTTGTCCCTCGCCGCTCTGATGGCAAATGCCGGTGATCGGCATCCAGAGAAGGGGGAGGCAGGAGATCAGAGGATCTCCTGTCACCTCCTTCCAGGGCACCGATCACCAGCATCTGAGAAGCTGAGAAGGCTGAAGCCTGAGATCGGGATGATGTCATAAGCCCCGCCCCCAAGGGGGCAGGGCTTAGCGGCAAGATGGCGGCCGCCATCGAGGATGAAAGGGGAGAGAGCCTCTCGGGCTCTCTCCTGAAGATCTGTAAGTCCTGGGGGGGGGGATCAGAGGCCCCCCAGGTGAAGAGGAGGGACAGCGGGAGCCAGCGCACACGGAGGTAAGTGAATGTCATTTTTTTTTTTTTTTTTTTTTTACAGTTAGCAGCTTCTGCTGCCCAATTGGGGGGGGGGCGGCCTATTCCGGGGGCTCTCCTGGAGCCATCCGAGCCCCCACAAGGGATCGGATGGCACCAAATTAAAGAGGAGACCCGGCCGGACCCAACAAGGGGTCAGGTGAGTATTTTTTATTTTTATTTTTTAAACTAGGAGCGGGGAAAGTCAAGCACGTAACACCTACGGGCTTGGCACTTAAGGCCCAGCCAAGCCAGCACGTAGGTGTTACGGGCTTGGCAACAAAAGGGTTAATCTGAAACCACAAGGCTGCTCAAGGGCCCAGTTTGAACTAATTAGACACATTGCTTCGGCAGCTAAGCTAATCATTGCACAATCCTGGAAGAAGCCTGATTTACCTAGTGGGAGTCTGGTTGTACGAGTTAATGAGATTATGTTTTTTGAGAAGATGGCGGCCTCCATGCAGGGTGATTTTGCTCCCTTCCTGGCTACCTGGGAGGGATGGATTGCCCACTTCCAGCCGAGACACTTCGACCAGGATCTTCTTACCATTTAGTGTTCTAACCTGGTAACTTTTTGGCTGGGCAGTGGCCTGGAACCCATCTCCTTCTTTCTTTCTTTCTTTTGTTCTCTCTTTCTCCTATTTCCATTCTCCTCTATCCTTCTCTTGCTCTTCTTGCCACTCTACCCTCTGCTCCGCAGTCTTTCGACCTCCTCGTTTACTGCCACGTGACTTAATGGGTACTTGTCCCATCTCCCCCTTTCCGGGACAGGGGGTCTTGTCCCTGGGCCCTGAAGGGGCGGGAGGGCAATCGGGGAGAGGGTGGCTGGGGGTGCGTGGTCGGGGTGGGACCCTTTTGATTGTATGCGTTGGGTTATTCCATGGAGGATTTTCGTTTTTGTGAACTTCGCATATCTCGATATCTATGCTTTGTATAATGAACAAAAAGTACTGGATGTTGACTCATGATGTATGTTCTTTTCTCTTTCAATAAAAACTATTGTACAAAAAAAAAAGAAGCCATAAGCAAGTCTCCCTCTCAGACTGCACTGGAATGAGCAGTAGCTGGGTCATTTAGGAGCCAGTCTGGCCTGGCTGGGAATTTCCTGGAGGGCGTTGAGCTCCCTGTTCCAAACAGGTAACATGGCTTCTTGGTCCTCATCCTGGCATAGGGCAAGACCCCCTCAAGCACAAACCGAAAGACATTGTCCACAAGACTTATCACCTCGCTCCCGTCCTAGTTTGTTGTTGGCGACATGCTGTGACCTAGTGTCAGCTTTGCCTCATAGCTTATAGGAGTGCTCATGACTGGCATTCCTTCCACCCCACCAAAACATAACCCCTTAACCATAACTCTCCCACCGCCTATAATAAAACACTGAGGCCACTTATCAATATAAAATATCATTTAAACAAACTTCAAGTTCAACATTTGCAACAGAAAAGTAAACCAATTCAGCTCCTGGCCATTTCTTTCCAACTCGGGAACCTAATTCAGGTTTACCACCATGGCAAATGTAACCAACCCTAAATTGTAACCTGAGGCTACCAAAGCTGTTTTTACTTGCTCACTGACCGATGGTGTTCCAATTTCTAGGAGAGGTAACTCCCCTCCTCTCCACCTTCTACCCATGGTTGATCAGGCATCAACAATATGCTCCCCACATTGCTGGCACTACTGACTGCTGAATCAATGGCCCCAGAGCCATGTCAGACATTCTTCTCCTTCCAGGCTGGCAGTAGGGTACAGGGCATGAAATCGTTCCCCCAAAGAGTTAAGGCAACCAATAATGGGAACATCTCTGACAGTTCCAGATTCCTAATCAAAGGGGAAACTGCCAACTTATGTGGCCATGATGCCAGGCACCAACACACTGTACAATTCACAAGTATATTTACAGCCCTTAAATGTATAAGGAAACTTGAAAGCTCAAATATATGTATATCTCTAAAAATTACACCTCGTTGTCTAATAAGTTCATTTGTCAGTAACCCCCAAGGAAAAGCAAGTTGATGCACTTTAAAAAGTTATTTTAATACCTTGCAAAAAAATCAACAAATACAAAAATGCTACAAGCAGTATTAAAACATAGAAGGCCTAACAGGGCAAAAGTATATATATATATATATATATATATATATATATATATATATATATATAGTAGTCATCTGTTTAATCTAGCCCAGGCCTCATCCAATATTCAAACAAGATGGCTGCTGTATTCGGGTTCGCAATGCAGGTCTCTCTATCCTAAAGCAAATCTCATCATTGTCCATCTGCGTCCAGATGGACAATGATGAGATTCCAAGCAAAGCTGCCTTCCAAGCAAATCTCCTGTCTCTCACCAGCCATCTTTTTTGAGCTTGAGCCTTTGTTTCATTTGCATTAGCGCAGGTGATCTCCGAGTGGCCCCAGGCAAACTAACCCAGAAGATACTCCGATTGGCTCAGATAAAACTATCACATGTGATTTTCTGCTGGCCAACTTAGGGGGTTATTTAAGAATGGATAGCGTCAGGCAGCGTCTGGTGAATGCCTGGTGCTGTACGCAAAACCACATTTATGAAAGCGAATCTGGTGAGTGACTCTAAAAGCGCCATGTAGCATTGATGTATTATTACAGGCGGCACAGCGTATAGCTTCCAGAGTGCCAGGCATTACCTTTTGCTCACTGTCACTCTCCCATAAATTTCAATGGCCATTCATTTGCTAGTGTTTAAACAGCGTGTTTGACTTTTTTTTTTTTTTGCTCAAATCATTGTGTGACCTCTCCTGGCTGCAAACAAGCACTTTTAGAAACTTTTTTGACTTTTTATATTTTTATGAAGAATTGTCATTACAGGTCTGGCACTAAAGTGTTAATGTCACAGTGTTAAAACAATGTCATTCCATGTGTTTTTGCTTTGTTGTACAGATGTAAATGTGTTCAAAAACAGACTTTAATCACACAGCATCTGGCTCTCTATGCTAAAGCGATCAGATTTAGAGAGTCGACGCTGTGTGTGTGTCCTTTTTTGATAAGTATGGTGTGAAATACTCTACCCATCGGGAGAACCCTACATGCGAAGCCTAGCAGAGACTGCAGTCTCTGAAGGGTCACCTTTTTTGACCGCAATGCCATTTCCAAATACCCCTTCAAATCTTCGATTTGTCCAAGGGCAACCTGCATACCCCTAGCTGGGAGTTTTCGATGCATGCTTTTTTTTTTCATTCCCGATCGGTACGCCAAAGGCCTTGAAAACCACTAGTATTCTTCACAACAGAATGTTGCAGATTCTGGTGCCTATGGGGGGTACACACAAAAAATCATCAGAGGCTGAGGCAGAGGCTGACCAAGCCCATGCGCTCCTTTAGCACCCACTCGAAAAAAAGTGCTGGATTTCTCAAAATGTGGACACAAGATTGCGCATCCCATTCGGAGACATTGGTTGACCCCCCCCCCTCAAAATAGCAGCCTAACAAGTGCAGGCTACATGGGTGAACTGGCATCAATCGATTTGATGTCTGTTTTTGCCATTAGGGCAACAAGCCCTGCTCCCTGAACCAGACCTAACGCAAAGTATGTGTACACAACTGAGCACAATTCCTCATCTATACCATTGTTGACTGAGCGCACTTTCGAATTGCATTAATTGCATTAAGCGAAACTTCTCCGCTTCCATTTTAGGCCCTGCCCCCAATGGTGAAATTACTAAACCTTCTACCGGTGGTTTATTGAAGGGGCCTGACATTCGATCCAAAAGTGCTTTAACTTTTCTCAAACCACCTCCAGATGTAGCCTTATGGATTTCAGATTCCTAAGGCAAACCACACACGGCGGGGTATTACAAGGTATGATAAAACCCACCTCAAAGACTTTCCGTAACAATTCTGCTGCTTCCCCATCAGGTTAACTATTTAGCCAGCTGAGCATCGCCCCTGTGCTTATGGTGGAATTCCCCTTTTCCAGGGGCCTCATTGGGTCATTTACCCCCTGCTTGCTCTCTTTTGAAACATCGCCCCACTGCAGGCGCTCGCCGCAGGTGGAACATTCATGCTTAAAGCGACAGGTCGACCCTTATTTAAAAAATGAGTCGTTAAATGCTCAGAAAGTGTTTCTCTTCCGGGATTCCACATTACCTGCCCCAGGCAGGGGCTGCCCATTGAGTATACCACCCCTTTTGAATTCATAATCCGCATCCAAAGCCCAATGTCTCTATGGTTCCAACCCAATTCTAGCTGCACTGAAATTCACTGACCGAATTGTTCATTATACCGCATCCATGTGGTACCACCGTACAGTCTTTTGCGCTTCCCATTTGGAGTCGAGATAGCAGAACAAAGTTGAACACTTCTCCGGAGACTACTCACTTAACACACTTCCCAGAATTGAGAAAGTCTGTAACCAATTCCCAAATGTCCTAGGGATGAGTCAAAAAAGCATCTGTTCATCATCCTCCTCCTTCCTCCTTTACCCACTTTTCCATGCCGAGGGAAGAAGTGTAAAAATATCCAGGTATTCTCTTTTCCAAATGTTTTCTTTCACTTCGTGCTTCAAATGAACTCCTAAAGTTCCCTCGTAGCAAATATGGGAATGGCATTTTGCCGCATCCGATATTGGCAGCGCTTTCACCACTGACATACCAGACTCGACTTTTTCCAGCGTAGCCTCAACCGGTGATCCAGCTGACTTGCCCCTGAGATTGACTATTCTCACTAACGCCACTACAATCTCCTCCGCTGGCTCCACGTTACCCGCCCCAGCCACCCTTCGGTCCTGAGGTCCAGAATCCTAAGAAATAGAAGCAGCTTGATCAAAATTCACCAAAAGACCTTTCAAATCATCCACAAATGACTGGACCTGGCGGCCTCACCTCCTTCTGACCCTACCTACCGCAACTGTGCACAATTCACAATATAATGACCATATGGCTCAATTGGGAGATGCATGGGCAAGACTGGCCTGCCATCTGGACGATTCTGGATAGGGTTCACGATGCCTGAGGAGATTGAGGCCATCAGGGCTACCTGAACGGGAACCGCCACCCCCTGTAAGACAGGTCCAGTTGCAGATGACGGATCCTCCGTCGATGCTGTCCTTCTAGTGGTCATGCTGAAATTTTAAGACAGTCGGCTCGCCAAAATCATGGATGTTGGAGCAAAGCCTGCTTGACCTTAAGCTTGCAGCTAGTTTGCTGTCTGTAGCACTGCCGGACCGCTGTAGATTGTTGAGCAGACACACCCGATTGCGATCCCCCAAGGCCATCAGGCACCTGTGAATAAAAAAAGGAGAGGAGAGACAGCGGCAGAAACTTGGTCCTGGGTCGACATTGAGGTCAAGCAAATAAATGTGGAGGGGCCCCTGACACTCGTTTACGTTACCAGTGACAAGGCCCTGTATGTCTGGGAGGACGGTCCCTGATGGAACCCTGGCCATTCACTACCGCAGGCATCTGCCCAACTGCCCATCTGCCTGAGAAAGCCCAGCAGATGGGATGGAGTTCGGTACCTATTTTTCCTGCCCCAGTTCCACGACAGCAACTCCACAGCCCTGCTTGTTTCCCGCCCTAGGGCTACTTACTAGCCATCATGCAGCCTGCTGTAGGGGATAACAGGGGAGCTCAGAAAGGGTTTTTAATATTTACAGTACTACTGTACAGTGTTGCAATATTTGTCAGAATTTTTTTTTTGGCAGACATAGTATTGAAATGGTGACAGCTTTTAAAAGTATAATTGCACCAATTACCATGTATGATGTGTTTTTCAATAAAACACCTTGAAAACCACCATTGCCCTGTTAGAACATTTCATTTATTTTGGAGAATGGCATAATTATCAATAATTGTGCTCAATGCTTCACATTATGGAAAAAAATACAGCACAGCCATCAGTTTCAGAAGGAATTAGGACGATATAACAAGGCAGCGGGAGATCAGAGATTATTAATTAGTTTGGAAAAGTTTGTTTTCCCTTGGGGAATTGAGTTCCATCATAACCACATTACAAGAACAAACCTATAAATCCTCCAAGTGTAGGCAATATTTTGCTGTATGATTAACTGGTCCAAGATGAATGTATAGCAAATATAGAAAGGCTTATCACGTCAGCCCTTAAGAAGGCAGCTATGATTTAATATTTTACCGCAGGCCAGTCTATTTGTATGTCTTGTTGGGTGTGAAACCTGCTGTCAAAATATAATACTGTGCATTGATCATTTATTTGTATGGTCTGTTAAATGGGTTAAATATTGGTCGTTGGAGCCCTGACATTGGAAAAATGGGTGCAAAGGAAGGATGGCATTGACCTATCCAGTCGGAGGTCAAGTGTGCAGGCAATTAGCTCATTGGGGTGGGGGGCTTTCCTGTGCCAGGTGCTGCTATCTTGTAAAAGAGGTAACCTGCCAGCAGTCTGCAGCAGTGAGAACCGAAGAGCCAGTCTTTGCAAAGTAGAATGGCTAAGCCAGCAAGTCTCTAATTCCTTTTGCTACCAGGATCCTTCTTCCCTTCTGCTTAACCCCTCCCACCATAGGATGGAAGGCAATTTACAGTGAGTCTGCCAATCAATCTCATTCAGAGTCTCCCTTCTGCCATAGGGGGACTTCACTGCAGGGACATCATAGGTCACTTCATAGGCCATGATTTGCCTCCCTTACCCTTAAAGCCAGTCACAGGTAGACCCTACTACCACCTGCCTAGTGTTGAGTTCGATTTGGCTATTAAAAATAAAATTGACTTACCTGATTGGCAGTGACTCAACAGCTCCCTGGCTGAGAGCAACGATTCCAGGTTCTAAGCTGACGTGTACAGCAGAAGCAATTGAGCTGATGAGAACTGACTGGCTAATTTAGCAATCGTTCTGCAGCTGCTGCCGAATAGCAGTGGAATGGCTGTCAGTACCAATCAATTGATCCTTGTTTTTTATTTTAAATAGCCAAGTCGGTTCCATCACCACGACATACAAAACAATCTGTCCATCCTCCGTGAAAAGGGTGAGAACTCCATCTGTTCTTGATTTGCACATTTCATTTAATGAGTTGAAGCAGCGACCATTTGGCAAAGGGGACCTGTTAGCAAACATTGACTGCTACACATTGGACATACAAGTCTTCTTTTTAATTTTTCGTGGAGGAGTAAGGCTAAATCCAGTACATGTATTTTTCTTTTGTAGGATTATTTCTTGTACATTGGTCCATGAGGACCAATTGCTATGTAGCCACTTGTTGGACAAATACAACAGTTCCCAATGTGCAAAAATCTATTGTATTACAGCAATAGTATATAAAGGACCATAGGAATAACACATTTTTATTTTATTGAATAAATCCCATAAGGGATGTGAATAACTAACCCCCATGTTTACAAATTCTCACAACAGAAAGAATACAATAGACAATTGAATAGCTATAGTAAATAATGCATTAAATATTAGGTGGGCCTGATGAGTCATAAATAATGATATACATATATATCATAAAATTAATTCAATATATCTAACAAATTAGTGATGTTAACAAATATATAACTACATCTTACATCTATCACTTGCTGTGCAGTTGCCAGAACTGTGCCACTTTCTCCCGTAGGGTGATTTTGTGTGATAGCAGGGCAATGCTGATCACCCTGTAATCAACATCAAAACACTGCTCATAGTTACCTATGGGCCCATTCATACATGTGTTTGGTGATTGGAGGGCAATTATGATCTCCCTGCAAAAGTCCTGCATGCGGCCTTTTGGGAGCAATTGTGCAAAATTGATCACTCCTAAAACGCTGGCTGATTGCCGGGACAAGCGATCTTGTTGTGATAATGATTATCGCTAGCACAACATGATCACCACAGTGTGAATGTGGCGTAAATGTCAAACCCAATCTGTTTATGCAGCAAGTTTATCATTAGAACTACTATAGTATAGACTATTGTAATTCAATATCACACAAAAACAGTAAGGTCTTTATTTCATGGCTTTTAATAAATGCACACTCCACACAGACTAATTCCTTTGTCACAAGTCTCAACCCCTCATCACAGTCCCTCACCAACCATCGCTGTCTCCTCTAAACTACACTAATATGGCTGCTGCTGCTCATGCCAGAAGACATCACAAAAAGCCCAGGCCCTCACTAGTGGGCACTGCACAGAAACACGGATCAATTTAGACCACCACAAATGGCAGCACAAGCAGTTCATTTATCATCTGGCATACTTTCTCAGAACCCCTGATCCTACAGAAGCCAGTCACAGTAAAAGCTCTAATTACTCAGGGTGCCCCATGGGAATAACAAGGGCCATTTCTCTTCCAGCCGAACAAGCACCCCCTATAGCAGATATGGGGTGTGGCTTATTCACAGGCTTTTGTGGAACAAATTTATTTTGCACTCCCACAGTGTTTGTGCTAAAAATATATTATTTATTTAAAGTTATATGGTGCAGGCTAGATATATAAGGTGTTTATATTGATAATGCTTGCATAGTAATTCTGCTTAGTTTTTTTTTTTCAGAGACTACTGCTACTGTCTCGTACTATTTGAGACGGTACTCTACTATAAAATGCTGCCATGCAAATATTAGACACTGCTGCCATGGAACCATTAGAGACTGCTGCTAAGGTACTATTAGAAACTACTGCCATAGTATTATTATAGAGTGATGCTACGCAGGGCCAGCCTTTGGGGTGTGCTAGGTCTGCCATCGCACAGGGCGCCATGGTCAGGGGGCGCTATACTGTTGCACTTGCTCGTTGGCTCGCCTCTGCTTACTGGTTCCCTATCGGTCTGCCCCCCACCTGCTTTTTTTCTACACAGCCTAGCAAAGAGAGCATGGAATATCTGGCATTCCCGGTCTCCCTCAATTGCAGCAGCACATCACCTTAAAAGCAGGGAATGTGGCCCTTGCATGTGCCATGGGATCGCTTTTCAGTTAAGTATGCCAGCAATCCTAGGTGATTTCACACAGTGGGGCATCCCACAGCCGGATCCGGAATGGCAAATACAGGTTTTGGTCCACTGCCTGTGGACTGGCAGTCAAAAATGACTTCTGGTCCACTTGCCCCTAGCATCATGCCTGATATTGGAGAAACTCCACAACTCTGCATTGCCTTCCCACCAGCTGCCAGTTCACCACCCCTCATGGGTGGTCAAAGGGTGCAGTGAACCAGAAATCAATGGCTAGTGAACGCTGCTGTAAGGGGGTACCTCTGCCAGGCATCAGGCTTGAGGCTAGGTTATGAACTTGGGGTTTCTGGTCAACCCCAGGATCTGCCGGCAACCATGTGGGGCAGCATGCTGGTAGTTAGGAAATGCAAAGGTGTGTTGGAGAGGGGGGCACCATCCTGTAGCTATCTCAAGGCTGGCCCTGATGCCATGGTACTATTAGAGACTTCTGTTTTGGTAGGATTAGACTTCCAAGTTGAAAGTCAATAATCCACAATAATTTATTCTCCAGATTAGTTGTATTTTTAAATCATTTGTTGGTGTGGGCAAAATGGATTTCTGGAGCCCCTCCCTCCCCATTCTCTCTTTTTTCTCTCTCACACGCAGCTCCCCCCTGTTTTCAGTAATAAAATGGCCATGAAGACAGAATCTTGAAAGCTGCATAGTGCCCCTAGCATTGTACGTTACAAGCATATTCTGGTCTTTTTGTGCCGGGTGAATAGCCCTGATGGGAAATCTAGGTGTGTTGCCATCTCTGATATAGGTGAGCACTACTGTTAAAACCTCTAATAAGGAGAAAAGAAATGGGAAACCCCTGAAAACAATGCCAGGAAAATTACTACACCACTGAGTAAATACCAAATGAAAATGTATGATCACATCTGACAAGAAATCTGACTAATATATATGAAGAGAAAATCCCATACCACCCTATGGAATTAACCCCCCCCCCCTAAAATGTGTCGCCCTATGGACTTATTGTGGAATCTTATTTTGGAATCACCCTGTACTAGTATTTTACTAGACTGGTTAAAAGTCAAGTTTCATACTTCTTGGAAGCACTGGATCTACTTTCTCTATATTGTTTTTCATGACTGTAGGAAGCATTCACTACATCCCACTTCCTTCCCAGCTCATTTTTAATAACATCAGCCACAGACAAATACATATATACAATGGCAAGTCTCAAAAGTCAATTTTGAGTGGTGTAAAACTTAAACATCTTAACCAAGTCCCTGGAAAATGGAAATCCAGCTTTTAACACATTAACCAGCCCCCCTCCCCCCAGCCACACCACCTAGCCCAGAGGGACACTTCGACTTTCCATTCCGACGAGTCACCATAGAACTGTTACCATCATGCTTCATCAGACCATCCTGATGATTATCCACCAACTTTTTAAAACCCCAAACCAGTTGCCAATAACCTTAAGCCAACCAACATCTAACCACCTCAAAATGAAACAGGACCACGCCCCTGCTGTGACAATTCCATCTGTTATGAAAAAAACCCCACAATTATCCATTCCCAAAACAACATATTTCTCCTATCCCCCCCCCCCATATTCTAGCCCATTGGACATTGTTCGTGAAGCCCTTACCCCCACAATCTAGCTTGTTCGCCAACTACCGACTAAAAACTCATCACAGTAACAAAGCCTTCCCAGGGCCTCTTATCCCCCCCCCCCCTTTCCATTCTTCACTTCTTCCCCCTTTTCCCATTCCACTTCCCCCTTGGGCTTCAGCCATTTTAAATCCCTCATTGGTCCCCTCCCCCTTAAAGAACCCACACCCTTTTTAATCTTACCTGACTGGGAGGGCTTCCCAGTCATGATGCCCCTGCATCCCATAGGGTTAAGGGTGGAAAAATGGGCCACGGGGTGCTCCTTGACTGTAGAAAGCATTCACTGCATCCCACTTCCTTTACCACTTCTAATAACAAAAACACTTACACTAATTTTTTTTAATATATTATTTTAATAGCATGGGCCACAGACAGTCAAATTACATATACTGTAAAAAAAAGGTGAGTCACAAATGTCTATTTTGAATGTTGAATGTCTTAAACATTGTTAACACCTGAACTAGCCCCCGCGTCCAGAAGGAAATCCAGTTCAGCAGCTGCCCAACAGCCACACAACTGGGCCCAGAGGGACACCTGGGATTTCTGCTCTGGTGAACTTTTATTATCCCCCTGCTCTGACAATTCCATATGTTATGAAAAAACAAACCAAACCACGAATAGCCATTCCCAAAACAACAACATATTTATCCTACCCTACCCCCCATTTAGCCAATTAGAAAATATAGGCCATTCACCAACTACCAAATAGAATAGTTTTGCTGCTGCTTCTCTAGTGTTCTGGAAGAAACCTTTTCAATTGCCCAGGCACTCCTGGACCCCCTCCATCTCCTCTTGGAACATTCTCAGACCTAACCAGACCCAACCCGGGCAATCCCCCAAAATTACCAGGTCCCATGTCCTCACTTTAATCAGTGTCCTTATAGGTACCTCTCCCAAGTCATTACTCCCTGCGTGTATCACTAACACCCCTGGTGCCCTCCTCCCTGATTCCAAACAGTCCCTAACAAATCCTCCCAAACCAATCCCTTGACCCCACACCAACTCAAATTTGCTACATTCTCCTTCAGGCCAAATTGATGTCCAGATCTACGTAGCTCCTCTCTCTTTACCGCAAAATATACAACGATTATCCCACCACAACCACCAAGCAAGCACCTGGATCTGTAACAATAATTCAACATCAACAATGCAAACCTCTACATATACTGTATATCTATATACATGTGCAACCTCAAACATCTTCCCTCCCCCCACTTTTTTTCTTATAAAACTCAATAGTCTTAATCAAAACTGATACCTCAAAAGGGCTGCACCATCCTGTTGAATTAATAAAGGCTGCTGGCCTTAATGCCACATAAAACCTATATGTTGTGCACATAGGGCAACATGCCAACTCAAACAATGCAACAGATGCTGCACTTCCTGCCAGACCAAAATCTCCAAACAGGCCCTTTTGTCTGTTACTAAAAAACACACCTGCATCAGAAAAACAATCAATCTTTGATTTATACTCCAGTTAACCAGCCTCCACTAGTCCACTCTTGCATGCTCCTTCCTCCATCCCATAATGCCTGCCTCACCGCAAACACACAGGCTAACAACTGCCGGTCAATTACTGATATAGAAACTCTGTGCTCCATTAATCCACCCACAAAAACAATCAACATCTCTCACCTGTTCTACTCAGTACCTGGAATTCCCAACTCATTTTCCAAACTAAACCACTGCCATACCTTTGTGGAGAAAGGTTATGTGCTGGGGGCCAATGATGAATGAAACATATGCCACATACCACCTAACGATATTCCACACCTCCTCTGGACACTTCCTCCGAACTTTCTCCGTCCCATTGGAAATGAGACAGAGCATTAGCCAGTCCATTATCCACCCAGGAACATGAACAGCCCTAAACAAAATGTTGAATTGAGGGCATACACTAACCATTACGATTGTAAATTAATTGCTGAAACCACCGCAAAATTATCCAAGATTATCCAAGTCTTATTTGCTTAATTCTATAGATACTATAGATTTTATATATAGTCAAATCTTATTTTATATATCTCTTATACACTATACTTGATTGTCTATATTCAGTGTGCTTCAAATTTTTATAATATATTATTTGCTAAATTCCCCACTCCCACAGTTCTACAGCAACCACTAAATTGGGACAACTTGAAATTGGCCAGGTTTCTAATAAGGGGGTTGAGGAGACTATCCTCCCTGGCCATGATACCACGCACCATTGACCCGCAAGGTATGCTCTGCTGTTGCCATGCCACATCTGTATACATTGCCAGCTCCTCATTCTCATGTACTGGGCCCATCCAAAATAATGTCACTATGCCAGTCCTCTCTTTCACCACCCGTCCCAGAAATGTACTTAACGTCTCAGAATATGCACATGAAATAAAGATGGCCATGGGCCAGCATCTATCCACATAGAACCCACCTTTATAAAAACAACCCAACAGCCTCTGGCTGTCCGGATGTACTGGCAATAATCTAAATACCAATTCAACGTCATTTTATTTGTCATTAATGACCCTGACCCTGGTTCCTAAGTCCAGTGCAAAATCAAGCGTGTTATATGTTACTGAAGACAACTTGCTGACGGACGGCTTATGGACAACTTCCTACAGTGATACCACCAGATCTGGCATAGGGGGTCGCAAAAAGAGTCAGATATGCACCCCAAATTTATATATTTACCCAGTTCTCCCCTAACCCCGTCATTGAAGGCCCAGCAGCTTTCTTTTCTCCATGAGCTTCTGGCCTCCAACCCTGTGGGGGCTGGGATGGCCTGAAAAGGCAGTTAATGAGTGCCAGCCCTGCCAGTCATAATACTCAGACAGAGACCAATATTTTTAGGGTCCCATTTAAATCCAGAAGCACCGACATCCACTGCCTGAATTGCTCATCATACCAGGGCCTCCCAAATTGTGCCTATGTAACAAAAGAGCCCACAATGGAAACCTTTAACCAATTTCCGAACGTCCTGGGTATCAACCGGTCAGTATTGCCTTCAGTCCCAATCCTCCTAGTTTTGCATTTTTTTTATGTTAAACCACTCCAGGGATAAAAGTATATATATCAATGTACGCCTCCACCATATCTTCTCCCTCACCTCCAGATGAGCCTGAAGGGTGTCCTCATGCAAAATCCAATAAGGGAGTGGGCCTCTCCGCTGCTTTCCCACTATTTCCATCTTTCCATTCTTGTCCTTGTCACTTTTATCTGTCTCCCTACTACCCAGTGGGGCCGTAGCCCCCCTGGCTACCCTACTTCTGTCCTTACTCCCCTATAGTCACTATTGGGGCCGACACCATCCATGGGTCCTCCATCCTAAAGAGGAGTCCAGCCTTGCTAACAGGTTCATTACTCCTGCTACAAAACTCTGGACCCCCACCCAACCTCTGTCCACCCATTAACACTGAAATAGCACCAGCAAAAACAAGCTCGCCATTATCCGTGATCCATCTTGACTCTGGGATACAAATGCCAAATTGCCCAACGCCAACCAGACCGGTCCTTCAGACTGCGCCGCTCCACTGGACACCGTAACCTGTTTAGAAAAGGAAGGAGAGATAGACACTAATAGACTGCATTGTGCCCCCACTGGCCAAAGAGGGGCCTGCAGCACCAGGAATGTGTCCTCCAACGCAGGTGGAGATGGGGGCTGTTCTGCCTGGGGGGGGGTGTTCCAAAGTGGATCAGTATGCCTGCAAAATGACACTAGGGGCACTGTTTAGCGGCATTAATTTATGTATTGGGGCTGTTGTTATTACAGAATGGCTCACAAGTCATAACGCCTAATATCAAATAAGCTTGGATTGTCTGTGCCTGTTGGAACCATATGCTGATTATAACAACGCCAGTGGGTGCCACTCTGTACCACCAATTGTTAGGTGCTGGACACCGTGTATAGTATGTATCACCACTCTCTAGCACCAAGAGGCCGATTCATCAATAGCGCCAGGTAGCGACAGATGAGCGACTGAAGTATGGCGCTATGAGCGCCGCTAGCGTCAGCCGCGGGCGTTAGCGATTCGCTATAGCAGGCCTCCTCAGTCGCTACCTGGCGTTGTTGCGAACAACGCCTACATTGCTGAATATGATGTTGGCCCTCAGCTTTGTAGGCGCTGTCAGTCAGTGTGACCACGCTATTCTACACAGCGCCTGTTAGCTTTGCTGTGTCCTGGCCATCCAGTACCTTCTGAATAAAACACATTGCCACATTTGTTTTAAAATTTAAAATTTTTTTATTTTGTGTTGAAAAGGAAATTAAATTCTACCAGATCTTCGAATATAAATGGAAAATAAAACATAATTAAACACATAGCCACAATTTTTGTTTTTTTTTATTTGTTACATAAAAAGGAAATACAATTAAACCACCAATGAGAAAGAAAAGGAAAATAAAAACAGAACAGAGAAAGAAAAGGAAAATAAAAACAGAACAGAGAAAGAAAAGGAAAATAGAAAAGGAAAATAAAAACAGAACAGAGAAAGAAAAGGAAAATAAAAACAGAACAGAGAAAGAAGAGGAAAATAGAAAAGGAAAATAAAAACAGAACAGAGAAAGAAAAGGAAAATAAAAACAGAACAGAGAAAGAAAAGGAAAATAAAAACAGAACAGAGAAAGAAAAGGAAAATAAAAACAGAACAGAGAAAGAAAAGGAAAATAAAAACAGAACAGAGAAAGAAAAGGAAAATAAAAACAGAACAGAGAAAGAAAAGGAAAATAAAAACAGAACAGAGAAAGAAAAGGAAAATAGAAAAGGAAAATAAAAACAGAACAGAGAAAGAAAAGGAAAATAAAAACAGAACAGAGAAAGAAAAGGAAAATAGAAAAGGAAAATAAAAACAGAACAGAGAAAGAAAAGGAAAATAGAAAAGGAAAATAAAAACAGAACAGAGAAAAAAAAGGAAAATGAAAATAGGAATTAGAATGAAAAGGAAACTTACAACAGAATTAAACACATAGCCACATGTATATATATATAATTTTTTTTTTATTTTTACTCTAACCAAAAATTAATAATAAAACAGAAATGAAATAGAAAATGAAAAGTCCAGCAGAAATTCAAAAGAAAAGTAAAGTCCAGGAAAGGGTTGGAAAAGGAATTTAGGGATCATGGTGCATCTCTTTGTGCCTGAAAAAATAAGAAAAGTGCAGTTAGTATATATCTTTATAGTTGTTTTGTGTTTTCTTTAAAAAAAATGCATAACTTGATAACCAACATTGGCGTCTTACACCCCCCTTAGAGTGGTTTGGGTCATCTTACACCCCCCCTTAGAGTGGTTTTGGTCATCTTAAACCCCCCTTAGAGTGGTTTGGGTCATCTTACACCCCCCCTTAGAGTGGTTTTGGTCATCTTAAACCCCCCTTAGAGTGGTTTGGGTCATCTTAAACCCCCCTTAGAGTGGTTTGGGTCATCTTAAACCCCCCTTAGAGTGGTTTGGGTCATCTTAAACCCCCCTTAGAGTGGTTTGGGTCATCTTAAACCCCCCTTAGAGTGGTTTGGGTCATCTTAAACCCCCCTTAGAGTGGTTTGGGTCATCTTAAACCCCCCTTAGAGTGGTTTGGGTCATCTTACACCCCCCCTTAGAGTGGTTTTGGTCATCTTAAACCCCCCTTAGAGTGGTTTGGGTCATCTTACACCCCCCTTAGAGTGGTTTTGGTCATCTTAAACCCCCCTTAGAGTGGTTTGGGTCATCTTAAACCCCCCTTAGAGTGGTTTGGGTCATCTTAAACCCCCCTTAGAGTGGTTTGGGTCATCTTAAACCCCCCTTAGAGTGGTTTGGGTCATCTTAAACCCCCCTTAGAGTGGTTTGGGTCATCTTAAACCCCCCTTAGAGTGGTTTGGGTCATCTTAAACCCCCCTTAGAGTGGTTTGAGTCATCTTAAACCCCCCTTAGAGTGGTTTGGGTCATCTTAAACCCCCCTTAGTGCGTTTGTTTGCTCTTTTGGATGGGAGGTCAAATACATTTAAACAGTAGTGCAGTACTTGCATTAGAGTGAAGGGTAGTTAGCTTACCGCAAAATTAGAAGTGATCAGCCTTTCCCTTAGCTCATCGCCAGTCTGGGTGTCCTCACTTCTATCTGCGGGCAGGTTGGGGATTTCTGGCACCAGTGCTGTCTCCTCGGGGGCTTGGATTCGGTGGCATATACAGATATTGTGTAACACACAGCAGGCAAGGATGATTTTGGAAACCTTCTGTGGGCTGTAGAGCATCTCTCCTCCTGGCCGTGCCAAACAGAGAAAGCGTGCTTTCAGCAGGCCGATGGTTCTTTCCACAATGCTTCTGGTCTTGCGATGCGCTGCATTGTAGCGTTCATGGGCAGAGGTCCGTGGGTTCCTGACCGGAGTCATGACCCACGTTCTCTGCCCATATCCCTTGTCCGCTGTAGAAAAAACACAAGGAGAGAGACAGCAATTAGTACTAGTACATGTTTTTTGGTGGTAGTTTGGTTAAAATTGCCTTACTAGGCCACATATTAGCAAAATACATAGACATGGTTAATTTATTACCCAGTAGCCAGCCAGCTGGCATTTCGTTGTTATCAAACTTCCGGCACAGGACTGTCCGCTGCAAGACGTAAGAATCGTGGCATGAGCCGGGGAACCCCGATCTCACCGCCCGCAGCCTCATGTCTGGGTCACAGACCACCATGATATTAAATGAATGGAACTGCTTCCTGTTTCTGTAGGACAGCTCCTGTGCACGGGGAGGGCGGAAAGGGATATGTGTACCATCAACGCACCCTAGCACATTCGGGATCCCTCCCATCAGATAGAAAGCATGTTTTATTTTGGCAACCTCTTCCTCATCCTCAGGAAACTTGATGTAAATTGGGATTAAATCACAAATTGCCAGAACTACCTGGATTAGGATGCGGCTCATAGTAGCCTGGCTTATCCCGCTGAGGAGGGCTGAGGTTGCCTGGAAGGTCCCTCGTGCCAAAACATTAAGAGTGGCACACAGGCGTACTATGCCTGGAATGGAGTGAGTGCGTTTGGTGGATGGCTCGATTTTGGTCTTAATCTGATCATATAGGGACTGTAGTGCAGCACGATTCAGACGGAAGCGGCTCCTGATCTGCTCGTCACTTAAGTCCCATACTGAAAGGCGGATTGCAAAGGAGCGGGGTGCCCTAAGCCTCACAACACCCCGCTCCCTTTCCTCCTGCTCTTTCAGCATACACATACATCCATCCACCCAGACACCATACATCACCCTCTTATCCATCACACACACTAAAGATATATACAAAAACAAAAATAAACAAAAAAAAACACTAACACACAACACACACACAAACAATCACACTACACACACACCCGCTACAATGCAGCTCACCACAAAACCAGAACTATAGTGGTCCAAACCACCAGCCTGCTGAAAACCAGCTTTCTAAGTTAAGCACAACCAAGAGGGGAGTTGCTGCACAGCCCACAAAAGGCCCCAAAATCAAGCCTCACTTGCTGTATGCTACACAATATTTGCAGATGCCACCCAAACCAAGCTCCTAAAGAAACAGCACTGATGTCAGAAATCACCCAACAAGCCACAGAGAGTGAGGACAGAAACCAGACAGAGGCTCAAATGAGCTAAGGGAAGCGAGCACAGCACCACACCACAGCCTTTGCCACAGTGTAAGAATAGCAGAAGCTAGAACATTCCTTCCTTTTATACTTCATTTTCTAAAGTGACAGGTCCGCTTTGCCGCCTTTTGCGTCGCTCTGCTATTTCCGGGCGCCAATTAGCCGACCCAGGTGTGCGTAAAACAGAGTGCGCACGCGCACGCTAGTAGCGCTACTAGCGTACTTGAGCCGTAACTTGCGTGCATTAACGGACATGGGCCAAAAATCAGGTGGGGACCAATGAAAGTGAAGCTGTTGTTTTTTTAAATAGCCGTTAGGCTAAGCACATGTCACAAGGGTTGCAGATACATCAGTCCATTGTTGGATTTGGGTGTGTGTTGTTTGTTTAATGAGGTCTGTAATGAGTTAATTGGCTAACACACATGCTTCTGTCAGTGCAGTGGAGGTGTGCCTAGAAGGAACTGGGCTGTATGTGTGAATCAATTAAGTGGGCTGCTTTTGGATTGGCTGTTAGAGCACATAAAACCTGCCCAAGCCTAAGAGATTGCGATGCCATTCTGTAGTGTGCATGCGTGCTTGTGGGGTGTTGATTTGTGTGTGTGTGCAGCTACAGGATGGAGCCAAATACAGGACATCTGCCGGCCACAGCAGGCCCGAGTAGGAGTTTGGTGGGTGCTGTGCGCAGACCTCCCTTACGGAAAAGGGCACAGCCTGAAGGTGGGGCAGCACCCCAGGCTAAGCGCCCAGGTGCCAAGAGGGAGCCTGAATTTAATTTGGCTGAGAATAATCATCTTGTGCGCCTGACACTTGCGAAATGGGAGCTGATATTTGGCTCCCAAAGCAAGTCCATAGGCAAACAAGAAAGAAGCAAACTGTGGGATGCCATTGGTGTGGAGCTTAGTAGCACAGCTCAACACCCACGTAGTGGCCCATCCTGCAGGAAACGCTTCTACACTTTGCGAGGGGCCCTTATGAAAAAGATGAATCACGATCTTGATGTGGACAGTGGGTTCATCCAGGCTCCAAAGAGTACCTACAGGCCGTATGAGGAGATGCTGAAGGCCAAAATCCCACTGGCTCGGCTGCAGGGTGTGGATCCTGGGGATGACACCACCGGTTGGGCTGAAGGTACATATTTTCTGGCTTTTACAATAACCTAATGTTAATGTCTGTGATTAGCATTTTTACATTCTGACCAACTAACTGTAGGACCTGTGAAGTATTACATTATAGCTCAAACATTTGTAACTTTTCTGTCTGTTGCTTTATGCATAGGTGCACATGCTGCTGTCCGGGATGTGGCTCCGGACACCCAAGCTCCTGCCCTTCCAGCAACCTCAAGGCTACCCCAGTCTGCCATTGAAGGTATTTACCCATAATTTGTTTGCTGGTTTTTTTGAAAACAAATGGGTGTGGGAGCAGCTCAAACAATAAAGGTTTGCCCTGTTGACTATTAATAATATGTGCGTGCGCCCTAATTGCACGCCCACTGTAACACTCACAGCAAGTAACTAACAAGGCCCTAACATGTGTAGATATGTAGGATGCCAGAGATGTGTAGCCATATATCGGCATATCAATGTGTGAGCCACACTTGGCTTGATTAGTCAATATTAGTGAAAGAGCTGCTCACACACCTTAATGCATGTTGTATTTTGCTACGCACATTAGCTATGGCTCAATGTTGGTTTTATTTTGGCCTAGCTCCCATGCCCTTGGCCCCAGCATCTCCTCCGGATCCCACCTACTCTTTGGATGTCGGTAAGTGCATGTGTTCACCTTGCTTGATCCACTTTGACTCAAGTGCATGTGTCTCATTTGTCTTTTTTCTTGGTAGGCCAAGTGACTGGTTCATCTTTGGACCCCACTTCCGATGTTGCCGGTCAACAGGACCCTGTTGGTGTGTAGAGCAATACATAATGTATCCTTTCTGCTGTTTAGGTTACACTGGTTCAATTTGGTTAGTCTACTAAGCTACATGTTTGCTTGGTAAACTTGAAGATGCCTCTTGGGAGTGCTGGTTGCCTCCCCAGGGTCAGTCTCTTAGTTATTTGAGTGATAGCAATGTATATTTGCGGACATATTTTTAGCCAAACATTCCCTGTAGTAGTTTGCTGATTATTTAGAGACATTTTTTTTTTTTTTAGTTGACCCGAATATCGGAAGTGGCTGTCCAGAAAGGGCCCCTCAAGTTCCAGCTGCCAGAGATGAGGGTAAGTGGTTTTGCCTTGCTCTAGTCTGTATTTTGGCTCTAATGTTGTGCCACTTGCTTCTGGCAACTTGTGTGTCCACATGTATTTTCAAGGTCCAAGCTCGAGTGAGGACCCCACTCCAGACATCTGGGATATTGGTGGTATGTTTAATTTAAGCAATGTTTATGATGAGATTTGCAGAAATTAGTGCGTCTTAGTCCTGTAACATACATGTTAACAATCTGAGTTTAACCGAGACCTTTGGTCTAGTGTGTATTTTTAAACTTTTTAGAGGTATGGCCTCGATAGCCTAACCAGGTTACATTAGAGTTTGGCCCACAGACCTACTAACCTGATTTTCCTGTTTAGCATATGCCAACTTGCCCGACATCTCGGATGTTGAATTGCGACTCTCTGGCAGCGATACCTCGAGCCTACCTGTGCCGGAGGACACGCAGGTAACATGGCTGATGTAGACGACCTCGAAACCCATTGGCATATTCGTGGGTAGTGGAAGAAGCAACATGTAACATTTCCTTTCATTGTTGTTTTGGCAGGAGGCGGAACCAGAACCCCAAGCTGGGACCTCTTCCCAAGTCCCATGTGGCCAAGCTTCAGAGGCTCAGACAAGGGTAAGTTGTCTAGTGAGTGTTTATGGTAACTTTTTGGAGGGGCATAACTGCATTTGTTCCGTTTGACTAAAATGTGGTTTACTATTTGTTTAGCCTCCAACCACAGCAAGAGGAGGTGTGGCACCAACCAGTGCCGATTTCTACCAACTAGGGGTCCGGATGCTGGAGGACTACAGTCGCCAACAGCCGCGTGATGGAACTAATGAGCGCATTGCGGCGTTGGAAAATCAGGTGCTGATGTGTCAGCAACAAAATGAGGGCCTGCAGCGCCAGGTGGACCAGTTACGGCAAAACCTACAACAGAACCAGGACCTTGGTCGCCTTGCAAATGTTATCGAGCAATCTGTACAGCGCCAGGAAGAAGCAATACAGCGCCAGGCAGAAGCAATACAGCGGCAGGACCAAACTTTGTTGTTGCTACAACAGCTCATACAACAGCAGTCTATATTTTTTACTGCACTGTTGTCCCCCAACACCGCCCCTAGCAATGACTCCCAACCTCCCCGGCCACCCAGCCAAGAATATTAATTTGTAAACCTTTTTCTTATTATTTATGTAAATATATTTTTGAAAACCACCTCTAATTTGTGTTTATCCATACATGTGAAAGCTAAATACACAGTCATGGCTGATTTGCTCAATCATCTCTAATATTATGCCACCATTTATGTGCCACATTAGTTAACATTGCTTACTATGGTGTAAACATGTACTGGCTCAAAATGGCTGCCTAATTTTAGACATAATGGTTTTTTGGAATCTAAACCTATGCTGGTCAAGGAACAACACAGTTATTGGTAAATATAAATGTATTTCTACAAATTGGGCCAACACGGCCAACATAGGCCAACAAAGCCACTAAAACATGGCCAGGGCAGCCATCCCCCCCACCCTAACGTCTCCGACGCCTCTTCATGGCCAGCAGCATCCCTTTCATCTGTCGGAAGGCCCGCCACAGTCTGCGATGCTGGCGTATACAAGCTGTAGAGATGTGATTAAAAATAATATATTAGAATTTGATTGGGAACTCAACATACACAGATGTAGCAATGTAATGTCAGTGTTTCTAACTTGCTAACACTCACATTAACATTGGTGAACAATGTGCCCCTAACATTTTAAATTAAAGTTTTAATATTGGCTTGAAAACATGTTAGGACCACATACCTTTACTCTTAAAGTGGACCAACACCCACAATATAGTTTATCATGGGTTTTGGCCCACTTTGTTGTTGCTCACAGATCTGTTTTTCCCCTGATGTGTGTATACACACAGTAATCCATAGCCACTCACCTCTCCATGCTCCAACGTGCTTGGCACAAAAAACGCACGCTAACGTCTATGCAGGGAACAGGAATGTACACTCCTCTTCCACCCCCTCTTCACGCATGTCACTCTCTGGCTGCTCATGGGGACCCGGCGGCCATTCACAGAGGCCCAGGGGGGAAAAATGCACGTCTGGAGTGTTGCGCTGGAGCCAGCGGAAGATAAGTTCCGATAATTAGGGGTTTGCTTGGTGGGTTGGACCCGCGGTACCTGCACTTATCGTATGTTCCGCGGGGTGTTAGTTGTTAGTTGTTGGCAAATTAAATGTTTAATGCACATTAAACACCCTTGGTGTTGGGCCAGGTTAACTCTTGCAAATGTAATAATGTTTATGGCCAAGTAAGGACATTTATGTCTTTAGTCCAAGCCAAACATCAGTGCCTAAGGATGATGGAAGTTTGCCCTATAATGTTATGGGTAAACACCTAATCAGCCCCATTTGGTTGTCTATACGCCACAAATAGTCCGTATGTGTCCATAACAAGAATGTGAGGCAACTATCAAGGATGGTGACTGGCATGTTGGATTATTGACCAAACACATTTAACCTAGATGTGTGTGATATTCACACATTGGTAAATTACAAATTTCTACAAATGTAACTAGAAGAGAAATGTTTACAAAGTATTTACCCATATTAATTTGGATGTACTCACCATCGCAGCTGTGGCGGTGGCCCATGCTGCTGGCCGTCCCTGGAGCTGGTGTGGGGAGGAGGAATTCTGCCTCCGTCTGCGTAGCGACATCTGTCCATAAAAAATCAAAATACAAAACAACATTTAGTGGAGCTATGACACCCGAAGTTTGGACATCAATCTGGTTATTGAGTCTTACCTCCAAAAACAAACACTTCTTTACATACATGTTAAACGATATTTGCTATATTCCTGGCCCATTAGTTAATGTGAAGTGTTTATGGTTGCCACATGTATCCATTATGAAAATCTGGCACTAACCTTTACATTGCAATGTAAATGACTCATTACCAATTTAATGGATAATGTTACCAGTGTGCAACATGTGTTTGCCCTAACTACTTCACGTAAATTAACTATTGCTAGCACACATCATGGTGTGGCCAGAAACATAGGGTTGGTTTCCAGTTGGCTAGCACTGTAGTGTGGTTTGTGATGTTAATGTACATTAGCAAACCAGCTGAGACAATGGACCAGGAAACGTGTCTGTTAAAAGTGGTCCAAGACCCAGGATTGTGAATATTCAGTGTATTAGTCTACTTTGGCAGAGCAACACAATTTTAGTCCGCCACCGCCCCTGCCTTCCGCACATCACTCCGCCAGTGTGTGCGCACGCGCATGCCAGTATGAAACAGAGCGCAGGCGCACACACATCTCGAGTGCCACACAGGAGGCAGGGACAATGGCTTCTGCCACCCCCAAAGAGGGAAGTAGTTTGTGGTGTTTGGTTGGGGGGGGGGCCCTGGGTGAGGGATGTGATTTGGCAGGGAAGGCGCCATAATCCAAGCAATATCATCAATGTTTGTGGGTCCACTTTAAGGAATGACATAAATTCCAAAATGAACTAGCTTAAAACATACACTTACCACGACTATGCCCGAGGAGGATTTGACGCCAAAAATCCATGGAGGTGCCGCCTATATGATGCCCTGCAAATTACAGAGGAATTGCAAGGGCTAAGCACAAATGGTCAGATGAAACCTGTCACAGACTAACAATTAAAACATGTAAACTCACCAGGGGATGAAGCGCCACTTGAAGCCCAGGGAGGGCTCTGAGGAGGAGGCGGGGAGCCTCGGCTCCTCACACTCTGCTCAGAAGATCCACCAGGCAAAGGGCCACCCTCCTCCCTCTCACTCCCTGCTTGAGAGTGGCCCCTTGCCTGGTGAGAGTCCTCAGACTCAGAGTGTGAGGAGCTGAGGCTTGATCCAGCCTGCCCCCCAGCAGCACACTCCTCTGGGGCGTCATCCCCTTCCTCCCCTGGGTCCTCTAAATAGGACCCGCGGGAGGGACCCTCCCCCGATGACTCCCCCGAGTCCGCCTGCCTGGTTCGGGGGAGGAATCCCTTCCCACGTTTCCCCAGGGGAGGACGCTTATCTGTGTGGAGGGGGTGGAAGCAAATAATTAATATAAAGAGCAAAAAAGGACACAGCTTAGCAGATGATTCTGCACAAAGGCAAAAAAGAACATAAGCTTTAACTTACCTGATGCGTAGGCATCATATAGGCGGTACACGCCTTCTGGGTCCCGGCGCTTAAAATCAGACCATTTTTGTTGAATCGCCCGGATGGTCAGGTCGGTCTGGAAGCGCCGGGACACAGTGGCCTTCACCTCCATGGCAAGGCGTTTTTTCGCTCCTCGGGCATAGTCGTATTCGGCCAGGCAGAAGTCCTAGGAAAAAAAAAAAAAATAAAAAAAAAAAAAATAAATACATGACCTCAGAACAATGTCATAAACAGTTATACAGAGACAAGATCAAAGTGGACCCACACCCAGGATTTACATTATTCTGGGTTTGGGTGCACTTTTGTGGGCCACAACTATTGTGGGTGGCCCACTGTCTGCAACCCCCTTTGAAGGGCCCAAATACACCGCTGAGGACACTCCCACGTCACTCCGCAAGCCAAACACAGCGCTCCACGCCGGTGTGGTATGCGCATCCAAGGGCCTTGGGAGGTGCATACCAGCTCAGCTGTGTCTGCACGGCAAAGTACGCATGTGGCGTTTGACTCTAACAGGGAGTGCGCCTGCACACCAAATGAAAATATGTATGGCGCAGGGGTACACCCTGCTAGAGGTAAGCGCAATAGGCATCCGCAACTCACGCATGCACAGATGGGACGGGGCAGAGGTAATTTTTAGGGCCCTCCAGGGGGGGGGGGGGGGCATCCAAGCAGGACATCCACAATGGGGATGCCCCATGTGGAGTGTTAAATTTTGGCCTAAAAACAATAAAAATTCTGCCCCTATCCCCCCTGTGTGTTTATCAATTTTTAAGCTAAAAATACATAACTAAAATACTCACTTTCACAACCTGGCCATTTACACGGCTATCCACCCGGGTGCGCCTTTGTTTCTTGGGCCCAGGAGGGGAATGGGTGGGAGGGGTGGTATTTGGGGAAGGTGAGGTAGGTGGGGGATGTGGGGGAGGGGTGGTGGGTCCGGAATCTGAGGAGGAGCTGGGGAGGCGCATTACTCGCCGTTTGGGAGCCATATTGGAAACGCTAAGGAGGAAACAGGAACCGGAAATGACGCTAGCGACATGAGACAAATAAAAAACAAAACATAACAAAAATACGCACCGCGCCCCAGCAACAAGCTATTCTCAGCTATGTGCAAGCTAAGTGGCGGAAAAACTAAAATGACGCTTGAAAACAAGCTAGTGGCATAAGCGCAAGACAGTTTTACCTTAAGGTGGCGTTGAAACGCAAAGGAGGATCCAGGAACCGGATATGACGCAAGCAACTGTGCTGCAAAACTTAAAAAAAAAACATGCGTGCAGCAGGGACAAACTAATATCAGCTATGTGCAAGCTAAGTGGCGGAAAAACATTAAAATGACGCTGAAAAACAAGCTATTGGCATAAGCGCAAGACAGTTTTACCTTAAGGTGGCGTTGAAACGCAAAGGAGGATCCCGGAACCGGATATGACGCAAGCAACTGTGCTTCAAAATTCAAAAAAAAAAATGCGCGCAGCAGGGACAAGCTAATATCAGCTATGTGCAAGCTAAGTGGCGGAAAAACATTAAAATGACGCTGAAAAACAAGCTAGGGGCAAAGGCGCAACGAATTATTAGCTTGATTTAGCTGGGGATTCTACATACTGTAATGCATAGGTCCTTCTAAAGCATACACCGTTGTGCTTAAATATACAGAGCTTATTGCTTCACAAAGTCATCACACAATCTAACTAGACAACTACCTGAAAATGTGGCACACATGAGAATGCATAACGGGTTGTTATGAGCTGGTACGACTGAATGTTAATCCTGCAATATGGGGCCAGGCACGCTCACAACTACAGTGTATTCATTAACAACGACTGGGGTCGCGGGAAGTGAATTCCTTGCAAATGGCAGAAGGGCACATGTATGAACAGCACAGCGCCGCACAACGCAGCGCACCGAGGCACAGCGACGCTCGCGCCGCCACATAGCGAATTCAAACAGCGACTGCACAAACACTGACCAACACAGATTCATCAAGGACAGGGCTGCCGAATAGCTTGGGCGCTGACAATTTCTAAGAGCGAACGTGACCGCCCAACCTGACAGGCTACAAAATAGCTTGACAAGCCCCGTTTGTGTGGAAAACCAGCGATTTTGAGGCCAATGAGTTTGGGTGGAGGAGATGCAATTCCCATGTCACTCACAACATTACATTGTGAAAAATAAAAAAAAAAAAAAAAAAGATAAATAACCAGCTAGATTAATAAAACATATCAATATAAACATGTGTTGAATTTTGTCCCAAAGCAAAAAACCCCAAAACCACTAAAAACAATCATTGCAGCGTCTGCCATTGAAATGTATGGGAGAGCGGCAGGTAGCGCCAGGTAATACGTGTCGCTGTGAAGGAATTTGCAGCGGCGCTGTTCGGTCCAGCCGGCTTCATGATGAATGCCGCGCTAGCCGTTGCTCTCGCCGGCGCTAGCCTCATTTTGCTTGATAAATGCGTCATTGTGACCGCCGCCGGGCGTACTTGAGTCGGTAGTCGCCGTTAGCTGCCGCTACCTGGCGCTCGTCAGACACTACCTGGCGCTATCGCTTGATGAATAAGGGCCCAAATTTTAGGTGCTGCAAATGGTATTTATTAGCACGCTAAATAGATTGGCACTATTGGGTTGATTCAAAGAAACATGTAACAGCTTGGATTTGGGTCACGATCATCCTATTTTTCACGTCCGCTCGTGCGTTCGTATGAACTTGCGATTGATTCAATAAGCAAATACGTTTCTATCCTAAAATATACGTCCGTCCGTATGGCAGTTCGGGAATCAGACCTATGTCAGTTTCCATCCTGAATTTTCCGTTTCATTTCTCAGGTTGCAACATTGGTTTTGCCCTTTTTCCTTTTTTGTCTGGACGTAAATCCTTCTGATCTTGCGGCTGCGCACTACAAACTTACCTCATTAAAGTGCATTCTAAATATTTGGTCTTTTATTTTTCGTTATTTCATTCATTTTGTAGTAACCAACCATTAATGAATGCATTTGCATAAGTAAATTTTACTTTGTTTAATTTTTAGTTAACTTGCATTTTTTACTTGTGGATTGAATTTTAATATTTAGGCTTCAAATGGTACAACTTTAAATTTTTTGTGTGGTTACCCACACCCTCTACATACAGATTGCTCTCAAATATTAAAAAACACCCAGCAACTTCTGCATGTTATGAGCCTAGAAACAGCCAAGATGGCGGCTCAGGTATTATCGGGCAGCCTGCAAACAGAAAGGGCCTTGTGACTGTGTTGCTCTGGATTCTTTGATTTCTGACCTTTCCGTGCCCCCAGCTCTGCTGTGTCTGTGCAAAATACAGCAGTAACCCACATCCTGCACTTTATCCCGCTCTCCTCTCCTCAGTAAGTGTGATGCATCTGACCAAAGATGTGCTTAAATAATTAAACAAAGCAAAGGTAAACAACTACACCAATAAATGCAATCTAAAAATTTTATTCTAGTACATCAATTTAAAAATAAATAACAAAGGACATAAGTTTCTTTAATTAACGCAAATATATTGCCAAATAAAGGTTTACATGCAAAGGACTAATTAAGGTCCACATTAAAATGCTTTTATAAGGCATACATGAAATGTATTGAATCAGGTATGCATTGCCATACAATTTATGGCCTTGGCCATGCTGATACATGCAGTTCATTGCAGCTCAAGACGCGCAGACTCCTCCACATAGCCAAAAAACCTGTTCAAGAACAGCAATACGACTGCTAAAAGGTGTCGGCAGTGGCTTTCTTTTAAAACGTATTTAGAGGTTTGAAAACTGTTCTCTGAATCACACCGAAACACATCCAATTATCCTAAGTTTTACGTTTTCATCCTAAGTTTTAGGATTTGATCCTAAGTTTTACGTTTTCATCCTAAAATTTAGGAACGAACTTGCGATGATCGTAAGAGCATATACGCATTCGAACGTAGGCTCGTGCGAGTCGTAAATGGCCAAAAAAACAAGAAAAAATGACAAACACCCACCCAAACTTACGATTCTCGATACGAAATCAATTAACTTTTGCTCTTTGAATCGAGGGGATAGAGTCTAGAATCAAGGCTTATATGTAACAGGCGCTGGTCATCGTTTTTCCATTACAGTTACAGGACATTATTGCTGTGAGCAAGGGGAACAAATTTTACAGATCATTTAGGTTGTGTTTTAGTTGTGCTCCTAAGGACATACTGGTAAGAAGAGTAAGACGTGATAAAAGATTTTACAAGAAAGAAATAAAATAACATTTAGCAACATCTAAGTCCTGCATTACATTCATGACAAGTCACCAATGCAATATCTGTGCAAATAGAAGTGTATACCATTATTTATTTTAGCAAGAAACGCTCAGTAAAGTTCTGCACTTTGTGCTCAATGGGGGCTAAACCTACAGCGATACTTTAAACTGGAGCAGCTTTAAGAGGAGCATTGGTCACCGCGAACCATATGGCGCCAGTAATAAATCAGAGGCAGGCTGGCGGACGCATCAATGCTGACTGTTTTTTCTTGTTAAATTGGGCACTGAGTGCTGCTGAGGCAACATATTGACGCTGGGTGGCATTGACTGACACTGCCGCATGATAAATGAGGCTCCCAATGGCACTCTTCATAAATAATGCTCTCAGCCACTAACCATCTACTGTTGTCTCATGAACTCAAAAACATTTTCTGCATCTGCTCCTTCATAATTTCTCAAATCACTAACATTTTATCATGCTCTGACCATTTCCCGATTAGACTATTGCAACACATTAACCTGTGGTCTTTTGACAAACTGGCACCCCGCTAGTCTGCTACTATTCTTCTCTCTGCTACTCTCCTTATCCAACTTTTCTTTCTTCTCCAGTGCTGCTTCCCTTTATCAGTCCTTCTGCTGACTGCTAATATTTGAGAGAATTCAGTTTAAAATGGTAAAAAGAACATTTTCAGCCCCCCCCCCCCAAAAAAAAAACACTTTACTCACCATGTATCCCACGGAGAATGTTAGTGTTAGTGCAGTGCTGCAGAGCTTACCACGCCCAATCATGCGTCTCTAACTGTGTCCTACAACGCCTTTCTGCCCCTGACTCATCTATGTGCGCAGGCACGCCCCTCTCCATTCATTACAACGGAAAGGGGCGTGTGAAGACCTAACATGTCTCTTTCCATTGCTCACAGTGACGAGTCATGGAGGGGCAGCGCCGTGATGTAGGACACAAGAAGAACTGAATGGTCTGGTGTGCATCATGGGCCGGGGATCCAGCGATCATGTATGACCTGCAATGCCACACTATCGCTGACAGTTTTTTTTTTGCTTGAAAATGTTCTTTAACCTACCAGCTATTTGCAACCAGGGCCCCTACTACATTTTATTGCTTATCCAAAAATACTATCACAGACCCAACCTTTGAATTTGTGCATTTCTGTCTCATAATACCTGTGTATTATAAGTATACTTTTTGTTTTACACTGTTTGCTAATTTTTGTTTGTACAGTGCATTGGAAGGTGTTGCTATATAGACAATCAGAAGAATAATGTTCCCTATGGTTGCTTATAGTGCATCCTTTTTGAACCTCCTCTCAAGGATGGTTCACAGAGTGCATATATATCTGCAAAATATCCAACAAATGTTTTCATAAGTGCAATGTGTGTGTGTGAGACAATGAACTTGTGCAGCTTCAATGACTCAGTGATTGTTATTTCCTAGGGATATATGCTTTTATATTCTATTCACTGAATTTTGGATTGTAATGGCCTTGGTTTTTATACCATCACTCTTACAATCTGGCTGTTAAATATGTATTTTTCCGGATCGCAACACATTGACATTAATAAGCCATACCTTTCTAAATGTATAAAAAACTAGGGAATTTATAATGTCATATGGCAGGCATGTTATTTATACCGAGATAAAATTCCATTCCCCAAGGAGATGGACAAAGTTCAGCTGGTTTATTGGAAATGAAATTGACTTCAATCTCCCTTATTTCTGGGATGTGAAATATTTTAGATCATAACGGTAGGCATTCTTAGAAAAAAACAGATATATAAATGTATTTCTATCCAACAGGACATGCCACTATCTATGTAAATAGGTTAAAAATAACATGGTAAACATGCTTTGCTTATTTTCTTAATCTAAAGGGTAGAGGCTTGTGCTTATTTTGACAGCTGCTTATGAATACAAATGATATCACCATGTCATAAATGTGTACACTAAAGGTTTTCATCCACATCATATATATATATACCGGTATATATATATATATATATATATATATATATATATATATATATATACAATATTTCAACAACATTTGCAAATCCTAGTACTTTGGCTAAGTTAACGCTACAGTTTTTTTTTTCTTTTTTTTTTTTTACAATTCTTCGTTAATCCTGTGTTATAGACCTAAACAGGAGATACCCCTACAGTATATATATGCCACACTACTTGCCACCTTTTTTACCCTGAATACATTCCCATTATGTTTTTATTCAGCTCAATCTGAATAGTAAGTGGCTTACAGTGATGTAACTAAATGTGATGGAGCCCTGGTGCAAATATTAAGTTGGGCCCTATCAAGGCACAATTATAGGGCCCCCCTGACCTTCTAGGTCCCATTGTAGTCGCATCCCCTGCACCCCGAAAGTTTTATTCCTGATGGCTTATTAAAATAGCTAGAAAATTACATTTAGAGCCTGATTATCAGGCTCTAATCAGTGCCAAAAGTTTTAGCACAGGGACATTTTATGCATCATTTGAAGTGATGCTGCAACCAAAGGTAATTGTTACACCATTGCATCGGGCTACATTTGGCACTTTCCTAAACTGTTTTCCATTTTTAAATTGAAGCAGAAATCGCCAAGATATGGGGGTTTACATGTTCAGCCACTGTCACTGCCACTGACTTGCCTTTTCCATCCCGTCCAGCAATCAGTTCAGCAGAGCTGGGATAGGATTGCTGGTCCCTGTCTCCTCCCGCTCCTCCCTCCGCCTCCTCTTCCAGATTTCTCCCCCATCTGCCACTGCCTCCCTCTAGATCTCTTACATTGCTGTCAGCACAGAGTGCCGCCACCTCCCCCAGCCTCCCCAGTGGCCGATGCAGGGAGAGAGCAGCACAGCGCCTGTTGCCCAACCTCTTCCTCTCTCTCCCGGCACTTTGGGAATGCGAGCATTCTCTTTGGGAGTGCAGGAATGTGCACATGTATGTTTGGCAGTGCACAAATGTGTGCTTTGGGAGTGTGCGCATGCGCTTTGGGAGTGCTGACATGCACTCTGGAAGTGTGTGTATGGGCTTTTGGGAGTGCAGGAATGCACTTTGGGAGTGTGTCTGAGAGTGCTGGTCTAGGTGTCTGTCCCCTCGCCTTTCTTGCTCTATCGGTTGCGGGTGTGCTGTCAGATCTCCATAGCTGTCTGTGCACAGTTGCAGACGTGCACCTGGGCCATTTGGCTCTTCATACATTGCACTACTAAACAGCGCCATCTGGTGTTCGGAACACTGCAAGTGCACGAAGCCTAGAGCATAAGCTCTTGAGCTTGCTTTTACTTCCAGGTTTTCCTTTTGTGGTCAAAAAGACAATACATCTGATCCAACATCATTTCTGGTGGCCCACTTTGCGAGCAGACTGTATATTGCACGTTTCCTCTTGTGGAATGGGTGCCCGGAACAAACACGTAACCACCAAACCTGCAGGTCTTCTCATGCTTCTCCTGGTGTCAGAACGTACTTGGGAATAGCTTTCTATGGACTTTATTGTGGAACTTCTGACTTCAGATAACCACAACACTATCCTGGTGGTTGTGGACTACCTAAGCAAGTACGCTCATTTCATCATTCTCCCAAGTCATCCTTTGCCCTTGAAATTAGCACGTTTTTGTGAAAGAAATTGTCCATTTACACGGCCTGCCATATAAGATCGTGTCTGACAGCTGTTCCCAATTTTCCCGCCCAGTTCTGGATTGCGCTCTGTAGGAATTTACGAATCACTTTGGCCCACTCATCAGCCTATCATCCTCAGACCAAAGACAAACTGAACGGGCGAATCAATCACTGGAGCAGTACATACAATGTTATTCATCTGCCCTACAGGAAGATTGGACACAATTACTTCCATAAGCCGAACTGGCTTATGATTACTCAATCCATTTTTCAACCCACCGTTTGCTGCAAATTATGGATTTGATGCCACGACTTTGCCTGATACCTGCATCCCAGTGAATGTACTGGCAGCTGCAGATTTAGGAGATCATCTAACTGCCACTCATTAGATGCTCCGAACAACCCTACGAGTCGCGCAAGAATGTTACAGACGGTTGGCAGTTGTCCATCGATCCTCAGCTTCTATTCTCACGGTAGGGGATCAAGTCCTTTTCTCTATCACTCATCTAAGCCTTTACCTTCCCTTGAAGAAGTTGGGTCCTAAGTTAATTGGGCCTTTTAAGGTCAAGCGAGCTGTTAACGAAGTTGCCTTTGAACTAGAACTACCTACTCATCTGAAGATACATCCAGTTTTTCATGTGTTCCTTTTAAAGAAAGGAATTTTTAGAGATCCTCCAGATAAACCACCTGATCCAATTATTGTGAAGGGAGAGGAAGAATATGAGCTCGAACAGATCCTGGATTCACGGAAGATAGGCGTATCCACTCAGTATTTTGTTCCATGGAAGGGTTACGGTCTGGAGGAAGATTCCTGGGAACCATCTAGTAAACTCAATGCTCATCAATTGATCATAGCTTTTAAGCAGAGACTTTCTAGGTCGGACGCCGGAGGCATCCTTTTAGGGGGGTGGCAATGTTGGTATCCTCATCTTTCTCTCTCCTCCATCGGGCGCTGGTGTAGTCAGATCTCCATTGCTGTCTGTACACAGTCGCAGACGTGCACCTGGGTAATCTGGCTCTTCATCCATTTCACTACTAAACAAAGCCATCTGGTGTTCGGCACACCACAAGTGCACGAAGCCTAGAGTGTAAGCTCTTGTGCTTGCTTTTACTTCTGGGTTTTCCTTGGTCTCAGTGGACAGGAAGTCACATCACTCATGCTCTGAGACGTCCCTCCCAGCTTTATTGACAGCACTATTTAAATGGACAGCTGGCCATTGCTGTGTTATCAGCTAAGTTCGTGGATTTTGGTTTCCTGTTTCCTGCATTTCCTACATTTCCTGACTGATTTCCTGGATTGAACTGGCCTGCTCTTGGATCAGCACTTTGACGGATTACATGGTTTGAACTTGGAATTATTTATTGGAGCATCTGGAGCACCACTCAGCCCTATCTACTTGTCAGAGGTCTACCTTTCCATGGTTGTAGCCGGGTGGCTTGACACTAGGCTCTAATGTTGTCTAGCAACAGGGGGGTAGAAGCAAAGCAAGGGTGTCTTATTCAAGTTCTGGGAATCTTACAGACCCTGCCCATTATGCTTATTATTATGCAGCATCACAGATCCAAGGGCTGTGCTCTCTTTTTTCAGAAGAGAAATCATGTTAAAGTAGACCATCACCCTCGGCCGATCACCTCCCTCCCCGCGGGACATCCGAGATCGGGATGTCCCGCGGGGTGAAACCCCCCCAAAACCCCCAAACCCCCTTACCTTAGCTTCGGCGGCGAATGGCCGGCGCGTGCGCGTGTCAAGAGGGACGCGCGGGAGGCGGCGGCGGAGGAGCCACGGACAAGCGGCTGTCAAATCGCTTGTCCGTCGGCGCTGGGAGCGGGGAGAGGTGAGTTTTTAGGGTGATCGGGGGGGGGTTTCACACAGCGGGGCACCCCGATCGGGGGTGCCCCACCGAAGTGGACCAAGACCCAGGATAGTCAAAATCCTGGGTGTTGGTCCACTTTAAGATGAAACAGAGGTGAACCTGTAGACCCCGATATCTAACCATTTCTTCAATTTTAAAACTGAAAACAGTTTAGGACAGAGCCAAATGTAACCCGAAGCAATGGTGTAACAACTGCATTTGCCAGAAGTATCACTTTAAGAAGGGTGTGCGCCAATCAGCGGTCAAGGTGTCTGCTGACCAGTGTAATACCAGTGTGTTTTTTTACCGATGACTGGCGCTCTTGTACAAAATGTGCCAGTTTATAGTTGTGCTGATGCTGATTATGTTGAACAATTTTATCTTTACAGAACTTGCTTTGTGTTATCGCAAATTATGGCGATTTTCCTCCTCTTTGTGTGGTTTTCAAATTATAATATACAATGAACTGAGGTGGAATGGCGTTCCTGAAATAAATGTCTTTAACACAGCCACTATGCATATACATGGTGTCTGAGAAGATTGATGTGTTGAAAGTAGCCCTTTAAGTGCCAAGCACATACATTTCACATGGTTGTCTCTCCAACCCCTAAGTGCTTGGCATTTACTCCAGGAATTTACTCCAGGTACCAACCAAAAACACTCACCTGACCCCTTGATCGATCTGTCCGGCTCTTCTCTTAACCCACAGGGCATCTGTTCCCTCCTCGGGGCTCTTCCGGGTTAAGGAGAGGGCCTGAAAGAGCTCCCCCACTCCTTCCGGAGCTGCTGGCAGCTGTAAATAAATTAATAAATAATGACATTTACTCACCTATGACCGCGATCCTTCCTGCCGGGTCTCCTCTTCACCCGGGGGGCCTCTGATCGCCCTCCAGGCTCTTCGGACATGAGTAGAGGGGCCAAAATAGGCCCTCTCACCCACTACCGCTAAAGCATTGCTAGCCCCTCTTTTGTGGGTGGGCTGGATGATGTCATCCGGTTACGTCATCTAGCACCCACCCAAAGATCCCGGGGGCATTTAGGCTGTGCGGGCTTGTAAAATGAAAAAGGGAAACTCATTCTCAAGCCTTTAAATATTGTACCTGGCCTGACTTGTCCACCACCATACACATATGGTCAGAAGGAACAATGATCTTCACTCCAATAAAACGTCCATTTTTTAGAAATGAGTAAAAGCAGCATAAAAATGGCACAACGGAGATCAAATAAAACGGCACATCTGTATCCTTTCTCAAATACACAATGTCAGAATCACATGAATTTCAATACCCTAAATTAATCATAAATATAAGCATGTGTGTATAAAAATAAGACTAGATGGATAGTACACCCTACATATTGAGCCATAGGTTGGTTGCAAGAGACCACACAAACTACACCTTTGGAATTACAATTCATTAAATGATTAATTTCAAAATCTCCAAAATAAGTGGACACATGTGTACCCCTCTCTACGAATGGACACGTATTGCACCTGGGCCCACCACAGGGAAAGAAGCCCTGGGCCCACCTGCTCCTGTCATCTGAGTGGCAGGTTCTTCGGCTGATCAGCGTTAGTGAGGTGTTCCACCTTCATCAGCCATCTCACCTCACAGACATTCATTGACGCTGCTCTTTCCCTCTGGCGGGAGGACACCGGGCGCCTCATGGTGGGGGTAAGTCTTATACCAAAAGATTAATTGAGGGATTACTTCCAGAAAACTGTGCCCACGTCAGCAAGCCTGGTATGCCTAGAAAGCTTGAGGTGTGTACTTCAGAGAATATATAGTTTGTGGGGGGTATGCCAAATGTAAAGGTTTGTTTTCCTTGAAAAACTGCAAGGTACGCATAGCCGTATTTTATATAAAAATCTCCTAAAGTGCTGTTTCAGTTTCGGGGAGAAAAGGGTGTCTACCAATAGAAATTTGATTGAAAAACGTACATTTTTTATTACAAAATGGCACTACAAATTGTAACAAATAGATTTTTTTATTGTTTTGCACATATTTCACCCAAAAATATTGAGAATACACTTAAAAATTGAAATCAAGACATTTCATGTTAAAGCCGAGACTCTGCTGAAAAAAAAATGCATATATTTCCTGGGAAATCCTGATGCTTCCATCAGGGGCCATGCTGTTAGGGATAAATATGCAACATGAACCTCCAAACATCTTGCAGACCCCCCTTTTTCTGCTAAGATCATGTTGAGAGCCAATCTGTTTTACCAAGCCATTGTCGAGATTGAGCCCTGTTGTGATTCCTTTAACCCTTCTAGTGCCAGCTACGTGAGTCTCACGTAGCTGCCTCTCCTACCGTTCGACCTTCAAATGCATTTTAAAAAAAAAAGTATAATCAATCAATCCGTCTGGGTCTTCTCTCTTCTCTGGCTTCAAAAGAGAGCCCGGAACCCCCTTTAGCTGCTGCCACTGCTAACTGTAGAAAAAAATACATTTACTCACCTGTGGCCGTGTTTTTTTTTGAAAAATTGTTTGTGTACAGAGAAGTTTGTATTTTATACTCTCTGGGATAGAGACCATCCCCTCGATTCAAAGAGCAAAAGTTAATTGATTTCGGATCGAGAATCGTAAGTTTGGGTGGGTGTTAGTCATTTTTTCCTTTTTTTTTTGGCCATTTCCGACTCGCACGAGCCTACGTTCGAATGCGTATATGCTCTTACGATCATCGCAAGTTCGTTCCTAAATTTTAGGATCAAAACGTGAAACTTAGGATCAAATCCTAAAACTTAGGATCAAAACGTAAAACTTAGGATAATCGGATGTGTTTAGGTGTGATTCAGAGAACAGTTTTCAAACCTCTAAATACGTTTTAAAAGAAAGCCACTGCCGACACCTTTTAGCAGTCGTATTGCTGTTCTTGAACAGGTTTTTTGGCTATGTGGAGGAGTCTGCGCGTCTTGAGCTCCAATGAACTGCATGTATCAGCATGGCCGAGGACATAAATTGTATGGCAATGCATACCTGATTCATGTATGCCTTATAAAAGCATTTTAATGTGGACCTTAATTAGTCCTTTGCATGTAAACCTTTATTTTGCAATATATTTGCGTTAATTAAAGAAACTTATGTCCTTTGGTATTTTTAAATTGATGTACTAGAATAATATTTTTAGATTGCATTTATTGGTGTAGTTGTTTACCTTTGCTTTGTTTAATTATTTAAGCACATCTTTGGTCAGATGCATCACACTTACTGAGGAGAGGAGAGCGGGATAAAGTGCAGGATGTGGGTTACTGCTGTATTTTGCACAGACACAGCAGAGCTGGGGGCACGGAAACGTCAGAAATCAAAGAATGCAGAGCAACACAGTCACAAGGCCCTTTCTGTTTGCAGGCTGCCCGATAATACCTGAGCCGCCATCTTGCCTGTTTCTAGGCTCATAACATGCAGAAGTTGCTGGGTGTTTTTTTATATTTGAGAGCAATCTGTATGTAGAGGGTGTGGGTAACCACACACAAAATTTTAAGTTGTACCATTTTAAGCCAAAATATTAAAATTAAATCCACAAGTAAAAAATGCAAGTTAACTAAAAATTAAACAAAGTAAGATTTACTTATGCAAATGCATTCATTAATGGTTGGTTACTACAAAATGAATGAAATAAAGAAAAATAAGACCAAATATTTAGAATGCACTTTAATGAGGTAAGTTTGTAGTGCGCAGCCGCAAGATCAGAAGGATTTACGTCCAGACAAAAAAGGAAAAAGGGCAAAACCAATGTTGCAACCTGAGAAATGAAACGGAAAATTCAGGATGGAAACTGACATAGGTCTGATTCCCGAACTGCCATACGAACGGACGTAAATTTTAGGATAGAAACGTATTTGCTTATAGAATCACTCGCAAGTTCATACGAACGCACGAGCGTACGGGAAAAATAGGATGATCGGCACCAAAATCAAAGCTGTTACATGTTTCTTTGAATCAACCCTCATGTGTTCAGGCTATGTGTAATGCCTCCCAATAAGCTTTTATTGAATTGGTTTAGGCCCTTATTCATCAAGCGATAGCGCCAGGTAGTGTCTGACGAGCGCCAGGTAGCGGCAGCTAACGGCGACTACCGACTCAAGTACGCCCGGCGGCGGTCACAATGACGCATTTATCAAGCAAAATGAGGCTAGCGCCGGCGAGAGCGACGGCTAGCGCGGCATTCATCATGAAGCCGGCTGGCCCGAACAGCGCCGCTGCAAATTCCTTCACAGCGACACGTATTACCTGGCGCTACCTGCCGCTCTCCCATACATTTCAATGGCAGACGCTGCAATGATTGTTTTTAGTGGTTTTGGGGTTTTTTGCTTTGGTACTAAAATTCAACACATGTTTATATTGATATGTTTTATGAATCTAGCTGGTTATTTATCTGTTTTTTTTTCAAATTTATTTTTCACAATGTAATGTTGTGAGTGACATGGGAATTGCATCTCCTCCACCCAAACTCATTGGCCTCAAAATCGCTGGTTTTCCACACAAACGGGGCTTGTCAAGCTATTTTGTAGCCTGTCAGGTTGGGCGGTCACGTTCGCTCTTAGAAATTGTCAGCGCCCAAGCTATTCGGCAGCCCTGTCCTTGATGAATCTGTGTTGGTCAGTGTTTGTGCAGTCGCTGTTTGAATTCGCTATGTGGCGGCGCGAGCGTCGCTGTGCCTCGGTGCGCTGCGTTGTGCGGCGCTGTGCTGTTCATACATGTGCCCTTCTGCCATTTGCAAGGAATTCACTTCCCGCGACCCCAGTCGTTGTTAATGAATACACTGTAGTTGTGAGCGTGCCTGGCCCCATATTGCAGGATTAACATTCAGTCGTACCAGCTCATAACAACCCGTTATGCATTCTCATGTGTGCCACATTTTCAGGTAGTTGTCTAGTTAGATTGTGTGATGACTTTGTGAAGCAATAAGCTCTGTATATTTAAGCACAACGGTGTATGCTTTAGAAGGACCTATGCATTACAGTATGTAGAATCCCCAGCTAAATCAAGCTAATAATTCGTTGCGCCTTTGCCCCTAGCTTGTTTTTCAGCGTCATTTTAATGTTTTTCCGCCACTTAGCTTGCACATAGCTGATATTAGCTTGTCCCTGCTGCGCGCATGTTTTTTTTGGAATTTTGAAGCACAGTTGCTTGCGTCATATCCGGTTCCGGGATCCTCCTTTGCGTTTCAACGCCACCTTAAGGTAAAACTGTCTTGCGCTTATGCCAATAGCTTGTTTTGCAGCGTCATTTTAATGTTTTTCCGCCACTTAGCTTGCACATAGCTGATATTAGCTTGTCCCTGCTGCACGCATGTTTTTTTTTTATTTTTGCAGCACAGTTGCTTGCGTCATATCCGGTTCCTGGATCCTCCTTTGCGTTTCAACGCCACCTTAAGGTAAAACTGTCTTGCGCTTATGCCAATAGCTTGTTTTGCAGCGTCATTTTAATGTTTTTCCGCCACTTAGCTTGCACATAGCTGATATTAGCTTGTCCCTGCTGCACGCATGTTTTTTTTTTATTTTTGCAGCACAGTTGCTTGCGTCATATCCGGTTCCTGGATCCTCCTTTGCGTTTCAACGCCACCTTAAGGTAAAACTGTCTTGCGCTTATGCCAATAGCTTGTTTTCAAGCGTCATTTTAGTTTTTCCGCCACTTAGCTTGCACATAGCTGAGAATAGCTTGTTGCTGGGGCGCGGTGCGTATTTTTGTTATGTTTTGTTTTTTATTTGTCTAATGTCGCTAGCGTCATTTCCGGTTCCTGTTTCCTCCTTAGCGTTTCCAATATGGCTCCCAAACGGCGAGTAATGCGCCTCCCCAGCTCCTCCTCAGATTCCGGACCCACCACCCCTCCCCCACATCCCCCACCTACCTCACCTTCCCCAAATACCACCCCTCCCACCCATTCCCCTCCTGGGCCCAGGAAACAAAGGCGCACCCGGGTGGATAGCCGTGTAAATGGCCAGGTTGTGAAAGTGAGTATTTTAGTTATGTATTTTTAGCGTAAAAATTGATAAACACACAGGGGGGATAGGGGCAGAATTTTTATTGTTTTTAGGCCAAAATTTAACACTCCACATGGGGCATCCCCATTGTGGATGTCCTGCTTGGATGCCCCCCCCCCCCCCCCTGGAGGGCCCTAAAAATTACCTCTGCCCCGTCCCATCTGTGCATGCCTGAGTTGCGGATGCCTATTGCGCTTACCTCTAGCAGGGTGTACCCCTGCGCCATACATATTTTCATTTTGTGTGCAGGCGCACTCCCTGTTAGAGTCAAACGCCACATGCGTACTTTGCCGTGCAGACACAGCTGAGCTGCTCTGCACCTCCCAAGGGCCTTGGATGCGCATACCACACCGGCGTGGAGCGCTGTGTTTGGCTTGCGGAGTGACGTGGGAGTGTCCTCAGCGGTGTATTTGGGGCCTTCAAAGGGGGTTGCAGACAGTGGCCCACCCACAATAGTTGTGGCCCACAAAAGTGCACCCAAACCCAGAATAATGTAAATCCTGGGTGTGGGTCCACTTTGATCTTGTCTCTGTATAACTGTTTATGACATTGTTCTGAGGTCATGTATTTATTTATTTTTTTTTTATTTTTATATTTTTTCCTAGGACTTCTGCCTGGCCGAATACGACTATGCCCGAGGAGCGAAAAAACGCCTTGCCATGGAGGTGAAGGCCACTGTGTCCCGGCGCTTCCAGACCGACCTGACCATCCGGGCCATTCAACAAAAATGGTCTGATTTTAAGCGCCGGGACCCAGAAGGCGTGTACCGCCTATATGATGCCTACGCATCAGGTAAGTTAAAGCTTATGTTATTTTTTGCCTTTGTGCAGAATCATCTGCTAAGCTGTGTCCTTTTTTGCTCTTTATATTAATTATTTGCTTTCACCCCCTCCACACAGATAAGCGTCCTCCCCTGGGGAAACGTGGGAAGGGATTCCTCCCCCGAACCAGGCAGGCGGACTCGGGGGAGTCATCGGGGGAGGGTCCCTCCCGCGGGTCCTATTTAGAGGACCCAGGGGAGGAAGGGGATGACGCCCCAGAGGAGTGTGCTGCTGGGGGGCAGGCTGGATCAAGCCTCAGCTCCTCACACTCTGAGTCTGAGGACTCTCACCAGGCAAGGGGCCACTCTCAAGCAGGGAGTGAGAGGGAGGAGGGTGGCCCTTTGCCTGGTGGATCTTCTGAGCAGAGTGTGAGGAGCCGAGGCTCCCCGCCTCCTCCTCAGAGCCCTCCCTGGGCTTCAAGTGGCGCTTCATCCCCTGGTGAGTTTACATGTTTTAATTGTTAGTCTGTGACAGGTTTCATCTGACCATTTGTGCTTAGCCCTTGCAATTCCTCTGTAATTTGCAGGGCATCATATAGGCGGCACCTCCATGGATTTTTGGCGTCAAATCCTCCTCGGGCATAGTCGTGGTAAGTGTATGTTGTAAGCTAGTTCATTTTGGAATTTATGTCATTCCTTAAAGTGGACCCACAAACATTGATGATATTGCTTGGATTATGGCGCCTTCCCTGCCCAATCACATCCCTCACCCAGGGCCACCCCCCAACCAAACACCACAAACTACTTCCCTCTTTGGGGGTGGCAGAAGCCATTGTCCCTGCCTCCTGTGTGGCACTCGAGATGTGTGTGCGCCTGCGCTCTGTTTCATACTGGCATGCGCGTGCGCACACACTGGCGGAGTGATGTGCGGAAGGCAGGGGCGGTGGCGGACTAAAATTGTGTTGCTCTGCCAAAGTAGACTAAAACACTGAATATTCACAATCCTGGGTCTTGGACCACTTTTAACAGACACGTTTCCTGGTCCATTGTCTCAGCTGGTTTGCTAATGTACATTAACATCACAAACCACACTACAGTGCTAGCCAACTGGAAACCACCCCTATGTTTCTGGCCACACCATGATGTGTGCTAGCAATAGTTAATTTACGTGAAGTAGTTAGGGCAAACACATGTTGCACACTGGTAACATTAGCCATTAAATTTGTAATGAGTCATTTACATTGCAATGTAAAGGTTAGTGCCAGATTTTCATAATGGATACATGTGGCAACCATAAACACTTCACATTAACTAATGGACCAGGAATATAGCAAATATCGTTTAACATGTATGTAAATAAGTTTTTGTTTTTGGAGGTAAGACTCAATAACCAGATTGATGTCAAAACTTCGGGTGTCATAGCTCCACTAAATGTTGTTTTGTATTTTGATTTTTTATGGACAGATGTCGCTACGCAGACGGAGGCAGAATTCCTCCTCCCCACACCAGCTCCAGGGACGGCCAGCAGCATGGGCCACCGCCACAGCTGCGATGGTGAGTACATCCAAATTCATATGGGTAAATACTTTTGAAACATTTCTCTTCTAGTTACATTTGTAGAAATTTGTAATTTACAAATGTGTGAATTTCACACACATCTAGGTTAAATGTGTTTGGACAATAATCCAACATGCCAGTCACCATCCTTGATAGTTGCCTCACATTCTTGTTACGGACACATACGGACTATTTGTGGCGTATAGACAACCAAATGGGGCTGATTAGGTGTTTACCCATAACATTATAGGGCAAACTTCCATCATCCTTAGGCACTGATGTTTGGCTGGGACTAAAGACATAAATGTCCTTACTTGGCCATAAACATTATTACATTTGCAAGAGTTAACCTGGCCCAACACCAAGGGTGTTTAATGTGCATTAAACATTTAATTTGCCAACAACTAACAACTAACACCCCGCGGAACATACGATAAGTGCAGGTACCGCGGGTCCAACCCACCAAGCAAACCCCTAATTATGGGAACTTATCTTCCGCTGGCTCCAGCGCACCACTCCAGACGTGCATTTTTCCCCCCTGGGCCTCTGTGAATGGCCGCCGGGTCCCCATAAGCAGCCAGAGAGTGACATGCGTGAAGAGGCGGCGGAAGAGGAGTGTACATTCCTGTTCCCTGCATAGACGTTAGCGTGCGTTTTTTGGGCCAAGCACGTTGGAGCATGGAGAGGTGAGTGGCTATGGATTACTGTGTGTATACACACATCAGGGGAAAAACAGATCTGTGAGCAACAACAAAGTGGGCCAAAACCCATGATCAACTATATTGTGGGTGTTGGTCCACTTTAAGAGTAAAGGTATGTGGTCCTAACATGTTTTCAAGCCAATATTAAAACTTTAATTTAAAATGTTAGGGGCACATTGTTCACCAATGTTAATGTGAGTGTTAGCAAGTTAGAAACACTGACATTACATTGCTACATCTGTGTATGTTGAGTTCCCAATCAAATTCTAATATATTATTTTTAATCACATCTCTACAGCTTGTATACGCCAGCATCGCAGACTGTGGCGGGCCTTCCGACAGATGAAAGGGATGCTGCTGGCCATGAAGAGGCGTCGGAGACGTTAGGGTGGGGGGGATGGCTGCCATGTCCAATGTTATTGGCTTTGTTGGCCTATGTTGGCCGTGTTGGCCCAATTTGTTTAAAGACAATTATATTTACCAATAACTGTGTGGTTCCTTGACCAGCATAGGTTTAGATTTCAAAAAACCATTATGTCTAAAATTAGGCTGCCATTTTGAGCCAGTACATGTTTACACCATAGTAAGCAATGTTAACTAATGTGGCACATAAATGGTGGCATAATATTAGAGATGATTGAGCAAATCATCCATTACTGTGTATTTAGCTTTCACATGTATGGATAAACACAAATTAGAGGTGGTTTTCAAAAATATATTTACATAAATCATAAGAAAAAGGTTTACAAATTAATATTCTTGGCTGGGTGGCCGGGGAGGTTGGGAGTCATTGCTAGGGGCGGTGTTGGGGGACAACAGTGCAGTAAAAAATATAGACTGCTGTTGTATGAGCTGTTGTAGCAACAACAAAGTTTGGTCCTGCCGCTGTATTGCTTCTGCCTGGCGCTGTATTTCTTCTTCCTGGCGCTGTACAGATTGCTCGATAACATTTGCAAGGCGACCAAGGTCCTGGTTCTGTTGTAGGTTTTGCCGTAACTGGTCCACCTGGCGCTGCAGGCCCTCATTTTGTTGCTGACACATCAGCACCTGATTTTCCAACGCCGCAATGCGCTCATTAGTTCCATCACGCGGCTGTTGGCGACTGTAGTCCTCCAGCATCCGGACCCCTAGTTGGTAGAAATCGGCACTGGTTGGTGCCACACCTCCTCTTGCTGTGGTTGGAGGCTAAACAAATAGTAAACCACATTTTAGTCAAACAGAACCAATGCAGTTATGCCCCTCCAAAAAGTTACCATAAACACTCACTATACAACTTACCCTTGTCTGAGCCTCTGAAGCTTGGCCACATGGGACTTGGGAAGAGGTCCCAGCTGGGGGTTCTGGTTCCGCCTCCTGCCAAAACAACAATGAAAGGAAATGTTACATGTTGCTTCTTCCACTACCCACGAATATGCCAATGGGTTTCGAGGTCGTCTACATCAGCCATGTTACCTGCGTGTCCTCCGGCACAGGTAGGCTCGAGGTATCGCTGCCAGAGAGTCGCAATTCAACATCCGAGATGTCGGGCAAGTTGGCATATGCTAAACAGGAAAATCAGGTTAGTAGGTCTGTGGGCCAAACTCTAATGTAACCTGGTTAGGCTATCGAGGCCATACCTCTAAAAAGGAAAAAAATACACACTAGACCAAAGGTCTCTGTTAAACTCAGATTGTTAACATGTATGTTACAGGACTAAGACGCACTAATTTCTGCAAATCTCATCATAAACATTGCTTAAATTAAACATACCACCAATATCCCAGATGTCTGGAGTGGGGTCCTCACTCGAGCTTGGACCTTGAAAATACATGTGGACACACAAGTTGCCAGAAGCAAGTGGCACAACATTAGAGCCCAAATACAGACTAGAGCAAGGCCAAACCACTTACCCTCATCTCTGGCAGCTGGAACTTGAGGGGCCCTTTCTGGACAGCCACTTCCGATATTCGGGTCAACTAAAAAAAAAATTAAAAGGCTCTAAATAATCAGCAAACTACTACAGGGAATGTTTGGCTAAAAATATGTCTGCAAATATACATTGCTATAACTCAAATAACTAATAGACTGACCCTGGGGAGGCAACCAGCACTCCCAAGAGGCATCTTCAAGTTTACCAAGCAAACATGTAGCTTAGTAGACTAACCAAATTGAACCAGTGTAACTTAAACAGCAGAAAGGATACATTATGTATTGCTCTACACACCAACAGGGTCCTGTTGACCGGCAACATCGGAAGTGGGGTCCAAAGATGAACCAGTCACTTGGCCTACCAATAAAAAAGACAAATGAGACACATGCACTTGAGTCAAAGTGGATCAAGCAAGGTGAACACATGCACTTACCGACATCCAAAGAGTAGGTGGGATCCGGAGGAGATGCTGGGGCCAAGGGCATGGGAGCTAGGCCAAAATAAAACCAACATTGAGCCATAGCTAATGTGCGTAGCAAAATACAACATGCATTAAGGTGTGTGAGCAGCTCTTTCACTAATATTGACTAATCAAGCCAAGTGTGGCTCACACATTGATATGCCGATATATGGCTACACATCTCTGGCATCCTACATATCTACACATGTTAGGGCCTTGTTAGTTACTTGCTGTGAGTGTTACAGTGGGCGTGCAATTAGGGCGCACGCACATATTATTAATAGTCAACAGGGCAAACCTTTATTGTTTGAGCTGCTCCCACACCCATTTGTTTTGAAAAAAACCAGCAAACAAATTATGGGTAAATACCTTCAATGGCAGACTGGGGTAGCCTTGAGGTTGCTGGAAGGGCAGGAGCTTGGGTGTCCGGCGCCACATCCCGGACAGCAGCATGTGCACCTATGCATAAAGCAACAGACAGAAAAGTTACAAATGTTAGAGCTATAATGTAATACTTCACAGGTCCTACAGTTAGTTGGTCAGAATGTAAAAATGCTAATCACAGACATTAACATTAGGTTATTGTAAAAGCCAGAAAATATGTACCTTCAGCCCAACCGGTGGTGTCATCCCCAGGATCCACACCCTGCAGCCGAGCCAGTGGGATTTTGGCCTTCAGCATCTCCTCATACGGCCTGTAGGTACTCTTTGGAGCCTGGATGAACCCACTGTCCACATCAAGATCGTGATTCATCTTTTTCATAAGGGCCCCTCGCAAAGTGTAGAAGCGTTTCCTGCAGGATGGGCCACTACGTGGGTGTTGAGCTGTGCTACTAAGCTCCACACCAATGGCATCCCACAGTTTGCTTCTTTCTTGTTTGCCTATGGACTTGCTTTGGGAGCCAAAGAGCAGCTCCCATTTCGCAAGTGTCAGGCGCACAAGATGATTATTCTCAGCCAAATTAAATTCAGGCTCCCTCTTGGCACCTGGGCGCTTAGCCTGGGGTGCTGCCCCACCTTCAGGCTGTGCCCTTTTCCGTAAGGGAGGTCTGCGCACAGCACCCACCAAACTCCTACTCGTGCCTGCTGTGGCCGGCAGATGTCCTGTATTTGGCTCCATCCTGTAGCTGCACACACACACAAATCAACACCCCACAAGCACGCATGCACACTACAGAATGGCATCGCAATCTCTTAGGCTTGGGCAGGTTTTATGTGCTCTAACAGCCAATCCAAAAGCAGCCCACTTAATTGATTCACACATACAGCCCAGTTCCTTCTAGGCACACCTCCACTGCACTGACAGAAGCATGTGTGTTAGCCAATTAACTCATTACAGACCTCATTAAACAAACAACACACACCCAAATCCAACAATGGACTGATGTATCTGCAACCCTTGTGACATGTGCTTAGCCTAACGGCTATTTAAAAAAACAACAGCTTCACTTTCATTGGTCCCCACCTGATTTTTGGCCCATGTCCGTTAATGCACGCAAGTTACGGCTCAAGTACGCTAGTAGCGCTACTAGCGTGCGCGTGCGCACTCTGTTTTACGCACACCTGGGTCGGCTAATTGGCGCCCGGAAATAGCAGAGCGACGCAAAAGGCGGCAAAGCGGACCTGTCACTTTAGAAAATGAAGTATAAAAGGAAGGAATGTTCTAGCTTCTGCTATTCTTACACTGTGGCAAAGGCTGTGGTGTGGTGCTGTGCTCGCTTCCCTTAGCTCATTTGAGCCTCTGTCTGGTTTCTGTCCTCACTCTCTGTGGCTTGTTGGGTGATTTCTGACATCAGTGCTGTTTCTTTAGGAGCTTGGTTTGGGTGGCATCTGCAAATATTGTGTAGCATACAGCAAGTGAGGCTTGATTTTGGGGCCTTTTGTGGGCTGTGCAGCAACTCCCCTCTTGGTTGTGCTTAACTTAGAAAGCTGGTTTTCAGCAGGCTGGTGGTTTGGACCACTATAGTTCTGGTTTTGTGGTGAGCTGCATTGTAGCGGGTGTGTGTGTAGTGTGATTGTTTGTGTGTGTGTTGTGTGTTAGTGGTTTTTTTTGTTTATTTTTGTTTTTGTATATATCTTTAGTGTGTGTGATGGATAAGAGGGTGATGTATGGTGTCTGGGTGGATGGATGTATGTGTATGCTGAAAGAGCAGGAGGAAAGGGAGCGGGGTGTTGTGAGGCTTAGGGCACCCCGCTCCTTTGCAATCCGCCTTTCAGTATGGGACTTAAGTGACGAGCAGATCAGGAGCCGCTTCCGTCTGAATCGTGCTGCACTACAGTCCCTATATGATCAGATTAAGACCAAAATCGAGCCATCCACCAAACGCACTCATTCCATTCCAGGCATAGTACGCCTGTGTGCCACTCTTAATGTTTTGGCACGAGGGACCTTCCAGGCAACCTCAGCCCTCCTCAGCGGGATAAGCCAGGCTACTATGAGCCGCATCCTAATCCAGGTAGTCCTGGCAATTTGTGATTTAATCCCAATTTACATCAAGTTTCCTGAGGATGAGGAAGAGGTTGCCAAAATAAAACATGCTTTCTATCTGATGGGAGGGATCCCGAATGTGCTAGGGTGCGTTGATGGTACACATATCCCTTTCCGCCCTCCCCGTGCACAGGAGCTGTCCTACAGAAACCGGAAGCAGTTCCATTCATTTAATATCATGGTGGTCTGTGACCCAGACATGAGGCTGCGGGCGGTGAGATCGGGGTTCCCCGGCTCATGCCACGATTCTTACGTCTTGCAGCGGACAGTCCTGTGCCAGAAGTTTGATAACAACGAAATGCCAGCTGGCTGGCTACTGGGTAATAAATTAACCATGTCTATGTATTTTGCTAATATGTGGCCTAGTAAGGCAATTTTAACCAAACTACCACCAAAAAACATGTACTAGTACTAATTGCTGTCTCTCTCCTTGTGTTTTTTCTACAGCGGACAAGGGATATGGGCAGAGAACGTGGGTCATGACTCCGGTCAGGAACCCACGGACCTCTGCCCATGAACGCTACAATGCAGCGCATCGCAAGACCAGAAGCATTGTGGAAAGAACCATCGGCCTGCTGAAAGCACGCTTTCTCTGTTTGGCACGGCCAGGAGGAGAGATGCTCTACAGCCCACAGAAGGTTTCCAAAATCATCCTTGCCTGCTGTGTGTTACACAATATCTGTATATGCCACCGAATCCAAGCCCCCGAGGAGACAGCACTGGTGCCAGAAATCCCCAACCTGCCCGCAGATAGAAGTGAGGACACCCAGACTGGCGATGAGCTAAGGGAAAGGCTGATCACTTCTTTTTTTGCGGTAAGCTAACTACCCTTCACTCTAATGCAAGTACTGCACTACTGTTTAAATGTATTTGACCTCCCATCCAAAAGAGCAAACAAACGCACTAAGGGGGGTGTAAGATGACCCAAACCACTCTAAGGGGGGGTGTAAGATGACCCAAACCACTCTAAGGGGGGTGTAAGATGACCCAAACCACTCTAAGGGGGGGTGTAAGATGACCCAAACCACTCTAAGGGGGGGTGTAAGATGACCAAAACCACTCTAAGGGGGGGTGTAAGATGACCAAAACCACTCTAAGGGGGGGTGTAAGATGACCCAAACCACTCTAAGGGGGGTTTAAGATGACAAAAACCACTCTAAGGGGGGGTGTAAGATGACCAAAACCACTCTAAGGGGGGTGTAAGATGACCCAAACCACTCTAAGGGGGGTTTAAGATGACCCAAACCACTCTAAGGGGGGGTGTAAGATGACCAAAACCACTCTAAGGGGGGTTTAAGATGACAAAAACCACTCTAAGGGGGGGTGTAAGATGACCCAAACCACTCTAAGGGGGGGTGTAAGATGACCCAAACCACTCTAAGGGGGGGTGTAAGATGACCCAAACCACTCTAAGGGGGGGGTGTAAGATGACCCAAACCACTCTAAGGGGGGGTGTAAGATGACCCAAACCACTCTAAGGGGGGGTGTAAGATGACCCAAACCACTCTAAGGGGGGGTGTAAGATGACCCAAACCACTCTAAGGGGGGTGTAAGATGACCCAAACCACTCTAAGGGGGGTGTAAGATGACCCAAACCACTCTAAGGGGGGTTTAAGATGACCCAAACCACTCTAAGGGGGGGTGTAAGATGACCAAAACCACTCTAAGGGGGGTTTAAGATGACAAAAACCACTCTAAGGGGGGTTTAAGATGACCCAAACCACTCTAAGGGGGGGTGTAAGATGACCAAAACCACTCTAAGGGGGGGGTGTAAGATGACCAAAACCACTCTAAGGGGGGGTGTAAGATGACCCAAACCACTCTAAGGGGGGTTTAAGATGACAAAAACCACTCTAAGGGGGGGTGTAAGATGACCAAAACCACTCTAAGGGGGGTTTAAGATGACAAAAACCACTCTAAGGGGGGGTGTAAGATGACCCAAACCACTCTAAGGGGGGTGTAAGATGACCCAAACCACTCTAAGGGGGGTTTAAGATGACCCAAACCACTCTAAGGGGGGGTGTAAGATGACCCAAACCACTCTAAGGGGGGTTTAAGATGACCAAAACCACTCTAAGGGGGGGTGTAAGATGACCCAAACCACTCTAAGGGGGGGTGTAAGATGACCCAAACCACTCTAAGGGGGGGTGTAAGATGACCCAAACCACTCTAAGGGGGGGTGTAAGATGACCCAAACCACTCTAAGGGGGGTGTAAGATGACCCAAACCACTCTAAGGGGGGTGTAAGATGACCCAAACCACTCTAAGGGGGGTGTAAGATGACCCAAACCACTCTAAGGGGGGTGTAAGACGCCAATGTTGGTTATCAAGTTATGCATTTTTTTTTAAGAAAACACAAATCAACTATAAAGATATATACTAACTGCACTTTTCTAATTTTTTCAGGCACAAAGAGATGCACCATGATCCCTAAATTCCTTTTCCAACCCTTTCCTGGACTTTACTTTGCTTTAGAATTTCTGTTGGACTTTTCATTTTCTATTTCATTTCTGTTTTATTATTAATTTTTGGTTAGAGTAAAAATAAAAAAAGAATTATATATATACATGTGGCTATGTGTTTAATTCTGTTGTAAGTTTCCTTTTCATTCTAATTCCTATTTTCATTTTCCTTTTTTTTCTCTGTTCTGTTTTTATTTTCCTTTTCTATTTTCCTTTTCTTTCTCTGTTCTGTTTTTATTTTCCTTTTCTTTCTCTGTTCTGTTTTTATTTTCATTTTCTTTCTCTGTTCTGTTTTTATTTTCTTTTCTTTCTCTGTTCTGTTTTTATTTTCCTTTTCTTTCTCTGTTCTGTTTTTATTTTCCTTTTCTTTCTCTGTTCTGTTTTTATTTTCCTTTTCTTTCTCTGTTCTGTTTTTATTTTCCTTTTCTTTCTCATTGGTGGTTTAATTGTATTTCCTTTTTATGTAACAAATAAACAAAAAAAATAATTGTGGCTATGTGTTTAATTATGTTTTATTTTGCATTTATATTCGAAGATCTGGTAGAATTTAATTTCCTTTTCAACACAAAATAAAAAATCTTTAAATTTTTAAACAAATGTGGCAATGTGTTTTATTCAGAAGGTACTGGATGGCCAGGACACAGCAAAGCTAACAGGCGCTGTGTAGAATAGCGTGGTCACACTGACTGACAGCGCCTACAAAGCTGAGGGCCAACATCATATTCAGCAATGTAGGCGTTGTTCGCAACAACGCCAGGTAGCGACTGAGGAGGCCTGCTATAGCGAATCGCTAACGCCCGCGGCTGACGCTAGCGGCGCTCATAGCGCCATACTTCAGTCGCTCATCTGTCGCTACCTGGCGCTATTGATGAATCGGCCTCCCCGTCTTACTTTGATCCAGCAGTATGGACTATCTTCACTGCCTATAGGGAGATTTAGAATTCTCTGAAAATAATGTATAATAAAGTAGAGTAGAATCTTCCCCATTAACGGGGACCACTATGCACAAGAGATTGATCAGCACATCTATATATGAATTAGCACTTTGTGTATTAATTGCACCAGCACTTTGTATTAGGTGTTTGGTTATATACTCACAGCGTGGATTGCTTTATTTTTGCTTTATGAATTAGCCCCTTGATTTTATTTATTGGACTGGCACTTTTCATTCGATGTTAATTATATTTATATTTCAACATTTTGATTAGATATAATGAATTATTTTCTATTGCACTGGCACTTTCCTCATTACCTGCCTGGTTATACTTTGTACTGCATTATTTGGTATTCCTGACTTTAAAGCCAGTTTAGGATTTGGTATATTCCCCCATCGGGGGAATATGTTTTTTAATCTTTTTGTGTGGTGACTTATAAAACTACAATAAAACCCTTTCGTCATTGTTACCTTGGTTGTAAAATATCCCATAGTTGGTATCCAGGATGCTGAATACCTGCTTTATTTTGCATCATTGAAGCGACACATCAGTGGGGCTGATGTAAATGGATTGCAATCACAGGCTGCTAAGAGACAGATATCCTCCTGGCCAAGGGTACCCTGTAGTGTTACACTACCATTTGGAAGATACATTATCTGTGCATGTATTCTTATTAGCAAGTCAGATCCCAACAGGTTAACATGGTTGATGTTGCTGATTAGAAGGACACATTGGCTTGGGGCAAAATCAGTTGGTATAGGCTTGGATAAGGGAGTGGAGATAGGATTAGCATCCACACCCACACAAGTTATGTTCTCTTTAGATATGAGAGAACAAGGGATATAGCTGCTGTGAATTACAGTTATGGCGGCACCAGAATCAATCAAAAATGGGAAGGGGCTCCCCCTCATTGACTGCTAAAGAGACAAGAGGGCAGCCACTAAGGATGGCACAGATAATAGTGGCACAGCATTTGATTTTGAATTGCCAACTCCCTGTTGGAGTTCCCTTTGGGGAGGAGAGGGGTGCAGCACTGATAATATCTAAATATCTATATTTGCCAGTTATAACACATCGCATTGCAACAAGCTCGCCCCCTTTGCATCAGAGCGGGGCTGATAAGTAGCCACGCCTACTCTTGGTTTTTTGTTAAGCTCTGCTTCCATGTCTTTCTTTAGCAACTTGCAAAAAAATGGAAATTTGAAGATACCTCTATTCAGGTCTGACTAATACCAAACAAATATGGATGCTTTCCTTAAGCCCATCTACAAAAGCAGCACTTAAAATTATGCGTATCTGAAGTATTTTCAAATCAAGCCATCTTTGTTGAATTCCAGCAAGAGACTTTTCAAAACTCTTTGTCAGCTTTGTCCTAATGCAGGACCTAGATAGGAAAATATAATTGTATTAATTGCTTTTAAATATGTCCCTTTTCATGCCTGATTTTTCTTAATACAACAACTAAAAAGTAGCCTGAACTCACTACAAAGTTTTGTTCTTTTGTTCAAAGCATAGATATCCTGTGACTGTAATGTAAAAATGCTGACTAGCCCCTGTAAGATACACTATAAATCTTTTCAAATCGTTCAAAATAGTCAAATATGGCATGTTGTGTCTCTTGCCAAAACAGGACTGGATACTCCATGCACAGAGGTGAGTATGAGACATATCAAGAATGAGTAGTGGACAATGACATTGGACCCAAAACGATCATATGAAAGAATTAATCACCTTAAACCATGTGATTAAACTTTTATTTGCATAGAAGTTATTTAAGTAATGCCTTTATTACACTTTTCCTGGAGTGTCAAAGTATAAAGATGTTTGACATGAAACATATTTAAAGTGCAAAGTGTCATGTCATTGGCTAACCACAACCACCGATTCGGCAGGCCATGAAGAAGTAGCAGCATGGGCAGAGGTGGTTGGATGAGTACTTAAGCCTCAGGAGCTACTGATTGGGGGTCATGCTCATTTTTTGGCTCATGTAGTAGTGTGCTAATTCTTGTTGCGCTGCAGTTCATGCCAATGCAAGGTGTAGAAACCAGAAATTCTTAGCTTACACTGGTGTGGCTCACAACATGCTTGTGGCATGAGCTCCGGCAAAGCAAATTTTAGACCATGGGTTTTGCACCAAGTTCAAAAGTGCACCATGATTTAGCCTGTTTAGGTGAGTCTCTCAAAAGGTATGTATGAGTAAATATAGTATTTTTGTTTGGCTGAGGTGTATCCTTCTTTTGCACTAGATATATAAGGATGTATGGCTTACTTTTCTCATATAGTTGTTTTAGCAGTACTCGCGTGTGCTCAGTTCTTGCCAATGGTTTTCACGCCTTCATACTTAGCTACACTAGTAATGTCTGTGCTTTGACACACAATAGTTTGCAAGGTTATATCTCCTGGTTCTGTTTTATTTTAGACACACACTTTTTTGGCTTAGTTTTTCTGCTTCTACACTTATACACACTATTGCTAAATTGGCTTCGAAACAAAGAGTAGGTTCAGTTCTTAGATGTCATTATTTGTCTGAGTACTGTTTGCAAATGAAACTCACTTGTTTTTGTAGTTTTCTTTGCAAAATACTTTGTAGGGCCACAGTGTTTACAAACGGCAAAGAATGCTGGGCAACACTAAATCACTAGCAATAAGCTCAAGTTAATCTAACTTTTGGAACACACAACCCTGGGTTTTCATGTTTATTTTTGTCAAATATCCTTGTTATTACTTGTTACTAGTCTCGAAATCTGTTCAGGTTAGCTTGTGTGGGGCCAATGTTTTTTTCTTTGCACAGCATAATATTTAGAGGCCGATTCATTAATAGCGCCAGGTAGCGACAGATGAGCGACAGTATTTTCACAGTGCCCGCTAGTATTCGCTGTGCTTGGCCGTTGTTCGGTTGTTGACAGCGACTCAGTCGGTGTGCGGTAATGTTGAATACGGGGTTAGGAGTCGCTGTTTGACAGGTTCCGCGCTGTATGGGAGCGCATGACAGCGAATGGCCTTAGCGAACGGCTCCCAGCATATTCATTAACAAATCACGCTCAAAAAATTCTCGCGCTGTGAAATGCTTGTTTAAACCCCAGAGTGCTGGCGGCGATGGGTTAAAAGTAGTTTTTTAACCCCCAAACAACCATATTTTAAGGGGAAAAAAAACAAGTTTTTCAAAACATTTTGTAATATGAATACATTAATATCAGACCTGTAATATCAATTCTGCACAATTTTTTTTTTTTTATCCATAAAAAAAATATATAACATTGCAGAAGTGGTCACAGAATTTTGGACATTAAAAAAAAAAAAAAAAATACATTAATAGCAATTAATTAAGAATATTTAAAGATTGCTCCATTGAAATGCATTGAAGACCGCCAGGTAGCGAGAGGTCATACCTGTCGCTGTTCAAGGTCGCTCGCTAGCGAGAGGTCATACCTGTCGCTGTTCAAGGTCGCTCGCTGGCGCTGTGGGGTGAGGCTGGAAGAATGATGAATGATTCGCTATCTGGCGCTCTGTCAGTCGCTAAGCAGGATCGGCTTGATAAATGTGTGATTGCGGAGGGGAGCCGGCGTTCTCGTGGCGGTGACCGTCATTACCGTTCGCTCACCATTCGCTACCTGGCGCTATCCCTTGTTAAATAAGGGCCTTAGTCATCAAGACCTTTAACACATACATGCATAAAATGCAAAGGAAACAGTGACTGGGCATGTGTCCAGAGTGGTGTGCTGGCTGTATTGACTAGCTTAGTGTTGGGCTGTGCTCCAGAGCACTGCAGTTCAAACCCAGTGAACTTTTGAACCTGCAACTCTTTGGTCTTCAGCTTGCTGCTTTACATGTAAGCCACGGCTGTCCTTGTGTCTTCCTCCAATATGTTTTGCTGCCCTACCAGTTGAACATGTAATTGTGCTCAGAATGGCTATGTTTGGGGTCACCTTGTTAACTGTGTTTTTTTCAGCTGTTAATGTGGTCAACCAAGCTAATTCCACTGCAAAATGTGTTGCATATGTATTTCTACACAAATTGGCCATTGTCTACCCCAACTACACATTCCTTGTTTGTCGCACAAGAGCATCTCTGTGTGTATTAACCTATCAGCATACACATCCAATTGATTGTTCAAATGTTTTTAATGTTATAGTTGCATGGTTAACATTTCAGTAATTTCATTTATTCCATTTACATCAAATTCAAATAAATTAATGTACTTCATTAGGATTTTTTCATCCTCATTTGTGTACCTTTTGTGATTATCAGTGTGATTGTTGTTGCCTAATTCTACTGTAGTTTGGTGTGTGGTTGTGGCCGTTACATTGTTGCTCATAGTTAGGTTTGTCTGGCTATGACCATGCCCTTGCACTTGTCTCTTTTCCAGCATGTTGTATTTATGTGCGGAAGTAGTAATGTGTGTGTTGTCTTGTGCTTGTGTTGTTATTGATTGTGTGTTATACTGAGTTTATTGTCTCAATAGGGTTGATTCAGAGAGACAAAAAAACACTTTCATTTTTTTGTCGATCTTTTTTTTTTTTTTTTAATTTTCCCGCTCTCTTATGAGTGTACGAGTGATTCTAAGCATGAATTGCAAGCCTTCAGTTAAGTCTTTGTCCGTTCGTATGTCAACGAGTCATTTTCCAGCTTCCTTTTTCCGTTTATGTTACTCATGTTACAACGTAGGCTTTAGTTTTTGCCCTTTTTCCATCGTCTCCTCCCACAAATCATTTACGTTTCCCGTTAGATTCTGATTTCCTTTTACAATAAATAATCGTCCAGATGAAAATCCTTACGACCTTTCGCCTGCGCACTACAAACTTAACTCATTAATGTGCTCGCCTACATATTTGGTTCACTAAATTTGGCTACAATGCTTAGCTAAATCACTTTGCGGTCAGTATATTCTTCCATTTCACACCCCTAAAACTTACCCAAATCATTTTGCGGTCTCATTCTTCCATTTCCCACCCCTAAAACTTACCCAAATCACTTCGCGGTCTCATTATTCTTCCATTTCCCACCCCTAAAACTTACCTAAATCACTTTGCAGTCTCTAAATTCTTCTATTTCCTACCCCTAAAACTTACCCATATCACATCGCGGTCTCCTTCTTTCATTTCCCACCCCTAAAACTTACCCAAATCACTTCGCGGTCTCATTCTTCTTCCATTTCCAACCCCTAAAACTTACCAAAATCACTTCGTGGTCAGTATATTCTTCCATTTCCCACCCCTAAAACTTACCCAAATCACTTAGCGGTCTCATTCTTCTTCCATTTCACACCCCTAAAACTTACCCAAATCACTTCGCGGTCCTGCGAATCTTCGTCTCCAAATATTTCTTGTCCCATTTGTTTTGTGGTAACCAACCCTTAATTAATGTATTTAAAAAAGGAAATGACACAGAAACAGTTTTTTTTTTAACCCTTTCGCTGCCAGCCTACCTGTAGCTTTTGTCACCCTCTGTTGCCAGACCATGTTTCACTATTTTGCGCTACACATGTTCAACTGTGATTTTTGAAAGGATTTCAAGGGATTTTCCAGGAAAATGATATATTGTTTTTTTCAGCTGGGCTTTAACATGAAATGTCTTGTTTGTAATTTTTAGGTGTATTCTCAATATTTTTGGGTGAAATATGTGAAAAAAAATTAAAAAAAAATATTTCTTTACAATTTGTAGTGTTTTTTTTTGTAATAAAAATGTAAGTTTGTCAATAAAATCTTATTGCGTGTGAAATCCCAATTTCTCCCGGTCACAGAGGTACCACATATGTATAGGTAGACACCCTTTCCTGCCCAGGAGACTCCCCCAAACTGAAATAGCGCTTTAGGGGATTTTCAGATAAAATACAACTATGCTATGCAATATGTGCACCTTGCAGTTTTACCAGAAAAACAACTCTTTACATTTGAAATACCCCCAACAAACTATATATTCTCTGCTTTCTAGGTGTACCAGGCGTGTTGATGTGCCCATAGTTTTCTGGAAGTAATTCCTCAATGTATTCTTTGGTTGCAAAGAGTTTCCCTAAAAAGGATAAAAAAGCAGAATCAAAGCCACATTTTCCTAAAAAAACTATATACAAACAAGAAAAAACAAGTTTAATCTGAAAAAGCAACATCTCCCGAACAATACAACACCCAACATGCATAGGTTCTGTCAAGGGAAGAGTTGCCAAACACCCCAAAGTAAAGCATGTGCGTAACGGTAATTTTACTTGAAAATTTCAGCTCTGCAGACAAAGTGCGCACCTTGCGATTTTTCAACCAAAACAACCCTTTACATTTGGAATATCCCCCATAAACCATAAATTCCCTGAAAGTCACATGTTGAGCTTTCTAAGCTTACCCATCTTGTTGTAGTGGGCATATCTTTCTGGAATTAATCCCTCAAAGAATTCTTTGGTTGTGCAGGGTTTCCCTAAAAAATTTATAAAAAAGCTGAATAAAAAACACCTTTTCCTAAAATATAAATATGCAAACCAGAACAATCTAAGTCTGAAAGTGCAAGGTTCCCCCGAACAGAACAATACCCAACATGCATAGCTACTTTTATCTCTTTTAATTGTCAGCCTACTTGAGATTTTGTCACCCTCTGTTGACAGGTCATTTTTCCCCATTTTGCGCCATGTTTTGCACCATTTTTGCTGGAATTTTCAGGAAAATTATATTTATATTTTTTTGCAGCAGAGTTTAGGCTTTAACATGAAATGTCTTGTTTGTAAATTTTATTTTGTTTTTTACAATATTATTAAGTAAAAAAAAAATAATAAAAAAAAAAATTTTTAGAAAATTGACTCCTTTATTTTAAATAAAAAATGTATTTTATTAAGGAAAAGCATATTGCATGTGAAAGCCCCATTTCTACCGATTAGAACGGTACCACATATTTATCAGTAGCCCCCCGTTCCTGCCCAGGAGACCCCCTTAACTGAAACAAGTACCGTATTTGCCGGCGTATAAGACGACTTTCTGCCCCTGAAAATCATGCTTCCAAGTGGGGGGGTCGTCTTATACGCCGGGTGCACGGCACTGTTCATACCCCCCAACCGTCCCGATTTTTAATAACTGGTCCGGCGGCGCATGAACTTGTCCCACACCGTCACCCAGAGAGTTGCGGTGGCCTCTCAGATGCCCGCAGCCGCCGGCCCCGAGTGTAAGCGCTCAGCTGCACACCCGGGGCCGGTGGCAAGGAGCGTCTGAGAGGCCTCGGCAGCTGATAGTCTGAGAGGCATGTTTATTTTTTTTCTCTTTAATTTCATTGGTGGTTCAGTGGGTGGGGGCGGGACTCTATGAAGGAGCCTGTCTCTGCCGCTGAGCTGCAGGTGGGCGGGACTACAAGAAGGAGCCTCGCACAGGAGGGGAAATGGCCACACTGGTGAGTGTCTGTGTGTGTATATGTGTATGTGTGTGTGTCTGTCACGTTTCCATTGCTGAATACTTCCTGGGCTGCAGGCTCCCAGCAATGACTAATGCAGCACGTGTGTACAGACATTTATACTTGCTAGTCCAGGTGAGCCATGCCTTAGCCCTGAGTACAGGGGCAGACAGGGGGGCACTGTATTCACATCTGAGCTTTGGTGGGCTTTGTATAAACTCGCTGATGTAAACACACAGAAAAGCAGAGTGCGGGGAAAGTGCTGCCTTCAGCTGTTGTGCTGTGGCTGTCATTGTGTGAATGGTGAGCCCCCCCTCCTCCTTACAAGTACAGGGGCAGCGTGTCGAGTGTGCGGAGGATGCAGCATTGGAAGCTACTGCTGGGTCTCTCTACCACACAGCTGGTGGAATCCAATACTTTGGTCAGGAGAGAGGTGAGCCCCCGCCATTTGTCTTCCGAGTCTGTGTGCTCCCGGGCTGTGTGAGGTCACACTGGGAGCCGGGCAGACGACCTCTGTGCTGTTGTGTTAAGCCCTGTGAGGTGTTTTAGGCAATAAATGGGGGAGGGATAGAAGTACGAGGACTTGCAATGATTGCATAAATCATGACCTGAATCGCTCCATCTGTGTGACTTTTTCTCTGGTCCTGCACTTTCCTTTGTGACATCAGTTATAAGTGCATACCTCCCAAGTGTCCCTGATTTAGAGGGACTGTCCCTATTTGGAGGCCGTGTCCCCGTCCCTCGTTGTTCCCCTTTGTCTGTCTTTGAGGTGTAACATGCAGATCTGCAGCAATAAATGGTTAATTTGCCCATTCAAAGTGTTTCTATTGTTGTAACTGTTACAATAGATCTCCCTATCCATCCCTCAATGAGGGAGTGTGGCTTCATACATCTCTCAATGAGGGGATGTGGCTTAATTTACATATTGTCCCGATTTCCCATTCTGAAAAGTTGGGAGGTATGTCTGTGTGTCTTTGTGTGTGTGTGTCTGTGTTGCCCCTAACTGGTTGTAACGAGGGATGCCCTTAACTAGCTGCAATGGGGGATGCCCCTCACTGGCTGCAATGAGGGATGCCCTTCACTGGCTGCAATGAGGGATACCCTTCACTGGCTGCAATGAGGGATGCCCCTCTGGTTGTATTGGAGGGATGCCCCTCACTGGCTGGAATGGAGGGGGTGCCTCTCTCACTACAGCCCTTCGCTGTAATGTGTTTGCGGAGGCCTTGTCTGTATAATTATGCACTGTTCCCTCTAAGATGCGCGCACGCACCCGCGCCTGCTCCTCCACGCAGCAGCGCCTGCTGTCCACGCATTGTCGCCGTCGGTAGTGAGGATGTGACGATGGAGCAACATGTGAGTATGGTTTGTGGGTTGAGGGCGTGGCCGCCTCTTCCTGTGCCCGTTTATTATTGAGTGGCGGCCATTTTCTTGTGGCTCAGCTCTGGCATGGCCAGAGGGAAGCGTCCGCCGTGATGCTGTAGACCACTGGTCAGGGGGTTGTTTGCAGGTGGTGCTCTGCACAAAGAACCATGCAGCTATGCATCCTCCGCAGGGGTTGCTCTCGCCGCCCCCACTCCCTATCCCAGCAGACAGCGCGGCCGGGCCGCGTAGCCTCTTCCTATTGGTAGATGGGATTTGAGTGTAGGTGACCCAGGGACAGCTAAATGGCTTTCTGTTTCCAGCACAGAAGAGAGGAATGGATGTCGCCATGACACTTTACTCAGGTGAGCCCTGCTAACATGCTCAGGTTGTTTTTTTTGGTTGTTGTTTTTTTGGTTTGTTGTTTATTTGGTGTGTGGAAGGTGTGCGGAAGAGGGAGTAGTCTTATACGGCGAGTATATAACAAACTCTATATTTTGAGTGGAAATGTTGGGGGGTCGTCTTATACGCCCAGTCGTCTTATACGCCGGCAAATACGGTACTTTATAACATTTTATAACATTTACAAATAAAATACAACTACCATCCACACAACAAAGGGTTAAATCGAGAAAAAAAAATGACATAGGGTCCCCCCTCCCGGGGGAGGGACCCCATTTTTGGGGGGGATTTTTAAGGGTTAAAAACCCTTAAAAATCCCCCAGAAAAATTGACATGGGGTCCCCCTTACCCAAAGTAACCAGCCCGGGACCAGCTATACAGGGCTTGTAGAAACAGGGCACAGGGGCCAGCTTTTGTGACCCCTGGCCCTGCAGGCTACAAGCCAGCATAGCCCGTGGGCCCGGGCTCTTCTGCCCCCCCCGGGCTTTGGGGAGGCAGGTAATGGGGGTGCCAGGGGTTAATGGCAAGTCACCCGCTAGTCACAGGTGACTTGCCACCTCCCCCAGCCTTGTGAACTGGTATAGGGGTCATGGTCATTATGCTAATGCCATTGACTATGGCTTTAGGTATCTTGATGATCATGTCAATTCCCACATACTCAAAATAATTACATTCCAACTTACTTCGTTGGTGGCCAAGGTCTGCTTCGGGGACCACCCTCGGTTCTGGGACCTGCCCCTTGCTGGGAAGTTGAGGCTGCAGAGACATTCTCAAATAGGGTCACTTCTAATGTCTGACTCAACAGTAAGCAAATGACAATTTGAATGTGTGTGTGACATCACCCACCTTCTACATGTGCCTCCTGGGCCTGATCTGTTGCAGTCCCTGCTCCAGATCCTTCACCCGCTACCGAATCATCTAGAAAAAGAGAATAAGGGAATCAGCTTTGGTTTAAACAGCATGTATGTGTGTGCGGTTACATTAAGAGTCACATACCAGAGGCTAATGGCTCAGCCGCTTGGTACGGCTCCCTGCCCACGCCATGGTGCCCCTTCTCTGTAGAAAGGTCCAGGGGCTGGTCAGAGGCCGCTACAGAGGAGGGATAGGAACGTCGCCCTGGAGATCCACCACCTTCACTTTCTGCTGCAGATTCATGCAGCACTGGCCGGCCTGTGCGCCTCTGGGTGCGTCGGATTCGGTACTCCATTTCCAACACTAGAAAAGCAAAACATTTATAAAAAAAGGTCTAACTTCTGTATTATTTACATCTAGCATGCAATCGCTATGTACTTACTTGGGAAATGGAGCCCAAAAATCGCCGCACCCGGGGCATGTGTGGTCGCTTCAGGTCCGACCAATGCTGCATGATCTGTATATGGGTGAAGGTGGTGTCCGTCTCCTGCTGGATCCGGGGAACGATCTCCAGGGCGACGTTCCTCTTCTCAAACGAGTTGGGCAGGTAGTCGTACCTGCGCTGAAGCATCGTCTAAAAAACACAAAATAGAAATAGTTGTTAGCTAAAACTGCATACAAATATGTGCCACAAATTGATCAGTTGACTAAATGACATTCCATGACACATTTCTAGCCTCAAACTATCCTTCTAGATGCAAGTGACTTGGTTCACACATGTGCGCACTTATTGGTTTACTCATGTTCGCTCATGTGCGAACGCGTAAGCGTCATACCCAGTCATTAGGATTTAAAGGGTCCTGGATACACAGCTCAATCTCTTTGAGATTTTCAACATGCCACCAAAAAAGCCATCGCTAAGGCCACACCAGCCAAGGAAGCCACCAGCAAAAGGCCCCAGCGGCCTGAGGAGCCTTCTTCCTCACGTCCGACCACTCGGTCACAACTACCTACTCAGAAGGTGCGGGAAATGCGCAGCCACAGTGGCCAACCCAAGGCGACATTGGCCACCAAGGCCACAAAACCCAAACCAACCACCAAAGCCAAGGAGGGAGCGGCTAAAAAGAAGCCAACAACAACAAAGCAGGCAGGTACACTGGCAAGAAAGGCCACTAAGAAGCAGAGGGTTAGAAGCCCCAGTCCCCAAAGAACACCCTTCCCTCCTCTCCGGCCTAGCACATCCCTTCATAAAGCACGCTCCACTGGCAAGGCCAGTAAGAGCCAGCGTGGCAGAAGCACCAGCCCAGCCAGCTCTGCCTCTCCTGAGCCACGTTGTAAAAGCTCCCATGGGCATGGAACCACTAGTGGCAAGGCCACCAAGAGCCACAGGCCCAGAAGCCCGAGCCCAGCCAGCTCTGCCTCTCCTGAGCCACGTGGTAAAAGCTCCCATGGGCATGGAACCACTAGTGGCAAGGCCACCAAGAGCCACAGGCCCAGAAGCCCCAGCCCAGCCAGCTCTGCCTCTCCTGAGCCACGTGCCAGTACCTCCCATGGGCATTGAACCACAAGTGGCAAGGGCACAAAGAGGCACAGGGCCAGAAGCCCCACACCCTCATGCACACCCTCTCCTCCTCGGCCACATTTGCCACCGGCACAGGTGGCAACCAACGATCCATATGCCACATCCACGCCTGGAAGTTCGGTGGCCACCCAGGCAAGGACCACCAGTCCGATTGCAAGTCCAGTCCATTCGTTCTCAAGCTACGTGTCGCACATTTCAACACAACAGAGCTAGCCCAGAATGTCCCCCGAATTGCCTACATACAGAGATGAGCCAGAACAGCAAGCAATAGGCCGAACATTGTGGCGAGGACAGTTGGTGAGGCCCAAACTCTTGCATTGGCAAGTGGGCTCACACTCCATTATGACGAGCTATATGGGCGAAAATCAAAATCTACAAGCAAAATGAGAAAGACAGAAATCTTGGAGGAGCTCACCAGACAGGTCAATGCAGCGGGGGTGGAGCTTAAAGATGTGGAGCAGATACAGCGCAAAAAATGACCTGAAGTATGCAGCACGGAAGAAACAGAATAAACTGCGCAATTACAGGTACATATTTGAGTTGTGCATTTGTCTGCTTGTTGTATTGACCACAATGCCCTAAATTTGCGAACCTCTATTTTTCAGCTTACAAACTGGAGGAAGCTTCCCAACAAAATTACGGTTTACACCAGCTGAGGAGATGGTGCTGGGCATTGATACATCCCGTGGCATTAGAGGGCCTCTCTGGCAGATGGGACACGGACATCCCTACCATTCCTGCAGGTTAGTAATGTTAGTGTGTATGTGAAATGTTTTTAACATGTGAAATGAGGCTCACAGGCATATATGAACACATGCCCCTAGGGAGTGGCTAGGAGGGGAGGTTACAGTTTTAGCTGGGTGATTAATGTCTGCGGAATGTTCATTTCAAAATTTGACAGGCCATACACGACCTTGGACAGTATTTATGGTCACTATTAAAGTCTTTATATTAGCAAAGCACTGCCTGTTATGTGAATCTAGTCAATCATATACAACACTTCCTTTTTTGTCTTTATACCACTTGGGTTTTAGCTGTGCTTTGGTGTCAAATACTTGATCTGGGGTCAGGGAAACGTCTACATAGGAAGAATGCCCACCAGCATACTCTGAAGACAAATGCTATTTGCAAGCTGAGTGTGAGCCCCTAATGGCCCTTTAGGGATGTGTTAAGCCTCATAACATGCAGTACATGCATGTTTGTAGTATTTAAGGTGACCAATGTGTATGCACAGGGTGAGTCATACATATAACAGATACTGACATTCATAGTGAAGGACACCTTGTCCCGCTGTTGGAGTTTGCATTCCTGCTTGGCCACGTGTTTTTTAAAGCATATGTAGTAATCCAGATCAGCAATGGATTTTTGGTGTTTACGTGCCTTTTTATTTTAAACACAGCCCAGCATCAAGCCTCAGCAAGTGTGGAAGCTTCATCCAGTTTGACCACGCCGTCAACTTCCATGCTGCCTAAGAGCCAGGAACAGATATATACGGTATATGATGAAACTGCTGATGCATGTGACTGTGCATGACTAATTTGCATAACAAATATATTTAGGGCCCAAACTGAACCTTTTTTTGCACATGTCCCAACAGACCCACACACTGATGGAGGAAATCCAGGAGATGGATTAGGATGCCAGCTTGATGGGACCTTCAGAACTGACCCCCCTGTAACCTAATTTGCCACTGTCCCAACATGTTACTGCACCAAATCCTCTGCAGCAGATCTGGACGCATGCTGCCATCCCATTGTGGGCAGCAGGCTAAAACTGAGTCTACAGTCCCCAGTGGTAGCTCTGCTGCAGAGGATTTGCCGAGCACATATGCGACTCTTGCTCGCCCTAGAGGTCGAGTGCCATGCCGATCCTGGAGTCAGCGTGAAGCCATGACAGCCGTTTATTTCGGCAGGTGACTCAAAGAACCACAGAGCAGGTTACTGCACAATTAGATACATTAAATAATACATTCACCACCATGCTGACAGAATTTAGGATGAGCAACAGCCACATGGCCACCTTAAATAATAATTTCACAGCCATGCTCGAGGAAGTTTGAACAAGCAATAGACTCATGTTGGAACAGTGGCAGATTATGAATGCCACACATGCCCAGGTGATGGGCCACCTCCAAGGCCCACCACCAGAATTTTATGGGCAACACCCATTTTAACAGCTATTTGACCTGTATCTGCTCCACATCTTTCCTCTACATCCCCACTGTATTGACCTGTCTGGTGAGCGCTACCAAGATTTCCTTTTTTATGGCTTTGCTTGTATGATTTTGATTTTCGCCCATATAGCTCATTAGAGTGCTGAGATACCCCACTAGCCAATGCATGAGCTAAAGCCTCACTGAAGCTGCCGCTCAAGCTGCCACGCTGCAGGCTTTGGCCTAATTAAATTGTGTCTGGCTCATCCTGTTTGTTGGCAAGATTGGGGGACATTCTGGGCTGGGAAACTACTACCTTGAACCATGGCAAAGATTGGACTAGGGGTTATTGTTTGGGTGGGCCACTGACTTACAGGCGTGGATGTGGCATAGGTATGGCTGCTTTCCACCTGTGCCTGTGGCAAATGTGGCCAAGCAGGAGAGGGTGTGTATGTGGCCCTATGTATTACTGGCCAAATATTCTCATGCAAATGGTTGCTCCCTATATATGTTTATTTTATTTGTTATTGAAACTTCGGCCTGGAGTGCGTTACTTTAAAACTCCTGGATGTGGCCATTTGCTAGGTGCCATGAGTCTGCACCAATGTATATTTCTGTTGTACTATGTATGTGCATGAAGTGTGCGAGTGCCCTTCAACTCCAAATTTTCATATTTCACTAAAATATATTGAATGTGACTTTAGCTGTTGTTGACTAAGTTGATGCATTAATGTTTGGGTTCTTTTGAGATTAGGTTGTGCTCCGCTATTTGACCCCATGGTCTTATTGACCAACAGGTCCAATTTTTCTTGTTACATGTATCAGTGAGCACGCCTATTTTTGTTCATTACCAGTGGTGCACCATATTTAGAAACATTCTTTTGAGATTACTGAAGGTTTTTCTAAACAAACATGGCAAAAAAATGCATGAGGCTCAGATCATGTGTCAATATTTTAGTAATTAATTAATGACTATTTTTTTTAAATAAAATGCAAAAGCCTTCACAAAGGCAAATGAAAGTAAAAATAAACAATTACATGCAACAAACAAACACAGGATATCCAAATTAGCCATGGGTGCTTATCAAATTGGCACGAACAGCTTGGCAGGTGTGCCATGGTAGTTCTCTTCTGGGTCCTGGCTGGGTGGAGAGGGGGGAAGATCCACATACCGGGGGACACGTTGCATTATGGCAAAGTTGTTGAGGCCACAGCAGGCCAGTATGATATCGATTACCTTGTTGGGGTCATACTGGAGTGCCCCCCCAGTATGGTCCAAACCCCTGAAGCGAGTTTTTAAGAGGCCAAAGGCCCTCTCCACAACAGGCCCGGTTTTGCGGTGCACCCGATTGGAGGCATCAGCCAGGGAAGAAGCAGATAGCCGGAATCCCCTGAAAGAATAATAAAATCCTTACATAAATGACACATTCAAATAAAAAATGTATGGACAAGCGGTCGTTCACCCTGACTAAGAGCCCCACCATGTACATACAGATTGCTCATCTAAAAACATCAAAGATGGCGGCTGAGGGCAAATCAGGCAGCCTGCAAACACGAATTGGCTTAGGACTGTGCTGCTCTGCATTCTGGGATGTCTTACCTTTTTAGGACCCCAGATCTGCTTTGTCTGAGCAAAGCACAGCTCTAACCTGCCCCCTGCATTTTATCCCGCTCTCCTCTCCTCAGTAAGTGTCATGCATCTGAGCAAAGATGGCGCCGACCCTATCATAAAGTCAAGAACAGAATTGCAGCCGAGTGTGGGAAAGAATAATAAGTAAGTTAGTAGAAACTAGAAATATATTAGTTTTAAATGCTGGGAAATCAGTTTTTAAGGGTTCTAGCTTTGCTAAAGATCATGGTTAAGGTCCGGTTTACCTTTTCATCAAGGAGTAAAAACAGCCATAGGTTCAGACATGGGTCATAAACTATATTCATAGGCATACATTGAAAAGTGAATGACGTAATTTGTGTCAACTTACCAAGGAGCCATCCACCTGAGAATTCTCCAGACTCAAATAGACGGTATAATCCAGGTCTTCGCAAGATGTACGCGTCATGGGGTGAGCCTGGAAACCCAGCGAGGACACTAAGGAACCGCATGTCCAGGGCCACCACTGCTTGGACATTCAGGGAGTGGCCCATTTTGCGGTTCCTGGGAAAAAGGAAAAATAAAAAAAATTAGCCAGGCAAGGTAAACTACTCAAACACTAACTCCTAACAACCTCCAAAAAACATGTTGGCCAATACAAATAACACTAAGTACATAAGTAGTTTTTAGCAAGAAAAGGATATGTATGTTGGATCAAATAAAGATTAACATTCGAATGACTAATTGTCCACATGAAGATGCAAGGAGTGATTAAGCTATACACGGTCAAATGGGGCACAGGGACACTTGAGAAGGAGGGATTAAGCTATACACGGTCAAATGGGGCACAGGGACACTTGAGAAGGAGGGATTAAGCTATACACGGTCAAATGGGGCACAGGGACACTTGAGAAGGAGGGATTAAGCTATACACGGTTAAATGGGGCACAGGGACAAGTTACAAGGAGGGATTAAGCTATACACTGTAAGCTGTTTCACAGGGACAATTTACAAGGAGGGATTAAGATATACACTGTAAGCTGTTTCACAGGGACAATTTACAAGGAGGGATTAATAGATAGTTAAAATACAGTTTGTCTAAACTATATAACAAAATGACCGATTGAACTTACCTATATATGTACTCGTCGGCTGCAGGAGGGGCACAGGGACAAGTTACAAGGAGGGATTAAGCTATACACTGTAAGCTGTTTCACAGGGACAATTTACAAGGAGGGATTAAGATATACACTGTAAGCTGTTTCACATGGACAATTTACAAGGAGGGATTAATAGATAGTTAAAATACAGTTTGTCTAAACTATATAACAAAATGACCGATTGAACTTACCTATATTTGTACTCGTCGGCTGCAGGAGGGACCAATGCAACGTAGGTGAAATCAATCGCACCCATGACGTTGGGCATGTCGGCGATATTATAAAAACCCAACTTAAGTGCGTTCCAAGCTACCATGACATCCGGAAATAAAATATATTTCTGACTAATGGTAGCCATGCCTTCCAAAAACTTGGATAGCGCACGGCTCAGCGTAGGCTGGGAGATCCCCACGAAGAGGGCACCCAGCCTCTGGAACGAGCCGTTCGCCAAAAATTGCAGGCAGCCAAGCATCTTGGTCATACCTGAAATTCCTTGCCCCTTCCTTGTGGTGCGGGCTAACCATGCCCACAGCTCACTATACAACTTATGGAGAGAAGCGCGATTAAGTCTGGTCAGCTCGAACAACTCAACGTCATTCATGCGATCGATATGCATGCGTCGCCGGTGCAATCTGGCCTCGGCCCTGCTGACACATGCAATGCCCATTAGCTGAAGGCGCTCATACTCCTCCACAAAGCCACAGAACATGGTCAAAGCAAGGTATCCGAGGTCAAAATGGTCCCGTAAGTGGATCGCAAAGGAAACGGTTTTATAGGATGGTGGTCCCTCGGCAATCAGCTCTCTGAATGAGACACAAGCCCATACCAATAAAGTAAGTTATCTGAACGAACGCAAAATATCAGATTTTGATGGGAAAATGATCCAAACTAACGCAAATGATTCGAATGTGCTGGATGCGAACTACTGGCCCGTAACATATTGTTTGCCGATGTCTCCTTACGGCATAAATTTGTGCTTAAATGGCCACTGCGATCTTTTATAATTTCCAAATCCAAGAAGGTAATTCTATGTTGGTCATAACTACACGTGAATTTGAGATTGAAATTATTGTCATTTAATTTCTCCACGAATCTCACAAGTTCCAGCTTCGGCCCCTTCCAGATGACCAAGATATCATCTATGTACCTGTGCCATGCTGCTACATGGCACAGGTACTGGGCCATCTCGTCCCCACTCCACAAACCCCTCTCCCACCACCACAGATACAGGTTGGACCATGCCCGACATGATGGTATATATCAACACACTAATATCAAATATTAATTTGATATTAATTTGTGTGTATCATGATAACTTTGTAAACCAAAGGAGAAATGGTGGAGCGCCATCCACACCAGGATTTGGAAATACACAGGTCCAATTGAGTACAGGTTGAAGCTATATTACCACTTTATAGGCAAAGCTGTAATCAGGCAGTTCTGGCTCAAGAAAAAAGATAAAAAACATAATCCTACCAAAAATAGGTATATACCATCATAAATGCAAAAGGGAAGGCTCATATGTAAAACATTGTCCCCTATTTTGAGGCATACTATACAGAAATGGCGGTTCGCCATTCAGATTCAATAGTTTTCCTTTTTACTCACTGTGGATTATCAAGGTGTTAGATATGGAGGCGAGTCTCCAACAAAATGGCAGATCGCCAACAAAATTGTGCCGCCATTGTAGACCACTGAGCCAGACCAGCGACGCGATGCGTCATATCCAGCGGAAGCCGGAAGTTGAGGCATATGCGCACCAGGTGCTGGAGTGCATAAGAAGCGTCGCTGGCGCGGTGGCGGGTGAGTATCCTTTCGTGCGGGACATAATCGCGGCCGCGAGACTCGGGAGAGCCCGAACGGGACAGCGCACTTGGGGGCCATGCATGGGCGCCGCTCTGTGGACTGTCACCCGCCGCCGCGGCTGCCCGATGCAGCATAGATATTAAAGGTATGGCAACCTTTTCAATTACTCTGACTTCATATGTTACAGTAATATAGCAGGGATATGTAAGTAATGGGCATTCATGAATACGACCCTGTCTATTTCAGATTACTACATAGGTTCCCCGTGATAACTCCAAAGATACCCCAATTAGGGACCAGCTGGACATTCTTTTAAAGTGGAGACCATCACCAACAGGTATATTAGAATGGCAATGTCGATATGCCCACAAAATGATGAATGAGGAAAATCTATGAAATAACCAATACTAAACACTAAATTTATAATCTCCATAGGGTGAAAGGGCACTGGCGCACCACCAATTCTCCTAGGGGAAATTGCATGATGTACATGAATGAGAGGCCACATGATATAACATAACAAGGTATTTAATCTTACCTCATCATCTACAATAAATTGCTGTAAACTAACATACTAATTTACTAATATGAAACGTTTGTCTGTCATATGTATAGGGCATTGGGAAAGCCAAACTAGGCGAAACATGTTACATGTCTGCCCATGCCCATAGAGGAAATATTGGAATGTAGATGCATGCCCACAGAGGAAATGTTGGAATATAGATTCATGAAAGGTTCCACAAGGAGTACAGACGTGGTATGATAAGAATGTGTTCAAACATATGGATGTAAATTATGTAATTTCAATGTAATGAGTATTTTAAACATATTTAATAAAAGCATATATTTTTATAGTATTAGAAGGCGTGGTCATAGTTCTAAGCCCTAAAATGTCCCAAGGGGACCTAGCCCTGGGTAAAGTATTAGTGATAATATTTCTTTTCCGTCTTGGGTAGATAGTTGGTTGAAATGTAGGCCTAAGTTGGACATGATGCCTAGGTTTTGGTGGCCATTTTGTATGTTTTGGACCACACCATTATTATTGTTTGGGTTGTGTATTATGTGTTATACCTGTTATAATTTTGAGGATGACTAATATTGAACATTCACAAGCCACCTATGTCACTCACCCCTGCATATGTCATTGGTGAGGGTTAATATTGCTTCCCCAATAGTCGGATGTTCCTATGGGTGGTATTGTTGTGCTGGTGGCTTGTGCAATGTTGTGTTTGTGTGCATTGGATAGTTATTGTTGCCTTGTCCAGTGAAATATCTTTCTGACCGTGTTTTTTGCCCTTGGCCCTGGTAAACGTTGGCCTGCCACTGAGGTATGACAATTGGCCTTACTATTGGGGAGTTAACACACATTTGTTGCAGGATATTGAAGGTTTGGTGCATGTTTGTCTGTTGGCCCATCAGCTGACCATGTAAAGAATTGTTGCTCTCTCTGATGGCAGCCACAACCATGTTTACCAACTCGTTCCTGCTGCCTGTTGCACTTTGGCGACTTTGAGCTTCTAGAGCGGCCAGCCTTTCCTGCATGCTGAAGTCAAGTTTGGCCTCAGCATTTTTCCCTAAAAGGTTGGGATTAGCCTGTACCTAATCTATTCTTGCACATGCTTCTGCCAACCTGGGAGCTAATGGTTACAGATCTGGGGTGGACATGTGCCTCTTCAGTGGCAATCACATATCTCCGATACATGTAGGCAAATATGAAAGATCAAAAATTAGCATAGGGTACATGCTAATACATCTTATATCTATTGATGGTAGAGCCCGACCCTCAAAGTTTGTGTTTGTCCCCAACTTTGCAAGCTTTTGCCCCTGAACCCTAACACAGACTTCAGCAAGAAGTCCATGTTTGAGTTCTGCATTTACACAAGGATCAGGAAAAGCAGGTTGATGTGCTGTCTGAGCCAATCAACCTGGTTCCTGGTCCTAACAACCACAGCCGTGTCTCTACTGGGCATGAATGTCATTTGCCAGGCAGAAGACGTGACCCCGCTGTATAAAAGACAGGGTCACAAGGCCAGACACCAGATCAGTGCTTGGTTAGTTTGAGTCAGTTAGTTTGGTTAGTTTATTAGATTATTATGCTTCGGAGGGACATATAGGCTTGGTTTAAAAACAAGAAAATTCCTTATTTTTACTTTTCAGGACAGATACGTAAGGGACAGTGAAGAAGCAACCAAAATGTACTTTTAAGGTCAGCTAGGTAGGGAGAGTGTGAGGCTGTGGTGGCTGGAGGGACAGCTAGGGAGGCATATAGAAACATATCTGCCTATTGTGTTTCACACAATTAGCAGTCCACAAGCTCGTAATAACCCCATTCGACAGCCGTTTTGCCCACACAATTCTGCTCCCCATTGTCTTCAATGTAGTTTGATAGTAATTTTGTGTTGGGGTCTTCTGAACCGAAATTTTGCTTTATGTTTGCCCAAACTAACCAATATCAAGTTACCTAGGTAGCTTAAGAGTTTGTTTGTGTTCTTGCTGTTGTCCCTGAGTCGCAATTCACTGACATTTACTTAATTGTCAGATGTGCTCGGGCTGTTGGCATTGGTCTAAGATATGTGAATTACTGGAATTGTGTTATGTTGGGCATCACACATGTTGCCACAATTTGGCATGTGTTGGGTCACTCATGCCAACCATTCCTAATTGTTTTGCCCTGCTGAGTATCTATACACGGATTGGGCATGCCACTCACTCAGTAAGCCACTCAGCAAATATGCACACTTGGTTATGGTGGACTCCATTTTGGTCTCCTAACTGTTTAGCGCCTAAGGGATGAAGGAAATTTAAAGGATTCAAGGGCAATGTTGGGGGCATACCTGCCCCATGTTTGGGGTTTTGCCTGTCCGTGGTCACTATCTGGCTAGGGCTGCCGCAGGTATGTGCACAGCTCTAGGTAAGTGCTAATCCTGCACAAAAATAATTAAGATAAAAATGGAGAAACCTATTAACTCACTTCTAAACATTCAACGTGTCTACAGAGCAACATGTTTGATTCAAGGGGTGTATCTTACCTCTAGATTCACTGAATTTTCGTTTTCACTAAATGCACCACAATAAACATCCAAATCATTGTGTGTGGAACATAAAATACAAATCCAGAGCAAGAAGCCCTTTGTGGACATTACTTTATGTTAGTAATGCCTGTATGTCCCTCACATAAATACTTAAACGTATCAAACTTATGGAAGTTAGACCATATTTTAATTCCTCTCTCTGTCTCCTGGTTGGATAAAGGTGTGAGCCTTGGGGTGGGTATGCACACTCCAGTACTTCGCACTGGTGTCCCTTGAGGCACAGAGGCTTAACCAAACACAGACATTATTTGTTATAGGCTGCTAATACGGTCGGCTATAACTTGTTTTGATCCTAGCGTTGGTGCAAAGTTGGTTGGACTTCAAAAGTGGGCTCATTTTCAGTCACAAAACTTTTTGACACACACACACACACATCCATATTACTGTTAGCTCCATCATTACTTGCAGTTCCTGGCATCTGTTGTCGGGTGTTTGCTTGCTGCACTTGATCTGTGGACAAGTACAGGCTAATGTTTAACATGTAAAATAACCACATATGTACTTACAGGGATACATCCCAAACAAAGTCATGGTCTAGAGGTAATTAAAGTGGACCAAAACCCCCAAAACAACTCAATCTATTTTGCTCCCCAGCCCAGGTACATTACCGTTTGTATGTTTTTCTTCTCTCAATGCTGCTTGGTATTCCTGTTATAGTGATTTTAATTTTCGTTTTTTCCCAGATATGCCATTGTATGCCATTGGTTTCTGACTACCATTGTTCTGTTTAAGCTCCCTCCTCACAATCTCATGCTCGGAGCAATTAGTGGCTATTGAAAATAGTGCTAGAAGATAAATAAACGCCCAAATGTGAGCCCTGGTCCATAATTAGGCCTGCACAATGCTAGGGCCATGTGAATCCCCAATGCTTGGATGGTTTAAATGTTGAGGAATAATTCCAATTTTTGACCACCCATACAATGGCCTTTTAAAAACAAAAACCATATTAATAAACACAATCACGTTTACCTTGGTTCAACTCCAGGTGCACAGTACTATGTAGCATTCTTCAGTACAAACAAGGTAATTCTCATACAATAATCTTGAACAAAACACATTGAAACTAAGAGGCCGATTCATTAATAGCGGCAGGTAGCGACAGTTGAGCGACTGTAGCAGTATTTTCAGAGCGCCCGCTAGTAGTCGCTGTGCTTGGCCGTTGTTCAGTTGTTGATAGCGACTCAGTCGGTGTGCAGTAATGCTGAATATTGGGTGAGGAGTCGCTATTTGACAGGTTCCGCGCTGTATGGGAGCGCATGATAGCGACTGGCCATAGCGACCGGCTCCCACCATATTCATTAACAAATCACGCTCAAAAAATTCTTGCGCTGTGAAATGCATGTTTAAACCCCAGAGCGCTGGCGGCGATGGGTTAAAAGTAGTTTTTTAACCCCCAAACAACCATATTTTTGGAAACCCAAAAAAACAAGTTTTTAAAATAATTTTGTAATATGAATACATTAATATCAGACCTGTAATATCAATTCTGACATGGCAGAAGTGGTCACAGAATTTTTCACATTTAAAAAAAAAAAAAAAAAATTACAATTAATTATTAATATTTAAAGATTGTTCCATTGAAATGCATTGGAGAGCGCCAGGTAGCGAGAGGTCATACCTGTCGCTGTTCAAGGTCGGACACTGGCGCTGTGGGCTGAGGCTGGAATAATGATGAATGAGTGGCTATCTGGCGCTATCTCAGTCGCTAAGCAGGATTGGCTTGATAAATGTGTGATTGTGGTGGGGAACCGGCGTTCTCGTGGCGGGGCCCGTCATTACCGGCGGCTCACCAGTCGCTCCTGTCGCTATTCCTTCAGGGCCTAACTAACATACTTCATAAAAGTGATCTGGGACACAGCATTTTCACCTTCAATGTTAATTGGCTTGGGACCTTATTCATGAAGGGATAGCATCAGGTAGTGCCTTGTAAATGAGAGGTAGCGACAGGTGAACGCCGGACACGGCACGCAATTACACATTTATCAAGCAGAATCTGTTGAGCGACTGGGATAACGCCATGTAGCGTCCGATTCATCATTATCCCATCCTCAGCAAACAGCGCCGGCGTTCAGCCTTGCAGAGCGCCAGGTATGAGCTCTCGCTACCTGTCACTCTCCCATACATTAATGGATGTTCTTTTATTTCTTTTTTTTTTAAATCTCAAATAATGTGACCTCTTCTGGCATAGAAAAAGCCATTTTTCCAAATAACTTTCATGTTTTATATATTTATGCAGAATTGACTTTACAGGTCTGGCATTAATGTGTTCATGTTACAATATAATAACAATGTAATTCCATATGTTTTCGCTTTGGTCCTGGTGGATACATGCGAAAAAACAGACTTTAATCACACAGCCTCCGGCGCTCTGGGCTTCAGAGAAGCATTTTTGAGTGCCGGAGTTGTGTGAAGCTGTTTCTTTGATAAATATGTTGAGATAAATATTTCGGTCGCACTGACCATTCACTAACATGTGCTCCCATACAGCGCTGTACTGGTCAAATAGCGACTCCTCACAATGTATTCATCATTGCAGCACAGCGACTGAGTCGCTCTGAACTAGTGACCCACGGCCGAGCACAGAAAATACTAGCGGGCTCTCTGAAATGCCTGCTACAGACGCTCATCTGTCGCTACCTGGCGTTAGTGATGAATCAGCCTGCCGGTTGTTATTAGCCATTTCTGAAAGCTTTCTACATTGCACACACATTTGTTTTGTTACGCTTATGGTGACTGCACCAGGTTAGCCTGTTGTGGGTTGTTGTTGCATGTGACGTTAGCATAGCATTATGTGCTAGGTGTACCTCTAAATACGACAAATGTGTTTATTTTTACATCCACATTGCTTTCCCCTCTAAGGTTTAAACTGTGATTTACTTTGTATCATTGCTTGTGCTGTTAGCCTGCTCAATGTTGTCCTGGGAGTGTTGTTAAGAGTTGCCCCTATGCTTAAAGCTAAATACATGACTCACCTTTATGCACATGTATTAGCAAATATTTGGGCCCTGCCTGGCTCCAGAACATTACCATGTGGTGTTGCCTGTGAGAGTATATTGGTTCCAGCTGTTTGTGCATCTTTATGTGTGTGAGTGAATGAGTGGTTTGTGTACCTTGTTGATTTCCGAAAGAAGTTGAATGTTTGGCCCCTAGGTTAATACATGGATGCACAACATTATTAGAATTTCACATTTTTCCTCTGTAACAATATTTTCTGAGAGTTCCAGTCTGTAGCTTAGCATATAAATATGGACACTTTAAGAAATAACACACTCACTAAGCAATTAGTAAGGTCTGAAATAAATATTGATTCAGTCACTTACCCTGTGTTTGGACATCACTATCAGTTGACACTGGCAGGCCAGGGACAATTTGTGTCCTGATAAAAGGAAACCAGCTCCTCATTGTCACTAAAAATGGGTATACGCTCTCTGGTGTCCCCATCTTGTATGTCGAGTAGACGTACCACTGGTTACGGAGCTTGACTTCTTTGAACCATTTATGGCACTTGAACCATTTATGTGTCACCTCACTGCTTTGTGATACTACATTTGCTATCCTGGGCCGCCACCCGTGCCTTGTGCTGGTTATGCTATATAACAAATCCCAATCAACCAGCATTTCCTATATAAGGTGCATATTTTCTAAGTAATTAAAGGGTGTCATTTTGTTGACTTCCATATCAATGGTGGTGGTGATGTACAAATGTTTTTGCTTGCAAAGTTCAAGCCTGGACCAATGTCATGCTGGCTTTCAATTTCCACAGCTAATTGGTGTCCTTAAATTGGCTCATCATTCACCACAAGACCTTGTACAAATATGTGTTTTGCCTTGGATCAGGATGTGCTTGGCTTTCTCTAGGCTCAACAACAACACCTGTGGTAATTTGGAGTCTTACCCTTTTATTTGTTTGGGTTGCACTTGAAGATGTTTTCCTTTGTTTTCTGGTGTGGGATTTGCCATGACCTTGACCACCTTCTCCACTTGTCCTGCTTGGGCCACTTGCATTTCTGGTTGTGGCAAAGCTGCTAAAGCAGCCGATTTGGTGGTCCTTGAGCCATTTTGATGGTTGCTTTGTCTTGCTTTGCATTCTCTTTTGGGGCTGGCGTAACCAATGTAGGATTAGTTGCATTTTGTCCCTATGCATTTGGTTGTACAACCAGTTTTTGTTGTTTTTCTGATGTGGGGTTGTTTGCTCTGTATGGTCTTGCTGTTAGGGCTGTCTTGGTCTCCAGCATCCTGCCATTTTTTTGGGTGGACTTGCACATTCTCACAGTTCCTGTGTTACTCTTGGCAACAATTTTGATCTGTGTGTTGTTGTGCCTTATGTAACTTGCCATCTCGTTTCAGCTAATAGCATCTCTAATTGTTTAATTGTGCTGCTTCGTTGCATTTCCCTTTTTGCTGTGGCCTAAGTTTTGTTGTTTTAAAGCGGTCCTTCACTCTGAATAGGAGTTTATCTTATATGTTTCCCACACCCTGAACATACAGATTGATCACATTAAAAATCATCCTGCCTGCATCTACTGCATGTTATGAGCCTTTAAACATCCAAGATGGCGGCTCATGGAACGCCAGGCAGCCTGCAAACAGGAAGTGCCTTCTGACTGTGCTGCTCTGCATTCTGGGATTGCTGACCTTTTCCTGACCCCAGCTCTGCTCTGTCTGAGCAAAGCACAGCTATAAGCCGCCCCCTTGTACTTTATCCCACTCTCCTCTCCTCAGTAAGTGTGATGCTTCTGAGTCAAGATGGCGGTGCCCGTATCCTAAAGTCCTGAACAGAGTTGCAGGCCAGTGGTGGAAAAAATAATAAGTAAGTGACTAAAACATTAAAATATATTATTTTTAGATGCTGGGGAATCGTTTTTTAAGGGGTTTAGGCTTTTCAATAAATCATGGTGAAGGTCCGGTTTAAGCTGGTTGGCCAAAAGTGGTACTTACATTTCTATGAATTATTAGAGTTCTGCTGGTTGCATGTTAAATATGATGTGATGTTTTTATAAATTAATGTTTATATCGCGAGTATACATAATTAGCTATGTGAAGACTCATTCATTGGTTTCTGTGCATGTGCCATATTATGGCCTTGCGGTGTAGTTGTTCCTGCTGTTTAAACTGTGTCTTTTCTTTTTGCTTGTACAATGCATGTACCTTCTTGTTGGCCCTTTGTGTCAACCTCAGCTGACATGGGAGCACTGGAGCAATGACAGCATGCTTGTTAACATGTTTGCGCTAATTTAAGCACATGTGTATTGTGCAAAATGTGCTAGATGCCATTTAACTAATATGAAGGTTGCATTGCATTGCACTAGGCAAAATTTGAACTGGGAAATTGTACACTTAAACAGGGGTCTCGTCAGACTCAGTTTGTGGCTGAACGTGGTGACCTTGGTAACTCTGAGGCTAACCGGGGCAACAATATTTTAAATATGAGAGATGGTGAGTATATGGCGGAACAAGAGCAACACATGTTAACAGTTGCCTCCCAGACACATCCTGTAGTGCGCATTCAACCTGGTATATTTTCTTTGGAGCCTGAACAACTCTAGACATGTTGGCTGATGACACCATTATTTCATGTTATTGTTTTTGAGTCGTCCAGCAATACTGGAACTTTATGACCTGATCCAGGACAAAATAGACCTCAAAGGCTTGTAAGGTAATTCTGTCCCTGAAATCACACGGCTGCTCTGTACCTTATTTATTTTTGGAAATGGATAGTTTTCAAAATCCCCAGTGGTAAGCTTTGTGGCCTTGCACAATTTACTAGACACATGTCACAAGTTTTTGATGCTATATGTGTGTGCAGCCAATCAAATCATATTTGAAGGGATTTCCAGGGATGTCTTGTTTGTTGTTTTTTAAGTGTATTCTCAATATTTGTGGGTGAAATTTGTGCAAAAAATAAAAAAAAAATCTATTTTTTACAATTTGTACTTTTTTTTGTAATAAAAATTGTTGTTTTTCAATAATATCATATTGCGTGCAAAAGCCCAATTTCTTCTGGTTACAGCGATACCACATATGTATTGGTAGACACCCTTTCTTGAGACCCCCCCTGAAACAGCGCTTTAGGAAATTTTCAAATAAAATATAATTGCTATGCACACCTTGCAGTTTAAAAAAAAACAACCATTTACATTTGAAATACCTCCAACAAACTATATATTCTCTGGAAGTACACACATCAAGCTTTATAGATGTACTAGGCTTGTTGATCTGGGCGCAGTTTTCTAGATGTAATCCCTCGATGAATTATTTGGTTGCACAGGGTTTTCCTAAAAAAGTATAAAAAAGCAGAATCAAAGCCACATTTTTCTAAAAAAGCAATATTCAAACAAGAAAAAACAAATTAAATCTGAAAAAGCAAGGTCCCCCGAACAGAGCAATACCCAACATGAATAGGTACTGTCAAGGGAAGAGTTGTCAAACACTTGAAAGTAAAGCATGCCTGTAAGGAAAATTTCACGTGAAAATTTCAGCTCTGCAGACAGAGTGCCACTTTGCACCTTTTTTTCAACCAAAACAACCCTTTACATTTGGACCCCCCCCCCAAATCATATATTCCCTGATAGTACACATATTAAGCTTTCTAGGTGTACCCATCTTATTGTAGTGGGCTCATCTTTCTGGAAGTAATCCCTCGAAGAATTCTTTGGTTGTGCAGGTTTTCTCTAAAAAATGTATGAAGAATCTGAAGAAAGTGCAAGCTCCCCCGAACAGAACAATACCTAACATGATATAACTCTTTTAACTGCCAGCCTACTTGAGATGTTGTCACCCGCTGTTGACAGGTTATTTTTGTCACCATTTGTGCTATGTAAAAAAGTTATGTATCATATGTATCGGTAGCCCCCTGTTCTTGCCCAGGAGACCCCCCAAACTGAAAAGAGCACTTTATAACATTTGCAAATAAAATACAACTACTATCTACACTATAAAGGGTAAAAAGTGTTGTGCCCCCCCTCCCCCAGGGAATATCCCATGCTTAAAAAAAAAATATTAAGGGTTAACCCTTTAAGTGCCAAGCACGTAACACCTGGCTGGGCCTTAAGTGCCAAGCCCGTAGGTGTTACGTGCTTGACGTTCCCCGCTTCTAGTTAAAAAAAAAAAAAAATACTCACCTGACCCCTCGTTGGATCCGGCCGGGTCTCCTCTTTAATTTGGTGCCATCCGATCCCCCGTGGGGGCTCAGATGGCTCCAGGACAGCCCCCGGAATAGGCCCCCCCCCCCGCTTCGGCAGCAGCAGCTTCTAACTGTAAAAAAAATATTTATCTGAAAATCTCCTAAAGCGCTGTTTCAGTTTGGGGGAGTCTCCTGGGCAGGAAAGGGTGTCTACCTATACATATGTGGTAACGCTGTGACCGGGAGAAATTAGGATTTCACATGCAATAAGATTTTATTGACTAAATTACTTTTTTTATTACAAAAAACACTGCAAATTGTAAAAAAAATCTTTTTTTTATTTTATTTTTTTGCACATATTTCACCCCAAAATATTGAGAATACACCTATAAAATGACAAAAAAGACATTTCATGTTAAAACCCAGATTCTGCTGAAAAAAAGAATATATAATTCCCTGGGAAATCCCTGGAAATCCCTTAAAAAATCACAGTTGAACATGTGGAGTGCAAAATAGTGCAAAATGGTCTGGCAACAAAGGGTGACAAAAACTCTAGGTAGCCTGGCAATGAAAGGGTTAATACCCCCTAAAAATAGAAAAAAATTACGTGGGGTCCTCCCTACCCAGCATAACCAGCTCAGGGACCAGTTGTGCAGGGCTTGTAGACCAGGGTGCAGAGTCTAGCTTTGGTTGCCCCCGGCCATGAACTGCCCCCCAGACTGTAAAAAAAAAAGACACCCACACAGGTAAATATATATATATATATATATATATATATATATATATATATATATTTTTTTTTTTTTTTTAATACTTACCTCCCATCCATCCCAAGTACTGTGTCCCACTCTGGCTTCTAGCTCTCCTGCTGATGCTGGAAGCCTTTTATACCTGCTGAGTGATGGGACAGGATTAATGAAATAAAATGACATAGGATGCCCCCTATGGCACCACATTTTTTGAGGGAATTTTAAGGGTTAAAAATTGGGTCTCGCCTACCCAGCATAACAAGCCCGGGGACCAGCTATGGGGCTTGTAGAACAGGGCGCATGGACCAGCTTTGGTGGCCCCCCATTCTGCAGGCTACAAGCCCACACAGCCTAAAAGGCCCCAGGCTTTTCTGCCCCCCGGTTTTTGGGGAGGCAGGTAATGGGGGCTGGGGGGTTAGTGACAAGTCGCCCTCTAGTTACAGCTGACTTGCCAGCCCCCAAGCCTTGTAAACTGGTATTGGGGTCCCATGGATCCTTTACTAGTTCACAAAGGGTAAAATGTAAAAATAAACACACAGACCCAGAGAAAAAAATGACATTTATAATTTTTTTTCTCACCTCCGATCCTGTGTCCCATGGCGTTTGTCTTATTGAATAATGTATTCTGTAAATCGGTGTTAACAGCTGTTCAAAGTAATTTCTTGAGTGTTTAAGCCTTTTTCTGCCATATTGTGTTTATGTCTTCTGTTTGTGGCTAATAGTGTTGTTGTTTTTTAATTTCACTGATAATAAATTTGGATAAAGACTCCTTGGATTGGCCAAAGATGGGAGCGCTGCTTTATTCCCCTGAAACTGCCAAATGATTTTAGTTTGTTCTACAATCCTACATAATTAAGCACTAACTCATTGGGACAACAGGCAAATCCCAGATGTCTCTAATATGTCTACTCCAGAAGGACAAGCAACACAAACCCAAATAGTTAGCGCTTGTATGTGTTTAATGTATTTTTGGCCTTTGACTTTTTTTATTGTTGTTAACGTTGGTCATGCCTTTTTTGGGGGGTTTGGCTATGTTAGTTTGATGTGTTTTTAATCTTTTCCATTTTTGTTTTTTTTATAATTGGTCACGCCCCTAATGGGGATGATTCAACTGTATTACTGCAATGGCTTTGATTTGTTAAACTGTGTCCAGTTTCGGCCTATTTGGTTTTACCTTGGTTACCCCATCCTTTTTGGGGGCAACTACATTGATTTTGAAGTCTGTCCTCATGTTCCTATTTTTGCCTAGACATTTCGGTGTAAATGTTGACTGTCACTTTTACTTCAAAACATATGCATTGCGAAAACATGTTTACCATGTTATGTGTCTGTTTGCTAACATTGGCTGGTGCATGTATTTGAGGGGTGTTAAAGTTTAATAAATCGGCTGTAGCATTGTTGTTTGGGGAGGCTGTGTTTTAATTTGCATGCTTAATTTCTAAATGCTTTTTTGGAGATAGATTGGTTAACATGGTTTGGGTAAATTTGAAGGTCATTGTGCTTTTTCTTAAATGCTTGGTTACCCTTTTAGCTGTTCACATATTTTAAATACCCTAAACTGAACCAACTTGGCTAGCAAAATATTGTACCGAACAGCACAGAGGTGACCAAAAGTAAGGCAAATGTTTTTCCAAACACTTTGCTTAGGAGCAGGGTGTTAGAGCATTGCAGGGCACTAAATGTGGCAAACCATTCTGGGATAAGTGGGTAAGCCTTTTCTTTGGGTTCATTGGTCTGGTTCCACAAAGTGTTATCTTAATGTCATCTTTAGAGATGAGCGAACTTTTGAAAAGTTCGATTCGGCCGATTCGCCGAATTTCACAAAGAAATTCGGGTTCGGCCGAATCGAACTTTTACGAAGTTCCCCATCATAAATGCCGGCATGGTGGGAGCGGGCCGGCCGGTTCCGCTGTCAGCGGGCCGGCAAAGCCGGCCCGCTGACAGCGGAGCCGGCCGGCGGGCCGGTAAAGCCGGCCCGCCCGCTCCCACCATGCCGGCATTTAAAAAAAAAAAAAAAAAAAAAAAAAAGCATTTTTGCCGGCATGGTGGGAGCGGGCCGGCCCGCTCCGCTGTCAGCGGAACCGGCCGGCCCGCTCCCACCATGCCGGCATTTCCAAAAAAAAGCAAACACTTACCTGCAGGTCCGGAGCGTGGAGGCTCTGATGACGCGCCCTCAGATGACAGCTGAGAGCGTCGCCGGCCTCCACGCTCCGGACCTGCAGGTAAGTGTTTGCTTTTTTTTGAAATGCCGGCATGGTGGGAGCCGGCCGGCCCGCTCCCACCATGCCGGCATTTTTTTTTTTTTAATTTCAGGAAAAATTCGATCGGCACGAACCACAAAATATTCGGGTTCGTGCCGAATCGAATATTTCCTGAAATTCGGAGCGAATTCCGGTTCGTCCGAACCGGTTCGCTCATCTCTAGTCATCTTAATGCTCCTCGAGCTATTGTTAAAGGCCCAACAAGTTGTTTGTTTTTGTGCCTTTAAGAAAATGTACCAATCAATAGCATTGTCCGTGTTCATTTCCACAACCTTGGGCAATTTCTGTGTAAGCAACCTCACAGGACTCAATAATTAGAGCTGGCAAATGGGCATTAAGGTAAATATGTTAAGGGCCCAGGGTCATTGTTCCCCACTGAGTAGGCCAAACCGATATCTACTTTGTGCAGCCCAGTGTCTTTAGTTGAATGTAACCTTTAGTTTGTGCCCTGTGTGCATGTGTTTGAGCACATTAGTGGGCTGGCAGTCTGGTAAACTTACCTTCAACCAACCAAGTTGCCCCTTTCTTAATGGTAACACGGGCTAAAGGTTGTGTGCTTTTTTCACCTTGTTACTTCAAGACCAACAAGGGATATCAATGTTGCCTCTAGTCATATGTGTGCCATTGTGGTACACCTAAAAATTGAAGAGACTGTGCTGTCCATAAAGGTAACACTATATGGACATTCCTAAACTGGATCAGGTTGAACTGAGGTGGAAACAAAAAACTAAACTCTTAGCAAGTTTCATATATCCAAATTGAAACATACACATCCTGACATTAGTACATTGCTGCCTTTATGATAATGCACCCAGGAATCTAGACTCATTTTTCCCATAGTCATAATTGGTTGAATTTTTTTGTACATTGCATTGCTTTGGTTAAGAACAACACAAAGCACACTTGCCTGTCCAGGTGTTTTTCTTTCCCTTTCGCCTGCCTATGGGGGTTCTTTACACTACCCCGCCAAATCGGTTGGGGTTACGATAACAATATGGTGCAGAGTAAGTTTGGTTGTAGTTTCTGGTGTGAATTGATGGTTACATCTCAGTGACCTTGGAAACTTTAACACACATAAAATGTAGCTAAACATTCAGGTTTGATGATGTCGCAAAAACTCAAGGAGCCCTGTGATGGTGCATTTTTATATGTCCAGTACGTCAACTTTCAAATGTTGTGTGAATAGTATAATGACATTTTAAATACAACACTGGGGTAAGGCTGAAAATAAAATGAATGGCTTTAGCATATAACCTGCAGTGCCGGTAATTACAATTTAGACCAAAAAGTCCCTTAACTCATTTTCAAAATGCTGCCTTTCATCTGGACAAAGGCATCGTCGTCACAGGTAAAGGTAATTGTTGTGTGCCAAAGTCTAACAAATATGATTTTTGGGTGTGTTAAAGTGAAAAACACCAACAAGCTGTTGGTTGCAGCACATATCAGAATGTGCACCCACTGTTGGCCAGGACACTTTCTTTAGCATGACCCCAGTTTTTCACTGTGCCCGGGGGTGTACATAGCCCTGATGGGGCCTGATTATAGGCCACCATCAGCACCCCCAGGCATACACTAACCAGCCATGCCTGCAGGTGGTGCGTGCAGTGGAGACAGAGATGTGTGGTGCGTGCATGGCGGAGAGGGAGATGCAATCGTCCAACACATTGCTATAGAAAAGTACTGTTTCTTTATGTGTTTGGTGCAGCATTGCTGCCTCAGTAAAGTAGATTGGAACTCCCGTCATCTTACCACTGTCAGAACCAACACAGTAATCCAGTCTGCCCACTACTAAAACTGGTAAACGCTAGATGTTGTGTAAGGACACCATGACTGATTTTAAAAATACACACTGTAACAAAGTAAAGTAAATTGTTTGTCAATAACAACAAAGCTGCCTTTATCATGCAATGTAAAAAAACAATCATGGATTATCTAACAGCATTACTCTGCTTCCCAAATCTGTGAATCTTGACACTAAGCACATGAGTTTTGGTTTGGGCAACATGAGTGTATCTCCAACTTGGGCAAGTACATAGTCTACTATGAATATGTTTCACTGTAACAAAGTGTGTACCAAAGGAACACAAGTCCCCAGTTTGTTAATAACAAACAAACAGGTTTATCGAAGAACATAGAAAATGTGTCCAACTCGTTCCACACAAGTATTAAATGGAAGTAGACATTTCGTTTGTGGTAACATTTATACAACATTAACTCCCTTGTCTTAGGAATAACCAAGGTAACATACCTAACTTGAAAAAAAAAACAAAACATTAGGTCCATGAAATTGCAGCAATAAACTACCTGGATAATGTACATCTCAACTTAAACTAAATATTAAAAATATACAACACTAGTAAAGGCATACACAAGGGCAACATGTCAGCCATTGAATGTATGGTATAATTCTTTTTTATCCAGCCAACCACACAATATGGTGTGTTATCCAATGATACCTTCCAGCTGTTGATGTGGGTCACCTGAGTCAATATTTCTTCATCTAAAATGTAGAAAAACAAAGGACATCACAGAGTAGCAAAGTCAATTTTATAAAGCAAGAACTGAAGCATCCAGGATACATGCACATTAATGTTATGCATTTAAAGTCATACTTCAGTCAAAAGCAAAAAAACTATATTCACCTTTCATCCCATGCAAGCTATCGCTGCTAGTCCGGTGCTTACACACTTACCAGGTCGCCCGATCCCAGTTCTGCACCGGGCGGCGCTGCCTCCACCTCCACCACATCGACTGTTGTGCAGAGGGGACTATGGTGCACCCCACCCTATCATCATAGGAACTATGGCACACCTGTCTCCATTGAAGTAAATGGAAAGGAGCATGCCATAGTTCCTGTAACGATGGCGCGGGGTGCGTCATAGTCCCTTCTGCAGAGTATTGTGAATGCGTCAATGCGGTGAAGATGGAACTGGGATTGGGCAATCTAGTAAGTGTGAAAGCACCAGACTAGCAGTGATAGCCTGTGCAGGATGAAAGGTAAGTATAGTATTTTCTTGTTTTTGAATGAAGTATCACTACAACGCCACTATAAACTGGTGGAGCTTCAACCAAGAGCGCCTGCCACTGCAACCTTTTTGACTTTAGTGCTAAACTAGACACAGGCTGGAGGCTGCATCAGCACAGTCTGTTTTTGGTTTCTGAGGCATGCTGAGTGCCGCTAAATGGCCCTTGCACTTCATAAATCAGACTCACTGTAAAAATTCAAAACAACTGACAAAACAGTGTCGACCTTATCAAATTACAAATCATCACCTTAGGAGATGCAGCAATGGTATTTTTTTTCCTCCTAAGAAAAGTAGAGAACTTCTTATTCCTTTTTACACTGTAGTAAAAAATGACGTTGACTTTCATTGTTTTCCCAGTTGGTGATTCAGTAACAGTGAAATTCTCAGGCATTTTTCTCATAAAGTGAATTTTTTACTACCATGAGAATTTTTTTTCAACTCTTATTGAATTAAGGCCTGGTTATGAAACTACTGTAATTCATATGGAAAGAAGTTGTTTTTGCAATAAACTGAGTTGAGCATATGGTGGCAAACAAAAATTCGGGGATGATATTGCTATGATTAGTCCACCTAATACAGCATTTTGATCATGTAAGTGGTTAAAAATTGATGGCCTGGACTAATGAAAGTTCCAAAGTAATGAATGATAATTGATTAGAGATAGATAATCAGTTAACACCAGAAGTAACCAATGCATCATAGATAAATAAAGAGAGGAAAGCATTTAGTTACATATTTACATTGGCATAGACCACATGTCAAACTCAAGGCCCAAGGGGGCCACAAGCGGCCCTCTAAGCCTTTTTATGTGTCCGTAACTGTTTTGTGTCTTTGTGCAACCAGCTCTCGCCACACAAGGTAACCACACATAACTTACTGCCACAGCAGCTACATCTGCTGCATGGATTATTGCTAGCAAATCCTAGGTGCAGTGGGTCCTGGGCAAGATAATTCTGAGTCTGCATCTGTCCTGACCGAAATTATTCACCATCTGCATATGTCCTGACCAAAATTATTCAGTATTTGCACATCTGTCCTGTGCAAAATAATTCCACGTCTGCATTGGTCTTTTGAAAAATAATTATACACCTGTCCTCAGCAAAAAAATGAAGTGTTTGCATCCGTCCTAGGTAAAATTATTTTGTGTTTGCATCTGTACTGGAAAAAAAATCAGTGTGTGTGCCTCTGTCCTTTGAAAAATAATTCTGCATTATTCTGAGAAATTCTTAGAGAGATTCTGTAAGTGAACCACATGCAGAGATGATGGGTCTCCCAGATGGGTCAGATGGGGTCTTGTGAATCTTAGGTAGTGAAAAGAATGTAGGAAGTCTGGGATGAGGGGTGATTAGGAAATTGGGTTCTTGTTGGGAAATGGCTTGGATTTGTAATTCATGGTTTAGTAGGTGGTCTAGGTCTATTTTGTCTTTTTTGATGGAGCCTGCTGTGGTTTTCCTATACAATATATGGTTGGACAGTATCTTGTTGCTCATGTTTATGTATTATTGTTGAGACATGACCACTATGTTTCTCCCTTTATCAACTTGTGTGTGTTTGCTGTGTTAATGGGTAAAGTGAGCTAGGTAATGTAGCATCATAAGGGGTGGGTGTGGTGCTCAAGGACTGTGGTCCAATTGTGCGTAAATGTTTGCCTTGTAGGTTGCCTCTGTAGGTGCCAATCACGCTGGTCTGTAGCGAGTTCACAGTTCCACAATCACGCCAATATACGTAGAGGCTGATTCACTACTAACGCCAGGTATTGGCAGATGAGCGTCTGTATAGCGACGCTTAGAGTGACCGCTAGTAGACGTAAGCTCGTAAGCTGGTATCGGGCACTGTAACAGAGCGCCTTAGTCACTGTAGTAACCTGGCCCGCATTGATGAATGTGATGTATGTTGGGCGCTCTAACACCAGTACAGCGCTGCAGCAAGCGAAAGGTAGCGCCAGCATAGAGCGCGAGAAGCTGTGTGATTAAAGTCTGTGACATTAAGGGGGTTAGTCAAGAAGGGATAGCGCCAGGTAGTGCCTCGTAGAGGCAGGCAGCGCCCGGTGAACTCCTGGCGCTGTACGCAAAACCACATTTGTGAAAGCGAATCTGGTGAGTGACTGTAACAGAGTCCGTTGTATAACATGTAGCGTCCGATGTATTATTACAGGTGGCTCAGCTTATAGCGCCGGCGCTCTAGCTTCCAGAGTGCCAGGTATTACCTTTCGCTCACAGTCGCTCTCCCATACATTTCAATGGGTGTTTATTTACTCGTGTTTAAACAGCGTGTTTGACATTTTATTTTTGCTCAAGTCACTGTGTGACCTCTCCTGGCTACAAACACTTTTATACATTTTTTTTATTTTTTATATATTTATGCAGAATTGTCATTACAGGTCTGGCACTAAAGTGTTCCATGTGTTTTCGCTTTGTAACAGGTGTATATGTGTTCAAGAACAGACTTTAAGTTCTGAACACCGCCTTTTTTTAAATTAATTTTTATTTTCTTTTGGGTTCATGTAAATGTTTTAATAGTTAGTACTGTTATTAAAGGGAATCCCAATCCCAGGGAATTATACCCGTGGGAATCCCAAAGTGTGTTTTTGTTAAAAGTTTATTTGTGTTTTACAATCTGGGGGATTTTATATCTTTATGGCAGGTTAAAGGACCCCAGCCCATATTTTTTTTAATGTTTTTTTTGGATTAGTCTTTAAGTAAATGTAATTCAATGTCATTTAATATTTATTTATCTTTGTAATATTTTTGGTTTAATTTTTTTTTGTTTGTTCTTTTTATATTTTCTTTCTGTGCATCTAAGGACTTCTGTGTTAAGGAGCATGACTATGCGGTGGGGGAGGTGAAGGCCACTGTGTCCTGGACAATGAGGGCGTCTATAGGCTCTATGATGCCTACGCTTCTGGTAAGTTCAAGACACATGCACAAACACTATTATTAGATATGTACACTTTACCCTGTTGTATTTATAATTTTTTCTTTCATCTCCACAGATAAGCGGCCTCCCTTGGGCAAGCACGGGAAGGGTTTTCTCCCCCTGCACAAGAGCCCGTGCTTCAGATGACTCAACGGGGGTGGGGTTCTCTTGCTGGAAGCTACTCTCAAGTGGAGAGTCCCAGTGGAGAGGAGGTAAGAGACTCCACCACAGGGGTTGAGAGGGAGGAGGGTAGCCCCTTAGATTTTGGCTCTGCTGGGCAGAATTTGAGGAGTGAAGGAACCACGCCTTCACCTCAGAGCCCCCCTGAGAAACAAGAAACGTCTCATCCCCTGGTGAGTGTCCTTCATTGTTTGGATTGTCTGTTAAATTGCAACATTGTTGTGTGATAAAGTTTGTTCAATTATCCTAAATTCTTTTTCACGGCACCATAGAGCCGCCACCTCCTCCACTGATGTTGGCCTACCTGGGATCCCGCATAGTAAAGGTAAGATTGACCTTAATAAATTGATAATCCTATATGCACCCCGTGTTGCATGGCTATATCATTTTTTTTAAATGTGACATGCAAATGTGTTGTGAAGTGGCCATGTTGACTCTAGAACAGTAGGGTCTCTTCTGGTGTCCGACAAGATCCAACAATTATGTGGCTATTATCCAATTATTATGAGCTTTTTTAGCTAACAAATGGCGAAGTGTGTTACATTAATTATCCAGATTTTACTCTTTCCTACAGCTACATTTTTGGATTACAAATCTGAGAAACCATACTATGTTCTTATGTTAGTATCTGTTGTGTTTTTATGCTACACATAGATGTTGCCACGCAGACGGACCCAGTGATGATTCTCCCCACACCATCTTCCGGAGGCTCCAGTGGCATAGGCCAAGGCCACAGCTGTGATGGTAAGTAATGTGATTTGTGACAATAAGCTTGTAGACATGCATATGTATGTGTCCATGACCATGTACTATGTACATGTTAGTGGCAGTCTAGAGTTGACACTCATACCTGGAGAGCCTATTTTCACAATAATCAATCAGAATTGGCTCAAAGCATGCATGTTTCCTGTCCCTGCTAATGTAACTTGAAGCTATCTGATAAAGGCAGCAGTTGGTTAGGTACTTTATGTGCTGCTTTTACATTCCTGCTACATTTTGCAATCTGCATTCCCTATTGTTTTTATTAAAAAAATATTCCTAGTAAAAGGTCACTCAACATATTTTTTGATTAATTTGCCTCAGGTGTTATTGACCACTATATTAACTACATTCTTCCTGTGGTCAAGTAGGCCTTAATTGGTTAGGTTATTTGCTTTGTGATGTTAGAGTAGGGTGGTTATGTTGAATGGCTACACAGGTTAATTTACTTTGCCATCAAAAATTTTGGAAGGTTGGTGGTGTATTTTATGATACTTTATGGTAAACATCAATCTTTAACAAAGATCATAAGGATAAACTGTATTTGTAGAGCTGTGGTACTTAATTGTGTATTTTCTTTCCCACAGCTTGCAATGAGGATCATCACAGACTGTGGCAATATGTGAGGGAACCACGCAATATGCAGCTGGAGATGAAAAATGAAAGACAGGGTGGGGAGAATTAATTTTTCCGCTGTGCAGATTGTTTAAGTTGCCACGTGGCAAAAAAAAACATTTGTATATAGTCACATTTTAAAAACATATATACATATTCCTTAAAACTCAGGGGCCATCAAAGCTATTTTCTATTGTGGGTGGAAAATAACACTGCTGCTGATAGTTTAAAATATAATGGTGGTGTTAGAGCAGCGTTGAAACGCTCAGGCACTGCAGTGAATGAGGGAGAGTGCCTCTACAGCACCTCACACACATCACATTTATCAATGCGAAAATGATTACTACAGCATCACGTCAGCGACTGAGGTGCTCTGTTACAGAGCCCGATACCCGCTTACAAATGCTCATCTGCCAATGGCAGACCTGGCGTTAGTAATGAATCAGCCTCCATGTCAGCAAAATTCTGCTAAACAGCTTAAATAAAGCCCAAAAAAGCTTACTGTGATGCAGGTTGCAATTTACAGCGCTGGTACACTATCTGTTACCGAATAATTAGCATGACCACCACTGTTATTTGTATTATTTGTAATATGCATAATAATAATTAAAACTTTTTATACTTTAAAATATTTTTATCTCACGAGAATGTGAGCAAACTGTTCTTTTATATTTACTGTGTATATAGTTTAATATGCTAAACTAATAGTGATCCTGCAACACTATAGAATATATAGAGTACTATATATTTATAGACTTCTATAGAATATAGAATATAACAATGAAAATAAATAATAATCAGGTTGTGCCTGAAAAGACATAGGCACAACCTGATTATTATTTATTTTCATTGTTATATTCTATATTCTATAGAATACATATTTACACTGAGTTTTTGCACAGTGTGTATTTGATAATATGGACATCCCAGTTACGTGTATATGTTTGTCTTTTTTCGATGTATGTTGAGGTTTTTAAAATAAATGAGTTCATGACATTATAAAGATTTGGGATTGTTGTTGGTTGTTGTCAGTGATATACAGTAGTGTTACAATTGTTGGTTGCTGAGTATACATTTTAATATATTTTTATATTGTTGTGACATGTTGAATACATAAGGTTCATGGATTCTGGATTGCTATAAATTATGTTGCAGGGATTATACCTATTTGATTATCTATTCTCCAGCTGCAAAATGTTTAAATAATACACTAGTCTTTTATCTATTCTTTCAAAGGAAATAAATTAATACTGTCAATTATTAATTATTTTCATTGATTGAGCACGACAGCAAGCCCTGAGGTGTGATATCACCCCTAATTACTTTTACTTTAAGATAATTTGTACGCTTGATTAATTGAACATTATAGAGACTTATGCATCTTCGGCGAATTCTGATAAGAAGCAGGTTTTATTGTGTTTGTTTTTCGAAAATAAGTCATTACTTTAACCGAAGAGAAACAAATGTATAGATCATGTGTCTAGGCAGCTACTACTATTAACAATTACATTATTGTATTTAAAGCAACTCATAAAAATGATTTAAACTGTGATATTTACTTGCATAGCACTTCAGTTTAATATGCATTAATTCCAGCATTTCTCCATAATTAGAACATTATTATGATGAGTCGGGAAACATACATGCAGCTGACAAGTAGATACTGAAATGTAGGTGTTTGTTTAACAAGAAAATAAAAAAGCTTACACCGTTAATACAAAAGTGTATTATGCTGATAATATTCTATATATAAAAAAGATACATCAGACCCCTGGAGCTCAGCCTGCAAAAATAAACTGATACTTGCATTGGATATAACAAATTCATACTTTCATTTTCCTCTCTACTACTTTTCCCCTCTAATTAGTGATGAGCGAACCCGTTGAAGTTCAGGTTTGTAAAGTTCGGCTGAACTTGACGCAAAAGTTCAGTTTGGGTCCCCGGACATGATACAAACCCTATTATTGTGAATGGGGATCCAAACTTGAGGGCTCAGAAGTTGCTGAAAAATGGGGGTAGTTAGGGCTAGAGGGTTAAAAATAAGTAGGGGGGCATCAGGACTATTGCCCTGCACAAAATAGGGTGGGGAAAGTGCTCAAAACAATGGGGTCAATTCACAGCCTCTTTTTCCTGCACTTTCACATGAAAAAGCATGTGCATGTGTATTTTTTGTGAATTTTTTCAGGCATTTTCGAGTTTCTTGTGTTTTTGTGTGCATACTGGCATTTTCGGTAGCTTGTGTAAGTGTTTTCGTTATCATATTTTTTGTGAAATGTTTTCGCGTTCATGCAAATAATTTGTGATTAGTATGAGCTTACACATGATTCAGAGCCTTGATTGTTGATTCGAACACGGCCAACAAAATGAGTGTTTTCATGCTCAACTTACAGGGTCTTTCCTGATGAAAGTGTGCCATTGTGGTGTGAGTTGCAGCGTTATGGAGGCCAATTACGTGAAGCAATATGAGCGTCTGTCTACGCTGCATTCTATGCATTTGTATGTCGGATTTTAGGTTAAATCGGGCACGTTTGGATATTGGTTGCATTCATGATGTTGAGATATTTGAGCTCACCCGACTGAACCGTGTTTTCCCTTGAAAAACTGTATAGTGAGTTGCGGCCATGGTTGGCCCCCTTCACAAGCAAGGGGCATGCAATTGCAGGCATGACCAAATTGGTTGGCTGCCTTCCATGCCTGATGCATGTTGTCATCCTCCTCCAGATCATGTATGTCAGCAATTATGGGGGGTGTCTGTAGGGCCAGTTATTAAAGTATTTAGCTTGTTGTTCCAATATATACAGATGCAATTTTTAACATTATTAGGACTCATTGATAATCCATGCCTAGTAGTACTGGCACCATGACTTGCAGCTGGTATTTGTTGTGGCGCTATTTGGTGATGTATTTGGTTTCCTGGAATGTAATTATAAACTAAGGTTATTCCACACACATATCTTGTGTGCCTAAGCCATTTAAATCCATCTGCTTCCATGTGAATAATTTAAGGTATTTGCACTGAAATATACAACACTCATTAAACTACTTACCTACTTCCTCAATATTATGATCTGAGTCCATAGTCCCTGGCAAGCCGTGGAGTGTTGCTGGGGGGATTAACCCTTTAAGTGGCAAGCACGTAGGTGTTACGTGCTTGACTTTCCCCCCCCCTACTAGTTAAAAATGAAAATAAATACTCACCTGACCTCTCTATCTATCCGTCCGGGTCTCTTCTTTAATTTAGTGCCATTCGATCCCCCGTGGGGGCTCAGATGGCTCCAGGAGAGCCCCCGGAATAGTGAACCCCCCCGCTTCGGCAGCGGCTGCTGCTAACTGTAAAGAAAAAAAAAATAAAAATAACATTTACTCACCTGTGGCCGCGCTGTCTCCCGACAGGTCTCCTCTTCACTGGGGGGGGGGGGGGGCTCCGATCGCCCCCCCCAGGCTCTTTCGTGGTGAGGAGAGGGTGAGAAATTGCCCCCCCCACTTCCTGGATCGCGACTGCTAGCCCCGCCCTCCCCTATGTTCAGTCGCCCAGCAGCTATAAAAGGCTTCCAGCAGCAGCAGGAGGGCAGAAGCCAGAGTAATCAGCGTTTTTTTTTACACTTAACCCCTTGTGAACTGTGAGATCCCTATACCAGTTCACAAGGCTGGAGGCTAGCAAGTCACCTGTGGCTAGCGGGTGACTTGCCATTAACTCCATGGCCATGGCTATGTGGGCTCATAGCCTACAGGGTGGGGGGGGCACCAAAGCTGGCCCCTGCACCCTGTTCTACAAGCCCCCATAGCTGATCCCGGGCTGGTTATGATGGGTAAGGGGGACCCCATATCATTTTTTGGGGGGAGTTTTAAGGGTTTTTAACCCTTAAAATTCCCCCCAAAATGGCCCCCCCCACCCCAGGAGGTGGGACCCTGTGTCATTTTTTTTAAAATTAACCCCTTATGTTTATAGTATGGATAGTAGTTGTATTTTATTTGTAAATGTTATAAAGTGCTATTTTGAGTTTGGGGGTCTCCTGGGCAGGAAAGGGGGGCTACTGATACATATGTGGTACCGTTGTAATCGGGAGAAATGGGGCTTTCACATGCAATATGGTTTTCTGTAATAAAGTAAATGTTTTATTTAAAATAAAGGAGACAATTGTCTAAAAAATATTTATTTCTTAGTTTTTTGTTTTTTTACACAAAAATATTTTAAAAAACAGTAGAAAAATTACAAACAAGACATTTCATGTTAAAGCCTAAACTCTGTTGCAAAATATTTATCTGTAATTTTCTTGGAAATTCCGGCAAAAATCACGGTTAAACATGGCGCAGTATGGGAAAAATGACCTGTCAACAGAGGGTGACAAAACTTCAAGTAGGCTGGCAATTAAAAGTGTTAATAGTACCTATGCATGTTGGGTATTGTTCTGCCCGGGGGACCTTGCTCTTTCAGATTTAGCTTGTTTTTTCTTGTTTGCATATTGATATTTTAGGAAAACATGTTATTTATTCAGTTTTTTTATTCATTTTTTTAGGGAAACCCTGTGCAACCTAAGAATTCTTCGAGGGATTAATTATAGAAAGGTGAGCCCACTACAACAAGCTGGGTACTCTTAGAAAGCTTAACATGTGTACTTTCAGGGAATATCTGGTTTATTGGGGATATTCCAAATTTAAATGGTTGTTTTGGTTGAAAAATTGCAAGGTGCACACTTTGTCTGCAGAGCTTTTCAAGTAAAATTACCGTTATGCACATGCTTTACATTGGGGTGTTTGCCAACTCTTCCCTTGACAGTAGGTACCATTCTGTTCGGGGCATGTTGCTTTTTGAGATTTTACTGTTTTTTTCTTGTTTGCATATAGTTTTTTTTAGGAAAATGTGGCTTGATTCTTCCTTTTTATTCTTTTTTAGGGAAACTTTGTGCAACCAAAGAATACATTGAGGGATTACTTTCAGAAAACTAAGCCCACATAAACAAGCTTGGTACGCCTAGAAAGCTTGAGGCGTGTACTTCCAGAGAATGTATAGTTTGTGGGGGATATTTCAAATGTAAAGGGTTGTTTTTCTGGAAAAACTGCAAGGTGCGCATAGTGCATATCGCAGTTGTATTTTATCTGAAAATCTCCTAAAGCTCTGTTTCAGTTTGGGGGAGTCTCCTGGGCAGGAAAGGGTGTCTACCTATACATATGTGGTACCGCTGTAACCGGGAGAAATTGGGGTTTCACATGCAATAAGATTTTATTGACAAACTTACATTTTTTATTACAAAAAAACACTACAAATTGCAAAAAATAATTAAAAAAAATTTTTTTTTGCACATATTTCACCGAAAAGTATTAAGAATACACTAAAAAAAGGCCCTACAAAACATTTCATGTTGAAGCCCAGACTGTAAAAAAACAATATATAATTTTCATGGGAAATCCCTGGAAATTCTTTCAAAAATCACAGTTGAACATGTGTAACGCAAAATAATGAAACATGGTCTGGCAACAGAGGGTGACAAAAGCTGCAGATAGGCTGGCACTTAAAGGGTTAATTCATAGACCAGTTCCTCTGCAGCAGTAAATTGTAGTTTTACAGAAAAACCGCCTCCTGTTTGCAACCTTCAACAAGAAAAGACATTTGTAATGGCCAGGTCACACACAGCATCAACCTGCACAACAAAACCAACCATTATTACCCATGCTGTTTGCACTTATTAATTTTCTGCCGAACAGCATACTTTAAGTCTGAAAATTTGTGTTGCACTTGGTCCACATCTTTGCGCTCTGGGCCCGCGCAATTCACCTGCCGGGTGATCTCCTCCCAAAGTTGCCATCTGTGTTATTTTGTGGTAGATCGTGAACTGCTCCCATACAGTTGGTGAAAATGGTCAGACACTACAGTAGCCAAAGCCATACATTGTCCCTCACTAAAGCACCCACTCAAAGTGCCCCGCCGCATGTTTCTCCCAACAGATGGTCTGCCTGCAACTTCCTGGGTACTTTGCAGAATGTTGAGTGTTGAGGATGAATGTGAAGATCATTCACTGCCTACTGACTAAACAGGGCTTGCTTGGGGGCTGGGTGTGTGGTCTCGGGTGGCCCAGGAAGAAGCAGCTATTGATGCAGATGGTGAGACGGGGCTCTCCATGTTAGATTCTTGCAGCTGGCATCCAGTGGGAGAGGGTGTTGTTGGGGGGCTAATGTGTGTTGGCCTACTCTTCCCCTTGCTCTTACTACACTTGGTTGTTGCTTATGTTTGAGCTTGGTGACCACTATGGGTGGGAGATGTGCGACTAGGCAGAGTAGTTTGCCATTTCTTTGCCTTCCTGGTTGAGGTAGTTTTGGGTGTAGTCTGGCTTAAACTCGATTGCCTTTGTCTAGTTGAAGCCCTGGTTGGCTCAACAGTCTTGCAATTCCTACTGGCTTGACAATGTAGATCAAATGTACTATACAATTCCCGCTGACTGTAGAATGTAGATCAAATGTGGTATACTATTCCCACTGACTTTAGAATGTAAATCAAATGTGTAATCAATTCCCATTGATTGTACAATGTAGATCAAATGTGGTATACCATTCCCACTGACTGTAAAATGTAGATGATATCTGGTATACAATCCCCACTGACAGTACAGTGTAGATTAAATGTGATATATAATTTCCACTGACTGTAGAAGGTAGATCAATGTGGCATACAATTCCCTCTAACTATAGGATGTAGATCAAATGTGGTATACAATTCCCACTGACTCCCCACCTGTGTCCAGCTGCATGATTTCCCCACCCCTACCCAGCTACTTGATTTCCCAACCCATACCTAGCTGCCTGATTTCCCCACCCAGGTGTCCTGAAAAGGCCAACTGTGTTTTTAAAGAGGAACTTCGGAGGCCCTGGAATTTAAAAAACTCCTGGGCCATCAGAGTTCCTCTCCTTCCCGAATTGGGATGCCCCACAGTGTAAAACTCCCCAGATCCACTCACCTTCTCCTGAGCCCTTGCCATGTCTCTGTGCTGCCACCGCTCACCTCTAGCCGTGCGTAAGCCCATGCATGAGTTCATGCCTGGTCTTTCTGAGTGAGCCGCTCAGGCACGACACGGCTGCAAGATGAATGGAGGATGCAGCTGGTGGTTGTTCAGCAGCCAATTAACCAGCTTTCAGGCTTTCTGCATACTGCCGTGTGCCAAACTTGAGCACGGACTTCTCAAAACTCGGGTTCCAGGGCACAAGCTTACAAAGCTTGTCACAAGCCCCAACTTTTTAGCTTGGGCTTTCTTATCTTTACCTCTAATCCTCTTCTTCAGAGATCACTATTAACCCCAATTGGCATTGGGTACACCAACCAATAATAGAGCATTCGTCTGGTAACTGAAACTGATTTATAGTTCTTGTTACCGCCATTGGATGCTGTTCCATTTCAATTGGAGATGGGGGCATCCAATTGCTGGTCCTGCTCTGCATTCTGGCCTAGGATTGCCTTTTTGGCAATCACTCCCTCCAAATGCTGGATTTCGAAGCCACATGATCGCTGGTGACCAGTTTCCCTGGCAGGGGTTGTGGTAGATCTTGGCAAATAGCAATTTGGGGAGTAAGTTCGCTGCTTAGTTTAAAGGAAAAACACTTATGTTTTACTGTATCTAGCTGTCAAATGGTCAAGATGTTCTGTCCTTTAGACTGATGATTTAAATTGGTCCCTTCACAAGAGCCACCAACATGTCATGTTTCCATTTCTTTACACAGCCTGCTCTATACAAGAGCTAAATCTAAGCATTAATATTTCACCAGTGCATCTGTGTGGTAATCTGAAAAACATGTCCTATTGGTGGCTTTAGAAGGAAGGTTAAGGAAACACTATTCAATACAATATTTAGAAGACATGTAGCAGTGTCATAATTGATTTGGGTGGAGCAGGGTTGATTGGATAAGAGTTGTTGAGTGATAAAGACGTTAAGCGTGAGTCATATACTCTCTGTGCTTGCTGGGCTTTTTGTGGTAACCATCTCGGAAACTGGGAAGTTGCAAAACGCTTGTATTATTCTCAGCCACGTCCCGAGATCTTCTCGGCCAGGCGTATGAGATCGTAATCTTTTCGCATAACCTGAGATATTACAGATTTGGCCTAAGAACTAGCCTCATCAACCAAGTTTGTACCTGTTTACAGCCGTATGTTGCTCTGTTCCCATCTTACTGGCATGCTGGCATAAACATACGGTTTGTGTTTTTTTTTCCTCATAGGACCCCACCTTTGGGGCATCCCATGTTTGTGTACATCCCCAGAGTGTGACTTACCTTCTCCCTCCTGGTTTCTTTTTGAGCATCCCATGTAGTGTGTCCCCAGTGTGACTTACCTTCTCCCTGCTAGTTCCTTTACTGGCATCCCATTTAGTCTGCATCCCCGCAGTATCACTCACCTTCTTCTTCCTTGTTCTTACCTGCTTCTCCCTAGTGGTTCTCGCTACCTTCCCCCTCCCCAGCTTTACTTTCTGCACCCGCATTTTGCATGTTTGGTTTAACTCTTTAAGTGCCAGCCAACCTAGAGATTTTGTCTCCCTCTGTTGCCAGACCATTTTTCACTATTTTGCACTATACGTGTTCAATTGTGATTTTTGAAGAAATTTCTAGGGATTTCCTGGGAAAATTATATATATAGTTTTTTTCAGCAGAGTCTGCACTCTAACTTGAAATGCCTTTGTCCATTTTGTAGCGTCATCTCTATATTTTTGAGGGAAATATGTGTAAATATATTTTTTTTAATTTTGACAGACAGTCTGTCACCTGTCCACCCATTTGCCTACTTGTAAAGTGAACATGCGTAAGTGAAGCATGACATAGCATGGGTTCTTGCCAACATAATGTACTCCTGCTCATCATAAACAAGGATGGTGCCATGTTGCAGAGTGTCTCCTTCGGCTTCTGCTTCTGCGTGATACACCCCTGTGCCATGGTACCCGAGTGGGTACAGGAAGTGTGCTGGCCGATGTTGCATACGTCTGTGCTCTCCTGTTAAATAAATTCTTAGTTGGTGCCCAATTACCCACCCACTCACACACACACACATATATATATATATATATATATATATATATATATATGTACAAAAGCACACACCTGTACTTTGCTGGCAGTGATTACTCAGGCCTGAAAGATACCACGAGGTAGACGCCATCACAGCCACTGGCCAAGGCATCCCAGCCCCAGGCACCAGGGCTTGGACCACAGATACTACCCTGCTGCCAGCCACATTACCCACTCTGAGCAGGTCACCCGCAGCAGTGTGACCAGGCAGCAGCGGGAGAGCCACAATCAGGGTTCCACCCCCCACCACGCTCCAGCCACCGGTCAGGATACCGAAGCCCAGTGCATACCCCAGTGTGGGTCCCACTGTGGAGCAGCAGAGCCACAGCCGCTGTGGCATCTTCCCCTGCCAGTCTGTGCACCATCCTGTCTGGGCCTGGGAGTGGCAACAATGACTCTGCATCCTCTGCCCACCCCAGCCCACAGAGAACAACTGCTACACAACAGAGCAGGCGGAAGCTGACCCAGGGAAAACGGAGCACCCGTATACTGAGGCCCAGTTGGACAGGGTCTCCAATAATTTTACTGGCTACCACTCCATATAAATGTTCTATTTAATAATAAATTTTAAAATGTCCATAGAAACTTCTAAACAGAAAAAAGTATGTCAATCTTACATGCTTGATATGATTCTGACAAAGGTGAGGCATGTTTCAGAGGCTACAGCCTCCTTAATCATGCCAAGGTTATCACACAATGCCTCAATTAGTGAAGTGCCGTATCTCTCCCGCCCCATACTACAGTGTCACTTCCCATACATCTCGAGCTTATGGGTATAAAAAAAAAAACTGGCACCGCACACTGACAGTGACCAAAAGGCAGGGTTGTAGCTAGGGGGTGCAGGGGGGCACTTGCCTCGGGTTAGGGGGGTGCCAAAGGGGGGCCTGAGCACAGGTGGGGGGTGCCATTTTGAATCTTTGCCCCAGGTGCCAGAAAGCCTAGCTACTCCTCTGCCAAAAGGATCACAGTGAGCGTGCGATTGCGGTTAATAACCCACTAGATGACGGTACATATACCTGACGACACCAGAAGCCGGGAGCGCACTGCATCCGTAGGAGACAGGAATGTGCTGCCAGAATGGGGGGAGAGACATCTAAATGTTGGCAATAAATAGATGTATATACTCATTGATAAATTACTCTGCATTCCAAAGAAGTGGGGAGGCACGGGAGAAGTCATGAAGGCGGGAGTGCGAGGAGGAGGACAAGTGAATGTCAGTGGCAGAACGGAGGTTGCACTTGGGTTGGTAATGCTGGATCAGAGATGAAATGTAGGGAGGGGCATGGTTGGAGAGAGCATCGTAGGTTAGTGGTAGATGTTTGAAGTGAACTCTTTGAGAGACAGGTAACCAGTGGAGGGATTGACAGAGGGGAGCAGCGCTGGGCTAGTGAGAGGAGAGGTGAATGAGGCGAGCAGCAAAGTTGAGAATAGATTGGTAGGGTGCCAGTCTGGTAAACCACAGAGGAGTCTGTTGCAGTAGTCCAGTCAGGATATGACCAGGGCGTGCACTAGCATTTTAGTGGTATCAGGTGAGAGGAATGGATGGATGCAGGAGATATTTTAAAGTTGAAGACGACAGGAGGTGGCTAGGGAGTGAATTTAAGGTGTGAATGAGAGAGAGGAGTCCAGACACAGAGCTTGATGAGTTGTAGTTAGTGTTAGATTATTTACAGAGATTGTGGTGTTAAAAAGGGAAGGGGAGTGAGATGGTGGGAACATGACCAGTTCTGTTTTGTCCATGTTCAGTTTAAGGGAGCAAGATGTCATGAAGGAAGAGATGGCTATTAGACAGTCAGAAGGAGAGATTTGGCCAGAGATATATATCTCAGTGTCATCTGCTTAAAAGTGATATTGGAAGCCCAGCGAGGTTATTAGTTGTCCCAGACCAGTGCATATTGAAAAATGTAGGGGTCCTAAGACTGAGCCCTGTGGTACACCAACAGACAGGGACGGGAAGATGAAATTGTGTTAGAGTAAGATACACTAAATGTGCGATCAGTGTGATAGGAGGAGAGCCAATGGAGAGTGAGACCTTGGATTCCAATAGAAAAAAGTATATTGAGAAGCAGAGCATGGTCAAGTGTGTCAAAAGCATAGGATAGATCGAGAAGAATGAGAGCAGAATAGTGGCCTTTGGATTTTGCAGTCAGTAGATCACTAGTGACTTCGGTGAGTGCAGTTTTGGTGGAGTGACCTGAGTGGAAACCAGACTGGAGGGGATCTAGGAGGGAGTTTGTACACAGATAGTGAGCCAGTTCTGTGTGGACATGCTGTTCAAGAAGCTTGAATGAGAAAGGGAGCAGAGATATAGGGCAGTAACTGGGGAGGGCAGAGGGGTCCAGAGAGGGTTTTTTGATGAGTGGAGTTATAAGCATGCTTATAGGAAAAGGGAGATGTACCAGTGGAGAGGGAGAGGTTGAATAAGGATGTTAGGGCTGGAATGACAGATGGAGACAGCTGAGAGATAAGGTGGGATGGAATGGGATCAAGGGAGCAGGTGGTCAGGTGAGCCTTTGAGACCAGAGAGGAGAGACCTTGTGCAATTAACTGTGTGAAATGAGTTAAAGCGGACCTTCACTCTAAATAAGAGTCTATCTTATATGTTTCCCACACCCTGTACATACAGATTGCTCACATTAAAAATCATCCTACCTGCATCTACTGCATTTTATAAGCCTTTAAACATCCAAGATGGCGGCTTATGGAAGCTGCCATTTTTGCAGGCAGCCTGCAAACAGGAAGTGCCTGCAAACAGGAAGTGACTGTGCTGCTCTGCATTCTGGGACTGCTGACCTTTCCCTGACCCCAGCTCTGCTCTGTCTGAGCAAAGCACAGCTATAACCCGCCCCCCTGTACCTTATCCCACTCTCCTCTCCTCAGTAAGTGTGATGCTTCTGAGTCAAGATGGCGGCGCCCGTATCCTAAATTCCCGAACAGAGTTGCAGCCCAGTGGGGGAAAGTATAATAAATTAGTGACTAAACATGTAAAATATATTAATTTTAGATGCTGAGGAATTGTTTTTTAAGAGTTTGGGCTTTTCATTAAATCATGGTGAAGGTCCGGTTTAATGAGTGGGGCAGAGAGGGAGTTGGTAGGAGAGAGGTGTTCTGAGGGGTGAAGCCACTTTGAATCATGTCAATTCTATCTTTAAAGTATGTAGCAAATTGCTCTGCTGCTAGATGTGAGGATGGGGAAGATGGCGGTGGGCGGAGTGGGAAGTGTTAAATAGCTGTTTAGGATTCCGGGCCTGTGCTGATATGTGTGATGAGAAATATCCCTGTTTAGCAGATGAAAGGGCAGTCCTGAGTTCTCAAAGGGCCTTCTTGTATAACAGGAAGTCCTCCTTGGTTTTAGATTTCCTCCATTGTTCGTGTTAGTCGGTTGTGATCAGAGAGGGGAACAGTGGATGAAGAAAGACTAGATACAGAGCAGAGGTGAGTGAAGAGTAGGTCAAGCGTATGTCCATCTTTGTGGGGGGGCCTAGCAGACCATTGTTTGAGGCCAAAAAAGGTGGTTAGGGACAGTAATTTGGTGGTTGCAGGGTTGTTGGTGTCAACGGGTATGTTGAAGTCACCCATGATTATAGCCTGGACCAAGTGGTTCAGGAAAAGAGTGGCTGGTCCAGGGGGACGATCGATAATGGCAGTATTTAGGTGACAGGGAGAGTAAAGAGGGATGCAGTGAACTTCAAAAGAAGAGAAGGAAAGAGAGGGTAGGTCAGGGGTTGCGTTAAATGAGCAGTGTTCTGACAGAAGGATACCAACACCTCCACCCTCTTTGTTGCTTGATCTTCGAGTGTGGCTGAATTGTAAGCCCCCATATGAGAGGGCAGCGGGTGAGGCTGTATCAGAGGGAGTGAGCCAGGTTTCGATAAAGCCAATGAAGGTGAAGAGGTTGGTATTGAAGAGGTCATGGATGTATGCAAGTTTGTTGCACACTGAACGTGCATTCCACAGTGCACAAGTGACAATGGTGGGGGTGCGTGGGGAGGGGGTGATTGTTGTGAGGTTGGCTAGGTTCTGTGTGTCTGCTGGCTTGATACCGCAGTGAAGGTTTTCCTGTGATTAGTTGGGGGTCATAGAGGAGCAAGGAAGTGAAGGAAATGGGCCTGGGTTTTGAGTGATGTCACCAGAGGCAATTAGGAGCAGAGAAAGGGAGAGGAGATGGCTATGGGATTTGCACTGGCAGAGCAACTTTTGCGGGTGCATGGCGAAAGGGAGAGCAATTTCACCAGCAAAAAAAACTTATGCAAGGACAGGTAGGGGGATGAGAGTCAGAGGAAGCAGGACTGTGAAATACCAGAGGAGGATGAAAGTTCATCAGACATGCAGAGTCTGGTGCCTGTTCTCATCTGGTCACTTCATTTAGTCCCTTTCATTCACATGAAATGTTCTCTAGATATCAATTAACATGGACTGTGCATGAAAAGTTTTTTCCAGGTCTTTGAGAGCCTGAGGCAACATGATGGAACTCATGTAGTTGTAGTCTCTGTGGTATCCATGATTGGATTTTCTGATAGGGTTGGTACCCCGTCCCCAAATTGTGTAATCTTTTTGAATATAATGTATTTTATTTAAAGCTTAAGTATTAAAATAGTCTAGATAGTCTTCCTTTTTTTGAGTAAAGAGATTAGGATTAACCCTTTAAGTGCCAGCCTACCTGCAGCATTTCCCACTCCCTGTTGCCAGAGCATTTTTCACTATTTTGCGCTCCCCATGTTCAACTGTAATTTTTGAAGGGATTTTCTGGGATTTCCCATAAAAATTACATATTGTTTTTTTCAGCAGAATCTGGGCTTTAACATCATATCTCTTGTTTATCAATTTTGTAGTTTTATCATAATTATTTTGGGCAAAATATGTGAAAGAAAAATAAAAAATACACACGTTTTTACATTTTGCAGTGTTTTTTTTTAATCGAAAATAAAGGTTTTTCAATAAAAACATATTGAGAGTAAAAGCCCCATTTCTCCCGGTTACAACGGTACCACACATGTATTAGTAGACACCCTTTCCAGGAGACCCCAGAAACTGCAAAGAGCGCTAGAGGAGATTTTCAGATAAAATACAAATACTTTGCGCTCCTCGCAGTTTTTCAAAAAATACAACCCTTTACATTTGAAATACCCCCCACAAACTATATATTTTTGGAAAGTGCACAATTCAAGGTTTCTAAGCATACTAGGCTTGTTGGCGTGGGTCCATTGGTTTGAACTCTATTGATTGGCAGAATCTCTGGTTCCAAAGGATTTTGCTAAAAAAAAAAGCAAAAAGCAGATTCAAAACCATATTTTCCTATAAAAACAATAAGCAAGCAAGAAGTAACGCAGTAAATCTGAAAGCACAACATCTGCTGAACAAAATAATACCCCACATGCATAGGTACGTTGAAGTGTAGAGTTGCCAAACACCCCAAAGTCAAGCATGCGTTTGAGGGTAATTTTACTTGAAAAAATCAGCGGCGCACACAAAGTGCGCACCTTGCAGTTTCTCCAAATTTACAACCCTTTACATTTGAAATACCCCCCACAAACTATATATTTTTGGAAAGTACATACCTCAAGGTTTCTAAGCCTACTGGGCTTGTTGACGTCGCTGACTTTCTTCTGACTCTATTGATTGGCAGAATCTCTGGTTCCAAAGGATTTCGCTAAAAAAAAAAGCAAAAAGCAGATTCAAAACCATATTTTCCTATAAAAACAATAAGCAAGCAAGAAGTGACGCAGTAAATCTGAAAGCACAACATCTGCTGAACAAAATAATACCCCACATGCATAGGTACGTTGAAGTGTAGAGTTGCCAAACACCCCAAAGTCAAGCATGCGTTTGAGGGTAATTTTACTTGAAAAAATCAGCGGCGCACACAAAGTGCGCACCTTGCAGTTTCTCCAAATTTACAACCCTTTACATTTGAAATACCCCCCACAAACTATATATTTTTGGAAAGTACATACCTCAAGGTTTCTAAGCCTACTGGGCTTGTTGACGTCGCTGACTTTCTTCTGACTCTATTGATTGGCAGAATCTCTGGTTCCAAAGGATTTCACTAAAAAAAAAAAGCAAAAAGCAGATTCAAAACCATATTTTCCTATAAAAACAATAAGCAAGCAAGAAGTGACGCAGTAAATCTGAAAGCACAACATCTGCTGAACAAAATAATACCCCACATGCATAGGTACGTTGAAGTGTAGAGTTGCCAAACACCCCAAAGTCAAGCATGCGTTTGAGGGTAATTTTACTTGAAAAAATCAGCGGCGCACACAAAGTGCGCACCTTGCAGTTTCTCCAAATTTACAACCCTTTACATTTGAAATACCCCCCACAAACTATATATTTTTGGAAAGTACATACCTCAAGGTTTCTAAGCCTACTGGGCTTGTTGACGTCGCTGACTTTCTTCTGACTCTATTGATTGGCAGAATCTCTGGTTCCAAAGGATTTCGCTAAAAAAAAAAGCAAAAAGCAGATTCAAAACCATATTTTCCTATAAAAACAATAAGCAAGCAAGAAGTAACGCAGTAAATCTGAAAGCACAACATCTGCTGAACAAAATAATACCCCACATGCATAGGTACGTTGAAGTGTAGAGTTGCCAAACACCCCAAAGTCAAGCATGCGTTTGAGGGTAATTTTACTTGAAAAAATCAGCGGCGCACACAAAGTGCGCACCTTGCAGTTTCTTCAAATTTACAACCCTTTACATTTGAAATACCCCCCACAAACTATATATTTTTGGAAAGTACATACCTCAAGGTTTCTAAGCCTACTGGGCTTGTTGACGTCGCTGACTTTCTTCTGACTCTATTGATCGGCAGAATCTCTGGTTCCAAAGGATTTCGCTAAAAAAAAAAGCAAAAAGCAGATTCAAAGCCATATTTTCCTATAAAAACAATAAGCAAGCAAGAAGTGACGCAGTAAATCTGAAAGCACAACATCTGCTGAACAAAATAATACCCCACATGCATAGATACGTTGAAGTGTAGAGTTGCCAAACACCCCAAAGTCAAGCATGCGTTTGAGGGTAATTTTACTTGAAAAAATCAGCGGCGCACACAAAGTGCGCACCTTGCAGTTTCTCCAAATTTACAACCCTTTACATTTGAAATACCCCCCACAAACTATATATTTTTGGAAAGTACATACCTCAAGGTTTCTAAGCCTACTGGGCTTGTTGACGTCGCTGACTTTCTTCTGACTCTATTGATTGGCAGAATCTCTGGTTCCAAAGGATTTCGCTAAAAAAAAAAGCAAAAAGCAGATTCAAAACCATATTTTCCTATAAAAACAATAAGCAAGCAAGAAGTGACGCAGTAAATCTGAAAGCACAACATCTGCTGAACAAAATAATACCCCACATGCATAGGTACGTTGAAGTGTAGAGTTGCCAAACACCCCAAAGTCAAGCATGCGTTTGAGGGTAATTTTACTTGAAAAAATCAGCGGCGCACACAAAGTGCGCACCTTGCAGTTTCTCCAAATTTACAACCCTTTACATTTGAAATACCCCCCACAAACTATATATTTTTGGAAAGTACATACCTCAAGGTTTCTAAGCCTACTGGGCTTGTTGACATCGCTGACTTTCTTCTGACTCTATTGATTGGCAGAATCTCTGGTTCCAAAGGATTTCGCTAAAAAAAAAAGCAAAAAGCAGATTCAAAACCATATTTTCCTATAAAAACAATAAGCAAGCAAGAAGTGACGCAGTAAATCTGAAAGCACAACATCTGCTGAACAAAATAATACCCCACATGCATAGGTACGTTGAAGTGTAGAGTTGCCAAACACCCCAAAGTCAAGCATGCGTTTGAGGGTAATTTTACTTGAAAAAATCAGCGGCGCACACAAAGTGCGCACCTTGCAGTTTCTCCAAATTTACAACCCTTTACATTTGAAATACCCCCCACAAACTATATATTTTTGGAAAGTACATACCTCAAGGTTTCTAAGCCTACTGGGCTTGTTGACATCGCTGACTTTCTTCTGACTCTATTGATTGGCAGAATCTCTGGTTCCAAAGGATTTCGCTAAAAAAAAAAGCAAAAAGCAGATTCAAAACCATATTTTCCTATAAAAACAATAAGCAAGCAAGAAGTGACGCAGTAAATCTGAAAGCACAACATCTGCTGAACAAAATAATACCCCACATGCATAGGTACGTTGAAGTGTAGAGTTGCCAAACACCCCAAAGTCAAGCATGCGTTTGAGGGTAATTTTACTTGAAAAAATCAGCGGCGCACACAAAGTGCGCACCTTGCAGTTTCTCCAAATTTACAACCCTTTACATTTGAAATACCCCCCACAAACTATATATTTTTGGAAAGTACATACCTCAAGGTTTCTAAGCCTACTGGGCTTGTTGACGTCGCTGACTTTCTTCTGACTCTATTGATTGGCAGAATCTCTGGTTCCAAAGGATTTCGCTAAAAAAAAAAGCAAAAAGCAGATTCAAAACCATATTTTCCTATAAAAACAATAAGCAAGCAAGAAGTAACGCAGTAAATCTGAAAGCACAACATCTGCTGAACAAAATAATACCCCACATGCATAGGTACTTTGATGGGTACAGTTACCAATCACCCAAAACTAACACATGCGCTATGGAAAAACAAAACAATTTCTTACCTGTTCTAAGAAGTGCTAGTAGGATACTGTAGCTGTGCCATCAGATTATAGGATACTGTAGCTGTGCCATCAGATTATAGGATACTGTAGCTGTGCCATCTTATAGGATACTGTAGCTGTGTCATCAAATTATAGGATACTGTAGCTGTGTCATCAGACTATAAGATCAGTGCAGTGATCAATGACCAATATTAGGAATCAAGGACCTGAAATTGGTCACATTTTATCATCACTTGCCACAAGTAACCAGCTGCTCCTGCTCCACCATTTCCCTTCGGATTAGCAACAGCGAAAAGAAACTAAAAGAAAATAAAATATAATGGCAACACAAAATACCTAAGAAACCTAATCCTAAAAGGGGCCTACCTACCAAAAAAAAAAATGCATTGCTCAATAATTTAGTTGAGTATGGTATACCTCAAAACAATCTTCGAGGCATAACCCGGGTTGGCTGGGACAGGTCGGGCAATAATACCGCACATCTCTTCTAATGCCACGCTTCCTACAAACCCTACAAGCTCTCTGGGGATACCGCTTTTTACCACTTTCAGGAAGCAACTTTATAAAGTGCTTCCCTACTAATCTGGCCTGGTTGTCATTGCTAGGCAGATCTGGTTCTTCCGCAGTATCCCCAAACAACAAAGCAGGGAGTAACTGCTGCTGGTATTTTATGTACGATAAATTGGAGCCTGGCACTGCTGCCTTGAAGGCAACAAAGCTGTTGTAGGTTGCCATTTGGACCAAATGGATAGCAACTTTAGTGTACCAGGCTCGAGTTTTTCGGGTGGCTTTGTAATAAGTTAATATTTGGTCCGTTTTATCAACGCCACCCATGAATTTATTATAATCGGTTATGCAACGTGGCTTTTGGGAAGGGGCTCGGGGACCACGTTGCCTTACATTCACAACTGACTCATCGTGGAGTGTTGTCAGAAGGAATACATTTTTTTTGCCCATGTATTTCATGGCCAGGACCTCATCGCTTCTTAGAGCATAAGACTCCCCCCTTTTTAATTTTTTTTCAAGTAGTGGCCTGGGCAATCCTTTGCGTTTAGGGTTGATGGTGCCGCAGGCCGGGGTATCCAACGAATAAAGGGCGCGAAATAAGGGGATGCTGGTATAGAAGTTGTCCACATATAAGTGGTAACCTCTACCCAACAATGGAGTCATAAGGTCCCAAACGATCTTTCCACTTATTGACAAATCAAGGGGACAACCAGGGGGGTCCAGATAGGTGTCCTTTCCTTCATAGATTCGAAAATATTTGATGTAGCCGGTCACACTATCGCATAATTGGTAAAATTTAATCCCGTAGCGGGCACGCTTGCTAGGGATATATTGCCGAAAAACAATGCGCCCTTTGAAAAGCAGTAGTGACTCGTCAATTGATAATTTTTGGCCGGGGGTGTACACTACTGCGAAGCGATCTGACAGGCTGTTGAGCAGGGGCCGTAATTTATGCAGCCTGTCGTGACCGGGCTCACCACGGGGAATAGCAGTGGAATTGTCGTTAAAATGCAGAAACCGCAGTAAAATTTGGTAGCGGTTTCTGGACATTACGGCCGGAAATAATGGAGTTGCCAATATGGTTTGGGTATCCCAGTAGGAGGAAATACTAAATTTTTTTAGGATACCCATTGCTAGAGTGAGCCCCCAAAATTTCTTTATCTCACTCAAATTTGTGGGATGCCATGCCTGAGCTCGGGCGTGCCTCTGCTGGGGGTTTTGCGCTAAGACCTGCTCGGCATACAGATTGGTATAGAAGACCATATCCAGTAGGATGGCTTCTGTGAGGAACAATTTGAAAAAGTCAATGACACCAAAATTTGTGGTGTCTACATTGACCCCGGGGACCGAATCAAAAGGGGGAATTTCGGGGGAAATATTATTAGGAGGCCTCCACGCAGACGCTCCTTCACCAGCTGCAGCACTCGATGCCTCATCCTGCACTACACTCGCCTGAAGCGTGGCCTCACTTTGTGCGGTACTATCCCTTCTACGGTGGCTACTACTGGTAGCACTGCGCGGCTGTGTTTCCTCAGTAGAGTATACACTGTCTGACTCGCTATCTGATGGGAAGAACTCAGACCCTGACTCACTAAAATCTTCCGAGTCAGACGCCATCAGGTAAGCCGCAGCTTCCTGTGCAGTGTACCGCTTACCAGCCATACCCCAATGCAAACAAAAATCTAAAAAAAAAGGCTAAAACTAAAGGCTAAAACTAAAGGCTAAAACTAAAGGCTAAAACTAAAGACAAATTACAAAAAAATACAATACAATAAAACAAAGCAAAAAAACAGACAAAAAATGAAACAAAAAAATACAATACAATAAAACAAAGCAAAAAAACAGACAAAAATAGAAATAAAAGTGTATAGTTACAACCCGATGAGAAGTGGTGGAGTCAGGAGCAGCAGGTCACGGGATCCCAGCTAGGCTCCCAAAAGGAGGGGCGGGGGCTAGGCTCCCAAAAGGAGGGGCGGGGGCTAGGCTCCCAAAAGGAGGGGCGGGGGCTAGGCTCCCAAAAGGAGGGGCGGGGGCTAGGCTCCCAAAAGGAGGGGCGGGGGCTAGGCTCCCAAAAGGAGGGGCGGGGGCTAGGCTCCCAAAAGGAGGGGCAGGGGCTAGGCTCCCAAAAGGAGGGGCGGGGGCTAGGCTCCCAAAAGGAGGGGCGGGGGCTAGGCTCCCAAAAGGAGGGGCGGGGGCTAGGCTCCCAAAAGGAGGGGCGGGGGCTAGGCTCCTAAAAGGGCAAGCGAAAGGTCCAAACAACGAAACAAATGCAGAAGATCTCAGCGAACAACCTAAGAGAAAAAGTTAAGATTAGGGAGTGTTTAGGACGCATGCATGGACAACAGCCGCACTATGCTATACCTAGAGCGGTGGTAAGGTAAGGTAAGTTTTACTGGCAATCGAGGGGATTCACTCTGACCACCGGCACATGCACGCACCCACCCACCAGCAGATCTCTGACCGCCGGCACCCACACACGCGCGACCGCAGATCTGACCGCCGGCACCCACACACGCGCGACCGCAGATCTGACCGCCGGCACCCACACACGCGCGACCGCAGATCTGACCGCCGGCACCCACACACGCGCAACCGCAGATCTGACCGCCGGCACCCACACACGCGCGACCGCAGATCTGACCGCCGGCACCCACACACGCGCGACCGCAGATCTGACCGCCGGCACCCACACACGCGCGACCGCAGATCTGACCGCCGGCACCCACACACGCGCGACCGCAGATCTGACCGCCGGCACCCACACACGCGCGACCGCAGATCTGACCGCCGGCACCCACACACGCGCGACCGCAGATCTGACCGCCGGCACGCACAGATCTGACCCCAGATCTGACCGCCGGCACGCACAGATCTGACCCCAGATCTGACCGCCGGCACGCACAGATCTGACCCCAGATC